>JAWWTY010000037.1:39914950-39926612 GCA_035222235.1 Margarornis squamiger
CTAGCTGCTCTATATGTGAGAAACTACCTAGAAGTATAAAAATCTTCAAATTCATGAAAACCCTAAGGCATCACTGCCATACCCAGTACATGCAGTCAACCTAATGGTATAACTTCTAGTTGCCTTCTCTGAGTGGGCTGAGTTGCTGGAAGGCTGCAGTGTGGGATCTATCAGAACATCTCTACAGAAAAGCATTGCCTTTTTTCACTGCTGCTGGCAACTTAGTGTTGCCTGAAGACATGTGCAGCAGAAGGATTTGGTATTTTACCAAAGCAAAAAGAAATTGGTGTTATACCCAAACTGCTTGATAAGATTTGACTCCTTCTGTGTTTCACACATACCTCTGCAGTGTACCCAAAGCACCATGGAGGCAAAGCAAAATCTGTATGCAAGTCAGAGAGGAGACTGACACTGAAAAATGATGGAAGCTGACTGGATTTGGCTGAAAAAATGGGGTGGAAACAGGCACTAGTATGCAGTCCCGTGCCATCCAGCAGCAATAAGGATGGAGTGACCACCAAGGGGCAGCATTTTCTTAACTGTTTAGTCACTTTGTTTCTAAGATCTGCTGCCCTACCATCTCAAACATCTCAACACCACTCAGATATCTGACATAAATAAATAAGGTTGTGGTTGTAAAAATGGCCTTGAGAGCCTGTAGATGCCAGTCAACATGAGAGTGCCCAGTACTGGCCTCTTCTTTGGGGCAGGACACAGTGGTGAGGTCACACAGTCTAGGGAAGATCCATAAAATGCCCTGACTAACACCGAAGGTACCATTGATCAATATTTTACACTTAAATGTGATGAAGTGTAAAAGTGTGATTAATGGGGCAATTAAATTCCCTTGCTTCCAGCAGAGACCTGAACCTGCACTTTGGGGCTTTTTTTCAGTACCATAATGTTTTGCTAGTTTAAAGGTATTCCCTAATTTCATTTTGAGTTTACATCCCAGTTTCACAGAGGTACAGTGAAAAATTATGTCACGTTGTCAGCAGAAACTATTAGATTATGATCCTTTAATCACTCATATTGAAAATGAAGGCCCTGATTTAGCAATGCATATAAGTGTGTTTTGAATTTTAATTATATGTGAAGTCCATTGTTATTCAGAAAAGTGTTTAGGCATGTGCTTATATGTTTCGGTGAACTGGAGCTTGAGAGCAATAAGAAGGCATCTGGCACTTACCTAAGAGCAATCAAGGCTGAGTCATAGTAGTGAAACTGAAGCTGTGGCCACAGAGAGTTATAACACAAAGCAGTCTCCCAACCCTGTGCTGCTTATTCCAGTGTGTTCAGACTCCTGAGGTGTCTTTTTTGCAGGTTGAAAATGCATTATTTTACCGGGGGTTCTTTCATTTCTTGTCAAGCGAGAATGATGAATATGGGAATGTTTGTTTTTTCATTGCACTTTCCACTGGACAAATAACTCCCAGCACGCAATGGTGACTGTTAAACAAACTCCTGCTGTAAAACCAATTGAAAGGCTCCCATTGATTCTAAGGAAAGCTGCTTCACTCCCTGGGTGAGTCACTGCACTGCCAGCCCTGGTCTCAACACTTGTCTTGTCTCTGTAATGTGGCAGCAGATCAAGGTCTCCCAGCCAGTGACTAAAAAATGCATAGACCAGAGAATCATTTCCCAGCTCTGAAGTCTTCTGACAGCAGGTTGCTGACTCTTTCTAGCTGTTTCTTTGTTTCTAGGTGTAGCAGTCATCAGTGTGAGCTATCCTAGGATGGCAGAACTGTCCTGACACCACCTGGCACAGGCTCTGGGGTAGATTCTGCAAGCACTGTACTTGGATGAAGGGCACCACTGCTCCACATGCCTCAGCCATGATGCTAAGGGAAGAATTTTACCTTCTGTTAACTCAGAGTAATAAATGAGATAACTCCCCAACTGATTAACAGCTGTTTTACTTGCAATGCCCAGGACCATTTAAATCTTTTTATGACTCATTAAAAAACATAATGGAAAATCGATTTTTTTTTCCTGCTTTATAGGGGGGAAATCAATGCAGATCAAGAACAGGAGAAACACCAAAAGGGAAGAAATGCAACTGAAAGTTCCATTGGTCTCAAATCCAAACTCAAGAGTTTATATTCTAAACTGCAGGAACACACACTTTCTAAAGCCTCCTAAGCCTCTGCACTGGTAAAATAAGCTCAAACAAACTTGAAAGCAGATTGAAAATAGATGAGGTGTAAGAGAGACCTCTATGCTCTTCACCTGGTAACAAACACAGGTCTTTTCTTTTTGTTATGAAATGTCTCTAACTTAAAATACCACCTGAAAGTAAACTCCTTCATCAATTCATCATGAGTTCTTCAAAGGCATTTTGGAAGACACTCTAAACCATAGGCTTTATTTAGGATTTGAGGAGAGAGAATACTGCAATCAGAAAGGAAGAAAGACAGACAGACAGAGGAAATGATTACCTTTCAATCCCTCGGATTTAGAAAGAATAACATGCTTCTTTCTTGATCTGTTATATACTTAGAGAATAAGATTTGACAATGTGGCACAGAACTGTAACTCACTGATGAAGTTATATCATCCTGCATTGAATACCATCAACTTCTGGACCTGGGACTTCTGTGCTCTTCTCTGAATGCCATCCTCCCACTGCTTTTAGATTAATCACTGTATGCTCCCCTCTGTACCATTCCAGCAGAAGGGATTAATGCAAAAGGTGGGCAGCCATGCTCTCCCTGCTGTGTAGTCACTTTTCTTCATTTAGAATAAAGGTCAATTTTGACAAAAATACAATTATTTTTTTTTTGCATTTATTGCTTTTCTATTTTTTAAGCTCCTCAAAATCTCAAACAAACCTAGATGAGTTTTCCTCCTTTCTAAAGTTGTGCAGTCACGTATGTTTATTCCTCATGTAAACGAGAAAAAGGTTGTTGCTGCAATGCAGTGTTCTAGGCATTTAAGATCTGCTAAAACTACAGCATGAAGTAGATACTTTTTCTGGTGGTAATGGGTGCATATCTGGCTGAGGATGTACACCTGAACTTGCTGTTAAGTTTTGTAGGCCTTCCCAAACACTTCACCATTTCACCTCATATGGAAAATGGGCTGGGGAAAATGCTAAGCATTAGTTGTGGGAAAGATCTTCCTGTCTCCATTTTGACAACAGGATTAAGAAAACATGATTTCTAATGGCTACACTGAGAATTAGGGACGTTTGACATCTGTTTCTGTAATTCTGATCTCCCTAAATGCTCTAAAAACCATTCAGAAGCACCAGGTTCTGTGATAGGAACAACAGAAGTACCTCAAGAGGAATATAACTGGGAAACCGGGCACTGCATATAATGGGTACTGGCCTCATCCCCAGCTGCCTGCAGCTGGAGGACCCGGAGCTGAGCATTGCAGGAAGCCCATTCCAGTCCTGTTCTCCCCTTTTTTTTCCATCATGTTCTCTTCTATGTGCATGTTTTTGTCTATCCATTGCCAAACTTTGAACATCAGAAAACTTATAAACTCAAAGTGAACCATTTGGCTTAAAAAGCTGCAATAAAAGTGAACACTGGAGAATATGAATCAGATAAATGTGTCCCTGTGACAAGAGTTTGTTATTTCTATGGAAAAATAATTTATTATTCCATATGTTTTGCCACTGAAGGTTTGATTTTCGAATGCGGGTTATAGATACTATCAGAAATTTTCTCTGAAGCTTAGTTCAAATATGTGCAAAAATTAGACTTTTCTGTCTCTTTTTTTGTATGCCAGTAACATTACAGTAATCTCCCCATAGAGTGTATGGCAAAGATGGAGATATGTTTACAAATAACCTATGTGAAACATGCAGCCAGCTTTGGTGTCTGTACAAAAGTAATAATGACTTAAGTGAACTAAGGATTTGCCCTGTTTTCACAAAATCGGGCTCTTGGCTCAGTTCCTTTTTGCTGGTAAAGGTCTTGAGTTTCTAACATTTTTGAAGTCTTGTGCAGTAGCCCTTTTGCCTGGTGGGTGCTGCTTGGTAGCCCTGGGGCAGTGCTCATCAGGTAATATTCATGACTAACTTGTGTCAGGATTCTTTCCAAGTTAAAGAGAAATTCTTATTTAAGGAAGGTTGGAATTGCAAATAAAGAAACATTTTTCTTATCTGATTTCCGCTTTGACTAGAGGGGGAAAAAAGTACTTTGTGGATTGTTTGTGTGTTATTTGTACACATGGATGATTGTGTCACAGGAACCTTTTAGCCTACTAGCATCTGCTGCTGCTAATGGAAACTGTCTAAATTGGCCCAAATTAGGCAAATGTCTGAGACCAAACCATATGAAGACTGAAGAATTTGCAGTCAGTTAAATGTTCAAAATGGAATTCTAAAATGGGTGGGTTTCTTCCATGCCCCTCGCTAAAATATGCTGCAATGTACAGCAGTGCAGTGCTGAGGGTGAGTCCAGGGAAAGAGGGATAACTGAGGTAATGGAAAAGGCAGTTTCCTGGAAAGAGCTGGAATATGTCCTGCGCTTTGGATGGGTCTATATGTTGTGGGTGCAGGGAATAGGGTGGAGAGCCAGGAATCACTTGGGAATATGTATTTCAGCAATGGATTTTAATAACACAAGACAACTGAGCAGACCCACCTTGCACATGCATGTGATCAATGGCTGTGGTGAGGGGTTAGTGAACAACAGCCTGGTGCCAAATGGATATCAATGGGATCAAACCATGCGTTTGGCACATATAGGAGGGAGCATTCATTGTTGTACAGAGAATAAAGGAGAGTGCGGCAGTAACTCCCTGAACCCACAGTAGAGCTCTGGCACGTGAACAAGAATCTGGCTGTAACCCTGCACAACAAGGACCACGCATGTACACATGTGCACACAATTACATAGCATGAATGTAAGGAGAAAATTGAATATAAAATATTACAGAAAGCCAATAATTCTGGTTTATATCTTTCTTTCTCCTTGATGCCTAAGAGAACCTGGCTATTTTAAAATCTGGGTTCTGTTTATATAGCCAAATTTAATGCTCTTTCTTGTGCAGAATAGGGTAGGAAGGAATTGAAAATGTCAACATTTTCTAGACCTGTTTATCTCTTTTCATGCCTCCCTCTGTATTAAGTATTAAGGAATATATACTAGATGATAGAAACTGTGACAGTTCTGTGAAGCTATGACAAGTTGTACCAGCTGCAAACATCATTCAAAATCTCGGACAATGTACCTGCCCTACAAAACACAGATTTAATCATGTGGTAGCTAGTATATGGGAAAATTCTTCCGCTGACCATGCAGGTTTTATCTTTCACTCCTTAGCAGGTCCAGAATACTAAATGGGGTCTTTAACACAGAAAGTCAGTATTTTGCTTGAGATGTATTCAGTAGGACATTGTTGTTTCCCAAAAAATTTCTAATGGAAAAGGGAAAGATAACATTCCTTTTATGAACTTTATCTACAAATTATAACAAAACCAATCTTGTGACACTACATTCTCCTAAAGGTCACTAGAGATTGATCAAAGTCCAAGTTTGCTGTTACTAATGTGGAAAAACATTGGTATATATGGGCTGGTTTGGTGATAGTAAGTTTTATGGGAGCTAGAGCTAGGTATATTTTCCTAAGGAAACAAAGTAAGCAAACATTACAAGGAAAAAAAGTTATTAAATGAGTTAGAAATCTGCCACTTTTCAAAACACGAAATTCTCCCGTGCTGATGTACCTGGGAGAAAAAAGCGCCTGAATAGCGTCCCCAAATGGTTTTATTTTTGTGTACACTGGAGAGCATAACCTTTCAGTTCATTGAATTCTATGCCACACATCAATGTAACTGGAATCCAGCATCTATACCTAATAGCCAGTAGCCAAGCAATTGACTCAGTGTTCACAGAAAGTATACAATTCTATATCTGTGTGACACAGCAGGGGAGACATCTGGGTCACCTGCATTTCCTGAGTCACTGCAGTCAGTTAAAAGCTGTGAATGCTCCACTGAACTGATTAAACTTCTGCTACAAAACTTTATACTTATGTACAAACACCCCCTGAACAGTTCATGTTTTGTATTTTACTATATTTGCAAATAAAAGCAGGAAAGCTTTAGCTCTAAATAAAAGCCTTATCTCTAATTCAAAGTAGCAATGTCTTTAATCCACTAAAAATGCAGTAATGTCTTCAATCTATTAAAAATTAAATTTAATGTGACTTTATTGCTGGCATGTGTTAATTATATTTTAAAGTATGGAGACAGAGGTCATCTGAGATTTCCATTCAGGATTTCGTATATACAGAGAAGGTGTTTCTCTAACTGAGTAAGCAGAGGAGAAGAAACAATTTAGTTCTGCTAATTCAGTTTCTGTTTCTGCTTTATTGTTCGTTGAAAATCTAGAACTCCTTGACTATCCTCTCTGGATTTGTCTACACTGCAGTACAAAACACTATTTGGTTCCAGCATTCTTATGAAAAATCAAACTGACTCTGCTTAGAGGGATTCAAAGGTTTATTCCTTATAATAATTTTCCCTTGTTTCTTTAACTCTTGAGAATTGTGCTTGTGCTGGTGTTAGATGTTTTGGTAATGTTGACACGTTCCCTCTAAAATAAGAGTAATCATGGTTTTCCTGGCTTTACTTCATGCTTGTACAGCAGGAAGCCAAGACTGTACTGAAGTTAAGAAGTAAATTAGGTTATTCCATATAAAGTCTGCAGGAATTGAGGTGGAAATTACGCTTGCATCTTTGGCTGCTTTTGCTCTGCCATGGGACGAAGGTCTGATGTTGCTGTCATAGAGATGTATCATTTTTTGTCCAATTTTCACAGCCTATATCCCAAGTTGTACATTTGAAGGACAAATGAAGTAGAAGCAGACAGATCCAGAGTAAAAAAACTGCCTTTCAACATCTGCATCACAGGGGAAATGTCAGTACCCTGAAAAGTAGAGGACTAATGGACAACACAACAACTTGCTTCTTTCTATGGGAAGGAAGATGACAAGGAACAGACTTTCAGCTGCTGATGAAGCTTTTCCATCTATTGGGTAATACAGCTGCCAAGAAATGATGAGAAGCAGGATATGATATACCACTCATACTCCCTATCCTCCACCTGCACAAAATCCAGGCTGTGTGCCACAGACCTCTTGGTTATGTTGCAGGCATCCATCTGTCAAGTAGGACTTTCCCCAGAATTAACGTCTTAGGTCAAATTAATCCCTAAGATAATCCCATTGTGTTTTGTCTAAGGAAATATCAGTTACTGTGAACGGAAGGATGATCTTATGATGAAAGCTGATGAATGACTTGGAATCATGGCTGGGATCTTGGAGAGATTCCTCTTCTGCTGTAGAGTTCCCATATGATCTGGATAAACTGACACAAATGCCAGTTGTCTTGATTTCCACCTGTGTAAAATGAGATTGATTATAATTTACTTTCAGAGCCATTTTTTAAGAATCTTTATTCCTTTGAGCTGTTTTGATAAATGGAACAACAATAACAAGAAAAAGAAAACTGGTATATTGCTATTTTTATGAAGTATGAAAAAGCAGTAAAGAGGCCCATGTTCTGGGAGATGACAAATAGACATATCTGCAATTAGCAAGTTTACACTGTCAACTTACTCTGAACAAGGATTAAAAACTCTTTTTGATCTCTCTCTGAGCTGTCTCAAAGGACAAGGAAGATAAATATGTAAAGCAGATTAGGATTAGTCTAGAATGGAGTAATATTAAGAAAATCATCCTTGAAAATTCCTAAGAGACTAAAAACTGCCTTTTTCCCTGCCATGGAGGTATGCTCACCTGTGAGTCACACAAATGCTCTTGCATGTTTTGTGCATACAAGAAACTTCCCTTTAGCTATCTTTTTTCCTACCAGAGAGAGTCTGCTTAATTAGATCAGGTCAAGCTGAAAATGCACTGGTTTTCTCTCTCCCTCTCTCTCTCTGTCCAGCTCTGCAGCAATACTCTAGCTCCACTGACTGATCTAAAGTAGGAACTGGTGCCTCCTGGAAAAATACATCCTTAGGAAATGTGTTCAGTTAAAAATCTCTTCAAAGTCCTGATTGGAAATCTTGCATGTTTTTGGGTTTTCTGTGTGGTTTAATTTTTTTCTTTCCTATTTCCTGCAGTTTTCCATGAGATTTTACAGTTTTGCAGTTGCAACTTAATTTTACTTTGGCTGTCATTACTGATACTATTATGATAATGTTAGCAAAATTAAAAAAAAAAAAGCAATTTCTTAGAGAAAGCAGAAATATTGGTCTGTTTGAAGATTAATATGATCTTGTTAGCATGACAGGGAAACAACAGCTTGGATCCTAGTCCACAAAATTAAACAACTTTACCCCTATGAATCAGTTATTAAAGGTTAAAGCAGCACCAGGCTAAAACATTCCCCTCTCCTCCACTTTCTTCACTTCTGATAAAGTAAGGTCACTTTTTCCTTCCTCATATAACACCAACTTATCCCCGACTGCTGACAACAACAACTGTCTGGGTGTTTTGAAATGCACCAAAGTTTACATTTCTGAGGTTCATTAAGGTACATCTTTGGGTGTAATTTAGGTGGTTCAAAATTAGGCACAATATGTTACAACACTTATTTGACGGTATCTGAGCATAAAAAATTTAGAAATCACACTTGATTATTCCTATAGGAGCACTTAATATCCAGTTACCTCTTTCTAATCAAAAAACCGAACAGCTTTCAAGGGTTTAGCCTTTGTCTTCTCAGATGCTTTAAGGAAGCTGACACAAGTATTTTCTACAAGCTCCAGCAAATGAGCCCAATGTATAGAAATTGAAGTGTCTAATCTAATCTGTTGAGGGATCTGTACCACATGCATTACTCTGACATTTTAAGTCTCATAGTCAGTGATCGGTTAACCAAATCTGTCACAGTGACAGACATGTATTTCTACATGCTGTGTCACAGCTTAATCTTTCGGGCACAGTTTAAGTAAAGTATATTGTAGTACAGTGACTCAGAGTACATAATGTCTTTAATGAAGAAATTTCTGGTATTAAACCAGGTCATTTTGATTGCCATATTTGCAATAAAGCAAAATAAAGTGAACTGTCTACTAAGATATACACAATAAATCAGCTGTTAGACTATATATCTCTAGTTATCTTTAGAATTACTGTTGTGTGTTTTACAACCCTACACCTCTTCCCTTTTCCCTGATACCAGTGTGTGTGACTTTGTGGAAGTGAAGGCTATTTTCAAAATGTCTGCTTAGTGACAGATCTGAACTTCTAAATTACCTCTTCTGCCACCTTGTGATTACTGCACATCACACTGTAAATCTGCTATGAGTCAGAATGTTATCTGATATCTCTGGATGATATAGTAAAATATAATGTTGTTTGTAACTCCATGCATTTAGCACTTTTAACTAACCGAGGAAAAGAAGGAATTCTTCTATCATGTTTTGATTTCAACCCTCTTGTTTTCTTCTGTGGTATTGTTTGCTTAATAAGGACAGTAATTTTTATGTTGAACTTGTCTCCAGCTTTCTGCATTGGCTCTTTCTGGCTGCTGCCCCCAGCTTGGCCAGGCTTTTGAAGTCCCAGAGCTGACAGGTGGGGTGGTGCATGCACACATTTCCACCTATTTCTTTCTACAAAGCCACCAGAGAAAGCTCCTGCCATTGGGATGAAACTTACCCTTTGTTTATACAGAGAAATGTCTCTGCAAGATACAGATTTTATGGATTCTTGTGAGTGTAGCTAAATCCACTTGGACAGGCTGGTGGAGCCCTAATGCTATCTCCAGTCACCCTAGAGCACTTGGGATGTCCTGGGGAGGAGGTATTCTCTACACAGCCTATACACTTCATCCCCCTCTTTCTTGACAGTCACTTTTATTAGACAATGTCAGGCTTTGTCAAACTTCTTTTTCCCGAAGTATTTGCATTGTTTCTGAAGCTTTTCCACTAGCTGTCATCTACCCCAGTCAGTAGTTCTGCCTCTTTGAAGAAAAAATACACTTTTGATGGATAACAAGAGACTTCTGTCACTGTGACTCAGCAGCAATTATGTTGCTTCTTATGTAGAGTTTATTAGGATGTTTCAGAGAAAGAGCTGTGCAAACCGAGTGTGCAAACTCAGCAACCCCACTGCAGCAAGAAGGACTAAGTCATGATGATTGAGATCTTGGCAGTAGGTCCAGAACACATTGAGAATTGGCATTTGAAAGGAAGGCTCACAGATCTTCTGACAAAGAGTACCAACTCTTTAAAATCTAGGTTACTATGTTCCATGCTTCAGGCTGAAAAGTTTAATGCCAGATCAATGTGATCTGCTAATGGATTCAATAAGGTCTCTCAAAGCTTTAATATTCTGAACAAAATGCACCCTCCCCCCATGTCTGCAATTACTGCCACTGATGGTGATAACACATTCCCTGAATCTAAGTAGAAGCAGCTGAGATGTTTGTGACACTTGGGGCAGACTTCACAGGAGCACTCTAAGCATTGCTTGAAAGAGGTCTTAATGCACTTCGTGTATTTTGAGGTTGCAAAGAACAGCATTAAATAATCACATAGGGGAGAAAGAAAACTCGTTAAAAGCTCCCCAATTTATTAGACACAGCTTGATGTACAGACTCCCATTCTCCAGAGACAGCGTGATATGCCACTTGATGGAAATCATGAGGAAACAGTTACACAAAAGGGCTGGCTATCAGCACAAGGAGGCAACATTTTAAAAACTCTCTATAAAAAAGAAATAATCAGCTCGATGGACCCAAATCCTTTCCATAACTTCATGCCTCTATATCCCATGAATTCCAGAAGACGTTCTCAGTACATTATTTCCCACAGCTGGGTTTCCTTCCCTGCTATTTATGTACCGCACCCCGTGTGCAGCTCAGGCTATACCCACCTCGCCTCCCGCAGGCAGCACCCTGTTGTGGGGCTGTCCTGGGGGAGCTCCAGCTTGCAGCGTTCCCTGCCTTGGGGTGTCTGACTTTCCGCCTCCCCCCTCTGCCAAGTTTCAGTGGTTTTCCTTAACTGGAAGCTGAACAAAGAGATCCCCGTTGATGTTCACTCTGGTAGAGAGGGAAATACCAGGCTGTGGGCAAGTGAGAGTGTGGAGTTCCCTGCTCTGGCATCCCATCCACAATGATGAGTACAGTCCTCTCTATCCCACTAATCTGACCTGTTCTGGAGAGCTGAGTAAAAAGAAGAAAAGGGAGTGAACAGGGGAACAGGAAAACAAGGGAAAGAAAAGTGGGAAAGGGAAGAAGAGAAAGGGGCAACAGAGGAAAAAGGGAAAAGAAAGGAAAAGAAACTAAGAAGAAAGGAAAAGAAACTAAGAAGAAAGAAAAATGACGAGAAAGAAAAAGCATCTGAAAAGGGAGAAAAACAACTGAAAGACGGAAAGAAAGAGTCAAAAAGAAAACAGAAAGAAAGAGGAAAGCGGAGAAAGGAGAAAAGGGGAAATTAAAATAGACCCCTGAAGAAAGTGACAGTGCTCAGCTACTAGAGGCGACAGCAGGGCAAGCCCGGTCCGCAGAGTCCTGCACCCGGCCCTGCCCGCGCCGCCGGCTCGGTCCCTGCCCCTGTCCCTGTCCTGATCCCAATCCCGGTCCCGCTCCCGGTCCCTGCCGCGGTCCCGCCCCAGCCCGGCCCGCGCGGGGGGCGCGGGGCGGGGCGGGGCGCGGGGCGGGCCGGCACGCAGGCGCGGTGGGAGCCCCGGG
>JAWWTY010000037.1:39926828-40056272 GCA_035222235.1 Margarornis squamiger
GCTGCCCACCTGCCGGGGCCGGGGCCGGGGCTGCCCACCTGCCGGGGCCGGGGCTGCCCACCTGCCGGGGCCGGGGCTTCGGCCGCCCCCTCGGCGTGCCCGGGGCGGCGCCGCAGGGTCCCGGTGGTTCCTGGGCTCCCGGTGGCCGCGGCGGCACCCGCCGCTCCCGGGGCTTTGACAGCTTGGAGTCTCCCCTTTCCAGCCCCAGGCAGCGGGAAGGGAGCCGCCGCTCCAAGTTGGCATGTGCCGTGCTGTCCCTGTGCGCGGTGCCCGCGGGGCGCCCGGCCGGCTCCCGTCCCGCGGCGCCGCTCCCCCGGGGCCGGGGCCGGGGCCGAGCCCGGGCGGGAAGGCGCTGCCCGGCTGTCCCGGGGGAGCGGGGCTGGCGGGGCTGCGCTCCCCACCTGCGCCTCTCCTGGCCCTACCTGCCCGCCAGAGCTGCGGGAAGGCGCTGTTCGCAGTCGGGGGAAATACCGCTTTGTGCCTTTTCCGGTGACTTAATATGATCGCATTTAAAACAGATGCATAATTATAATGTATTATGGAGAAACGGCACGCCTGGCTAAACTTATTAACCGTCCTGGGGTGATTCACGCTCCATTGGAATTAAACCATCCAAAAAGTGAGCAGGGATTGACTTTGACAGCTTTTCATCAGGCTCTTTCCTCCGCGGCCAGGGACCGTCTGCCCCGGGAGCGAGCGGGCTGGCGGGCGGGCGGGCAGGCGGGGGTTCGGCGCGGATCGCCCCGTCCCGTCCTGTCCCGTCCCGTCCCGGCAGCGCTGGAATCCGCCGGGGGCCGGGAGCCAGCCGGCCGCCCGGGAGCGGTGTCGGTGTGTGCGAGTGAGTGACCGAGTGCCCCTAGCGGGCTGTGCCAGCCGAGGATCCCGCGGCGCGGCGCAGGTTCCCGGTGCCCTCGAACTCCGAGCAGCTGTCAGGCAGGGTTGATGCCTTGGAGCCTTTGGAGTGAGAGGAGAAGGAATGCGAGGAGGCACCGTGGGGTGGGATGAGGGATGTGCCTGAGTGGGAAGATGTTTGCTGGATGAGCTGAACTTCCCGGCGCACTGATGGGATGCGAAAGGGTCAGATGTGTCTTTGATTAGATATTTGCCTTGGGAAATAACCTGCTGTCCTGGAGTAGATTAGTTACTAAACTTGGAATTTTCCTCCCTTAAACGGTATTACAGTGCACCTGCCGTCTTTAAGGATCTGTCACCACTTCCAGAATACTCCCCCCTGTTTTCAAGGCTTGCTACTATTAAATCTATTATACTGGAAGCAAATGCCAAATGTTAGTCCTGGTCTAGGTCTCTGGCTGGGAACAGAGTTGGCTTCAGAATGTTGCAATTCAGGCTTCAGCCTTTCAGGTCATTTACATGCACTTGAAGCCTTGTGAGCAATTAAGTGGTTTTAGGTTTCTGTGAGTCTTCCAATTTCCTACAATGATTTCTCTTAAACCTATTTTAAAGTTTTTAGATTTCATTCACAAACAATAAAAGAGAAAAAGTTGCTGTTACTCTGTAATGTGAGGTCTGAGTTGAATCAATAGAAAACAGTGAATACTTTGACACACTGATACTATTTTAAACCCCTTGTTATAGTTAAGGACTGCAAGAGTTGTGGAATATTTACATAACCCTATATAGCATATGTTGCAATGTTTGGGCAAAACTGGGTTGTTTAAGGACATGCTTATAAACCTGTCTTGTAGGCCCGTTCAAATTAGTTAGGCATGGAAAGCAATTTGAAGTACAACCTGGTGCTGTTGATGTGGAGGTCAAGGTTACTCTTGATCTTGCCTAAGTGTGCTTTAATGCAGTTAGAAAAAAGTGGTATTTAAGTGTCATCTGGGAAAGGGTGGAAAAGATAATCATGCACTGTCTTTGCTAGTACTAATCCCAGGCTACTTAGAAGGTGTTCTAAAATACTTCTTTGTTTATGTGTTACCCGCCTAGCTAAATAAAGTACTTTTCCTCATTGTAGCTAAGATTTAGGCATTCACTAGAGTGCCCTGAAAGCCCGTTAATGGCATTTCTGTATGGGGGGTCATCTAATTAGGATGTTTTTCAGTTGCAGCAGTGGAAGGCACAAGGCAGAAATGACTGTTTCAGGCTAGTAATTGTTGAACTGGAAAGGTTTATCTGTTCAAAGAGGCAGGCTCTCAGACCCAAAGTATTCTTTTAAATGTAATCACAGGATCTCCCTGCCCTGCAGGAGCCAGCTTGAAACACAACCCTGGTAAAGGAGGTTGGTGCTGGAGCTGCTAACTTTAAGTGAATCAAGATTGTGCATTTAAGCTGGGAACCTGCAATGTCTTGTTGCAGGAGGGCAGCATGTTGCCATGGCTTTTTCTGCTTCCTTTGCCATCATATTGAAATTACATCAGATTGTTCTTTTTTTAATATAGTGATCAAGCTTACTACATAAAGGCTGTCTGTAATTGCTTTCTGTATTTTTTTTTACGTAGGTTGGGCAAGATTAAATGGTATCATAAAACTTCTTATAGCAAAATCAATTTCCCAATGGTAAAACTTAATATTTTAGCAGCAGCACGGCACCAAACCAAAGACTATATGGACAGTGATATAACAAACTTGCTTGTAGTCTGGGCTTTATGACTCTATATCAAAGGATTCAATATTTTATTTCCCACCCTTCACCCAATTAAACTGAAATTGAACGAATTTAAAGCCTCAGGAAGTTGAGTGAGCAAATCTATATGTTCTTACTTTTCATCATTAGTCTGCCTAACTTGTTGTTTCTTTCAGACTAAACAGATCTGTAGCATGCGCATAATCAGTACAAATGTGATATTTTTGATCAGTTGACTTATTGATTACTTTGAATGAAAGCTACAGTCTTTAAATCCAAGAACCAGTGTAAAGAAGCACTGTGGGGTTTTTTTTTTTTGTTTTTTTTTTTTTTTTGTTTTCTGTAGATGTAGACCTAGAAAACACAAGATTTTGTCGCCCTGGTCCTTGCTTCTGTAATTCTTACAGAAGTTGTGATATTTCTTAGTTACATGTGAACTGCGAACCTCCTTGTTCATTTAGGAGCAAATAGATGTATTTTCCCCTTTCTACTCCTTTGTTTTATTTGCAGCTGAATGTGACACACAGTAACCCAAAACAAGAGATAATGAGCTAAGAGGTGGGGAAAGTACTTAGATGTTGGTCTAACGCCACAGTAGCTCACATTGCTTGATAATAAATGTTTGTTTACTGCTGAGCAAAATCATCTTAGAACTAGTAATGGAGTACGGAGAAATGCAATTTCCATTCCTGCAGATGCATTGAAGGTCTTGCTTGTTGCACTGTGTTAAATCCAGCTTCTTGGCAGATTAAGGGGGGCTAATCTCTGCACACACAGTTCGTGTTTCATGCTAATATCTACCAGTATTATAGGAGCGAAACCCATTGCTGCAATTAGTCTTACACATCTGCATTATTATTTTTCCCTGACATTTAAGCCCTCTCTGCCCCCCTCCCCCTCCTGGTAAGCAATTTGACCTGCAGGTACCTTATGTTGAAGCTGTAGTCCTTCATGTGACCTGTGCTAACTAAGACAGGTCACTGTCACTTTATAGCTGAAGTGTGGAAGATTTAGTGTTCTGTGTGTCCGAGGTCATGCATTGTTACAGTGAACATGTCAAAAGCAACTCATCCATTGAGGTGTTCCTTTCTTCTCCTAAATGTCAGAACAAAGGCATATTTTAAGGAGAGTGTAAGAATCTTTAACTGTGAACAATGTATTTTCTCAGAGACACAATGACAAAGTTGATGCTCTGGAAAACATGTACGGATGTGTCTGTGTCCATGTAGAGCTTTTTCATGAGATTTGGTAGTGCAGACCAACTTTCTCTGGCTTATACTGCACTTTATTTAGCTGATCTGAAGGAGGCAGCCTTGCTGATAGTGGAAAATATCCATCAGCCTTGTTTCAACGTTGCTGGGCGATATTCCAAACTGCATTGAAGAAATTCTGATAAATGTTTTCACCCTGTGGTGTCAGACATGCATAATTTAAAAACAGGCTGAGCCCATGCACATTTGACAGTACCTCTGTTGGGTCTGCCACATGAGATTTAATCAAGCAAGTGACCCAAATACGTGCACTAGAAGAACAAGTGTAAGTACACTGGGGAAAATTGCTTGCCATCTGTCTCCTTGTTATGTGTGTATTTTTGATTATTAATTTACATTTCTGATTTTTATGGCCCTGTTTTGTCATCTACTCTTAATTTTCAACTCCAGGTGCACCTCTCCATAGCTTTTAGTAGCTTCAGTTTGCAGGTGGCTGAAATCTTCTGAATTCCAGCAATGAGGTTGGTGGTGGAAAGACAGGGACTTCAATGCCTTCTCTGTAGTGTTTTGCCTTTGTCCCCTCTATTCCATCTTCTGTGTGCTAATTTCAAACCACCATAAAGATGATTTGTATATGAAACAGGGGCTTTAACATATTCATGAAGGAAAAAGGTAACCTGGAGAGGATGCCTGAGTAACTTAGGCTGTGTAGTTTTCAGGTGTTGTAGTTGAGTATTAACCAAGTGAATCAAATCTAATCTAATGGGATGAATCTGGCACAATAATAATCTATTAATATGATACAAGTTCCATTTTTAAATGCTGAACATAACCTAAAAATATATTTGGCTTTTGATTTATAAAGGACTTGTGTATAAAAAGTTGTGTTAAATGAAATACTTTGATCAAAATGTGAAAAGTGTGAAATCTTACTTTCATCTATTACTGGTTTTGTTTGTTTGGGTTTTTTTGTGTGGTTTTTTTTTTGTGTTTCTTTTTCTTTTCATTTGAGGTGCCGCAGTATAGAGATTTTTGGAAGCAGAAAAGAAATTATGCCCCCACAGGCTTTCTTTTAAAGTTTTTGTTGCATATATAACACTAACATAAAGCATGTCACTTCTGGTAGCTGGTTCAGAGAATAAATCCATGACTGTTAGCAGACAGAGAGTCTCTCTGAGTCACTGATGGGATGTGCCTCATCTGCAGGAAGTTCTTCCAGCACACAATGGAGTTACGAATTCAAATGATCAGCTTTCTCCAGCATCTCCCATATGTATTCCAGCTGCACTTCTGAATCCTTAAAGTTTGCCAGAGTGAAAGTCGCTGAAAAGGCTCAGAAGTATCTCATCTCAATTTGTTAACCATCTGATAGCTGCAAGAGTGATGAATTAGAACTCCTTTACTCCCCTCATCTGGAAGTTTGCCCTTCCTTTGTTGTTGGCTGTTAGGATGTTTTTTTCTGTGAAGCTGACTAAATCAGACTTTGCTGTTTGTTTACGGAATTTCCTTCTTTGGCTGAAATATTTGATGCTGAAGCTGTAGATGCAAGCCTGCTGGCAACCTGGTGTGAAAGTTGCTCCAAATATACAGTTGGAAAAACAGACTAAATTTGAAGACAGAGATGCTTATTGTTATTGTTACTTACGTAGAAGTGAATCTGTTCTTTGGGCCTGTGTTTTAAGTTAGATTTTTTTAAATTTTTACCACTAAATATTTTATAGGCTTTACTCAGCTTTTGGGTTAACTGTCTTTTTATTTTTTTTATTTTTTTGAAAATAAACCTTTTTAAACTGTCCATTTCCCTCAATGTTCTTTTAACACTAATATTTGTTGAAATGGTTTTTCATTTTATCTGGAGACCTGAACCTTATGGTGAAAGATCTTTGTTCTTTGGCCTTCAGATTTTTAAATAAATTTTGGAATTTCTCTTGATTGTCCAAGCCTTTGGGCTTGGCAACCTTTGAACCCCACCCTGCTTTCCTGCTTGGGGTGACTGATCATATAAGCTCTCCCTATCTTCTTTTAGAGTTGGCAGGTTTTTTAAGTCAGGATGGCAGTAGAATTCCATTTCACATCTACTAGATCAGGTTCTTAGGTCGTATTCCTGCAGTCTCAGAGTAGTCCTTCAGACTTGAGATATTTGTGTTATTGTTTGCACAAGCCATCCTTCCCCAGTAAGAGGGTGTAAATCTTGGATTTTCTTTCCCAGTTGCACCCTCTGCAGAGCTCCATACTAAACAATTTTTCCACCAAGGCTATCCAGTTGGTAAATGAAACTCAAAGTGTCAGAAGAAGGTGTTTTTTGGAATGGCATCCTAAATAGCATGTCAACACTACTGCTCAGTTTGTTACTTCAAGACAGTTGAAATATTTTGCAGACCTCTGAATAGCGTATATCAGACATCTCCAAAGTCAGTGACGTGCACTTGGCTCTGTCTTCAGAGGATGCTCCAGACTAGCACAGGGTTGCTGATGTTTGTGTGTGACAGCTTGTTGTGAAAAAAAGAAACAAGCTGGATCACTGGGGCAGCAGCCAGGGATGAAGTAATCTATCAATCTCTGTTTCACTTCAAGGAAAAAGAAAATTGATAAATCAGACTGTTTGAAGCTGTTAAAATTTGGTCACCTAGCCCCTGTAACCTGGGATGGTTTGTTGATGCTTCACCACACCGACTGTTCTGGGCCTCGTTAAGCTTTGTGAGGGAGAAAAAGTGAAAGTGGCTTTCTTGAATACTAATGCTTGTGTTCCCTAGGATGTTGTGAATTACTGTTAGCCTTCATTGTCCTAGTGGCTTCATGAGGAGATTTTTCAAGAATAGTGGGAGGTTTCAGTTGGAGGGAAAAAATAGCCATTTACTGTCTTCATGTCTCTTATTTTCTTCATCTTTTAATTGCTCTTTTTTTTTTTTAATTGGAAATATTGTGCTTTTAGCCTAAGATATTTTGTCTTCTATTTTTTTTTTTTTTTTTTTTGGTCCAGTAGTTTATTCAAATGGCCCATGTTCATTCTTCAAACACTGTTAAGGTCAGTGTAAACTCTAAAACCATATGTGGATATATATACTATTGTTATATTAAATAACAGAATTTTGTTCTATACCTAAAATTTGCGACCACATCTCTTTTGGCATCTGTCTTCAAGCAGAGAGCTGGACAGGCTTCCTATTAGTCTGCCACAAAGGCTCCTTAATTTATTTGCAGGGGTCACTGACTGCCTGAGATCATTTCCTTCTCTCCAGGATTTAAGCACGTTGGCCTCAGGAGCGCTCTGTCCCAGCTGGCCCAGAAAGCCAGAGACTGACAGGTAATTGAACAAGGATTTTCCACATGATGGTACAAACCATTACTTCTAGATGTCTGGACTGGTCTTTGGCATCCCCTATTATTCACCAACCTGTCAATAGACCCAAAAACCCCTGCCCTGACCTCTGACCTTGTGGTTTAATGGAGGGCAGGTTTTTCTGAATTTAGCATCCTGTTTCCAGGGTGGGTGTTTCTGCATTTAGCATTACTCCAGGCTATTTTGCTAATGAGAGAATTGTATAATTTTAACTCCTGTGTTAGGAGTTTAGTCAGGTAGTCCAGTATGAGTTCAGGAGAACAACATAGTAATTGGTAGAAGAACTATAGCTGTAAAGTCTCCCAGTGCCTGGATGCTATTTTCATGCAGATTGGTAACTTGCATACTTCAATCCTAAAAAAGGACTTGAACTCTTGAAATAGGGTCACGATTGAGTGACCAAAATGGTCATGGAAACAAACCCACTCAGCAGCAGCCTAGACCCTTCCTAGATCTCTCTCCTGTCCTTTCTTTCTACCTCTGGGGCTTTTTACGTATAGCAGTTAATAACAGGTGCTAGGCCCAAGAACCAGACTCTAAAGTGCCACTTCCCCATCATGGCTGTAAAATGACCTGCCCACAGTGTTTAGGTATGAAGCTAGTCTTTGAACACTCCTAGTTACAGTTGCCTGGACCAGTTTATCACTGTGTGGGTGTAACCAAAACTGTGTATTCTACATCCTCTGTGTCATTTCTCATGGACTATTAATAATGGATCGTTTGCAGCAGCTGCCCAGGGCACACCTGAGTCCTCAGGCTACAAGCTGGGTGTTAAAGGACCTTGTGAGGCAGGGTAGTGGTTTCTTTGTCTTCACACCAATGACTGAGGTGTGATAACTCCCCTTTTGGGGGTGCATTAGCACCTTCACACCCAGCCTGAGGGGTCATGACAACCAATGGGCCATTAGGGACAGGCACAACAGGCAGCTGCAAAGACCTAGATCATCAGAGATTCCAAAAATATCCCATGACTCTCAGTGTTAAATCACTGGTTGTTAAACTCCTTGCCCTGGGGGAGGTACTGGGCATTCCCACCTAAACATACATAATCTTGGGGTTTGGGGACTTCTGGTACCACTCGTTGGATCCAGAGTGGGATCGGAACCTCAGCAGGACTGTGTCTGTGACTCCGGACAAGACTGTGACCATCATCCTCACCAACTGGTTTTCTTTTCCTTTTTACTTTGCACTCAAGGGGACCACGTGGTGCTCAGCAGAGGGGGTGATGAACACTATTCTGTTTGTGCCCCAGGGTGCTGGGTTATACATCTGGGTTTTTTGGGTTAAAACCCAACTTTTTCTCTGTATCATTGTATTTAATGTAATCTTTTTTATTAAATTGTAACTCTGACTTGTAATCTCTCTTGAGTCAGATCCATTTCTCCCACTGGTTTACATTTAAACCACCACAAACACTCAAATACCTAAATAAAAGATACACCACAAGTGTTTATCTGCAGTCCCAACTTAGAGATAGCATTTCATTTCTGTACTGAGTGTTTCCAATTGCTTGGTTACCTGCTCTGAGTAAGTGTAACTTCAGATTTTAACTGCTTTTCTAAGAATTTTCTCTCCCTCTGATACAGGGGAATGTAGCTTGAAGTTGAATGGCTCTATCAGTCAGGTACTTTTTTTCAGGAGGCAGTGCCTAGCTAAGTGCATAGGATTCCAATGTTATGATGCATCAGGAGCGTCTTTGCAGTATCCAGGCTCCAATTTCTATGCTGGAATATTTCTCAGTTGATGCTGTTTAAAATAGTTCCTACATTTTCTCAGCAACTGTTGAAGATGGTAATGATTATTTACTTTGGTACTGAAAACGCAGCACAGAGTTCCAGTGTATGAGTAAAGGACTAAGAAAATACTCTTCACTGAAAATAGTCTCTTTTTCACGTTTGCAGTGGTTTTAAGGTGACATAATTACCTAGTGGGGAGGGGGAGGGAAGGGAATCCTGAGGCACTGGATGTTGTCCATTAAAAAGATCTTTAAGAATTAACACCGGTTTCAAGAAAATGAAAGCTGTCTATCTACAGACAGAGGTCAGCCACGCCCTTTTTTATGCAATATCACAGTTAAAACCAAGCCCAGAAATCCACCCAACCAGCACCAAACTGTCAGGTTTTATCAAAGAGCCCCTTGATATGGCTTCATCTGGGTTCCAACAGGAGATGAAAGACTCCAGGGGCAGGGTGCTGAAGTTTCCTCTAGAAGGTAGGCACAGGAGGTCTGCCCTATTGTCATTTAAATTCTAAATATTCAGTGTGGGGCTAGTTTTGGAACTTTGTGTCTTGCAGTAATTCCTGTACCTGCATTTTACCCCAGGGGGTTTCCCTGAGGTGTGTTGTAGCATGTTCAGTGTTCGAGCTCCTGTAAGTGAGGTTATGAGCTGTCAAGTTGAAGTTCTTTACTATGTTAATTCCTATATACTTGACAGGCTTTTACTAGTCACTTTGCATTGAAAGATACGATTGGTTGGATTATAAAGTAGTTGGTCAACATCTTGGAGGCAACATGGGGAGAACTGGAATTCTTAATGGAGACTAATTTGGTGGTTTTTTGCAAATGCCTAATTCGTTTTGTGTTTCTCATACGAAACCTTGAAGTGAGAATTCCATTCCAAAAGTCACCTGCTTCTGGGACCTTAACTTTAGTTTCTCCAAGTCTTCTGTGTGTGTGTGTGTAGTTTGATTTCATTGTTTTCAGAGTGTGTTTTCGATGGTGGGCTTTTGAGAAGATAATGGGAGTATCTTGTTGCCCACTGTGCTTAAACAGCACATTCAATGGTACACTTAAAAGTCTCCTTTTTAAAATACAATGCCTGTACCTTTATAGGCTGTTTAATAGTTTCTCTTCTGCAGGCTGATCTTGGTGCCTTTAGCCTTTATGTGATATTGTAGCACTTTGGAAACATTGGAATCACCTTGGTTTCATTTTTACAGACTGTTGAATTTCCTGGGTCGGAATCAGTTATGTTTGGCTAGCTCCTTTGTTTGAGGGGAATTGTACTTACTGGACTAGTTTGAGAAGGGGATTAGGTCCAGTTGAAAATTCAGATGAGATGCCTTCAGTCACCTCTGGCCTTTAGAGTAGCCTTCTAAGCCTAAATAACACAGGATTTCTGTTACTGAAGTGGAAGGAGCCCACACTGTGTTGAGGGTGACTGTAGGTGGAATTTGTAGCTGTTCTGTAAGTTATGAACGTTTTGCTGTATACTCCTTTTTAATGCTCCATATGCTTTTTAAAAATAGATTTTTTTATTTTCAAATAAAAATATATTTGAAGGAACACTGTGCCATATTTTATCCTCTCATTTCTAACAGTTATGTGAAGATGATGGTGCTGTCATGCTTTCTCTTGTATTTGGTACTGTATTTATGTGATATGACTACTTAGTGTAGCAAGTGTTGATTGTTTTAATTATTTTAATAAAAGAAATTAGGCTCAGAAGTGAAGCAGGATCTTAAGAAACTTTACTTTGTGTGTTATGCATCAGCACTCTAGATACCACTAAAATGAGAAGAATATTTATGTCTTGGATTAAGTCTCTCTGTATTGGCCTGTCTGACCTTGCTGGTGCCAGAATTTAGTCAGTAAATCTTGGGCATCTTTCTGAAATAATTTGTAAAGCTTGGTTTGGAAGTTTGGTTTGAGAGTCTCTAGCAAGGTCGCTCTCATTTTGCCAGCCTTTCTTTGGCTTTTCAGGCCTCTTCCCAGCTCCCATGCAAAAAAGATACACTGTACAGTTCCTGGGAAGATACTTCTAGGTATGGTATGTATCTCTCTATGTATTTCCTTGCTGCAAAATCTTTAATTATAACAAGAATTTCCTTGTAATAAATTCCATGATTTTTTGGAATATGTGTTTCATTTTCTTCTAACAGTTTCAGTTGTACTTGAGGAAACTTTTAAAGATGGTTTTGTTTGTGAGTGTTTTTTTGTAGGAAGAGGATTGGTCTCTCAAAACTAACATTAGTTGCAGAAGAAAGGTTTCCTTTTTTAATTAATTATTTGTAATTAAACTTCAGATTTTTTTAAAGCATTTTTATAATTAGAGTAGAAAAAAACTTAGGCTTTTAAATCACTTTGATCTGAATTAAAGTTCCAGTGCCAAAACATAATTTAAATGCTCCATGTCTGTATAAATAAAGCTTGCTGAAATGAAAAGTACTGAGAATGATGAAAAAATTAAATCAACTATAATGGCGTTTTCATGTCTAGCAGCTTTCATTTTGTAGCGCAAACAGTTCTTTATTACTTTTTTGTAATACCAGTATACTTGAATGAATTTTCTATTTCTGTGAAAAGATGTAGTTATATGTTCTATTCTATTTCACATTACTTTACTCATCTCTTGCATGTAGATCACTTGGCTCGTTAAAAATGTTAGTATTTCTCTTTAATAGACATTATGCTTCTGGAGAGTTCTCAAAATGCGCTTTTATTCAGAAAACAAAAGACTTAAGGATGGGGAAAGGCCACAAAGAAAATGGTTCCTTACATTGTTGGCCTCATGCTAAAAAAGCCAAAGCTGGATCACCCCCGAGTTCTGTCTGTGCTGCCGTTTGCTGCCAGACACGTTCATGCTCTGCCTGGGCTCTGAAATGGCTGTTGAAAGCAGCTCTGCACCAGCATTGTGTGGCTTCGACTGCTGTTACAGAGTTGTTGTGGTGTGGCTTATGGAGTACCGCTGGCCGGTGAAGCCTGAGATAGATGTCCTCTCCACCTGTATTTGCCTGTGGCTCTGTGTTTGAATGTGCCCCTAGTGACTGTTCTACTGCTTCTGCTTCTTCCCTCTGTGTTCCTGCTCATGATGTGATTGCCAACTCTTGGCAGCCAAAGCTGCATATTTCATAGGTCCCTGGCTGCCTGGTTCAGTGTGGCTCAAGCCTTCATAGGGGCATTTGGCTGTGAGCATCTGGCCATTTTAAACTGATGGCTTGGGCTTAAAGGAAGCCCTTGTATCTACTTCCCCCTCTCCATAGAACTGTGATGTGTTTAGATGCTGTGTAGCCAGAACAGGTTTGCCATAGTTTCCTTGGAGTGTGTTTTGCTGTACTTCTTTTTATTAAAAGACCATAGAGATTGTGGAGAATCTCCTTCTCTGGAGATACTCAAAACCCACCTGGACACAATTGTGTGCACCCTGCTTCAAGTGAGCCTGCTTTTTGAAGAGTGCGCAGTGGGTTTGTGTTAGACTACATGATCTCCCAATACTTGCGATTCTGTGAAATTCTCACTAATGTTGAATAGGTTTGTGCATGTTCAAAGCATAGCCCTGGGTTACCCTGACTGACTTGGGTAACTGAAGCTTCATGCTTGACTGATGGAGTGTTAAAAGCAAGAGTATGGATTAGATATCCAGAGAGCAAGGAAGCTAGCTGATCCTCTGGATTTTAGAGCCTGCTTCTAGTATATGACAAAAAAAAATAATGTAAGGATATTAATGAAAAAGTCAATGTTTATAAGTTAAGAAAACTGATCTGCTAAGTTACAGTAGACCTGTGAGAGAATTTACAGGAGACTCTTCTCTTCTAGGGGACAGTCAGCTTGCTCTTCCATTTTTTTTCCTAAGTGTTCCACTTTGAATCAATGTGAGCAATCCTATCTGAGAACAATTAACGGTCACCTTGTTTAGGGGCTGAGCGAATATCTGGTGAGGTAAGGAAAGGATCCCACAAAGAAGAAAGGCCTTAAGGAATATTGGCTTTCACCTATTTGCGTGCCACATATCTAGTCTGCTAGTTTGCAATACTAGTAATTAATATTTGGTATTTTACTCTTGAAGAATGTTGAAAATATTGACTGTATAGGAACACCTGTAGTGTTTTGTCCATATTTTGCTAAGATATGTGCTCAACCTACTGTAATTTTGAGCTGTTGGCTTGATGTGTATGGAAATAAACTAGTTTTGCAGGGAAAAAAAGGTTTGCTCCTCTCTATGCTGCTCTATCACAAGTACTGCTTGGGGATAGTGTTGGAGAAGAAGCCTTGTCTAAGCAGGAAAATTGGTTTGCAGATACCGTGGTGATGAGTATCATATACGTATCTTGAAAGGCTCTGAAGCAGTAGCTTGAAGCAAGGTACCACCCTGTTAGGCACAGTTTCCAGAAATCACATGCTGTGCATATATTTAAATCTATAAACTTGACTCTGTGCTTGGCTTGTTATGAACATCTTGCAGGCTGAAATTAGTAGATTTTGTTGAGGCTCTGTACTGTAGCTTATTATAGGCAAGAAGTTTCAGTTTATGTTCACACCATGCTATTTGTTATTATGAAAAAGTGTGAGTTTATTTTAAAGCAAAAAAGTTTAAAACTCACTTTCTTACTACTGTATCCTAATGTCAGGGTACTGTTCTTTGAGTAAATAAAATTACTCTAAAGCATGAAAATAAAGAATCAAGACACAGATAAATGTAAGTATGGAAAAGATCACAGGATTCCAGAATAAAGAGTATTTTATTAATACCTATGCCTCCTTCTTTCTGTAAATATTTAAGGAAAAATCTAAGTGACATGCATAAGAATCTTCAGTAATGTGTGTGATTAAAATAACTTATCAAAATTTTATTTCCTTCTGTCTAGTGTAATTGAAACAATTCTGGTTAAAAATATAAATTGCACTGGATCTTAGTGTGGACAAGGATGTAGGGACATCTCTTCATGGTGTAGCACAGTGGGCATGACGGCTGAAGGTTTTTGCTTGAGCAAGGGCATTGAGAACGCTTTATTTTGCATACTTCTTTAAAGATAAGAAATCACGGGGAAACATCTGTGTGTAGAGTGTGAAAATGCACAGTGTTAAACTTTGTACGCCGCTGTATGTGGCTGAGAGGATATTAGTGAAGAGTATTTGTTTTTCATCCTCATTTTTCTTGGCCTGAAATCCTATATAAAATGTGTGAGGTAGCAGAGAGCGATCCTGTTAAGGAAGAGCAGATACTGTGATAATTCTTAGCATGGGCCTGCAATTGTACCACAGTCCTTTGCCAAGACTAAGTGAGCACACTTGTAGAATAAGCTGCTCATCATGCTGTATTTTATAGTGTAAAATGCTAAAAAAACCCCTATTCATGACAGGATGGTTGCATTACCATGCATATTTAATTGCTCATATAATAATAGACATATATAAATATACATATAAAGACATAATTTTTCATCCTATCTATGCTTGCATGCTGTCTTATCTCTGCACCAGCAGCGCTGGTCATGCATAAAGTGAAGGGATGGACCCTGCAATCAGTGACTCTTCCAACAGAGTGATTGAGTTAGTATCAGATTATGCCCGTGGGAATTTCTGAGCTTATAAATATAGTTAGCAATATGGTAATTAGAAAAAGCAAGGGTTTTCTTCTGTGTTCAGCGAGTCCTTATTTCTTTACCCATTGTTCTGAATTCCAGCAGGAACTTCTACTCTATTATTTTTTGGAGCAAAAGATCTCTTCTGACTTTGCAATTTTTGGGTCTCCTTTTTTTTTCTGCTGAAGGTTAGAAGTTAGGTACTTGGGTCACCTTACACTGTCTGTGTTAAATAAAGCTAAATGAGAAAGCAAATGCAGGGATTATATTTCAGTTATTGTTTCAGGAACTGACTAAACCTTGATTTAATTGAAGTCAATTTAGATTGGTTGAATATTGCTGCTGTTGTAATTAAAGAAAGAGAACTACAGCTTACTGATATGTTTTTCTTGCATCTGCTTGGAATTTATTCTTTCTTGAAGTACAGATGATCAAGTGAACTCTCTGGCTAAGCAAGGTCAGTGTTTGTGCTAGATGATTATGCATTAAGTGTTTTGTACTTACTGGAATGGAAAAAAAATGAGCAGATTGGAGAGCATTAATAGCCTCCTTACTAATATCCAAAAAGGAGGAAAAATATAACTTAATAATCTACTTTAGTGGTGACCTTTTTATTTTGTCCTATGTTAAAGTCAAGACAAAAGCAAATTATTTTGTGGGTCTGACATGCTAGTAAGAGATAAAATGGCAGCATATGCCTTAGCTTTGCTGTTGGGACTTAAGTGTTGCAAACACTTGGACATGTGTTCAGCTTTTCAGATGTAAATAGTCCCATTAGATAAAATCTGAGTCCAACTGGAATCAATGGTAAAACCTGTGGCAATTTAAATAAGGCTAGAATTTCATGAATGAGTTCAGTGAGACTACTTTGTATACATAAAGTTAAACACATGGCTAAGTGTTTGCAGGATAGAGGGCCTGCAAGGATATGAGAATAAGACCCTTGCAATGCAGTTTCAAGTCAGACCTGCCTTGCTGCTGAATGATAGAGACCACAGTGAGGAAGTAGGTGAACATTTTGTGCATTAACAAACCCACTATATAAAACATAATAAATAACTACAATTCATAAAACGTTTGGTCCTGAATAATGAAGCAGTGAAAATGTTTATGGGATGTTCTTTTTCTTGTAATATATTTTTATTATATATTTTTATATATTATATATTTGTATTTTATATTTTTTTTGGCACAAACACATTTAAGTGTCGTTATTATGTTTCATTATTCAATAGAACTTAGTGGCAGAAGACTTTCTTTTGGAAGAGGAGAGGTAAAATAGAAATTACAAAGCAGCCCCCCCACCTCCTCCTCAGGACTCAATCACAGGAGTCATGGAGTATGTGATAATTATGTCAGCTGTTTTAATCGTCATGTGTATTAACTACTTAATTTCACCTCACGCTTGATAAAGAAGTGCTGTGTGTATTACCATAACTGTGACAGTTCTCACCATCTGAAGCTCTCCCCTCCAGATGTTTCACCAGTTTGCAAATTTGATTTGGAGCCGCATGTGCAGCAAAACAACTGTTATATACACTAACAGATCTGTGTCTCTCTTTGTGCAGAGCATCTTTGCAGAGCCTAGTGTCACGTTTCTTAGTGAGAAATATCACGTGAATGGCTGCCCCCTTATAATCTTGTGAGATTTAGATAATTGCAATTTTCCATGTTTTTGAGGGAGTCATATTTTACATTTCAAAATACACACAACAAGCAATTAGCATGAAGTCTTATGGCAGCCTGACAGTCCTTTGTGCCGATGGAAACAGTTACACAATAGTGCATGTACAGATAATATTGTTAGGTGTGCTTTGTATGGACTCATTTGTTTTACCTGGATCATACTGAAAAGCTGCAGCCTATTTCATATTTAAACTGAACCTGCTCTATTGTACTATGAACTTGCATGAAGAGAGAAATGTTGAGGTATTAAGAAAGTGATAGTTACTATTAATTGTTTTTAAATGACCTAATTTTGGCATGTTCAGGCTATTTTTCTCTATGTACATGACCCCCTGGGTGACGTTAGATTCTCCTTACAGGTGGGTACAGAACCTTTTCTTCTCCAAGCTGGAGACTAATACTGCATATTTGGAGATTGGAGAACATACCAGCTGCATTATCCTGCTGATTGTGCAATCCAGTTGTTGGGGAATAGAAAGGGAAGACTTGGTGTAGTGGGCAAGAAGGAAAAGAAGTAAAGCAGCAAGGCAGTAAGAGGTTTGACACTGGTACAGAGCTCTTCAACTGTTCGCATCGATGCCTGGGGCAAATACTTCTTCAGTTCTTACTCATTGTTGGGTTTTGTGTGAGGGTTTTTTGTTTTGGTCTGATAAGATGCTGATGCAATTTCATTCACTGCAGTTATGTTATCCTGCTGGGTAAGAAGTGATACCTTAGAGTGCTTTCAGGAGCACTTGAGAACAGATTTTCAGCTTTGGACTGAAAGTTATAAGAAAACAAATGCATGGAAAAGAGACAACATGTGGTCCTGTGTCTCAAAGACTGAATGGTGTTTGCAGGTACAAGAGCCATACAAACGTTATGGTGACAGTGAGGGAGGGTTTGAAGAAAGGAAAAGGTGTGGCAGAAGACATAATAAGAGAAGTGGGAAATGAGATATAGACGTTGGTTGCTCTTACCTATGTGGGATGCAGAAAATCCAAACCCAGTATACAAACTGTAAGAAAAATTGTTCTCAGAATATGAATCCGGCTACTGCATTTGCTGAGAGATGTTATCCCTAGGCTTTGGTAATCTCAACTGTTTCTGTTGCAGCAAGACAGGATGGGTCAAACTGCTTAAGCCTGTTTACCTGATTGAAACAAACCTGAGATGGATCATGCCATCAGCATGGCCAACAGGTCTGAAGGGAAAATTGCTAGCAGAGTAAGTGAGGGTAAGCAATAGGTGCTGATAATCTGGTCAGAGAGTACCAGCAAAGCTTGTCCAGGGAGGCCTCTGTGAATTTCACTCCTGCTGTTCATGAGTTTTCAGCTTGCTCTTCTAACCTGTTCTCTCTCTGTCTCCCTGGGTGGTTTTCTGCTCTCATGTTTCTTCCAGTGAAAAGCTAATAAGACATATACAGAAAACAGATGCTGGAACCGAAGTAGGAGAAATGAGCAATGACTTAGTTAATAGATTTAGTCCCATTCAAGGAGAAAGACACAATGTGGCCTAAAAAAAGAGATAAATTGTTTGGGAAAGGAAAATGGGTAAAACAGTGTGACTGAAGAAAGAGGCTTAGCTGATGCTGTGCAAAAACTAGATTGCTACAGAAGCTATGGTTTTGTGGCTGCCTTGTTTGGCTATTCCTCACACTAATTCCTACTTTGGGACAGACGGTGATGACGTGGAGCGCTGCTGCTTTGAGCTGGTGCTTGCCAAGGCTGCTGTGTGGCTAATGAAGCGCAAGGCTTTAACCTAGTCTTGGCAATAGTGGTTTGGATGGAAGGCCAAGCTGAACTATCATCAGAGACAATACTATTTTTAGGGCTGTGTGTATGAAGAAATAGTTGATATAAAGCTATGGAAACTCTTGGAAAGTGGCACTGTGCCTTATGCTTTGAATACTTTACACTGAAGCAGTTTTCAAATTCCTCTCAACATGAGAACTGACTGTGAGTTTCAAACCTAGCATTGCACAGCATGTGGCATTCATTTATGACTCCATTATTGGATTAAATGTTATGAATTAAACAAGTATTCTTTTCTCTGTGTTTGCTTAGGTTATTGTTATCAAAGACACACATCTTTAATTCCAAGTAGTTAGACTTTTCTCTTTCTTTTTGGACTTACTCTTCTTTCTTAGCGTGTCTTACCTTCAAGGACAAGGAAAACTTAATTTTTACATTAAAGAAGAAATTATTTGTAAAGACACATTATACTCCCAAGCCTCCTAGGCTTGTGGTCTGAAACTGGAAATGTAGCCACAGCTAATGTATTCAGAGACCAGCGCAGTGTGAAGTTTTACTGAAATGTTTGGTGGATGTTTTAAAGAAAGATGGGTGAAGCTTTAACAGTTTTCTTGTAGTTAATATCATAGAATGTCATAGAACAATTTAGGTTGGAAAAAACCTTTAAGATCATCAAGTCCAACTCTTAAGCCAGTGCTGTCACGTTCACTGCTAAACCACCACAGTATCTCAAGAACAGAACTGGCGAAAACTTGTGCCAAAATTAATTTACTTTTCACTGTGCAAGTATCTCCCTCCACATTGACTGACTCTTGATGCTGGTTGAGCTTGGCAGAAATGCGTTATATAATTAGACTTACCAATTTATCTTGAAAAACAAAATAGCTTTCCCCATCCTCACTTGCTTGTCCATCTATCTTTTTCTGCCATCCTAAAACAGGAAGAAAATACTGAGGTTTTTATGTTGTTACTGTTTTTATGTATATATACACATACCATTTTCTTAGATGTGAGGAATTCATTAGAAGTGCTGATGGTTGTGGCCTCTGTTCACCTTTAGCTGATACAGCATTTCTTACCATGTGTCTGTATTCTGTGCATGGTGGGCTTGGCTTTGTGCTTGGTGGTAGCTAGATAATGGCAATATTCATAAGGCAATAATAAGACATATTGCACGTAAAAGTAAAAAAAATAATTTTTATATAGTGAGTATTCAGGAATGGTAATACTTTTCATAATATGATCTTATCAGTTCTTGTGGTTAACTATCTTAAGTCTATGGGGCAATAATATTCCATTTTCAAGGTGATTTAATTGGAGTTTGGAGACCCTGTAAATATGAGGGACAACTGAGACGACTTAAAGTAGGAGATTGTCCAGGGTGATATATGGACAGCACATACTCTTATGTACTTCTGAGGTCTAAATATACTCGAAGTCTGAGCTGAAACAGCATTGTTTTTGTGCTTCGGTGTTAATCTGAGTTATATTTCTGGCATATGCTGGAGTTGTAGGAATGTCTTCAGGGAGATGTAGCCAGAAGACTGAGATGGAGACCAGGACCAGACTTAATTGATAAATGGCTTATCTGCAATATGTGTGGTTCAAAAATATAAACTACAATTTCTAATTTCTTACTATGAGTTCTGAAGCAGTCTGATCTTTCTAGAGTTGAGTCCTTGCTCTTTGAGGGACTATAGAAATGGAAGCTGTCCCAATGCTAAAGTGCTTTTTGTTCAGGCCCCTATCCTGGAGCAGAAGCCCCTACTTCAAGCCAACATACTTCATATCTACCTGTGGCCATTTTTTATTTTATTTTGTAGCATTGCTTATATAAACTAAAACATTAATATGACTGTCTTATGTTTTTAAGAATGTAAAAATCCCAGTGATTTTGCTCATGTTTTATTTCTGATTACTTCATGCTGTGGGTATTGATGAGGTAATGGAAATCTGTATCTGGAGCATTGGTGTGGGGAAAGCAAATTGTATGCCATGTTTTTCATCAGCTGTAACTAAAGGACTGACTATTACAATCAAAATTAATTGAGTTTAATAAAGGATTGCTGTACTTTTTCTTTTTTTTGTAATGTATCCAAATCACACTCTCATAACTTTCCCTTCATGTTTCAGAAAGCTTTTGGGAAATTCTATTTTGCTCCTTCAATGTAACTATTTCTGGGAGAAAAGGGAATTTGGTACTTCCTGAAGGTAGTTGTATTTCTTAAATAATTGCATCAAAATGCAATGGTTAATGTTAATAAATATTTACTTTGGTTTTAAACTTGGAATCATCAGCAGTGCCACAAGCTAATCTGTGGATTTGCCTGAGGTGATGTGAGCCTTCAGAGTGTTATATTTGAAGATGCGTTCATCTGTTCATTTACTGAATAAATTTTCTGTTTTTAACAAAGACCTGCCTATAGCTTTATCTAGGTACATAATTTTATGTGTATTTTTCAAAGTATTTTACAAAGTTTTTCCCCTTTTTGTTGTTTTAGCATTACTTTCTTCTCTGTGCTGGGTTTGCTTGTTTTCTTTTTTTATCGTTAGGAAAATGGTTGTTTTAAAAAATGTTGGGAACAAAAGCAATTTCCTATCATCATAGACCGTGAACTGTGAAAGTGATGCAAGCTCAACTAATCTGCTCACGAGTCGATATTAAATTTGTTGTCTCCTATTTTTTTGTTGTCGTTGTCTGCTTTGTCTGTATCTGCTTATTATTTTCTACCTCGCTCTTATATTGCACATCCTGTGGGCCAAGGACAAACGTGGTTGGAGCATGTACAGTATCTTGTCTTGTGAGGAAGTGTCTTCAGTGATGGGTTGGATTCTTCAAATATCATTACTCTGTTCTCTTAACTTGATATTTTTGTTGACTCTTTTAATTCATGTAATCTTCTGCCTCTTGCTTTTGGACATATTTAGTAAGGATGAGCGTCAGGGTTTATGTTGCTGAATACTGGTAATGGTGTCTCTTCTATATTACGTGAAGTTCTTGAACACTGAGAGATCATAAAATAGAAAAATAATAGTAAACAATGGTGCTTATGTGAAATATGTTCTACTCATCAGTGTTGCTCATGAGCTGCAGTACACCCTCTGGGACACCTTCGCCAGAAGGGTAGATCTGTGAGAGGCTTCCCCTTGTCAGGGATCAGGGCCCTCTTTAGATCTGGAGCATCGTCAGTTCTGAGGATGTGCTGGTTTCCTAGATTGTTTGCTGCAGAACGGGTGCTCTGGCCTGGCTGAAAGCCTTTGGCTTTTCCTCCCCTGCCTGCATTGCTCAGATAATTCTGCAGCAGCTGTTGGAGTTTCCTTTTGATTCCTCTGGCTTCAGCAAAGCTGCAGGGACACTAGAAACCTGGCCCTGACCCCTGGTGAGCTGGTAGAGATAAGAGCAACATCATCCTCAATGAACCTGTGTACCGTTGCCTTACTTCAGCTAAGTGAAGGGTCAAAATCAAACCCTTAATTTGATTTGCAAGGATGAGTGACAGGCACTCCTGCCATTGCCGGTCCCCTGGTGATACCAGCTGTGTGTGCCCTGCTCCCGGCGCCCCTCTGGGGGGCGGCTCTGGAGTAGCGATGTGCTGTCAGCAATTCTGTGTGATTGCATCCCTGCTTGTGAGAGCTAGAGGGAAAAAAATGAGTGTTTGTAGATCAGGTTATGTTCAAATTTGATTGGGACCTGCTGTCCGTCTTGTTGTGATCTACCGCAAAAAGTGTTGTCAGTGGATGTCTTTGGGGGAACTAGGCAGCAGTGAGATCAAAAATACAGAGCTGTCAAGTTGATCTTTTATTTTTGGTACTTTGAAAGTCTCAGTGGAACACACATCCCTTATTTTAGGTGATGTCTTGCTGTCCCTGAAAACACATCTCTTAAAAGTTTTCCTCTTACAATTTTTTAGCTTCAGCATGCATTTGTGAACTGTCTGTGCTCAGGAAGGATGCTCTGCAGTTGATTCTGTTCTTTTCCTACAAAGTATCCCCACTGAACCGATTTGGAAATGGCTTAATGTATAATCTGCAGTGTGAGGAGGCTGGCAGTGAGAAGGGTAGGAGTAGGTGATTAAATCATTCCATAAATCCTGATAGTTTGAACATATACTGCTGGGATTAACTACCTCTGCTTTATGTGTGTTGTTGAAGTAATTTGTTTTCCTCCAGGTAAAACTTAATGTTCCGATTTTAAATTCATCTGGGTTAACTTCTGTTAGCATGGTCTACTTTCTCTTTTTGTTTTGACATCATGTTGAACTCTGCTAGGTAGATCCTTTAGTTTTAGCATTTGAACCTGGTACGTGAGATCTTTACAAGTGCATAGGTATTGCTGATTTGCCTTTTCTAGACCTTCCATGTCACACTGTTTAATAATAACATTTTTCATGCCTGGAAATATAGAGGAATGATACAAAAGTTATGCCTTGTTGTTTCAACCTATGAACAAACACTCTTTGAGGTGCTGAACTTTACAATAACCCCTGCACCCTCAACCCCTCCCTCTATGCACTATGAATCCCAACATAATTGCTGGAGGGTACATGTAAAAGATTTACAAATGTGTTTCTGCAAAGACTTGTGATGTTGTGAAATTAAAAATGTATATTCCTCCCTTGGTTTTTGCTGTTACCAGAATGTCTGAATTATGGCTTTCTTGGTGGGTGGCGTAAGCTTGGCTTTGACTCTTCCGTGATGTATCAGAAACTCTTGGCTGAAAACGTTTTCAACTTTCAAGTATTTTCATCTTGAAGCATTTTTCTTTGTCCTGTCGCTGGCAGTACTGATCTGACAAGCTGTGTATGAAAGCAGCAGCTCGAGGTTCCCACTTCAGGTCTGGGGCCCTTGGGCGGTTCTGCTTGCTCCTGGCTGCCTGAGAGCTAACAAAAAATCCAGGCATGGGCATGGGAACCAGTGTAGGGGCTCTGGTGCATACTGGAAGAATTAGTACCTAAGTGCTTTTTGCACAAGGTGTTGTTGTGAATACTGTCCTATCACCATTTGAAAAACAATGAAACAGAGTCCTTTGTGATTGTTCACTCCTCTGTGTGCCTCATAGCTTCCTAATTAAGAAAAAGCCACCTAATGTGTCTGTTCTGTTGCTTTCTTTCAAAGCACAAAGTGTGCATTTATGTATTGGAAAGGGGAGTCTATCACTTATTTCTTTCCTTTTCCATCAGCAAAAAATGGTAGGAAAGAAGGAAACAGTAATGCAGGGTTCAAATTAATTTCCTCCTGGGTTTGGCAAGTGGTTTTCTCACCTATTTACTATAGCTTGTGCTTTAAAAAGTGGCTTTGTGTCTGTAACTCCTAGTGTGCTGCACATTGACTGAATGCTGGGTGGAGACTAAAGTCAAATCCTCCTTTAACCATTCTTTACTCAATTTAGTCAATCTTTAGTCTGCTTAGATAGTGGATCTCGGCAGGTCTTCCAGATTTGCAGTCCCTAATCCAGGGTAATTTTTAGGAGTTCCAGTTTGTGGTATTCTCACCACCAAAAGAATTGCCCAAATATTAAACTTTTAAATTTTCATATGTTCCTCCTGTTTGAGGAGATAATGTGCAATGGGGAAGAAGGTATTTTTAGCCTGTGTAAAAAGCAGTTTCTCAACAGCTTTACTTTCTGGTTCCAGTCTGGTATTCCATAGTTTTTTTTAATTGTTGTTGTTGTTGTTTTTTTCTTTTTTTTTTTTTTTCCTTTTTTTTTTTCTTTTTCTATTATTTTCTGATGTGGGTATTAAGTTTGTTGAGGTTTTTCAGTTGTGTTCCATTTCTACCTTCCTGAGATTTTCCTTCTTTACTGTGAAAAAACTAAATTCCCTGTCTTCTTTTATGACATTTTTAAAATGACCCTGCAACAAATGACTCCAAAGTGCTGTTGGTCAGGCAGGTTCATCTGATTCTGCGTTGGTGTAGCTGGGCACTGCTGGTTGTAATGGAGGCACATGTACTAGCAGATGCTTCAAAGGCAGTATATGTTTTTTTCTTCTTCTCCTGGGATTTCCTAGTTTTGATATTTGCTCAGATATTTTTTCTTTGTAGCGGGTTTAATTTTGGATTTCTGAGCAGTATTAATGACAGTGCAATGCCTGAAGAGATCTGCTTAGTTATTACAGAATTTTTGTGAATAGTTGACTGTATATTTGCAAAATCAGCCTTTTGCAGAATGCCTCCTTTTATTTATCTGTTTGTTTTACCTAGCAAGACAACAGGCTAAACACTCTCAGCTTTAAACCAGCACCAGTCCAACGGACAGATGGCGAACACCTGTTATGTACCTTGCTTCAGAATGGGTGTTCCCCCAGCACAGATATGTGTAAGCAAAAGTCATGTATTCATTTGCTTAGTTTGTGCTTTTCTTCAAATTCTGCTTCTGTTTAAGGACCTCCTCTTTAATTCTGTGGTGTTTCTCTCCTGAACAGGTATGTAGAATAACCAGAAGGGGAACTACTGTTTCCAGAGTAAAGTTGTACTTTTAGTTGTGTGGTGTTGTAAGCTCTTAAATTGTGTATGACCTGTTTGGCCTTACAAATCCCTTCTAGAAGAGACAGTCAGCAGATGTATTGTAACTAGACTATTGGAAAAGGTTGCAGTCTGGAGAGGAATGTCCACTCTGTACTTTAAATCTCTTTCCATTAAAAGTTTCCTTTGTTGCCAAGGAAATAAAGCAATGATTATGTTATGGGGCTGACAGTTTTGCTAACGCTTCATATTTTCAGAGCAAGGCTAACCTTATTAAACTGTTGAGGGTGATGTGAAATTCAAGGACTCTTCCTAATCTTTTTGATGGGACTAAAATATATTTTTACACTCCCACCCCCCGAAACCCCCTGAACCTTTCTTCTCAAGGTGATACAGGAAAGGACTCCTTATTTCATAGATTTTGGTAATTGTAGCTAGTAATCAGGTACTCTCTCCCTCTCTGATGATGTAAAAAGCTCCCCTGACTAATCTGGACTGCCTTTACTGAGGATTGTGTGGTGGGGTTCTCCCTGCTGCATTTCCTGTTGCTGCTTTTTACAGCTCCTTTGGTGTTGTAGGTTTTGCTGGGAAGAGGAGCTGTTACCCGTGTCCCATTCTTAACTGTCTTGTTTCTACTTATCTCTTCATAGTGACAAGTGTTATTTTCATACCTTTTTTTTCCCATTAGGTCTGTAAGATACAGAGGCTATGGTTGCTCCTTCTGTTGCAGTTACCGAGGCAAGTTTAAAGGCATTGGACTATATGTACTGGGTATTTGTGCTCATGATAAAATGATGTTAACTCAGATGTTGATCACTTTTCATTCCTCTTCTAATTTAGAACATCAGTGTAAGACTCAGGAATGACCAATTTCCAGTGAGGCTGTGATGCTGCATCCTCATCCTCTTCCCCCAGCTGTTTCTGAGAAAGAAACAGGAAGTGATATTCTTTCTTAACTTGGATGTTGGCAAACTTGGTGATGGCTTTTTTTATTGTATTAAGAGGAAACAGAAGTGGAGGCAGTTTGAATTCTAACATTTTCCTTCTATGTGTATTCTTGTTGCATGTTTGGGTGGGTGCTACTGATAGCACTTGCTGTGTAACCCATTTCTGATTTAAAAACTGGAGCCTGAATGACATACTAGTAGTATGACCAAGAATTATTTTGCCTAACTTTGTAGTCTTAAAATATTTAGGTCTAGTTGAAAGTAGTTGTGCAGGTGAGACACTTACTCGGAGGGAACAAAGATGTGCGGCTCCTGCAGGTTCAGTGAATTTCATTACCAGAGAGACTTCTCTGGTTCTCTGTTGCCATTCATAATGATTTATTGTTTCAAGTCCAATGTCTAAAACATTTACTTCTCCTACATGGATGATAGGATTCTCTAACTTGAGTATGGTTGTTTATTTGTAACCTCTAGAAATAAACATCTTGTGATAAAGACTGGATGCTGATTTGTTGGTTTAGATGACCAAGATATCAGAGATTACCACATAGTGTGGCTAAAATATGCAGAATATATCAAGTTAACATTTGTTTTCAAAAAACCCTTCCTTTGTCTGTAATACTCCATGAGAAGACTATCATGTAGAAAGTTGATAAGGTAGAGAGACTAGCATTATTGTTGGTCTCCTGTGTACACAAATACCAGTCTTTTTTAAACACGATTACTAGAAATATGTAATTACAAAATCAATGTCACATCTTTTATCCTCCTTCCCTTCCCCTGTTTTCCATGTTTAAAAAAAGGATCAAAACCCCAAGAAAACACCCTAGTGCTATTAGCTCTGAGCTAGAGTTTTAGCTAGACTGATTTTTAAAATCAGTCAGATTTTAAAAATTTTGATTTTGAGGCAGACTGATTTTTAAAAGCAGCTACAATTACGACAAATTAGAGAAATCAAAATACTCTGTAGAAACATAGAGAATTCATGGGGCTGTCTTTTTCTAGTCACGCAGGAAGAGAGAGACATGATGTAAATGAAGTGGTTAAATTAGGTGGTGGCATGAGCTTTAGTGGGGATTGCTAGTAAATAATTTTCACTGTGGAGGAGAGCTTCCTTCCTTAATTGTTTCCACCTGGTAGTAGGCTGTTGTCAGAGCAGGGACCTCTCTGCCCCTTGAAGCAGCGCTCTGAAGGAGAAATATACAGTGCTCTGTGAGTAAGTAGTGTTTGGATAATAGCTAATTCTGTCTGGGTTCGTTTTACAAAGCTGTTTGGAAATGTGCTAGAACAGCAGTCTCCTTTAGGAATACATGCTTTCCCACTGCAGTCTCACTTGGGGACTGTTTTTCTGTGTTTTTGTTTTTGCGCCACCACTCCTTCTGCTATTGCAGGAACCTTGGTATATTTTCAAAGATCAGTATAAAAATGTGAAGTGTTACATCTGCCTGTTAAAGCACTGTGATGACTTTGTTGTGGAAAAATGCATTCAAAAATTGTTATGAGTGCACTACCTTAAATAGAAGTCAAATGAAGTACAGCCTTTTATTATACTTTTGATTTAGTTACTAGGAAGGAGAAAAAGCCTTGCCTAACCAAAAAAAAAAAAAAAAGGAGAGGGCATGGATGTGAAGTGATATCAACCCTATCTTGAAAAAAATCCTTATGACTTCTAATGCAAGCACTCACGGTTTGGAAATCGACTCGTCACATCTAATGCAGCTTGTGGAATTGCTCAGAAATTCAGACTAGTTTTAGTAGCTGAAGGCTAGAATATGGAAGTCTCTCCTTTTGTAATCTATGCCTCTTTAAAACTGTCCTTGATTTCCACCTTCAAAGTCAGGAGGACTTAGGAGTGAAATGGGATAAGCTTTCATCAGGAATCAACTGAAATGCCGTGTTTCAAGGTAAGTATACAGGATTACTGCAGGGTGCCTGTGTACACCCATTGTAGTTTCACAGTCTCATTTAATTTCTCCCAAATGATGGTACTGTAGCCTTAATTAATAGTTTGTTATATTTGTTGATGGGCTTGGGAATCAAAAATTCAAAATTAAATTAACAGTGATTAAAAATGTACAAGCAGTGAGACAGGACTGTCTGGATGTATTAATAAATGCAGTCCCATCGGTTGCTGACAGCCCATTGCCTGTGTTGGACGGATAGCTTTGTCAGGATCGAACACACGCATTCGCTTTGATGTCCCTGACATCAAGCGGGAGGCAGACAAATGCCTACTGACTGCCAGTCAAGCTTCATCTGCCTGAGCTACCTCGACTTCAGGAGCTGCTTGGTATTAGCTGTGGAATATTAAGCAGGGTGAATCTGCCTCAGTATGTTGGAATGAGATTGCATATTTCATTAAAGCTTAATTTGTTTTTCATGGGGAAATACCAGAGGCTTCGGCAATTATCTTACTTTTAAGATTGGGAGAAAGATGCTTGGATGAAATTTAGCAAACAAGGCTGTCAGCGCTCATTTAGTAACTCCTTTGTGAGTCATTTTGAACTGAATTTGCATGATTGTAGCAGACCCAGAAAACCTCTTGCAACAATTATTCAGTGATACCACTACATAATCAGTTGGAGGTAATGGGTACCCTTCTTACAAAGATTTTTTTCACTATTTCTGGCCCTTTCAGTCCCTTCCTCTGCCTCTCTGGGGGTGTTCTGAGACAACCTGGCACTGACCCAGAGAAGATACATGAAGCATCAGCGCGTTGGATGGAGGAGGAATGCTGGCCTTTTGACAGAAGGATAAGATTCTGGTTTTTTCAGATTTGACCCTGCATTTTCTGAAATCGGCAAGGTTTAAGGACAAAAGTCTTTTGTGGTACTTAAATCCCTCATATTGGAGCCTGGATTAAAAGTGCTTTGTACATCTAGGGTTCATGATCTAATCTAGGAATGGAATTAAGCCCATGTAACCTGCATGCTAAATTCTGAAATACTTGCCAGATTGCGGGCGGGGGGAGGGAGGGAAGGGAAACTGGAGAGGAAATAGTGCCAAGTAAGCTCTAAAGTTGTGTTACTTTATTCTTTAGTTCAAGTAGTGCAGTAGGAAGCTGAGTCTTGAGTTAAAATGGAAAAGGAATTTGTGCTTTACAGTTAATATTATTGTGAAAGGTAAGTATTTGTAAATGACAGAGTTCAAGACTGACAGAAAAAATACATTAAATCTGACATAGAGGCACAGACATTTTTGATGGTGATGGAGTGGGGTGGAAAGTGTGTGTGGAGCTCTGTGGGACAATGTAATTTTTGTTTCCACCCTATGGAAGTGGATAGCAGCTGGTTACTGCCTTTAACAGTTTGTTCTTAATTGACAAGGTTCTCATCTTGAGAGTTTTCAGTTGTATGCTTGTATCTCATCAGGCCTGGTTTTCACAAAATGGTGTAGAAGCCTGGCATATTTCTTCTACCACGGCAACAGAAATCAAATTGCATCAGAACAATCAGACATTGTGAAGCGAGTTGTTATGGAAGTCTCTTTGCCTGAGATACAGCTGTTTCTCAAGCATATGTTATCACAACAGCTACGAGCCTCAGTAGTGCTGGATGGGAAAAAAAAAGATTTATCACTGAATGACTATTCAAAAGAGGAATAAAATCCAAGTGAACGCTTGTCTTTGAAGGAGCTGAAATACAGCTTGGCTTGCACTTGCTGCCTTTTGGGTGTGCTTGGTTTTTTTTCATTCTGTAGCATAGACAGATTGCCTAAGGAAAAACCAGTTAAAAATGCACAGACCCCTTTCAAAGATGGTATTACTGGTCTGGATAGTCTGCTCTGTGCAGCTGCAGTTCAAGTATGCTGTTGCACATGCTTATGCTGCTGCATATAGAAAACTGGCTTCAGAAGTTTAATGCAGTTCTTAGTCCACAGCTGCTGTTCTAATCGCTTGTTTTGATCCTTGGTTTCAAATCTGGAAGCAGCTTTTTCTGAGCGCTTGTAATGTTAACTAACATGCTACTAGTGACATTTTTTTCTTTTTAGTAATTCAAAGATAATAATTTTTAGAGGTACTATCATTGCTAGTAAAAGATGTGTTGGCTAGCCTAAAGGTAAAGGAAACATTAAAAATGCTTTGAATACATACATTTGAGCTCTACCGAAACTGTTTCATTTTAAACAGTGATAACACTTCACCTGCAGTATATCTGTTTCCTGAATTTCAATGGCCTTTGGTCTGATTCTTCCAAGAAAACTGAACCCTGCTAGCAGCACAGCGATCTTGTCAAACGCACTACCATGCTGTGTACATGCACTTTTGTATCGATACTGTTGCTTCCAGTAACATTTTTAAAAACATACTTCTGTATCTAATACTCTTGGTTAGTAATTTAACTGATCTGCTCCATAAATGTGATCTTTTTGTTTCCACTTCATTGCTGTGCAGCTGCAAGGCCTATGTAATTTTATGGTTTATGGACAATCTCTCTACAAAGGATTTGGGAATCCCTCTACCAATCAGATAACATCTATTTTGCCATTTCTCTCATATAATTATATATGATAACATAAAACTGAGACTCCTAAAGCAATTTGATTATTCGTTCAGATAAGAAGTTTTACCGTAAATCCTTGTTGATAGTGAAATGGAAACAGAGTGGTTTTAGTGGCTTAGGTGGATGTGTAACTGCTCCAGCATTGTGCTGTGAAATGGTTCTCTATGAAGGAGTGCCTATAAGGTACCATATGGCAATATGTTGTTTTTTTTTTTTAATGGAAACAATTTCCTGTAAAGAAGGTGGCCTTGTATCTCCTACTTGGTAAAAGCATCATTTTTCTCTCCTGCAGAGCAAATATATAATGAGGGAATGGGTTTTGTGGTGAGGCCTTTGCTTTTTCTCTGTGGGAAGACAGGGTGAGGTTGTGCACTGCAGAAGAAATGGGGATGGGCAAAGTTAATAGTGAAGAAAAAGAAAGGTTGCAACGTACAGCTTGGGGAGTGCACTTGACCTTAATGGTGCTCAGTAAGAAAATGACCTTTCTGATTTAAGCATCTTTCCCTTGAATCTTTAAGTTTCACAGCTGGTGGGAAGGAAGCTGCATGTGGCTGCTTTGTTAAGTAGCAGAGAATGCAATTGTGACTTTTATCCTTGATTTATTGTTAAGTACTGATAGTGAGTGACAGCCTGAAGAATGCTCTTAGAAACATAGTCTGTCTCAAACTTCATGTCTGGGCTTAGCTTGTCTTTAGCATCTGTGGTACGTGCATTGGGTGGATGCCCAGTTGTCAGAAGTGTTAGTGACTCTGCTCTCTGCATCTTCATCACAGTATCAGGAAACTGAACAAGAACTCAGGAGGCCAGTCAGGCTTTCTGGCTTCTGCTGCCTTGCCTTTGCTTTTGTAGATTGAAAGCATCCTTAAATCTGTGTTCTCTGCTGTCAGGTGTCCTTGCCTAGCAGGGAAGGTATCGGCCTGATTCCTGCTTGCTGCCTCCTGGAGGTGAGGTGAGACAGAGAAAAATCAATTAAGAGATGAAAATAACATTTTAAAATAAACTGAGTAGATAAAACTCCCAAAAGGATGCAACTATTTGCAGGACATGATGAAGGTTTTGACATTTGCATAATTACATTCACATGTGTAAATCAAGCGTATTTCTTGCCTCATAGTGAGAGACGCTGGTTTTAAATATTCTATGAAATTTTGTTTAATATTTGATAGTGAAAGAATTTTTTTAGAGCGTGTAATTGAGTTGGATTAATGGATAAACAAGTTAAAAGTTATTTCCATCTGTGTTTCTTGTTCCACATAAATCCCCAATTTTCTATGCTCTCCTGAGTACTTTTAGCACTTTAGCAGTAAAACCTTTATTTTACCTGACATTAGAACCAATTTCTCAGTGAAAGCAGTTTTGAGTATTAAAGCATCATTCCTTTGTCAGTAAAAATATTTCTTAATTGAAAATTCTGTGTGTAAATACTAAGTCATGCTTCCAGATGACCTCTAGGTATGTTTCTAATCTTCTTGTTGGTATAGAACAGTGCCTAAAGACCGAAGACAAAGGGAATGCTTCCAGAGGGACTGCATTCCCAGCTTAGTTACCTGAAGATAATTTTATCATTTAGGACTCAATGTCCTTGATGCATGATAGTAGCATTTTCTTCCAATTTCGTTTTGTTTTGCAAGACTCTTAATTGATGTATTCATGATTTGTGAAATGTTAGGCATAGATCTGTTGCATATTATGTTTTTATAGACTTCTGTTATTTTGACAGTATTGTCACCACCAGTAATGTAAGATTGATTTGAAATTGAATCTGTACTATGCCAGTGAGTAGTGCATCCAATTTTCACATGAGGAACTAATCCATTTGTGTTCTGAACTCAGGGAAAATACAGTCTTTTTCAAAAGAAGGCCTGATTTCACAGAATGTTAATTACCTTTAAAATATCTTGCAGAGCTGTATGAACACAGCTTAATAATAATGCAGATTTATTTAGAAGAAAATGTGTTAGCCTCCTTGGTGCAGGAAGCCTTGCATAGTTCTTGAGCAATGAGATTTATATTACATTCTTCATCAAGCTAGGCTTCCGTGGATTGTTCTGAGCTGCAAGCACAGGAATCAGCTTTGTAAATGAATAGTTTCATATTTGCTCCAAAGGTAGCTTGCAAATGAAGTGGTAAGTTTTAGTTAAAGAAGATACATTGAAGATGTATGTGCTTAAAGGAATCTTGGAATTGCTAAACTCTGATGGTTAAGGATAAGTCCTTGCAGCATAGATAGCCAAGCCAAATCCTTGCCAGCCTATCACATTGCCATCCTTTAGTGTAGAAGTATTGGAAAGTGCCTTGCTAGGAATTGGTCAGTAGTGACTCAGTCTTTTGCTGGAAATTACGCTTTCTAAGTACAATAATATTCTTGGTGAGGAGAAGTAACTGAAGAAAACTGTATAGCTTACCATATACTGATTGTAGGGGGAGGCAAACTTTTGGCAAGAAATTTAGGAATGTTTTCATTTAAGACTGTAAAAGTCCAAATCTTTATTTTTCTTTCTCTTTAAGAGGGAAAGAAACATTCACTTCTCAAAAATTTTTGAATGTTTTGTCCCACTTTGTTAAGTAATGATGTTGCTTTTGACTCAACTGGTCAATGTAAGATCTCGCCTCGCACAGATATGGTACTTAAGATACTGTGTACTCTACATGTTAGTCACAGTTAGAAGTTCCTATCAAGGAAGCCAGCAAATGAGGAGATAAGGCTGTACTTAAAATGTACAAAAATGATTGCAGACTCATTTATCTGACTGCTCTGGTACACACTGCATTAAAGTACATAATAAATAACTACATCATGGTTCATGTAGGGTTTAACATTCTTAGGTTAGGCTTTTATCAAAGGCATTAAAAGAATGAATAGTTATTATATGTATAAATCATGTGGATAAGCAGAATGTAAAGCAGAAGTGAAGTATGCTGCACCCCTTGGTGGCTAATCTGCAAAGGATAACAGCATACTTTCCCTGGATGATTATATAGCTACCTCTTCACTTTGCATAGCTCCCATGATGAACTTTCAAGCTTCAAGTCATAATTATTTATAAAATTATTGTCTGAATTTTAAGTTAGTATATAAGAATAACATGGAGTCTTCTCTGTTAATGATCAATGCATAAAAATAATTAGGAAGTGTGGATCAGAGTCTTTTTTTTTTTCCCTTCCTTTCTCCGGCCGCCCCTTTTGCGCACCCCCCCCCTTTTTTTTTTTTTTTTGTTTCCCCCCCCCCCCCCACACACACCTTCTAGTTTTATACTGGGCAAGAAAAGATTTGATTAACTTGTCTGGTGTATGCTTGGAACAAAAGACATTTTTCTGGTAGAGTTTGGAAAGCCCATCATCAGTATGGATGGATGATTAACTGATGTTCTGAGACACACTGAGAACAGTGAAGAGAAGTAACTATATATAAAGTCACGTGTTTTCTTCTCCTTTGCTTTGGATTAGGGGGCTGTGATCTTTATTTTTGATTGGTGACCTTTCACCTGCACATCATGTTTTGGTCATCAAGTTTAATCAAGGTCTTGATTTTGGTCTGGATTTTGGTATTGCTGTACCAAGCCACTCTGTAAATCTCTTGAAAGAATGAAGTTACTGCAAGAATAGAGTGAATGTGTTATTTGTTAATGGTATTCTTTGCCATTGCTAGGTGGTCCCTACCACTATGTATGAGTGCAAGAAAATAGCTTGTATCTGTCTGTGAAGTCCGGAAGAGAATCTGCGAATGAGATCTCAGAAGCAGGTGTCTTCTGCTACTTATTATATATTTACATGTCTCCAGGAAAGGCGCCCAAAAATCAGTCTGTGTGGAAGGGGACCGGGCTGTTTGATTCTGATGTTTTCTTCACTTTGGAATTTACTTAGTTTCTTTTTCCCTTTGACTGGTGTGAAATAGTCCAAACTAGGATTAGCCTTGAAGCAGGCTGTGAAATCATTCTGTTTTCCCAGACTTTAGGAAGAGAAGGTTATGTTTACTTTACTCTCCTTAACCTCTGTTCTCATCCGTGGTCAGTGTATTCTCTGGGTTTCTGGCAAGCAGCACACCTTATGGAGGAGAATTTAGTTAGCTGGTAGTAACCTTTGTCATGAAACCCTGAGCCTCTGGCTGTGCATAAATATGTATCCCCATACTTTATTCTACTTGGGGCAATGTCTGAAAATTACCTGGGGGTGAGGGGGAATCTTTCTACTGACTGAATCTGGTTTTTGATGATAATAAAAAGCAAATTATATTGTAGCAAAAAGAATGTAAACCTTTAAACTGTCAAATAATATTAAAAATTAATCAAGAGCAGTGGTATTCTTCTGTGTTCTCCTTCTGCCTCCAATTTTAAGATCTGAGCATTAGCACGATATGAGGCTGTGGGTTGTGTAAAGACACTAACCTTGTACCTTCATTTTATTCTGTTTCAGTCAAACAAAAAAAATGAGGACTGATCAAGTCTCTAATATTCCCTCTGAATTATTGTAAACTTGGTTAAGGTGTGTCTGGGACTACACTGATAGTTTGATAATATGGAGGTGCTTACAATCTGATTAAAGCATGCTGCATTTTTCTTCTCTCCTGTTGGGAATAAAAGTCTGGGACTAATAAAATGTTTCCTGAACTTGAATAGACAGGTATAGTGTTTTCGTTCTTGATAAAGATGTGAGTACTGATATTTGTTGATTTTGTTAAAATGAAATTTGAGAGGTATACTAAACACTGCAATTTGTGAGAAGATATGCACAGTAAATCTTACCTATCTCCTCCTTTTTTACATTAGAATATTTTACTCCATGAGGGAGTAGGTTAAAAAAAAGCTACGTATGTAGCTACTATGTAGATAATAAAATGCATGTTTTGGTTTAAAGGAGTTTTCTGTTCAAAATTTATATTTAAAACTGTGAATTGAAAATACTTAGGATAATTGTAATATTGTAAATTTGTGTGTGTCTATAACATTTGGGAATTCTATTTTGCATCTTCTGAACTCAGTAAATTAAGAAAGAAATGGAACATGTCTGGTTTTAAAAGTTTGCTAAAATGTATAAAAAAAAATTATGACTACTTTCCTCCCCCCACCCCCCCCATTATGATTTCCCAAATACTTTTTAATTTAGTGGCACTTCCAGCTTTTTTGGGCTGTTTTGCATTAAAATGGTTTTCTTTGGAGTTTGTGACGACAGCATAATGAGGGTCTGCCTACAACTACTGCTGAATTAGGAAGTGTTGATTCACTCATAGAGTCAGGAGAATTTTCCAGCCTAAAGCATTTGGGCTAGTAGATTTTTCATAAAAATCAAACAGGAAAAAAAAAAGTCATGACATCTTCTTCCCTCCTGGTTATGCAGCTCAGATTCCTTAGCAGCAAAGGTTATCCTGATGCAGCCAAGGTCCCCTCCTAAAGCAGCAGCAGCAGCAGCTTTCTCAGCTGCAGGTGGTAACAGATGGAGATGGATGGATGGAGATGCAGATGTAACTTGAGCTGGGGAGCTGTTTGCCAGTCACTCTGTTGCACCTCACTGGCATCTGCCTCTTTGAAGATCTGGCTCCAGATTTTTTCAGGAGTCCCATTCAGCTTCCATTCAAGTATGATCAAATAAAGGCAAGAGAGAAATTTGTGTCTTTGCTATACGAGACATTCTCTTACGCATATTTGTTTTTAGTGGTTGGCACACCATATTTGTCAGAAAACTGTCTTTGAAACAGTATTTGCACCGAGCACTTGGCATCTCTACCACAGTATAACCTGGGACTTCTCCAGCAGTCCTCAAACTGCTTCAGGGAAGGTGGGAGCATCTTCTGTATCTTGAGTAAGTCCTTCCCAGCCCAAAAAAATGGATTAGTACCATAGTCACTGTTTAAAACCAACACAAATAATAGGTAGCACAGCCTTAAGACCGTCTTAGAAGTGGGAGGATGGTGATCACTAAAGGATGAGTCTGAAAGGTGTCTGGTTTTGTTCTATGTGTAGAAGATAATGGCTTGTGACCACCTCTGGTGATGTTTACACTTTGTGTGTTAAGGAAGGCAGGATGAGAGGAGAAGCTCTGGCAGGAACCCTTTGTTCCCAGAGTCTTCTGACCTTTCAGGTTATGGAGAGCACATCTACACTGGAGATGATAGCTGAGCAGGAACTGGGATGTTTTTGTTGCTATATTGTTTTTATAGTTGGAGGAGGAAGAGAGGAGGGATGCTTGTAAAAGGTGCCTTCCTCCTAAGGAGGATGTTTTTTCCTTCTGAACCTATGACTGCAGCAGGAGGGAAACAGAGGCTGTAAAACTTACAGGAGACATATTTCTCCGGTAGAAAGTCACTAAAATGCAACTCTCAGCTGGGCAATTTCCTAAAATGCTGTTCTTCCACCCTGTTTTCTCCTTCTTCCCGGTGATGAGCAACGGGGCTCTCAGCTTCGGTCTGCAATTGTAACTAGCTTAGTTTCTCCTTTTGTGGTGGGTGGAAGAAGCAGTCAGGGCTACGACAGTGTCCTGCTCATATTTACCTAAACAGTTGAGTTTTTGACAAGGGAGGGGAATATTTATCAAGAAGTTCAGAAGGATTTTGCTAAATGTCAGCAGCAGCCTGGAAGGTGGAGGGAGGGATTATAAGATTTCCTATGGGTGATGTGAACCTGCACATATGGCTGGTTTTGTTGTGGTGAGGCTCAAAGGCTATTTCTGGATACATTTTCTGAGCTTTGAAGTGGTGGCATTACTTGAGTCAATAACTATTGAACATCTAAAGGTTATGAGGGTCAACCATGTGACACAAGACTACATAAATGGAAATATGCATTATTTTATATAATCACATTGTGCCTGATCCATTTGTGTTCTACTCATCTAGAAGCCTTTGGTGGTGGCCTGGCAGCTTGTTCAGATAAGAAAAAACAAACCTTTCCTTGCTTTTTCAAGGTCTGACACAGTTTATGTGATTTTTATTGTGATTCAGGTCATTATTTATGGCTCTGAAGTTCTAATGTATTGTTTATTAGAAAATATTGTAATAGTTTTATACTCTTTCAAAAGAGAATTGTTGTGGGGTTTTTTATGTGTTTTTTTTCCTCCTTTTTTTTTTTCTTTTCAAAGGCAATTTTTAGCAGATCAGTGGTTTTTGAGAATCGTTACCCTGATTTCTTGACTGAGATTACTCCATGCCCACCTATCATCTAACTTTCTACCGTGCCTTTTAAATCAGTGTGTTGGGATGAAGGCCCTCTCTGCAAATGTAGTATTCCTTGTAAAGTTCTCTGAAGTAATGAAGTGGGTTAAAACATTTTGTTGAGAAGGAGATTGTTCTCCTCATAAATAGAAAAAGTAGAATTAGCAATTTTTTTTTTAAATTCGAAATGTTCATAGAACAGTATCAAAGAGTTTGCTATGTGTTTAAAAAGCAAACATGCAGAAGAACAAAAAATATGAAAGAAGTCTTTGATGAGCTTTTTTTTCCCCCCCTCAGCTCTTATATTTACAGGCAGAAACAGACCTCTGAGCCTTATCTTGTAGGGATTTACACCTGATAGGAAACCAGAGTGCATTTTGAAGGACAGAATTACTTTGTTGTCTTTGGAATAGTTACTAAGCCGGGTAACAGCATGACTGTTTACAGGGAATAATGCCTCTAGGCTTTAGGCAAAGCATTGTGAAGGATGTCAGAATAACTGGCCCTGGGAGACACAAGAGAAAGCTGGAGCCTGTTGGATAGGCTTCGGCATCCCAAGGCATCTGATCCACTGTGAAATTGAGCAGAAATAATGGTACTTTGTAACTCAGGTAACAAGAATTTAGGATCCAGTGTTGCTGCTTATTTCTTTCCTGAAGTGGCCTGTTGACATTTATGTTGTTTCTTTTGTGTGCAGATGTGATTCTCTGGGGTTCTGGGGAGGTCTGGTGGCAAGATATAAATGTGTACTGTTTACTGTGTCGTTGGCTGTGACACCTTTCTTATTTAACCCTTTGAACTTTTTAAATAGGAATTTTCACTGTGAAAGATGTATTCAATTTCAGAAATTGAGCTATGTGATTGCGTTAGCTCTATTAATGTTTGTGCAGTTGTAACATACTGTGATTTTAACAATAATGGGATTTGCAGCTCTGGGCTGAAGACTTTAGTCCTGCAGTACTACTTGGAAATAAAGCTGCCTAAAATGATTAGCCAAATTATTTATATACTCACTAAGCATCAGGCTAGAGTCAAGATTACCATCCTGTGAGTTAGCATCCTACTTCTCCTAGACTGCCCTTCCACATCTCCTCCCGCCTTTTCTATCTCTCCTCCAACTATATGCTTAGTATGTTTTGGCAATAGTTCCAAAAGGAAAGAGTCTGTCCCCCGCTGACCTCTGGAAAGCCTTCGAAGCTGGAAATTAGAGGGCTTTGCTGAAAGGTAGGAGATCATATTTCAAAATTAAAAAAAGAAAAGAAAAAGAGGAGGTATGTTTCAGTCAGGCTGCAATCTGGGAAGGGAGTGCTGGCAGCCCAGCAGTGCAGTGTCTCCCATGTGTTTCTTAGCCTCCTCATGCTAGGCAGCCACTGAAAGGATGCTGCTTCACTGAAAAAATTGCTTCTTACATGAACGAAAGGAGTGGGACACAGTATTTTATTTAGCCTCCACTTTACATATATCAGAAGTGTAAAGGAGGGATGCAATTTATGCTGACCTAGTCTCTTCTTCATTTTCATTATGGCTCTGCCATTGAAGTTGATGTGTGATAGGACCTCTGTCCCATCCTTTTAGCAAATTTGAGCTCCTTTGAGATTATAGGCTTTTCAAGTTGTTGATAGCAGTGGTATACTTCTAACTCTGTCTTCTGCTACCTTGTAGTCACTTGCACAGAAAGGAAACAGCTCAGTTAAGTATTTGAAATAAAATTACTAACAAAGACCTTTTGTTGAGAAAGCATTTTTGTCTGTTCAGGTGTGTGTATGAGGTGATTCCACTGCCATTCTGTATATAATCTTATGTCTTTGTGTGTGTTGGTTCCCCTGCTTCTTCCAGTCCAACTCAGAATAAGGGACATCTCACTGATTTATCTGCACAGGAAATCCTGTACAGGTAACATAATAGCTCCAGTAGTTTTGACAAAAGTGACACTAATATGAGAATAATATTAATAATTAAAGTCTTTCTGAAACAATGTTTTGAAATTGTTTTGAACCCCCATCCCATTAAGATAACTATGCTGAGGAACTGTATGTTTAGTTACATGACTTTGAACTAGCAGCTATACACAGTCTGCAAGAATAGCTATGCTATTATTTCCTTAAAAGTAAACAGAAAATCTCATGCTAACCTACATAGAAGGCAAGAGGCAGATGCTTCTGTAAGTCAAATAAATGAGAGTATGAGGCTTTCACAGTGTCATCGGTTCAGAACTGCATAAAAATGGAAGTGTGTAGGAGTGGCCACAAATTTGTATTTTTGAGATGGAAAAGGTCACCTTTCTGCATTTGAGCATGTAGGGATGCTGAATACATTTAAACACTGGGTTGCTAGTTAGCTGGTGATAGAGGGTTTGATTGTGGTGTTGAGTTCTACTGCTGTAAATTAAGTTTGTTTTGAGGGGTGGCAGGGTTGAATTAGCACCTGTGTTAGTGAGGGAAACTTCTGGCCCAGTGTTTGCTTTCTAATGCCAAAATCTAGCCCACAGGAGGAAAAGCTTCTGTTATTATTATTCTGATGCTGTATACTGGAAGAAGGTAATATACAGATGCAGACAAGTTGTTCTTGGAGTATCAGCTGCAAAGTTTGTATGTCAAATTGTTATGGATATCTAGAGTGTAAAGAAAAGGGGAGGCAGGTATGCTGTTGCCTGCATGTTCTGCTAGAAAATATTAAACTGAAATAACTTTCAAAACTAAGAAAGACCTTCTGAATAAATAGAAATATATTTTCATAAAAATTCACAATGTAAGTCATGAAAGGAATGTTAGGATGCCCTGTGATCTGAATTATACTCTATACTTTTAACTTTCACTCAATTATCCCTTTTGTAAGATGTTAATTTACTGGACAAAAATATAACCTAGGGTTATACAACACTGCTGCTTAAGTACTTTGCTATTTTTTTCAGTTTTTATTTTTAATCAAGACTTACCATCTGTGTGTCTGTGTCCCTTAGAAAGCTGAAGACAAATACACTCGCTTCCTCATCTAATGCGTAATTTCTGCAATTGTGGTAATCCCCACTCACTTCACTTCTCATCTTTCTTTGTATACTGTGTAGAACAGGTGAGTTGGTTTTTTGAACGTTTTTCTGTTGAAATCTGTAGTCGGGGTTTTGGATGAGCTCCGTATCCACATCCACACTAAGAGACATTGGTGACTGGGGGATTTGTCTTAAAAGGGTGTGAAATGACTTTCAGGAGGGGGTTGTGCTTATAAGGGCTCTCCCTGCCATTCTCTCCTCCAGAGGAAGGTCAAATTTTGGTCCAGAGAGAAAGACCAGATTGTGCCATGGGAAAAGTTGAAGACCCAAACTGTCTTTCTTCTGCTTCTCTTGAAGTGCTCCTCAGTGTTCACTTCATCAACTTTCTCAGGGAAGAGGGAGCAGTGAAGTTAGATTTTCTGTTTAGGTGGTGTTAGAGTTGCAATATCTATAGCACAGGTAATTAATTAAGAATAATAATTGAAGCCAAACAGTGCAATTAAAGGGCAAGATTTCACAATCTGACTCTGGAGGGGAGAACTAGTACATCAGGTGAAAAGCCAACCACACATCGCATCAGGTTGTTAAAAATCTGCATGGTATTTGCAGTGTATTTCCATATTTCCATAGAGGACCCCCAGACTCTTAATGCAGCACTTGTGTACTGTTGTTGCCTCTGCACCTTTGATTTCAAACTATTTCTAGTTTTCTGTGGTGATGCAAATGCAATAATCCTATTGAGTCCCTAGAAGGAAAAATGTATTTTATTTGTATTATTTTCTATCTTTTTACTTTTGTTAATTTACAGGCATAGAGTGAGAAGCTTAGTGGCCTTTGTCAGTGCTGCTCTGAAGGCAGTTTGCAGGTAGGCTACAGAGAGTCGCGCATGCGGCGTCCTGCCTGGGTCCCTGTCAGCTTTTGCTGCTGCAGGGCAGAGCACTGACTGTGTGCCTGGGGGCATCTGGCTGTGCCCTGGACACTCTCTGGATGTGGGTTCTGTGAAGCAGGATGTGCCCTGGCTGTGTCGACCAGGTGAGTACCTGGTGGGTGAGGCTGGTCAGGTGACCTCTGGTTAGTATCCTCAGTAGAGTGTGTTTCTTGGGAATAAAAATTAGAGGAAACTTTGTAGATCTGGGAAAGTGGATGTGTGTTGAACTACACAATTTGGTGGAGAATTTTGACTGTGTTATCATTTGAACTGTTTTCTATCTCATTTTCCTTTAACTGGTTTTTAAAATAAGTCTTTTTAGAAAATAAAGGAAATCTAAGTGAGGAGATTCAGCATTGCTGCATAACCATGTGCTCAATGGGGTTTTTATCCTTGGTTTTTTTTTGAGTAAACTGTATTTCTCTGGTTGCTGACTAGCCTTCACTTTTAATTGCACAAGAATAAGGCCACATTAAATACTATGCAATAGAAAAGGGAAAAAAAAATAGAAGAAGTACTGTTGAAGACATAGTATCTATGAAGGAGTGAGCTTCCTATGCTATTTTGCTATATATAATTATGTGTAAAGTTTTTTATTGCAATATGTGTTTTTAGTTCTTGACAATGCAGGTTGTCAAAGACAGTCAGCTGTTATTGCATCTCATCTCTCTGTTTTGAAACAAGAGTCTATTAAAATCACATATAGTTTTAGGTGAGAACTAGAATATGTATTTTAGCAGGGCTTTCTGTCAGAAGCAACCACAGAGCAGCATCAATGCTTGATACTTTTTGTTTAATGAAAAAAAATACTGAATGACAGAATACAGACCTTTCAAAATGTGGAAGATAGCATTTGCAACTGTCATATAGTCCAGCGTCTTCTACTCCTGAATATCCAAAATAATTTACATCTAAGGGATAGAAATGTTATTTTATTGTACAACGAGCAGTACCAAAAAATGGCTAGAAACATTTGTTGTCAGAAAGGCATGGTAAATCCTTTTTGTCTGAGTTATTGAATAAGTGTTGCTACAGCATTACATTCAGATATTGTGAGACTAGTATTCTAAGCATTATCAGTAAAATCTAAGTTTTGTTCTGAATAAATGTGTTCATTGTGATGTGCTGAGATTCCAGAAAGTCACTGTTGTGGTGCACTGTCTCTATCAAATCCCAACTTAGTCCACTCGCGATTTGCAGATAAGTAAACAAACTGCTTTATTGTCTTGCTAGATACTCGTTTTTTGTAAAACTGGCAGATTTGCTTCCTGAGACTTGTTAAAAAGCATCTTTAAAGGATTTTTCAGGTTTTGCTTTTTATCTTATTTCACTCCTGGGCCAGTACTCTAAATGATGTTTTTGATTCCTCATTGATGGTGATAAATGCGTAATTTTCATACTGAATCCCATCATCCTGAGCTAAAACTGTAGGCAAAACACTGCTCTACAACACCTAAGTGCTAGTCTTGTGATCTCATGCAATACTATCTTGTTTCATTTAGTTTCATCAGGACTGATTTTTGAGTAAGCAGATGGCTTAGTCTTCTCCAAGAGTCCATAAAGAAATGCCTTGCCAGAAATACTTTGTGTTTCATGACATTTAAGTTTGCTGTGATTTAAGGCTTTATGAGCATATTCAGCTTTTTTTTTATGCTGTTCATCAGTAGGGTTTCATTGCTGATCCTCAGACTCATAAATGGAGACCACAATTCTGTTGCCAGATGCCGTTGAGAGCAAAGCCTGTTTGGCTGGCAGAACGCTGGTTCCATGCACGCCGTTGCTTAGACTGCTCAGGCAGTCTCACCGAAAGCTTAATCCTCTGTCTGTTTTGAGGATCTGGATAGATCTAGTGCAGCTAATATGAACTGGAGAAAAATAGCACAAAAAGACAACCTGATTTAGCAACACTTTTTTTTCTTTTTCTTTTGTTGTTGTGTTTTATTTTTGTTTCCACACAGTGGATTAATCTAAGTAGAATGATTCTAAAATGCTATGTTAATTGCTGAAATCATTACTTAAAAAAACCCCTCAAACCAGGAAATACTAAGTACAAAGAGTATTTAATTCTTCTTGACCTCTAACTATCATTATATGTTGGTTAGTGACTAAGTATATAATTATTTAGCATGAAATGTAGCGTTTCATTAATTTTGTTCTTTTTCCAGTGTATATGTTGTCGTAATTTTCCCTATGTTATAAAAGAGTGAATGACACTTCTAATTTCATATTTTTCCTATTTTTTTTCAACCTATCTTTTATCATGATCCATTTGGTTAAATATTATCATGTTGCAGTATCTTGAATGTTACTGTTGTGTTCTTGAGACAGTGAAGGCCAACCACAGGCTGTTCTGTATTAGCAAAACTGCAGCCAGAAGGTAGAGAGAAGCAATGGCTCCCTTCTAGCCAGTGCCTGGGAGCTTGCATTTGGGGAATTGCATCCAGTGTGGGGCTTCCCAGTGCAAGAGAAGAGTTTTTTGAAGAAGAGTCCAGCAGAGGAATGTTGAGATGGTTTGGAGTCAGGGGGGTAAGTTCAGGGGAGAAGGCTGAGGAAACTGGATTTGCTCAAGCTGAAAATGAGAGGACTAAGGTGGATCTGACTGCTGACTTCAGCTATCGAAAGGAGGACATTTAATGGAGATGGATCTTGTTGGAGATGTGCAGTGGAAATGGAAAACAACAGTTACATGGTGTTGCAGGAAAATTCTGATTAGGTAAAAGGTTAAAAAATATCCACAGTGAGAGTGGTTAAGCATTAGAAGAGGTTTCTCTTTCTTGGAGCCCTTAATGAGTAGACTTAACAAGGTATGGAGCAAACTGACCTTTCTTTGAAATTAGCCCTGCCTGATGCAAGGGTTTGGGTAAGATGACCCCCAAAGGTCTTTCCCAACCTAGAGTACTTGGGTGATTCATATGAACAATGGATTTTTTAAATTTTTAGTTCTTGTTGCCTTAAATAAACTGAATAACTAAGAAAAAATAGGTTTATGTCAACCATCCCTCTGAAGTCTACTTGCCAAAGGAGGTATTTGTAGTTAAAGAACTAGACCTAATTGATTTTGCTTCCCCATGTCCCTCCAGATTTGTTCATGGAACTAGAAGAGATCATGCTTTCATTTTACTGATGGACTGGAAAATAAGCTCTCCTGTTTTTGCAACTCCCTGGGGGTTCATCAGTTTCGAATAAATTGGTAACTGAATGGAGCTATTTGCATGAACCAAGATTAGAAGAGAAAATATGGAGCCTTGCTGTATTCATAAAACATGCTATAGCCATCAAAGCTGGTTTTTCTCTTTAATGAACTACACGGCTTTAGACAAACGTGGGCTTTTTTTTTTAAGAGCTCACTGTAAAGTTCTCAGTCTTGCATAGTCATACAGAGATTATTCTTGAGAGTGTTAGTACATTTTTGCATGCATAAAAATTAGTCTGTCGTGGTCTTCTTTCTTTGCCAGGCAGACCAGGTACATTACGTACATGGAACAGAAGTATAAAGAATATGCATATGAAAAGGACTCTTTAGAGGAAAAGGAGATTAAAAAGACAGGAATTTTGTTTTGAAAATTTCTAGCAGCTAATGTAGTGTAGCTTTTAAACCTGAGCTGTTGAGCTGGATTTTATTGTTACATTTTTGCTCTGTTTGTATAGCTCTCTGCTTTTGAATTGAATGTTTGCTGAGATGGAGGGAAAGTTTTTTAAAAGGGTGCAATGAACAAAATTGCCTGAGCAAAGTTGTGCCTCAGCAGCACAGTAATTTTGTTTTTCAGTAGGCTGAACTAAAAGTAGGGAAAGAAACTGGGAAATGTCTGGATAGCACTGTTCATCAGCACATCCCTTTCAAAGGGCTGATTGTCAGTTCAAATTAACTGTCTGTGATTGGGATTGTCTTAATTTGTCCCAAGTCTTACCTTTTCAAAGCAACTCTCTCGAAGAATATTAAGGACAGAAATGAAACTTTTTTTTGGGATGTGTGGAGGGGAGCAAGTGATAGGATTGAAAGAAAAAAATGCTCATAAATTACTTTAGTATCTTCTCTATTTCCTACGTTTTCTTATTTTGTCTCTTAGCTGGCATTCCTGTTGGTCTCTGTGAGTGACCCAAACAGGGGCTTATGCTCTTTCATTTCCATTTCCATCTTCCACATTCTTCCTACTTTTAAGTCTGAATCACTGCCTTTCTCTGACTATATATGTAGCTCAAACTATATACTATGGCTCAAACATCCTTTCCTTATTACATGCCATTTCCATGGGTGGTGAAATTAGGAGGCATGTATGGTAGAGAAATAATTCCTTAGAAATGAGTATTTATTGGTTTGTGTTTCTTCCTTATTTGGTTTGTGCCTTGTGTGTTTCAGAAACTGAGTCTTGTGGGGGAAGCTGCTGCAAACAGCACTGCTCACTGTGCTCCTTTCTTACATGGACTATAGATGTGTCCTTAAAAGCATTGGTGTGTACCTAGAAATGTAATAGTGATAGAATCACTCCTTTCTGTCTTAGTATGGATAGAAGAACACTGGGCAATATCATAAATCCTCATCTTGTTTGTTTATAGTTAGGCTTTTGGCCTATATACGCTCTCCAGCTACCCGACTTGTTTCAGGGAGGAAAAAAAATCCAAACAAAACCCACAACAAAACAAGTCCTCAAACAAACAGACCTCACTAAACCCTCCAAACAAAAAGCCTGACACCAAACTTCTCCGTAGTCATATTGTGAGGGTCCTGGGTGTTCACAGTCTGGTGAGCAGAGTGTATAGAAAAGAGAGTTTGGCTATATATTAATGTGTGTGGTCACACTCCTTCCGGCTATGCCTGTATATTGTGGACTGTTTCAACAGCATGCTTTGCCCTCTAGTCATGATCAATGATTCATTCAATGCTGTTGGTTGTAAAAACTCTTTACTATTAAAAGGCAAAGCTTAACTGTGGATGAAACAAAGGAAACAAACCATTTCAGCCAGCACTGCTTTAGCAAGATGGTACATAGTGTTTTTTTGTCACAGGCAAACTGTCCACTCTATTTCCTCTTAATATAATTAGGAATGGAATTCTGTTTTGTATTATCAGCTTTTGAAATATATTCATGGTACTATTTTTTGTTTCTTGTGCAGAAAAATAAACTGCTTTTCCAGGGACAGATCAGACAACAAACTTAGAAACAATGCGGTTAGGTTATAAAGCATATAGCCAATTTAATACATTAGTGATAAAAGTATTTTTCCAGTATATAGCAAAAGGGGAATCATCACAACTACAATTACATATTTCAAATGGTCTGTTGTATATCTTTTACAAGTGACATTAAGCAGATGCTATTCCGTAGTAAGAAAAGCATTAGACTGAAACAAGGTGTGTATTATTGGCCTTTGAAGGTATCTCTGGTGTATGAATAACGTTAGATCATTGGCCTTGCTCCTGGCTTTAGGAATCAGCAGTGGTGGCAGGCGCAGCTTTGGTGCTGTGAGATTTTTCTCTAGCTCCTCTGTTAAACCATTCCCGCAGTGGTGATGGGGGCGGGGGACGATGTTGTATCTGAAGGTCAACTGAGAAAGATGCAATCTGCTGGAAATGTTAGCTTATTTGAAAAGCATTTTTATCCCATAATGACTAAAATGATGGCACCAGATGCAGAGCAGTGGTTTTGATATGATTTATATTGATCATCTTTGCTCATGTTCTATTTTGCTGCCTAATAAGTACTGCTGAGCTTTTTGTCCTAAGCTGATGATAAGATGTAAGGATTGTCAATAGCTCTCATTATCATTATTTTGAATTTGCATTTTAACACACAAACATATCATAGTTGCTGTGTTTTTTATGGCTGTTTGCCGTATGTACAGAGGGAGAGGAAATTAAAAAAACCCCTGTATTTTTTGTTTTGCTCTGTAAATCTGGACAATAGTCTTGATGCAGTAACATATAATCATTAGGAAGGGATATAGATAGTTGTTTTAGAAACTTAACAATTTTTTTTTCCTTTGTTGTGATGTGACCCTTTTATCTCTTTGATCCCTTAAGCTGTGTACTGCATAACCTTGGATTAGTAGAAACAAGAAATGCTGTGCATCATCTAATGACATATTTCTTCTGGGTACATCAAAGAAGGTTAGATAAGATCTGTTGTAGGAAATCTTCTGCGAAGTCTGCAGGAGCGAAGGTTGTAGCCAAGGATACTGTGACTTCCTTTTGCAAAGAAGGATAAAGCTGAAACAATCTGCCATGCTGGTTTATTTTAAAAAGCTTAGAGAAGCCTTGAACATACTTGAAATAATTGTGATTGTAAGAGCAGATCTTCTCATGTGTTCTCTTTTCCTACTTGCTGACATTGGAAATACTAGTAAGAAGTTACTGAATGTTGATCTGCCTTGTACCTAATTTTAGATATTGAGAAACTGCTGTTTAATTCACTTATTTGTGATATTGTGATGTTCAAAATTCTCTTCCAGTAAAGGCTGTTAATAGTATTTTTGTCTTTGATCTGAAACTGAAAGAGTGGTAATATTACTTTTCAATATGTGTTGATCTTGTGTAGCCCTGAAGGTAAATGGGCTTCGTTGTATCCTGTAATAGAAATGAATGGCAAATTTGGCTTCATTCCAGCCTCTTCTGTTTTTATGGTTTGGAGATGGTGCAAAACTGGCAAAATAAGTTCAGAGATGCAGTCAGTGAGTTGTTTTAACCATACATGATGTACTCTTCTCTAAATCTTTAAATAAAATTGGTCTTTGCTTCTATTAGGAAGAAAAATGACTGGTGTGAGAAGGAATCTTTAAATAAAATTATTCCTCTCTTGAAAGCCTAAAAACAATTACATTTTCTGCTGTAGCCTTGCAGAACAGATGTATGTAGGCATTGTGCAGAAATATTTGGGATGCACTGGGTACTGATGGGTACTGATCTCTTCTTGGTGGTGACAGGACCCGAGGGAATGGCCTGAAGTTGTGTCAGGAGGGGAGGTTTAGGTTTTTCACCCAGAGGGTGGTTGGGCACTGGAACAGGCTCCCCAGGGAAGTGGTCAGAGCACCAAGCCTGACAGAATTCAAGAAGGATTTGGACGATACTCTCAGGCACATGGTGTGACTCTTGGGGATGGTCCTGTGCAGGGTTAGACTCGATGGTCCTTGTGGGTCCCTTATAACTTGGCATATTCTGTGATTCTGTGAATTATTTAAAATAGTATGTACAGGGGGAGACAGGCCCATCTCATTTTATGTAGAATTTCCACGGTGCATTTAGTTGGTTGGAGTTCCTGTGTGCAGTTACAGTACGGGCAGGAGCTGACTTTGATTATCAGGCTCCATCTTCTGTCCTCTATTTGCAACTCTTTCCTCCTACCCCTGGCACAGGGAAAAGTGACACCTGCATTGAGTGAGCACCCCAAGAATTTGCACGTGTGATGAACTGCTCTGCAGTGAAATGCTTCTCCTTTGACAGTTCATCAGTCATACATTGGCTAATATTATTGAGTACAACAAATCCATGCTGCTGTTCACGTTTAATTGATGGCTTTTAGGAAACCTGTGCAAAAGTGTATATTTCAACTATACCATGTTGTGAGGGGTATTCACAGAGATGTTCATTTGCCTCACTCACAAGGTAGGCTTAATGAAGTACAGAGGAAGTGCCAAGTTAATAAAGTACTTAATATTAGCCAATGGAATCGGTGATTTTTGAGTATTTCCCATTGTTATATCTGAAAGTAACAGATAGTTTCTTTCTCATATAAGAGAATGTGTAGTGATAGTAATGAGTAGGAATGGGGTGATGTTAGGAATGTTAAACTTCCTGTACATAAAGTTGTTTGACTGCTGACCTGGCCTGAATCAGCATTTTCCTTTAATTTCAGAGTGTACTAAAGGGATTCTGCTCCCCTCTGCCTGCCTCCCGTTCCCAATGACTAAATGTCTTATCAGAGATTGGTCTTTGCATCTCTTGGGAAGAAAAATAATCAGTGTTGAGAAGGAAGTGAGTTTCTTATAGCTGGGCCCTTTGGATAGGAAGAGACCAGAATAGCTTTTATATGAGGGAGGTATCCTTAGGATGTAGAGGAAGGGAAAAAAATCGACACAGAAAAATTCAATCATGCTGTCTAGAATTTTTGGAATAAATGTTCTCAGAGATAAAGTAGACAGGATAACAGTTCAAGAATTCAGTTTGAAAGTGTTTTTGCAAAGCTTCTTGTGGGAGAAGTGAGGATGGACTGCTATTTTTGCTCTGGCATTTTAGCAAGTACAGATCTTTAGCTTTGGCATTTCTTATCTTGAAAATCTATTCTTAGTTTAAACCTAAATAGCAAAACTCACATAAATGCACTGTTGTACGTAGCACTGATTAAAAGTGCCTACAGTAAAAATGGATTTAAAGTAAATAAAATATTTAGGTTTTTTTTTTGTTTTGTTTTGTTTTGGTTTTTTTTGGCATTAGAACTTCAGTTACCTCAGAGCAATACCTTTTCATCTCTATTCATTGTGGACAAAAATGCTTCTGATTCATTTCTGAAGTGGAAGCTCTCAGTAGCCAAACTGCAATCTAGATACCTGTGGTGTGAGGTCAGAATTTTTAACCAAGGTTTTTGTGTACTTCAGGCAACTGAGTTGTAAAGATGTGGTAGTTCTTTAAAATTTGTTCTTTCATAGAATTCAATGTCAAACTGTATTTTGTAGTTCCTTTAGAGTCCGGTGTATACTATTTAGTAAGTTTATGGAGAAGCTAATCACATTGTGAAGTGCTTCTAATTACTGAAGACATTTGTCTTACTGGTTGTAAACATAAATGGTATTCTTCATCTCCAAGCTTAATCACTGGGAAGAACATATCAAAATGCAGTTAAGACTATTTACATTTAAAGCACATTTCCACTGATATGGGTTGAAATGGTGCAAATGGTTGCAGTGGTTGCAAGTTGCTGCTAGTTGTTTAGAGCAAGTTCTTAATCTCTTTTGGCTGGTCAAGAAATCTACAGCTGCTCAATGTATCTGACTTTAATATTTCGATTTAGTACAGTATGGAATGAAAAATATTTCATTAAAATGCATATACCAAGAAAGGAATTCAAGTCAGCTGATAGCAACCGACTCTGAAAAGATTTCTGTAAACAGAAAAGAGAAATCATAAGCATAAGAATGAGTTTCTTGGGTATTTATGAGATCATTCGGACAAGTTTTGTCTAATGTCCTGAAAAATATCTTTGACTCGTTTTAGTTCACTAAGTTTGTGCCTTTGCAACTCTTCATATGATATAAACAGAACAAAAGTTTTGGTATACAGTCATTTTACAAAAAAAAAAAAAAGTGAATAAGCTTTTTATTCTTCCCCTCCCTTTTTTCTCTCTATGTTCACTCTGTAGCACTGAAAGCCTTTCCTCTGTCAAATTAGCATGGAATCACAATTTGAACATATCCTTTCCAAGCTTCGACTGTTTAAACAGATGGGGGAAGAAAAAAGAAAGAGCAAATACAGCTCTTTGCAGCAGATGACTCCAGCCAGTATGTTTAGAGGAAGTTTAGCTGCTGGAGAGCTTTTCTCGTCCTTAGTGATTCATTGTAGAACAACTCTGCCTGAAGCACTGATGGTGCTTGCTGGATTTGGTTTGGAGGACTTAGTGGTTTCAAGTTTCTTTTTTGTCTACTCTTGTCTTGGTTTAAGGACAAAAATATTGGGAGGCAGGAACTCCAATAAAATAAACCCCCCCTCCCTTTTATTTCCCCCAAGATAGAAAAAAAAATGTGAGGAGGTAGAAGTGAAAAAAAATAGCAATTTACTAAAAAGAAAATAGCAGTAACTACGAAGATACAGGGGAAATGCTTTACCTACAAAAGAGGAATCCACCTCAGCCGCTGGAACAAAGGGGAAATAAAGATGGTGGGGAGTCCTCCCCTGTCTGCCCAACCAAACAAAACACTGGGAGAACAGGGGCAAAAGCAAAAAATCCAAGGAAAACTGTGCTGCTCACAAGGAACCACCCTTCCAAAGTGGCCATTCCACATCACCCTGTTAGGTTCAGGTTGTAACTGCAGTGGTGCTACCAGTTTGAACTCTCTTTGTTCCCTGCCATGTGTTGTTCACTGGGCTTGGCTGGGCTGCAGGTGGTAGGGCTTCATTTCACTTTTGCTCTGTTGGATTCGGTGGTCCCGGCACTGGCAGGGGTTCTGGCATGGGCTGCAGTTTTCCATGGTGAATGAGTGGTGAGTGAGCAGGTGGCGATGGTGATGTTCCAGTGGCGGTCCTGGGTGGATGGCGGCAGCGGTGGCTTGGGACAGCGCTCCAGTGGCAGGGGACTATGTCAGCACTGTGGCTCTGTCAGTGTGGCTTGTTCACCGTCCCAGCAAGGCAGGGATGGTTTCCACTTCTGGCAGTTCCTGAGACCCTGGAACTGCTCTGCCCCGGTGCAAGCCCCTCTTCCCCCTTTCCCCTCCAACTTCCTGCATCAGGAGGGATTATGCTCCTAAACATAGTACCATTGTCGGGGTACAGATATGTTCTTTAATGACTGAGATGAAAACAAGCATAGGAAACATTTAATTCTCCTAAAAACACACACCTTGATAAAACTCTTACTCCTCTCTAATTTACTTCATTTTGTAGATTTGCAAAGAGATAAATAGAATTGAAAGACTGTTAAAAGTTGTAGTGTTGGAATAGGTTGTTGCCACTTCCTGTGCAGTTTACTGACAGGCCTGGGTAAGATGTGATTCAACTGTTAAGCATAATTTTGAATACCAGCAGTGTTAGTGAAGGTTTTTTGACCATTTTGCTGTCCTAAACAGTCTAGCACATAATTTATATTTCAGTCTTTGGACACCAGGAACACCGAAAACTATAATGAAAATAAAGTGAGGTTTCTGAGTAGCACTCTAAAAAATGAAGTTTTTAAATGAGTTTTCACTCTTAATTTTAATTAAGAAAATGTCTTCAAATATGTCCTGTGATTTAATTTTTATTCCCCCTGCCTGGTGGCAGTGAGTGGATAGCTGCTGCCAGGTTTTCTTTTTGCTTTGTAACTTGGTTGGATAGATCAACATGTATCTACTGGCTACAGCACCCTCAGAGTGCTTAAGTTATGGATTTTACTTTTTTAGTTGACAGTGACTTTTGTTCCAGAGCTGGTTTATGCCATGAAGCTCTAATGTGGCATGGAAACACTCTGATTCAATACAAACTGGACAATGAATTCCCCAAAAGATGAAGCAGCAGAGCTGCGTAAAGCCTGCAGAGTCCAGAGCAGCTAAGTTCTACAAGCTGAGCTATTTACTTAGCAGTAGCACTGAAATGACATTCACCATTTGTGGTTGTTTTTCCTTGCTGGAAATTTTGGGCTAGAATCATGTTTACTACAACAGTGCGTGGTACGTGGCTGGTCTAGAGGGATTCATCTGCTTTGCATACCACTATGCAACCACAAACCATATGCTCTTAGCTATTGAGTACATCTCTTGTGGGTTTGGGGAGTTTGGAAGGAACCATTAATCTGAAAAAAAATGAAACTGAGGTGGGGGAAATATCTCTGCAGTGGTCTATTTCATCAGAGGGTTTTGCTTAGTAAGCAAACATATCATGTTAAATAAGGATGTGGAGAAACATGTACCTATAAATCTCAGTGGCTGTCTGCCAATCTGACTTGGGGAAGAGTTTTTTCATGACTCAGCTGTGGTGATTTGGTATTTAGTGCTTGAGCAGGGAACATCAGTTTAAGCAGAAACATTAAAGCATCCTCTCTATAGCTGTGGTAGATTGTTGATGCTTTAGAAGAAGGTGAAATCTACCCCTTCCTCATTAATCTAAATTACTTAATCTTCCTGGCCTGTTAATAAGAGGAATAGTGGAGCATTGAATGTTGTCACCTTCCTTTAATGTCTTGGGTAGAAATTCTGATTTGCCACTCCTCTAATTCTCCCCTCACTTGTGTGCTGGCTGCTTGGGGCTCATATTGAAGAATATACCTGAAAATCCTCCTTTGTTGCCATTATTAAACCTGTAATAAATCCAGGATAGATAAGCTGAACTTTCCTTCCCTCTACAACTTAGGAGAGGCAAAAAGGGCTCTGTATAGAAAGAGATACCTTTCAGAGGAAATGCTCTGAACTTCTATTAGTATGTTCCTTAGTCTTCCTGGTGATCAGTGGAGTAGCTTAGCATGTGTGGAAGAGGTAAAAATAAATACAGCTTTACCCATTTAAATATTTTTGAATGTGATTTCTAATTCATAGGTGCAATAAGGTTTGGACATACAGTTCTATTCTTAAATGGGCATCAATTTCTTTATTACATTTATTTACTTCTGTACGTAGTATGTGCTTTGTTGTGCACAAGAATCTGGAAAAAGGTGCTCAAGTAAGCATCAGAGTATCTCCATATTTTGAGATTTTTTAAAAAAGAGTTTACAGACAGAATTGTACCTCAGGGTTATCTGTCAGACAAAGCAAATGATAAAATTGAAGCATTGACAGGTGATAAGTGAAAAGTTTGTCTTCATAGCACCAGGTTATTTTCTGCCTTATAGCAGATGAGGCTGCTGCTGCTGACTTGTATAAGTGTTGCACCTTACTGTCCCAGGCCCAGACTTTTCCTGGAGTATTATAATTTTGCAGATGTCAGCATGGGCTGAAAAAAGAGTGATTAGAGGCCTTTTTTGTTGTTGTTATCTAATGTTAGAATGGAGAGGCCCAGTAGCATACGTAATTTGATAAAATGAAATGGAGCAAAAATAGTTAGAATAGTTAGAATTCTTGTAGTCCATCATCCTTTTCCTGTTACTGTATAAAATCAGAATGTTTACCTTTTCTTCTTTTTTCTTCCTTTATGGAATGCTCACAGTATATGCTATTGGTTGGTTGGATCCAAGACCAAATAATCTTTGTACTTGTGTGGGAATATCTATTATTGGTTTTTGCCTTCCAACTTCTATGTAAAATGTAATGCCATTGTGGTTGTCAGGCTGTGTCAATGCAGTCACTATTATACATCAAGATTTGCAAATGATTCTGAGTGGAATGACTGCTGAAGACAAATATTAGAGGCACTTAATGCTGTCATCTGACATCTGAAGCAAGCTAATGCTACTGGCTCTTGGTATTCTGTAGATGAGCAGTAAAATAAACACTTGACCAAAAGCTGACGTTAGAAAGCAGTAGCCTCTGTGAATGCTACTCCTTGGACTGCAGGTTTTAAAAACAAACTGACATGTGCAAATAGTTCGTAAAAGGAGAAGGCAAGATTGGAGAGATGAGCTTAAAGGTCATTAAAGCAATGAAATACTTGGACTCCTCAAATTACATTTCATGGATGCTACAGTCTTGTCTTAATTTTAAAATTTCAGGAACTGAAAGCACACTCCAGAGAATCATATCTAGTATGTGTAACCACAGGTGCCAATAGCTGTTGTCTCATGAGTAATGTATTTGTACCTATCTGGAAGCAGTCAGTGTTATTTAATGAGATGCCTAGAATTTGGGAAGGAATGTGTTTCTGCATTGTCTCAACTGAAAGGGACAATGAAAACTGGGGAACTGCTAGAGTTGGGTAGCTGGTGAAGAGCTGTGCAGGCTGTCTTGTTTTAATGACAGTATGTTCAGGAGGTGGGACTTCTAACGAGGTAAAACTCTCTTTGTCTTTCATTTATTTCCCTCTCTCAAATATTGACAAATTTTGAAGTTACTAGGGGTCTGAATGAAGGAGGAAAAAGATAACAATTTTACTAAAAAAACGGAGAACAAAACCAGCAGGAAAATGTTACCTAGCCCCTCTCCTCCCCCTTGGTTAAAAGGAAAAAAAACCCAGAAGAGTATTTTGTTTAAAGAAAGAAGTCCTATGCCACCAAGATGGCAGCGTGGATCCTGATGAAGCAGAACCATGTGATGTGACAATAATGGCCAGAGCAGCGCTGGGGCCAGGTGACCATGAGCCATGTGCCGGCAGTGCCCCATACAGCTCCCAGAAGGAAATTCCTGGGCTTTCAGTGTGACTGTGGCAGTGGCCGAGAGTAGCACTGGCACCCCTCAGGTATCTGACGGTGGTGGCTTGCCAGGGCAAGGGAAGGCAGGCAATGACTGACCACGGAAGACAGGTGCTGATGAGACAGGTCGGTCACCAGGGAAAAGGCTCCAGTGAGCAAAAACCCAGGTACCAAGAGGGACAGTTCCAGAAGTGCTGGAGACTTTTACCCCCTTTCCCCTGATTTCTTGCAATGCTTTGCTTCAGAGATCCCCCCTCTTTCCACCAGGGTACTAATGCTGGGGAATAGTCCTTCCCTGGTACGGCCCTGGTGAGCGTGGGGAGGAGTCTCCTGTGCTTTGAACTATGTGATCATATGAAAAATTTAACAAAAGAATCTTTCTCATTTAACTAAAACTGTAACACAGGCTTTGATTGAATCCAGGGTTCTGTGAGAAAACAGCACAAAGGACTGTAAAAATGACCATTTTCAGCTGTGTATTTTATAAATTAATCTCTTATGCTGCCAGATATTTAATCAGTGTGAGCTTGGAAGAAACTCTTTTTTTGAAGGTACCTGAAGACTAAACCATTTCACAAAACATGTTGAGTTTCAGTGTATGGAAGCTTGGTAACTCACAGGCAATTTTGAAAATGTGTCTTACTAGAGAGCTACTGTTATGAATGCAGCTTATTACTAATCAGCTGCATTTTGTTGGTAAAATGTCATTTGTTATTTAATTAGGCAAGCAATGTATTTTATTTAGACACATTTCAGTTAAAACTTATTGTAGTTTACCAGAGGCTAAGTACACAAAGCATCAGAATGTCAAAGCATCAAGGCTGTCATTGCTACCTTGAGAATCAGTTCCTGTCTTATACGTGATGCCGATTTCCCTTCTATTTGACATGTCTTAATTTAGGATTTCTTTTAAAATGCAGGCACAAACACAGAATTTGGCTAGTATATGCTTTGATTTCTGAAATTTCGGAATATCTTTTTTTTATTTACCTCAGAATACTAATGGATATTTTTATGCCAGAGATGACATGCAGTATTTAAAAGAACTCCCATTCCCATAAAATGTCAATTTTGTTTCCAGATGAAGGTGATTTGATGACAGATGGCAGTAATTTTCTACCTGAATAACTGACTTATTTAATAAAACTTCATAAGAGGTTGTGACTTCCTACTTCAGTGGCTTTTCATTTTTATATGCTCAAGTAAATAGATGAATAGCTAATCTCAAAGCTTAAAAAAAAATCAAATACCCCACCTGTGATTTATAGGTGTCACAGAATCTGTTTAATCACCTCCTAAAATGTGGGTAGCCATGATGTGCCTCCTGATGTACTGAAGGCTGCTCTTCTCCCAGATGAAGCTAGTAGACCTTTCTATGACTTCTTTTAACAAGATCCTGCAGTGATATAGAACTACTATTTTTGGGTTTTTAATGCCCAAAATAGAACCAAATCACTGATTCCTACAGTATTTAACTTCTTAAACATGTCTGGTTTGCCATCAGGCACCATATTCTAATGTTTTAAACTAAACAGAGGTCTGAATTTGCTGCAGTTCCTCTCCATTGTGCATGATTTGCACAACCATCTTTGCTAATGTAATTACTTGAAAAATTTGTGTGTACTAATTCTTCCTGAAAATACTGAGTGCAATATTAATTGGATTGTTTTACTTTGACACACGAGTTGAATTACATGTGTTGAGCTTTTGTGAGTATAAGCAGGTTTCCCTTTTCTGCAATAGCAGACACAGTTTGTATGATTTGATGTAGCTTTTGGAGACAGCAGGAGCATTTGCCTATAGGGTTTCAAATGAAATTAGTTTTCTACAGCTGTTGGCTTCTGGATGCCAAGAGTCCACAGATTAAACTGTTCCTTTTTGTTGTAAAGAATGATCTACAAACATTCTTATAACCCCCTACCCCTACTCACTCTCAAAACCCCACACCCTTGCTAATAACGATATCTGAGAATGAAAGCAAAATCTGTTAAATAAAAAATATGAAAGTAGGATTTTCTATATGTATCTAAAAATACATTTGAACTTGAAAGTTGATTTTGAATGTACAAGTCTTGTTCCCATCAGTTGTGTATATTAAATCATAAAGTGATTTTAGTTTTATATGTAGAATGGGGGAAAAAACAGTTCTGTCAAAACAATATGAACATTTATTATGCAAATATCCAATAAACAGATGCTGAACTTTTGAGCCTGAATTTTAGGTTTGTCAGCTTATGGTGTGCATTGTATAAACAGGCTTTCAGCAGAATGTTAGGATCCTGGAGTAAGAGGCTGGGAAATAGTTGATGCTTTCTGCAAAGGCCACTGGAGCAGGCATGCTCAGAGATCTTATGTATGTGGTTCATGTGCAACCTTTCCAAACCTTACAAGCCTTTATGCTATTTTTTTTTTTAAAAACTATGCGTGTGCAAATTAGGGCAGAATAATTAAAGTGCGTGCATACACACGTGGGTGCAGATACATTCACTGTCCCCTATGTGTGGTTTTACAAAAGAATTTTGACTACTGAAACCTATGTTGTATTTGGACCAACTTTAATTTTATTGCTGTGTCCAGGTATACATACATGCCTTATTACCTCAGCCATCTATCAATACTAAATTATGCTCCTTTTAATTCAAAAGTTGTCTAGATTCCAATTTCTGCTTCTTTCTCTTTCTGCGGAATATTTCAATACTCTTCATTTAGCAAGTGAGGAAAGCAGCATTAGTTAATACAGCTCTCCCACATTAATGAAGTTGGCAACCAAAGAATTTGCATGGTATAATGATGTGCTTGTGTGCAGTAGGTTTTAAAAGAAGAATATATAATGAATTGTAGTGGAAAAAGAGTGGGAACAGATAATGTATGTAGTGAGTGTGCAGTCTGTAAAGACTGCAGGTTTTCCCTCTGAGGGTGGTGTAATTCAAAAATTTTAAATTTTCTTTTTTCTAATCTCAGAGAAAAGAGTTCTCATTTCTTTGCTGTTTGTTTTGCTTAAATACTGTTAGATGTTGTTTTATAATTTATTACAACAGAAGAAAGTCTTGTGTAGATCCAAGAAATAGGTTAAATGCCTGTTCACTTAATGGATTACATTAAATATCAGAAAAAATGGGTTAAACTTTGAACTTGCTTCAGGGAAAAAGTCTTGCCAGGTTCAGAGTTGACGCTGAAGTACTGTAAACAGTGGAAGCAAGCAAGTTCTGGGCAAGGGTTGCTCCAGCAGAGATAGCTCAGTCCAGGTTTAAGCTTTTTGTCATAATGACTTGGATTGCCTCTCAACTGCTATTCATTATAAATCTGAACAATTATGTTAATATAATAGGATGAAATGAAAAGCAATATCATATTATCTGGGAAGGTCTCAGCAGAGCTTGGGTTCAAGTCCAAAGGATTTAAGTGTTCAAGTCTTCATGATGTGCGTTTCTCAGAAGGGTGAATGCTGAACGGGCTTTCTGAGAGGTGGATGTTCTCCAGACCAGGTTGAGGCAGGCTGCCTGAAAGTCTCTCATATACTCATGTTGTTGCCTCCTCATGGCTTAAGTTTGAGTAAAGCAGAGAGAGAAAGAGTTTCAGTGTCTCTCAATATTTCTAGACTGAGTGGTAAACTTTTTCCTTTGTTTTGTTGGTTTAAAAAAAAAAAAAGAAAACAAACATAAGTGTAGGTGCCATTGGAAATTGTGACCTGGATGTGTTTACCAGGTCACTTCCTTGATTGGTAAATTCCTCAGATCAACCTCATTAGAGATCACAAGGTTAAAAGAAATGTTAAACTTTGAAGAGGAGATAAAGGTTGGAGTTATGGCAGTGATTTTGATGGTAGAGAAAATAAAACTTTTGAAGCCTCATGCTGATTATTCAGAATCCCCTACAAGTTGGCACAGTCTCATTTAAATAAATACAATTTATGCTGATATTTAAATTTCAAAGCATATTGCATGTAACAGTGATGTCTTTTGATCTATATTTGAATGCAAATGTTACACTCCTTGCTGTTACTAAATTAATAAGAAGGAATCAACATAAAAGCAATTAACATGTTCATGTCCTCAATCTAAATTCAGCTATCCAGAGGAACTGGTTTGCATAAACAATATGAATCAAAACTTCTTCCTGTGTGCTGAAGAGCTGCAAATCAACAGATGTAACACTTAACATACTGTTATAGATGTTTTTGCTCTCTTTGAGGACAATGTAATTAAATATAAGCAGGTGCAAATATGTTTATGACTTTAGTGAAATAAAATAAAATTCTTGTTTACCTATTTGCAAAAAGTGAAAAAGTCCCAACAAAAAAAACCCTCAAAAACAAAACAAAACAATGGATCAAAACTTTATTATACCTTACCTTGATGCAATTTATTTTTCATGATATCTTGGGAATTCTGGTTATCTGTAATCTGACCATGCAAATGTTTTTCATCTTACAGCTTTATTATAGACCTGGTCTACCTGGATGTGTGAGAAACTTGCCAATTAATTTTCTGTCTTCGGGTTGCAGTCTGTCTTTCAGACTTCCTTGTGATCACACTCACCTAGACTGAATTGAATTTAGAAGGACAAAGAATTGGAACTATTTACTTCCTCCCTAGAGACCTCTCATATAGTGAGGTTGATTTTGCTTAATCAGAATCAGGCCTTATGAATTTAAGCAAGTGATGTGATTTTAGAAGTGGATTCTTTGTTGTCCAGAGTAAAAACATGCGTGATGTACTTAAGCTTCTCTTACAACATGAAGTTGCATTTCCAACAAAATATGCAAAAATCCCTGTTTCATTTAAAAGTGGGTTTAGTGGGGTTTTTTCATCGCCTGTGAGGGATCTGATGTTTATATTTATTGCATGAACATCTAGAGAAACACATAGCAAATTCAGAAGTACCCTGTTCTTAGTAGCTGTTTAGATGAACTGTATAATATTTGAGCATTAAAATTTGAGCATAAAATACTGCTATTGGAGGGTCTTCAGTGTGTTGCAAGGCATTCTTGCAGTGTGATGTCTTGTAAGCTCTTGCACATGGGGATTGTGTGCATGTGACAGAGCAGAGCTGTGTGATTTACTAGGGATACTTGAAGAGAAGGATAACTCATAGCGTAAAGTAGAAAACATCCAAGGTAATGTCATACATCATGATCATCCATATCCCGCATTTCTTGCCTTACTGATGTGCTCTCACTGTACCTTTCCTTTTCAAAATAGCAGGTAACCTTGGTGTCCAACAGAGTGCCAGTGGCTTAACATTTGTCACCATGTGATTCATACTGGTGGGTCTGTGAGGCTGCTGGCTTTTGCAGAAATACTGGGTGGTTTTGTGGTGTGGAACATGTTGTTTTATAGAGTCTGAGCAGTGGCAAACAGATTCGTTTCAACTTTAACCAGAGCCTGATTCCAGCCAGTTGCCCCAGAGAATGAATCCTGACACCTTGTGTCAGTGCCATTACTGTGATAGACGTAAAGAACAGATCCAGGCGGCTTTGCAGCTTCAAAGCTAATATTGTTGCTTTCTTGTGCAGCACTGCTGTTGCTGTAGACACATTCTTATTTCTTGTGCCTGCTGAAGGGAAGAAAGGTGAGGACTAACTACTTAAGATTAGAGGAAGCATTTTCAAGAGAAGCACTCAAAATGTGGTTCACCTCCAGCTTGTTTGCCTCTCATGATTTTGAGTGCTCTTCATTGACTGAATGTTGTGTGCTGTTTTTTCTGTATAGACCTCTAGGGAAAGTTTAACTAAGAGAAACATGTTAATACAAATTAAATACTTTCTTTTCCTCTCCCTGGCTGACATGCCATCTGCCAATTCCACAGGGGTGTTAAGTGTTTTAGAAGTCTAATTGTAGATTTTTTTCTTTAGCATGGGAAGCTGTTCTCAAGCACTGAGCCGCTGTGTTCTCTCTAGAGTAGCTTATACAGCAATGACTTTAACTTTTAATCAACTGATAGCTTGTTCTTGCTTTTTCCTCCACCTCTGGCACTTCAGCACTTGCAAGTTTTGACAGTGTTTTGGCTGGACTTCGTGTGCATATTACTTCTGTGTGGTCAATAGTTTCTTAGCTGTGTTAAGTTATCTTCAATATTGCCAGCTTTCACAGTATCACTGGACATGTTCCTTGCTGTCTTTGCTTGCTTGCTTTCCATAATTCAGGTGATGTACAGTGTAATAATTTGCTTGAAAAATATGATCCAAACTTGAAAGTTTATCAAGAAATCCATATTCCAGGAATAAAGCAACTGTACTCTTATTATGTAGCTGTCTCACGATGTACTCTTGAAGATGTTTATCATGCTGTTTTGATATTTGTTATACCTTAGTTGCTCAGTGATGCCATAAGCATCTAATGTTTTAATCTCTTTTCTTTCAAAAATGGCATTTTTGAGGAGTGTGAGCTAAGGGTAATTAATACTAATGTGGTATAAAACCTTGTAGGGACTATTTTAATGTTAGAATGCATACTGATTTTTCTATTCCATTGGATTGATTCACAGAAATGATGATTCTAAGTATAAAAAGCAGCATTGCACTGAAGCTAAGTATAGAACTGCCATTGGTATTATGTGCCACTTGCTTATGGGAGCAAGGAGAGGGTAATGTTTGCCCAAGTTTACCAAAGCTATGCCTTCACTTAGAGAAGGTAAATTTGGAAATAGCCAGTTCTGTCTTTGCACTAAGAGTATGAGTAAAAAGGGAGAGTGTTCCTCCTGGAACTACCCATGTAAGTGAACTTCAGGTAACAGTGGTGCATTTGAGCCTCTTAAGAGAGGCTGTAAGGAAAGAACTTGTCAGGGGTAGGAGAAGAGCCTACCAGAATGGCCCTGCAGTCTTCAGTATTTCATCTCTGGATCCCTCTTTCCAGTGTTGAGGCATGAATCTCCTGGAAAGCTAAAAAACCTCTTCTACATTCATTAAAATGTACACTGCTAGTGCCAACGTTTTCCACTGATCTGCATTGCAATAGTCGGCACCAACCCTATCCTGTTTGTTTGAGGAAATGTTGGAATTGGAGCACAGATGAGTGTCATTCACAGTGTCACTCACATTCTTACTTTTGAAAGCTGTTCTCATCTAGGCCAGAGCAGATGGCATTAGGATAACAACCCTGAAGATTCATGGTGCTGAAAAAGGACATTGTCATTTCTGTTCTTTATTGTGTTAAACTGAGAGCCCAAACGGAAGTACCTGTGGAGACACAAGAAATAGAGCAGGAAGGAAGGGAAATCTTTCATCTGATCATGAGAATCATGAGCCATGGTTTCCCTGGTATACCTTGGCATCTGAGACTTGCAAGTAGAATTTTTGTATTTTTGGTGATTCTTCCTCAAAGGGAAACAAAATTTTCTGTTCTCAAGAGTGTCAACTAGAGTCACACCTTACGTATTTATTTTCTCTTTAAATCTAACTTATGTTGTTGAGTAACTGAAATGCTTAAAGACAGAGCTTATGTTGGAACCGCTCAGTAGCTTAAAGTAGAAAGTCTTGTGGGATCAGGAATGAAAAGGGAGTAATGTGTATTTCTTCCAGCTTTGGGTGAAAATAGTGTGATGCAACATTTTCTGTGGAACATCAATTTCTTACTAGGTTGGACAAGTATGAAATACTGACAGCTGTTGGAGTGCCTGCTTGCTCTCCTAGCAATCATCTGAGAAAGAAATTTTTAATATCTATAACCATATGACTCTGGGACTGAACTGTAATCTTATCTCTGAAGTACGAGGGTTTTATTATTATTGTTTTATAAGGCTTGTGGTCTCTTTGAAGTGTAGATTTTTTTTGACTTTTGATGATGTGTCTCTTAGGTTCTTGTTTGTTTACCAAACTGAGCTGTTTGTGTTGTTTAAAAAAAAGTGTGAGAAGAGGGAAGTCCTTTCTGCTCCCTCCAGTTTGACTTCTCTCTGGTTCATGGAATGGTGCAGAGGAGAAGAGAAAGAAAGATTGTTGTTATTATTGTTTTTAACATTGAACAGCTGCCTTCAAAATTAATATTATTTATTTATTCTTACATGTGCATTCTAGTGTGACTCACAAGTGAGATGGAGTTTGTGGGATTCATCCTGTTCCCTCTGGGATGGCTGTCCACATCAGAGAAACATTGCACATTGGCAACCTGTCTTCCACAGAGGCTCAGTACTGGAACTGATGGGTAGTTGTAGGTTGGGAATGAGGCATATTGGGCAAGCTTTCTCATGCTTGCACAGCACTAGCCTTTACTGTGTCTTGATCAGGCTCTTGCCTTAATGCGTGAACATGCTAATAGTATAGTGTTGTAGAGGACGGTGTACATACTTACTGCAGTATGTGGCTTCACTCTGAAAGGCAGACTACCCTTGCAGTCATTTGAACTGTATTTTGTAGACAGAGCTATATTTCAGAAGAACTTATACTGGCAGTCAGCAGGCTGGCAGAGGAGAGGTGAAGAAGTGCTATGATCAGTATTCTGTTATGTAGCTTGCTTGTGCAAAGCAGTCTTCTATCCAGATTCGTGAAATCTTTGGGAAGCAAAGTCTCAAACTTATGGAGGCTTTTTTATGTCATTGCAAAATACTAAGCCTGTTTTTGCTTTTTAAAGAATCTTGCTAAAGGCTGTCTTCACTCTGGTTTGCAGCTTCGTTCAATCCCATTCTGTTTTTGCTCTTTTAAAGGTTTAGTTTCACTGCAGTATAACTTTCAGCATCTGTAAGAACTCTCTATGGATCGCTGAACAATAGAGTGGGGGAGTAAAACCATTGCCAGCTCTGTGTGAACTGAAATCTGTACTTTAAAACCTTCTGGGCCTTAATGCATCCATCTAACTTTGAGGTCCTGATTGATCAGTGCTGGGAATAGCATCAAATTCCAGCTGGTTCTGATGTGCCAGGTCACGATTAAACTGTCTCGTTTGGGAAGGGGGAAGGAAAAGGACATGAATAAATCCATATTTTGGAATTCCTTAAAGTCAGGATTCCTGTAACTCTCCAGGTGGAATAATTTTTGCCACTTCTTCCTTAGTGCCTCAAAGCTTTTCTGTACAGAAGTTAGTGAGGAATGGCCTTGTGAGATTTGCTAGAAGCTCTCTGCTCATCCATACAAGTCTCCTGTCGCCTTTGCTTGATTTCTTGCTCATGGAGATACACTGGTCTTGAGCTTGGAGGAAGTGATGCTTGAATATTGACCAGTTCTCTTGTCTTCTAGAGCTCTAACCCAGATGATTCCTCCAAGCAGGTCTTTGAAGAGCTATCCACCATGTCTCTGTAATTGCAAAGACACCACATCCCTGGGACTGCACGGAGATTTCTATTTCTTCTTGTTTATTTCCCCTGCTGCATGTGTTTATATACAGGTACTTCAGAGAAGCAATCAAGCATGCAGGTTTCCTAGAGGGAAGAAAGTGTAAGAGGATTAACCATAGCCATACACATCCTTGATATGGTTAGCCCTAGGATTTTCTTCTTGAGAGGCATCCAAGGAACATTTATCACTGCACTGGTTGTCATGGCTTGCTTCCCAGGAGGAAAAAATGGCATGAGCATTGCCACTTTGGACCCTACCCGCTGAGTCCCTCAGTTTAAAGCCCCTCTCAGCACAATGGCCAGCTGGCTGCCAAAGATTCTGTTGCCCTTTTTTAGGCATGTGGATCCCATCCCTCCTTACCGGGCTACAATCATTACAGTATCATTTCTGTTCAAAAGCACAGTAAAGTACAATCATTAAAGTATGATTTCTGAAGTTAATTTTAAAATCTGTGGTATTCCTTATCAATCATAACCCAAACTGCTATCTTGAAAAGTGCTGATGAATTGCTAAAACCAGAGTGGATATTCTGCTGTTACAACATTTGTTCCTTAATTTCTTTGATTGAAATATTTAACACAACTTGAGACTTGCTTATGTTAGATAATGTTACAGCTAATTGCCACCTCCATTCTCTGTCTTTTCTCCCACTTCAACTTTGCTTAACTTCTTGGTTTAAAGATTCATGAAAATAAATCTGCTGAAGCTTCAAAATAATTAGTCTTTTGACTTTAATGGTAGACCTGGAGAAGGAAAATTTGATATACTTTCACTCAAGTTTAAATTCTCCATTCTTTAAACCAGAACAGTGTGATACTGCACATCAGCAAGGAGAAAAAAGCCCCCTCTTTTTTCCTCCATTACGTTCAAAACTGCTCCTTAAGGAGAAGCTATTAAATCAAAATTGCATTTAAAAAAACAACTTTGTTTTTCAAGACAAAAGAATTTGCTCCAAAATCTGAACTGTTAGTGACATTTATATTTTTTCTTAATTCTTTCTGTGACAGAAATGAGAAGTGAATGCATGTTTAACACATTATACATATGGCATATATTAGGCATATATAGTACTATGAGCATAAGTTGGGTTTTTTCTCCATTCTTGGGAGAAAATTTCCTGAAAGTCATGCACCATGTTAGTAATCACTCTTAAGACATACTATGAGGCGTTTCTTAAATTCTAAATTTGAACAAATAGGAATGTAGATCTGCATTTAAGTGTTATAGTCTCTAAAGCATTCATTGTAGTTAAAATAAGTAATATAGAAAATATGCCAGTTAATAAACAGTTAATGTACAGGTGTTATTTTAGAAGAGCATTGCATTGTTCTGTTTGTCAAGGTTATTCCCTCTCTAATTCATCTATCTGTGAACAGCATTCAAATATGAAAGCACTGATTTATTTTAATATGCTGAGCTGCCGTTCCTGACCTATATTATTCTGGAACATCTGTTGCCCTAAATTTTTAGGTTTTGAAGTAGTCTAAAGCCTACAATATTTGGTCAGGTCGTGTATTGATTTTATCTGAAATTCCTCTTTGATGTTCATTTTGCTTGAATGATGACTTCAGATTTGACTCTTAAAAACAAGCCTTTCTCCCGCCTCCCAAGGCTTCAGTCCATTCTCCTTGTGAATTCAGAGTTTTAGAATTATCTTAGTCTTTTGCTCCATTCCTCTTGGTCACTAAGCTCTGGTTCCATTCACGTATATCCTTCCACTGTCCTTGGAACAGTGGCCACCTGTTTACTCTTATTATGTTTTTAGTAGTCACCTCATTTATTCACTTGAATATTTTGAAAAACATACTGATAGTTCCTGAAGTCTTCAAAAATGTGGAAATATTTTTAAAACACTTCTATTTATTTTTAACCTAAAATAATGTTTTCCCATTTGTTTGTAAGTGTGTGGCTTACAGGCTTAGCAGTGCAGTGTATACCTACTTAAATAAAATAATGATGTGATGACTTGCTATTTATTCATTGCATTTCAGCAAAGTTCCTTAACTGATGAGGAGAATATTTGAGTCCTGGGAAGTGTGGTGGGTTCCCTACCCCTTATTTTCTTTTTTCTCTCCTGTTAACACATGGATGATAATTTTTATTTTGATATGTTTTCTAATAATCAATACAGAACAGCAAATGTTACAAGACTCATAATTTCTTTGATAGGTAATTACATTTCCCATTTTCTTTCTTTTTTTTTAATGCTCTGCATTCCTCTGCCCTTCACTGGTCCAGCCCTTCCCTTCCTCTCTTACTGCCTCAGCTCCCTTCTTCTCTCCTGTGTGTAAACCTGGTTTTTGCCCTCCATATCTCCCCAGCATACACTCATTTCCCATTGCTGTTTCCTGTCTTTGCTATGCATTATATTGAGGTTTGTCCCCTTGAGCTTAGAGAAATTTGACTTCATGTCAGGGAAGCCATAAGAAGTGATGGTCTCTCTTGGCTGCTGACAGCTATTCCTGAAATAAGCAGCTGCAGGTAAATTTGGTTCTCTGGTGAGAGCACCCTTTCTTTTTTTCCACTGAGAATTTTGACCTTTATGAAAAAGGACAAGCAGCTCATCGAAGTTTAAGGAAGATGTGAAGTTTATAAAATGCCCTAATTATAACAGCTTAGCTAAACCCGACATTGGTGTGTTTAACTCACTTTTAGACGAAATTGCAAAAGGATAAAGAAATCCACCAGCAACAGAGCTTCAATATATATGTTAACATCTAAGCTAGGATTCTGGACTCGCTTCAAAGCCAGCGGAGGAAAATAGGCAATCTAGGCATGATTCTGGGCCAATGTCGAAAATGGTCAGATGAGTGCTTCTTTCTCAAAGGGAGACATCTGAAATTTGGAGCTTGTTATTTCTCTGGAGAACCCCTTCAGAGATGAGAAGCGTTTACTTAGGACCAACAATCAGTAGTAATTCTGCTTTTAAGAAACAAACCTTCTGAACTTTAATTGCTACTTTTTCTTTTTTTTAACTTTTTCATTAAAGCGTCAGTCCTTGTAATAAAATAAATCAGAGTAGTTGAATAGGTACAATTGATTAATTCCAGAAATGTTTCTGTATATTTCCTATCCTCTCTGTACGGGGAAGTGTGAATTTTTTTGAGGCGATATTTGTACTTTCTTAATGCTTAGCTAATTGGGCCCTGTATATACAACATAAACAATTTTGGCTGGAAGTGATGTGGACTTGGCCTCTGTTTATTTGTGTTTATTCAGAAATTTGTAACTGCAAATTAGTGATCATGTCACACTGACAACAGAGCCATTTAATTTTGTTCTCTCCTTTAGGAAGGGCGAGGGAGAAGGAGGGTTTGGAGATTTTAGCATAGCTTATTGTCTACACAGATGAGAAGCTTTGTTGCCCTGTAGCTTGTGTATTGTCTCATAGAGTTTTGGTGGCTTGACCTTGCTCTTCAGTCTGTTGACCCTTGTCTTTCTGCTCAAGCTTGTGCCTGTCTGATGCTAATTAGAGAGCTGTTTTCAGTCTTGTCCTCCTGAAAACAGGAACTTGTCCAAAGACCACATTGGTGGTCCCAAAGTGATGCAACACATTTTCCCAGTTGCCCTAACTGCCTGCACTCTGAGCAGTTACCATATGAGCTGCACTATGTAGTTATTAAGTGAGGAGGTTAAGATATCAAGTGCTCAAACACTGAAACATTGGCTTGCTTTCTGACGAGCTAGATAACACACTCATAAAGGAGTTATGCTGGTGTCCTGCCTGTCTGCAGTCACATTCTGGTTTATTTTTTCTAAAATGTAGCTGTCGATTCAAAACACGGAGAGTGCTATATAAAAGACTATTATGTTGGAGATTCAAATAGTGCAAGACTTTTTGTGTGCTGGGCTGCCTTTGTGTTCTTTTTAAAAGTAGCACAGAGGAACTAATAGGCATTTGGTGTCAGGGCTTCACAGAATAGCTTGAATATTTTACAGCAGCTGGATGAATAGAACAAAAAACAATGTATAAATTACCCTCAAATGACCTGTTTCCTAGCCTTGTTGCGGAGGAGTTCGTTAAAATTTTGAGTCTTGCTCATAGAATTTTTTGTTTCTAATAATTAGTATAACATTGTTATATTGCAAAAAATCAACTAGAATGTCCTGTAAATATATTGCCAAATACTTTGATAGAAAACAGAGTTGCCCAAGTCCATCTCGGTAAGGTAAGTGTAGACTTGACAAGTATGTCCTTAGATAGCTAGGATGGCTTGGAAAGCATACAAACTAGTACTTGTGTTTATAGCTTTCTGTCTCTTTCTTTGTGTCACAATTTCCTAATTTGAGGAAGATTGATGATGGTGGGATTCAGAAACTGTAAACACTGTGTTGTTTTATTTTTCATGGTCAGTATTAGGAGTTATGTAATAAAATTTGCTTATTAGTCCATTATAATTTGAGTACTGTTTTTAAAATCCAAACTACTTCAAGTTAGCACAGGCATGGAAGTTAGTTTCTGTTAGATTGCCTTATGTATGCATCAAACAAATTCCAAAATATGCATTCCCAAAATCAGCTGAAACAGATTTAGATGAGTATTTACAGGTGTGTAAAGTTTGCTCAGTCAAGAAAATAGTCTGCAAAAACTTGAAATATGTGACAAGTTTTAATTCCAGAAATTGTTAGTGAGACCTAAGTGCTTTATTGAATGATATTTGTGAGCAAAGAGGACTGTGTACAGTCTGTTTTTAATTGGGAGCTTTGGGCCTTATTATGTGGAACTGATTAGACAATGCTAAAAGACCCAGTCAGCTAAGATAGAAAACTTACTTTCCTGCTGACTGTTTTTAATAATTGTTAATAGCAACCTAGAATGCGACAGGCTAAGACTGATTATTATTCATATAATCATAGAATATTCTGAGTTGGAAGGGACCCACAAAGATCATTGAGTCCAACTCCTGGTCCCAGAGGGGAGCCCCAAGACACACCATGTGCCCAACAGCATTGTCCAAATGCTTCTTGAAATTAGGCTTGGTGCTGACCAGTTCTCTGGAGAGCCTGTTCCAGTGTATGACCAAGCCCTTGGACGGAGAAGCTTTTCCTAATATCTAAATGTCTGACACAACTTCAGGCCATTGTCTTGGGTCCTGTCACTGGTCACCACAAAGAAGTCAGTGTCTGCTCTTTAATTTCCCCTCTTGAGGAAGCTGTAGACCGTGATGAGGTCTCTGCTCAGTCTCCTTCCTCCAGGCTGAACAGACCAAGTGACTGCAGTGTCTCTGTGTACAGCTTCACCTCTAGACCCATCCCTGTCTTCAAAGCCCTACTTTGGAAGCTCTCTAGTAGCTTAATAGCCTTCTTATACTGTGGTGCCCAAAACTGCACACAATATTCAAGCTGAGACTGCCCCAGTGCAGAGCAGAGTGGGACAATCCCCTCCCTTGACCGGCTGGCGATGCTTTGCCTGAGGCCCCCCCGGACACAGTTGGCCCTCCTGGCTGCCAGGGCACTGCTGACTCGTATTCAGCTTGCCATCAACCCGGACCCCCAGGGCCCTTTCCATGGCACTGCTTTCCAGCATCTCATTCCCCAGTCTGTACAAACATCCAGGGTTGCCCCATCCCAGGTGTAGAATCCAGCACTTCCCGCTTGTTGAAGTTCATATGGTTGTTGATTGCCCAATCCTCTAATTTCTTGAGGTCTCTCTGCAGGGCCTCCCTGCCTTCAAGGGAGTCAGCAGCTCCTCCCAGTTTTGTGGGAGTATCATTTCCAGTCCTGCGTCCAAGTAATTTTTGAAGATGTTGAAGAGCACAGGGCCTGAGATGGAACCTTGTGGAACCCCAATAGTGACAGGTAACCCGTTCACTATTACCCTCTGTGCTCGACCCATGAGCCAATTGCTCACCTATCCCATGATGTGTTTATCCAGCTGTATGCTGGATGTTTTGTCTAGAAGGATCTTGTCAGAGACAGTATTGAAAGTTTTACTGAAATCCAAAAAAAATTACATCAGTCAACTGGCTTCCCTGATCAACTCTGTGAGTCACCTTGTTGTAAAAGGAAATTAAGTTTGACAAGCAGGACTTCCCTCACGAAATCAGCTGTGACAGATGACTGTGTTGTCTTTTAGGTGTTTTCCAATACCTAATAGGATAATCTTCTCTCTACTTTTACCAGTCACTGAACTTATTGTGTTATATGTGTGAACACAGTTACTGTGTTAAAAGTTTGTTGGTGCACTTGAATATTTAGAGTACTATAATAACTGGATTGCCAACAGGATTGAAAAAAATCATCTGGTCTTGAGTCATCTTGTTCATTGCATCAGATTGAAAAATTACGCCACAGAAGAAAAATTATAGGAGTAAAAGCTTTTTAGTGCTTGTATCTGTGGTTTGTAGTGTAGGAACTTGGATTTCATATGTATGTGCATATTATTCCTAGCATTTTTGCTGTTTGTGATTACTGCTGAGCTTTCTGTGATCCTATCACAGCCCCAAATTGCTCTTAAACAGGAAACCTTGTCCAGTTGTTCTTAAAGAAGAGTGCTTTGGCTGATATATTTGGCATGCACCTTGTCAGTGACTGTGGTTATATCTTGTTATTAAGTGAGCAAGAGGAAGAACTGTAACATAGAAAAATGTCATGACACATAAGGTCTCTTCAGGTGTTTTCAATCACAGTTCTGCTTTCCTCTTCATAAAGCAGTGTGGAGGTTTTCACCCTTCATCACTCTCTGGTTTACAGATATCTTCCTGAATGTTACTTTGCTTCCAAACAACTTCATTTTTACTCTGTTAAAGAAAAAAAGCAGTTAGACTCTTCTCTGCGTAGAACCTGTAACTCTTTGAACATATTATCTGAACATTTTGATAAAACATAAAATACTTTTTAATGGTGATTTCAAAACTAGGATGCGGAAGCCATTGGATATAAGGCCTAGCTTAAAAGTTTGTTTTAAAACTTTATGATCTATGTATGTAGGAAATGTACTCAAATATTTTTCCTCCACGAATTCGGATATGTAAAGACTAGTGTAAAATTCTCTGGTTTTATAGCTAAATATAAAGTTAGACTCCCTAGAGGTTGTTTTAAAAAAACTCTGAAATCTGAGTATCGATACCCTTTCTGTCTTATGGCATCTGTGGATATTGTTCTTATCTATGTTGCTAGTCTTACTAAACTGTTGGAGTCAGTATCCTCTGAGAGTTAATTTCACCTACTTCACTTTCTTTCTTCTACTATGAAAACTGTTCTTTTTAATTTTCTTCTAAGTTAAGAGCTCTCTTCCCCCACTAGTTTTGTATAAGAGCACTGTTTCATTATTTCTGCTGCATTCGGAATGTTTATTTATGTATATTTCCAGTGGAGAGGGGTTGGAAAAGATCATTAAATAATTGGACATTTTCCACCCCTTTTTCTCACAGCAAATCAGGTCTTAATACTCAGTTATTCTGCAACTATTCAGTCTGTTGCAGAGTAGGTGTAAGCCACTACAGTCTAATCTGGCAGTGTTTTAGAATTTCTCTGTTGGCTTTTCTACCAACACTTCCTCCATTGGTATAAATGACTGTATGATGCAAGGTAAAGAAGAGTCAAACTTGAGGTGTAAACAGAACTTTTTTTTTTTAACTACTAAATTTCTAGATCTGCATCTTTTGCTGTGGTGCCTGTGCCTTCAAGTTGTCATTTGTGATGCTTTTTCTATGACTGTGTCTAAAGTTATTAATAAGCATTTTAAGTTAAGGAGAGTAAGTTCTGTGATGCTAATTATCCACAACATTTGCATTTTATATTAAAGCACTTTAAAACCAGAAAGGCTATTGTATATGGCAGTTTATTGGTTTTTAATGCTAGCTTTTACAAATCATAACCCCCAAGATGTAATTTCTTTAGTAATTTTCCCAGCACTCTTTGATCAGAAACTTTTTTTCTCCCTAATAATAAGAATGTACGAGTGGTCATACTAGATCAAATTGCTTATCCATTTAGCTTACTATTTTGTTCACAAGAATGAACAGCAGGTGAGTAGAGGTGTGAATGAGAGCAGAGGACAACACAGTGATACTTCCTCCAACCATAATACCAAGTATCTGCTATTTGGTTCTGCCCTGGATACCCATCTAACTGTCTGTTAGAGTAAAGTGGAAACCTCACTTTGTATTTCACTTCCTACATACCATGAAATGTTTATGCATATCTGTTCCATGGCTTTTTTTGTGGTATTTTCTTTCCAGTTTGAAAGTTCTCAGTTTGGTTAGCTGCTCCTGGTATGAAATATGGTCATCTTTTTTCTATCTGTATGATTTCTAGTTCCTTTTTTAAGAAAAGGAAAATAGAATTAAGCACGGGGGGCTCAAAATAAATAGGTGTACACATAAGTATAGAGCATGATATATTTTTTTTTTAATATCCTTATATTCTACTCAAACTTCATAAGTGAGCACTAAAACTCAAGCTTAAGAATATCTAATAACTCCTGAGATTTTTTTTTTCTTTTCTTCATAAGCAATAGCTAGGTCAAAATTCATTATTTTCTACACAGGTATACTCAGGATGCATTTTGCTTGACTAAATGTACATCTATAGACTACATTAGGATTTATTAAAAGTGAATTTTTTCATGCAATTAGTTGCCTGCAAAATATCATGAGGGCCTTCTGAAACTCTTCAGAGTTGGCATTAATTTTTACTGTTCTATTAAATCCAGCAAACCTTGTAATTTTCACTGTTGCATTCTGCCCCTGCTCCCGTTTTTCAATAATTTGATGAAATAGGGAACAACAGAGGTGATTTTTCTGTCTTTCTAAACACATTGCAATGGGTTTTAAGAACTTATTTTGAGCCTTTCATAAGGCTTATGTGTTTGTTCTACCTGCTGTGTTTTAAATGGAAATAGCATTTTCTTTTAATTTCTTTCTCACATGGCAGCATTGAGCTCTTGAGCTTTTTATCAAAACTCGTGTACATGAGTGGATATTCACTGTCTTTTTGGAAGAAATTACCAAAGTTGAACCTGTTAGGATGAAGGCAAAACTTTAGCTTACTTATTAGCACTATAATACATGTATTTTTCTATTGCATTTAGCTCTGTTTGAAAGTATTAGATATGGTTCTCCTTTTGTAGAATTTTTATATCAGAATTTTCATCAACATACGTGGTTACTCCCACTTTATACAAATTAAAATAAGACTTACTAGCTTACTTGCACCAGACATGGTAGGGAATAGATTTTTGGGAGAGAAACTTAGGAGTGTACATGCAGTTTTGTCTTTCATGAAGGTACACGTGCTTTGTTTAAATATGCAGGAAGATTTACCTCCAGCTTGGTTTTGCTGGGCTGCTTGGGAACTTTGCACAGTGCTGTTTCATCTTGACTAACCTACATAATTTCCTGCCATCAGCATTTTTTCCACCTCCTCCAGGTCATTAATAAATACACAGAACAGTGTAAGACCCAGCACAACTCCCAAGAGCACATCACTGTTAACTTCTCTCTGTGCTGAGAGTCTGCTATTTATTAATACTCATTTGCTTCCTACCTGTTGGCGGGCTTTCAGGCTGTGACAGGACTTCAGTACTCACTCTGTGGTTAGCAAGGTTGTGTTTTGTTGTGTTTGTTTTTTAAACAGCCTCCGATGTAGGACACATAACCTACATCCAGGACTTCTTCCTTGTCCAGTGTTTTCTTAACTCTCCCAAAGAGTTCTAAACACTGAGAGAGGCAATATTTCTTTTATAAGGCCTGTACTTCTTTTCATCCCTGTAATGCTTGTCACAATGCTTTATATCTCCGTATAGATTCAGCCTCATGGTCCTCAACCATTGAGTTATTTTTCACTTTTAAGTATACTACAGCATGCCCTTCAATGAGAGGGTAAGCAGAAAATCATAATTCAAGTTGATGGTGTGTGGTAATGAATGATGCAGCTAGATATTTTCCAGTGAATTTGTATCATTGGTGTTCTTTTATTCTCATGCCTACTAGCAAAGAAAGTGAAATTATGTCTACATAGGTTAAGGGTTTTTTCAGTTACTTTTTTATAAAGCGTTTACATTTGGTTACTGAAAATTGCACCCTGAAGGTAATTTACAGGATTTTAATCTTCCTGAATAAAAGAGCCTCCTTTTTTCTATATACCATAATTAATTCAGCATATAAGAAACTGTAAAATAGTTTCTTTTTTAATTGGGTGATATTACAGTGTTTCTTTTATGTAATATTTCTCTTCTGTAGTATTATCCATTTGGGTTTGTTTTTACTTTCTTAGCTTTTTGCTCCTTTCAACAGTTAACATAGTTGCTATATTTTATTTTGGGTTCATTGCCCCGTTTCACACTTCCTCTTGATTCTCTCAAAGGGTAGGGCTAAGCAAGGCTGTTTTCTTGTTTTAACTGAGTTGCAATTTATAGAAAGAAAAACTTTAGCAGCAAGCATAGATGTAGTAAGTTTTGTAGCTGGTGTGTAGAAGTGCAAAGCTGGGTTTATCTTTGTCTAAAACATTTCAGAGCATTGCCACTGTCAGTTGAAATTCAAAATCATCAAAATTCTGTCTTCTGTCTGTTCTAATATATGAATTTTCCACATTGGAACTTCATAGGAGACAAGGACAAGAGCTTTGCAATCATAGGATTTATGTGTACGCATAGACTAAATGTTGCCATATGCAAACCCCTTACTGGTTTAATATTTAGAAATTTGGATTATTTTGGGGGCAGGCAATTGGTATTTTAATGTATGATACGTGTGTTAAATAACTGAATTTCTTATCTGATGTTAGATTATAAACTTTGAATGAATGAAAAAGTATGGATGAAAGCAGGATGGTCTGCAGCAAGATCATGTGATGTGGTGAACTTGGTATATCCTTGTGTTTCATTATTTAAATGCATTGTGGCACTAATTGCATTGTGTATATATGGGAATACAAGCATGTGGATCACTGAAAGCTTGGTTTTATTTAGAAAAGTACTTTAAAAGCAGAAGAATAATGATTTTATATGAATTATTATGATGGATTCCTCCCTGAAGAGTGTGGGGAAAAATAGCTTTGAAGAATGGGGAAGTCTAGTTCTATTTATAAATTGGTAATAAATTTCAATGTGAGAAATCTGCTGGGAAGCTGAAGACTATGTCCTTTGGCTTCATTTTCTTAATTCTTTGTAGGGTCTGTTCCTTTGGGAAATACTTGGGCAATACCATTTGTTTAGAGTGTTTGAGGTAATCAAGTAAATAATTCAGAGCAGATTGCTTTGACTGATGAGTGCTACTGCTTTTCCTCTTGATACGCTACTTGAAGTAGCGGAGATACATGGCCATTCTTTTACACAAGAACTAGTGTCTTAAATGTCTTACAGCTTGAAGCTGTTCCTTGTCATCCTCTCTTGCCTCGTCCCAAGTGAGCTACCATGTTCTAGGTGAAAACACCCAACCTTCTAGATAATTAAGAAAATAGAGAGGTTGTAGGTCTTTCGTCACTTGTACTTTCTGCAGAGTTGTGAGGGGTTCCAGTTGAGAACTGGAACAGTTGAGGCTTCATTGTATAGCATGTAGTGTAATCACACCCAATTGAAAGACATTGTGCTGAAGAGATTCATTCAAGTAGACAAAGGGATAGGTTAGTGTAAACTAAATTCCTTCCCTTTTTCTTTCCTGTAACGTAATGCTGTTCCTCAGCACTTGGAGATGGCAGACTAACATCTTCATCCTGTGAGTGCAGTCAAGAAGGGACTTTCTGTGTACAAGAGCTGACACTTGAGGGAAGTCATTCAGTTAGGTACATGTGCACGGAAGATGCAGATGTTAGGTGTGAGTGTTGATGCTTTTAAATGGTTCTTTAGAAGACCCAAGAGGCAAGCTAGAGGAAGGTTTTGTGAGTTGTTCCTTCCTGATTGTGATGGGAGCCCAGCAGTAGGGTTGAGAATCCCTGTGGGCCTGCAGATGCTGAGCTGGAACATACACATGGTCCATCTGGGATGACATGTCGTTTTGGACAGGTACATTTGCACTGTTTAAGACCTGAAAGTGATTTTAATTCTTGGTTTTTCTTCATCACAACTACAAACAATTTCTCTCACTTTCTTCCTTTATTTCAGTCTTGTTCATAGTTCCTGATCTATTTCCTCCCTCACCTTGTGTGGCTTGATGGTAGCAGGGAAAAGTGTCTGTGCAGCTCTTTGTGATTGTCTGAACAGTTCTTGTTAAGGGCATGTAATTGGTCATGCGTGGTTCCAAGCAGGTGGTGACATGTCTTGAGTTGAGGAGAGGTGTGTGTGTGTTGAGGGGTGGCACAGCGCTTCCTTCATTTGCTCAGTTACTAAGAGCTTCCAGGATGGGCAGACTTTCTGCAGAGCATTTATCTGCTGTTGTTCACTTGCTATTGCTGTAAAATTTGTTTCATGCTTTTATTTATTCTGAAAGTTCTCAATAAGATATGCTTGTTTACACCTAAATCATCCTGTCCTTCTGGCCAAAAAGTAATTTTGTATTTTCATAAAATAATAATAATAATAATAATAAAGCATAATAGTCTTCTGAGTCATTTGTTAGAGGATGACATCTTAGAGGTCAGGGCAGGCAAAGAGCTGCTGTTACATTGATTTCGAATGCCACAGAGTATTTCTTGAAGGCTGGAAGTCATTACTTTTACAGACCTGTTATGTCTTATGTGCTCAGAATAAGCTTACTCTTTTGGCTCTTGCTGTATGCTCTCCTGCTGTGGTCCAAATGTTTCATACACTGGCTACACAGCCTTGCTTCCGCCTCATATCAAACACAGCTGATTCACAGATCTGTGACCTTTCACTGATCTACTGGTGTATAGTCCAGAAATGTGGGAGGGACAGAGGAGCTCTGTTACGCTTTGGAAAATGTGTTATAAGAAACAGATTCTCAGTACCAGCTTTATAAGGTAGGCATGCCCTTTTATTAGGGTCTAATTTGCCCTTGGCAGGACAGCCTCACAACTTTCTGCTTGGGTTGTGTTGTGAAGCCATGCGTAAGTGTGTGTTTGTTGTGTGAATAGATGGCTTTTTCCCTGGATGCTGCTTCCATGGAAGGATGTGTTAGACTCTCAAGTGAGACTTGTAGGAACGGGGGACATTTGCATTTGTATAAAATCGTTTGCGCAAAAGTCCTTTCTTGCTAATCTAGGAAGGAATTAAACAGAGATGTCTTTGCTGCTTTTTCAGAAAGTACTGAGGTGCCACTTCTTCCATAGTCTGAATAGAGAGGTAGGGAATAAACTTCAGTGGAAGTTTAAGAAAATAGCAGGAATTATCAGAAGGCCTAATTCAAGCTGATTAGCTCGAAAATTGATGAAATTAAGGATGCTAGTACTGATATGGAGATCATTAAAATAGGTTGTTATCTGTATGCACTCTGTATTGCTTTTCGTACTTTTAATTTTGTTAACTGGAAAACCTTTGCTTTCCTCCACCTGCTGCTTTTTCCAGACACTCTTTGAACATCATGAAAAATACACACATCTTGTTTTTGTGCTTAAAAAATTTTAATGTGCTATCTCACTTGTGGTGCCATAAAAATGTTAGTAGCTTGATAATTGTAGGCTTCAAATTATTTCAAGTAAGTGGTGAAACATGAACATTTCAGATACTTGGATTGGAAAGGGGCAAACAAGATTTGTTTTTCTAACAGTAAAAGTGGTCTTTTGATATTCTACTAATGCACAATCGAATCTTTACAAATAAATTATATATCTGTGAGTAGAGTTTTGCTGTACCTACAGGCAGGCACCAGACATATTTGCTCAGTAGCAACCACTTCCAAATTTCCATCAAGTAAACCAGATATTAAAGAATTTCATGGGTAACATACTGACTGATATTTTGTTATTGTGTTGGTCATAGTCATAAGCATGGAGCAGCAACTCTTGCATTGTATATGGAATTTTTAAAGCCTATAACTTCACGTCCTGCAAGGACACAAGGAGTCTTCGAAAGGAGAATTTGGCATGAAATGTGATTGTTTGCAAAGTCAACTGATTAATTGCTGAACTTCCATTTTTCATACTGCTAGGCTATTCACATAAATCCAGATCTTTCTGAAGCTAATTCATTGTCAAAATCCCACTTTCATCAGTGAAGCGAGATCCAGATATGCGCTTCCATTTAAATCTTAATAGCTCTTTTACATGTCTTTTTGATTTTTCTGCCCTGCAGTGTTGTTCAATGGAAATATTAGCCCCTCATATTTTTCTTCCTGAACTATTATGTTTTCTTAAGGAATAAGTAGGATTTTATTCCTCTCCGCCCACAACAGAAGAAAGAAAACTCCCAGATGGGACCCTCTACAGGAATGATTGCCTTCAGCGCAGAGCTCAAGCGGAGGCCCAAACACTGAGCTGCTATTTTTCTTTTCAGCAGGAGAAAACCATATAATGTCTTAGCGATATTACTTGTACACTTCCCATTACTGATATAATCTCCATTCCATCAAACTAATGTCTTCCAAAGAAAATATATGAAGGAAAAAGGGAGGAGGTATGACTATCTGTAATTATTTTCATTTGTCAAGCAAGTTAGTGCTTGTTCTGTTTTCATTTTACTTCTTGCATTTAAAACTGAGTTCTCCATTAACAATGTACGTACACCTACATAAGTATAACATTTGAACTCCTCATGGTCTTTGTAGTACTCCTCATTACAGCAAGGTAAATAATTTTCTTTTAATTGCTCTACTACAAAGGAGTTATGGGTCAGGAGTTTTTTTAAATACATCCATAAAGAGTTTCTCTGTGTATTTCAATAGGCATTAGAATTGTGGTAATCTGAGTTATGTGACACCATGAAGGTAGTGATGGGTACTGGTTCTCTAAGTGATGTTTCATTAGACCACAGAGATAACATGTTTGATAAAGCCAGCTCCAAAAGCTCCTCTAACTTGTGAGGTTTCTGTTGGTCTTTGGAACTTTGGAGGCATAATTTTCTGCTCTTCCAGATGGTTCAATGTGACCGGAAGCTGCAGCAATCAGCTGATGTTAAGGGGCAACCTTATTACCCATCTCCCTAATAAGATGTACAGCACGCATCATTTAAGCAGTGAACTGGCAACAAATTAAATAGTTGTACTGTTCATGACAGAACCTTAATTAATAAAATCTGACTCAAAGTGAGCAAGTCTGCCTGCAGGCACATCCTTGTGATTAGATATTTAGAAGAATCGTGGGAAATTTTTTCATATGTTGTAATTTAATTATTGTGTTTTTGGTCCTGGGTTTTCTTTCTTGCTTTCAATAACCCCAAAATTCTGAAAACAGAGAAAGGAGGGATTACTGTACTGTTGTGTGCTAAAGTATTGCCCACATTGTTCTTTCTGTCTGTAACTCATAGTGGTTTTATTTATCCCCTCTGGTTGCTTGCTGCTTTTTTCCATGCCCATTGTTGATACTTTAAAAAAGAGTTTGAGGGGGAAGTAAAAATTGACTAAGAATAGATAAACAGCTTCAATAACGAGGTCTTTTTGACTTGTTGCTTTGGGGCAGATCCTGCAAAAAGCCTGGGATAGGTGCACTAAACCATTGCTACTGTCAGAATAGTAGCACTATTCAATCAACTTCAATTAAAATTAAAATTCCCTGTGTGAAAAGGCAGGGACTCCACAGAGATTTTAAAACGTGATTTTGTTTAAAAGACATTAGAAATTGAACTTATTTTTAGCTTAATAATGTAAAAGAAAAGCCTTATTGCTGAACAGTTAGCTCTTGGGGTTCTAATATATTCACTTTTTCAAGTATTTTACTTGCATGTGGAATGACAGTGAAAAGCAATTGTGTAATGTAGTTTTGTAGTATTCTAGATTTAGTCTTCTATGAGTAGTCTAATTGCCATTAGAGTACGAGAGTCACTCAAATTTATTCTCAAATTGCTTAGATTAGCAATCTGTTCATCCTTTTTAAAAGATAAACCTATATTCAGTGCTGCTATTTACCATTTTTGGCCCTTTATCCTGGCTATAGTTAACAGTGTTCCTTTTGATAGACTATGATTTGTACATAAATGTCACAAGACCCTGGAGACTTGGAGGTGCCAATAAAATGGATCCCGTCAGATGTAGTGGGCTTAATTCAGCTGTAGAATTAGTTGCGTAAATATCACTGCTATTTGGAACAGGTAGCAGTGTATGTAGCTTGTGTGAGTGGTGATGGCAGGGCTCTGGTGTGTATTCAGATGTCTTTTCAGGCATGGGCTCCTAAACCAGCATCTGAGTGACCACTATTGCCTTGTATGAATATAAAACTCACTGGTGATGAAAGTTGCTACTAAAGTCTTAAGAACAGAAATGATGTTCTGAAATGAAGTCATGACTCTTTTAATATTACTGTTGAAGCCAAGCATCTGGAACTGGAGATTTAAGTGAAGTGTGAATGCCAGGAACCCTTTTCTCATTTGTGTTGCATAAAACTTTGACATTGCTGTGCTAACACCAGACATTTGACCTCTGAAATATGTCAACTTCTGCAGAATGTAAAAGGGTCTATTTGTGTAGTCTCAAAGTGATTGCAAAGAGAATTATGTTGATATCCTGTTGATCTTGTGAGTGCATATACAAGGTATGATTTTTCTGTTTTTGATGCTGATTTGAAAATGTGAACTGTTTAATGTAGCTTCACACCATCTTGTTCAATGAGGCTCATTATTAGTCAGCTATGAGAGGTTTAAATTTAGGTGTGTTTCTGCACAGACTACCAGTATATGAACTCTGTGCAGAAGAGATGATGGAAAAGATCAGTAATACCTTTATCTTATGCATACTTACCTAGAACCATTGAAATATTTTCAGTCCTTTTTGGTTACAGAAATATTAATATGAATCTTCCCTTTGTTGCTCCAGCCACAGGTGCTTGCCTCAAGTACTGTGTGCAGATTTGGGCACCACAACATAAAATGGATATAAAGCTATTAGAGAGCATCCAAAGGAGAGCAACAAAGACGGTGAAGGGTCTTGAGGGGAAGCTGTATGAGAAATGTCTGAGGCCACTTGATTTGTTCAGCCTGGAGAAGAGGAGTGTGAGGGAAGACCTCATCACTGTCTCCAGCTTTCTCAGGAGGGAAGTGAAGGGGCAGGCATTGATCTCTTCTCTCTGGTGACCAGCAGTAGGATCTGAGGGAATGGCATGAAGCTGTGTCAAGGAAGTTTTAGGCTGGATGTTAGGAAAAGTTTCTTTGCCCAAGGGGATGGTCAGGCTCTGGAAGGGACTCACCAAGGAGGTGGTCACGGCACCAAGCCTGACAGTTCAAGAAGTGTTTGGACAATGCTCTCAGGAAGATGGTGTAATTTTTGGAGTTGCCTTGTGCAGGGCCAGGAGTTGGGCTCTGATGATCCTTGTGAGTGTCCCAACTCAGAATATTCTATGGTTCAGAGTAGTTACATTCATATATCTATCATTATGTAAGTTCATCTGGTTTTAGTAGCCCATATAAATTTCAAGTGAGTTGCCAATTGAGGTTAAACCATAACAAATAGACTATTTGATATTGGAATGGAATAAATTATCCTGTTTGAGGGTTTAAAAATCTTGTATAAATAGTGAGTGCAGAATGGAGTATTGGTTTTTAACCTCTCTGTTGGGAAACATGGCCAGCTGGAGGACTACTGACAAGGATATGGGACACAGTGCAAAACATCCACCATTTCAAGCAGAACCATTTCTTCTGTCAAGGAATTAGCAGTGCTGTCCAAAAGTGATGTTTTTCTCCAACTGTACTGTTTAATGTAAGGCTGATAAATGTCTCTTCTTGATTTGATTACAGATGAAGGAACCTATTTTTCACATCGGTAATGGTTATGTAGGTTGTGTATAGCAGGTAGATGCAGTAGCATGCTTATTCCGGGTGACCTTTCACACTTCAGAGCCTAGAAATTTTTACAGTGCAGTATGAAAACCAGCATTATATTGTTCAGAAACTGGTGGTGGGGAGGAAGGAGAAGATATTGGGAAGCTGTTATGCAACTTCTTTTTTTAGTGCAATGGATTTTTTGAGTAATGAAAATGCTAGCTTCTTTTTGTTACTCAGCTAATAAATGTTGACCTCTAAAACATAATTCAAAGTCCACAGTAGTTAAAGCAGTCTCATTTCCCTCTATAGCTTTTTGGGTCATGGCAGTCAAAAAGACTCTGAGTCCTTGCCCTTTCATTTGGGAACTGTGGACATGGGGACTTCCTGTTCCTGTGAGGTGACTGTTCTGACCTGACCTCATTCAGAATTGATTACAGAAAGAATTGGAGGCTGTCCATGCTTTTAGTGTTCTATTCATTCCCTAATAAGTATTTTCCAGGCTTTTTATAGACAGTCTGTGAACTTTAAAAATATAAAATGTTTACATGCAGTATGATGAATGGAAATTTAACTAAACTACTCTTACTAACATGAACTGAAGGCCTTCAGTATTTATATAGTATTTTACACTTTTGAAGTGCTATACTAACATTAATTTTCAAAACACCCCTATACAGTACTGTAGGTGAGAAAGTTGGTGTCTAAATACCCATCAGCAGTACTGAGAATGTCCCCCAAGGGTATAAAAAAATGACTGAACAAAGATGTTATAAATTAAAAACCTGCTTAATTTAGTTTAATCTAATTTTCTAACTGTAACTTTTGTTCATGCAGAACAGTAGATGACTGTGCTTGCTCTTAAGACTCCTGGCTCTCCTGGGCATAATGAGACAGTACTATGAATGAAACAATTCCACATTTCTTTGCTTCCTCCCCACTAAATTACGCTGACTGGTTTTTGCACAAATATATTTAATGTGTTTGTGATGCCTAGAAAGGGGCATTTGAAGGTGTGAAATTCATACATACGCTAAAAAACCCCATAAAACATACATGATGATAGACCTGTTCAGGTAGTTGGGGAAAAATAGAGGGGAGTGTGTTCACAACAACTCAGTCAGATGTAAAAGTTTTCTGATGTGCTTTTAGGAGTAAGATTTCAGAATTTGGCATGAAGAAATTCCTAGCCAGACTATTAAAATGTGGCATAATCAAAAAATGCAGATTGCTTGGAATTTTGGTCACTTGCTTAATATAGTCTTTAAGTACCTAAGAGCCAACACCTCATCATAAATTAGCACCTGGTCAGAGAGAGAAGAACCTCTATCACTCACTCCAATTGCTAGCAAAAAAAAGTATTATTTTTGTGTGAATTGATTAATTTCTAGATTATTATAGCATCTCTTAAACCCCAGCCAATCTTTACCCCACCTACAGTTGCCCATAAACTCACCACTAGCACAAAGGAGGGTAAAGAGAAAAATAAGGGAAATACAAAAGATTACTATTACTTTTAGATACAGTAAAATGTCTTTGCTTTTTTGCTATTAAGGAAAATATGGGAGGAAAAATTCTTCTGTTACGGTAGTGGAAATGAAAATCTCTGTCCAACATTTAGTTTCAACTAGTCAGGCCCTTACTCTTCCTGAGTCATGACACAGCCACTCATCCTCTTTTTCTAAAGGTGCACAGGAAAGCTATGAAGTGTAGCATCATTTTGTTGACTGAAAGAAAGTTTATGCATATTTGTTTCGAAATGGTTTTGTAAGAGAGGAAAAATGGTGTAAAGATGTCTTCCCTCATTTAATTTTGCTCATTTTAGCAGCAAGTTTCAGCTTCATGAGAGCCCTCAGAACGTAGGGGTTTATACAGAGTGGCTAAATTGGTAAATCACACTCAGAGAAAGAAATATATGTCTGTGGCTGCATGCATATGTGTGGCTTTTATTTTTTTAGGCCAGCTAATTTCACTCAGTGGGGTAATCAAAGCTGGAAAAAGGGTGTAGAAACTTTCTTTTAAAAGTGATTTGGTAAAAAAAAAAAACCAAAAAAACCCTAAACATTTATTTTATGGAGTTGATGTTTCTGACAAGGACCATCATATATTTGGACTACTTGAGGGTTAGTATTGGAATTTCATTGCTTTAGCATAGAGAAGTAATTATATTAATTAGTGTTGGACTTTTTTTTTTCCCCTTGGTGTGGTTTAGTAATCCTACATTCTTAGATGAAAGTGGGAGAACACAGAAGCCAAAAAAAAAATTAAAGCTGGAGGAGAGGGAAATGTCTTCTAATCTGATGTACAACTGAAGAAATTTTGAAAGGTTTGATCAGAGCAGAGTAAGTCTGAAGTCTTAGAGCAGAAAAATACTTGAGGCTCAGAAACTGTAATTCTTGAAATTACAGTGTTTAAAGGCAATTTGCTATTATAATGTTGAATGTTTTTTGTACATGAAAGCATCACTTATAAGAAAAAACCCAAAACAAACCTGAATGTTAGATTTGTGCTGCTGCTGTAATAATCTTTCTTTAGTTTATCTTTGTTTGGCTAGGTGACTCTTACAAAATGCAAATGAGCCAATAAAGCATCAGTCATGTAAAAATAATTCTTTACAGGAATATTTATCTTGGAATGCTTGAGTTTTTATTTATACTGACCACTTTACTCCATGAGTTGAAAAAGTTTTGGATATCTACTAATTTGGACTTTTCTCCTGAATCTTAGTTTCTAGTGCCTTTTAAGTTATTGTATCTTTTCCTAGAAGTTGTGGAATTATAGAATCCTGTATATTGAAAAAGATGTCTAAGATCATTGAGTCCAAGTCCAGCACTAAATCATGTCTCTAAATGCCACATCTACATGTAAACAAGAACTAGGATACTGGTGAATATTTGAGTTATTTGGATTTAAAAAAAAAATCCCCATCAGATGAATATAATTTATTTTTCTGTAAAAAAATATCTGTTTTCTCTTTGAAAGAAGTTGGCAGATTAGACAAGTGTTAATGGCAAAACAAGGAGATGTGAGTTTGCATCATAATATCCCCTTGGCAGTGAACACTGAAGTTCAAAAGATGATTTCTATCATCTGACCATAACCATGCTTCCAAAAGGCCTAAGTGGCTGCTTAAAAAATAAACCACATCACTTTATTGAGGGTGTTGAAAAGTTGTGTTCTTTGCCTTTATGAGTCTAGCTAGTATGTCAGTTTTACTACTGCTGGCCCTGCAGAACAGGTACAGTCATGGGAGGCTGAACTGATTCATACATCACCTAGAGAATTGCTAATGAAGTTCCAGCTGCCAAATTCTGCCTACAAATTAAAAGCATAGGACAGTTTCACCTTGTTTATGTAGCTATTTTACATTCTGCTTTGCCTTTTAATTTCGAATGAATCTTCTTGCTGCTCCAAAGCCTTACTCTTGTTTTTATGTTTGTCTCAGGCTGGTTGTCCTGTACATTAATTTTCAATGTTACTGTTTGGGGCACAGTAGATGTATCCTGTGCATGTCTTGTTGAGATCTGTTTAGCACTGCATTGTATAAATGTCATTTAAGTTGTAATTAGTCCACCAAACCTTTGCTCATAAGGCAAGGCTATATAAGCTTCAAAGAGGAACAGCTTGATTTGCAGAAGCCTGGTTGATTTTCTAGAGCTAACAGTTGGAGAGGGGTAACTTCTTTTTGTGAGCACATTTGATCTGGATTAGAAGGCTATAAACCTAGAACCAGTCAACCATTTTCACATTTGCTTTACCAAGAGGACGCGCTCTTTAATTTCTGGTTAAATGACATACAATTAAACAACTGTGACAGGTGAGGGAATATGTCTATGTCCAATTATGAATTCCTCTGTTTTATGAATAGGAGCTATGATTGCAGCCATTAGTGTGGATTAGAACTTCCATTTTGTAGCAGAAAACATGCCATGTCTGAAGACTTGAAAAAAGGACATAAAGGGAGTTGTCATCGGTGGGTGCCTGTAAGTGTGTAGGACATGGATTGCTCAAGGCAGTCGTTTGTTTTTTTACCTAATTTCTGTCCCTATTGGTCTCTAGCATGGGAAATACTAGTGAAAGGCAAGAACAGTGAGATGTATGTTAGACTCCTTTTAACACAGATGTTCTAGGACTGGAATCCAGGGTCTTCAAGAAGGAATAGGTGCAGACAGAAACTGGCTTCCCTGAATTCTAGTTCTTGGTAAGAGCCTGGCAGTTGCTTCCTGTCCTGTCTTTCTTTCTCTTCCCAAATTAATAATGAGTCTAATGAAGGGAATGGATGAAGTTTGAGTGATTCAGGGTTATTTCTGTGGTCAGGGGTGGTATTTTACTGTGCAAGAAAGAGGGTGGGAACTAAGCAGTGACTGGGTTCTGCCTAGCTCCAGCCCCAAGGGAACCTGCAAGATTCATTGCACTTGTGCTGTTCTCCAAAAATAAGATGCTCCATTGGAAAAGCTGTAACAGAAATACTTTCTCACTTTCCCTCCCTTGACTCAGCTAATAAAATAAGTACCAAAGTAAAACTCCATAGCTCTTTGGAAGAGCTAAAAGCACCTGGTTTTAAGAAATCAGTTGCAATGCAATAAGGATTTCACTTGAATATAAATAGCTTCTTAATATATGATCTAATAAATCATAACTTCTGCAGTATAAAGCTTTGCACCGTCTTCCTCACTGTAAGTCCGTACCTGTGAAAATAGTTCAAACCTTATTACTTCATTGATTCTTTCTGACCTGTTGCAGCTTGTCAACTGAAATATTTCTGTCTACATTCGAAGGACAGTTATCCACTCAAGCAAGGTTTTTTGTGTGAATGCTAAGTAGACAAGAAACTGAAATATGTACCAAATATAATTTTATTATATTTAGAGAAGAGAGATCTTTCTGTATTTGTGAGAGTTTCAGGAGTTCTGGGGAGACATGCCAATATTTGAATATTTTATTTTCCCTATAAAATCACTCTCTTAAAACCAAGCAGTAATTTATGTGTATATCAACACCAATGACCAATTTTCTTTGTCTTCTTTTCAGTCATGGGTATCTGGGGATATATACTTAGATCTGATCTGAATGGCAGAGATGAAGGGGGTTCTGTACTTAGAAGTTCATTTGTATAGGAGTTTGTACATCACAACAATGAAATTTTATTCCTGAGAATCAAAAAAAAAATCCCCAACAGTCCACGCTTACAATTTTCTAGCAGAAAAAAAACATAAGCCAAAGTCTAAAAAGTCTAATTATAATTAATGGTAAAGGTCTTACGTAGAAGCTAGTGGCAGTGATTTGCATAAATTCTTATTAAGGTGAATAATGTATTTTCTTCAAGATCCGTTAAACAAGCTGTAATCAGTTGAGCTTGAAAAAACATCACCATGAAACTTCAGTTAAAGTAATTACACAGCATATATTTAAGTCCTGTAAAATGACAAAAAACATATCTAAGAGACATCAGCATCCTTCAGACAGCAAGAAGCTGTGTAATAAATACCAAGAGGAAGGGTGGATTGTTTTTCCTGGATTTAAGTTAATTCCAAAAGGCCAAACATACCTAATGGGAAGGAAGCACAGTGGGGTGTTGTATCGGAGTGAGGTATTCTGCAAATTAGTTTTTGTGCTATTTTGAGGAAGAGGACCTAATGAACTGCAGGTATCCTACAAACTTCAGTACTTACTACCTCTGCCTTATGTGGTGAATACCCTACTGCAGGTTTAGCTTTCCGCCCCCCTTCCTTTTTGAACAGTTAAGCTGAGCTGGCCATTAAAACATTTACATATGTATGCAACCTAAAAATTTGTGTCTGTTTCTAGCCTCTCTTACTTTTCAGGAGTAATTCCGATGCAGTCTTTCAGATCACAGGTGCTAACTGATTAGATGCATTGTCTTTACCCTGTGTTAATTAGCAACTTTTCCTTCTGAGGTAGTCCATTCTGTGGTGGGAGCTGTGTGGAATTCAGTTTGGAGCAACCATTAACTTATTTTAGCAATCTTTTGGATGCCAGGAAAGGTGGAGTTTCAGGAACTCAGAGTGTCTGCTATTCTTGGCAATACTTTCCTCTCTTTATTTAAGGGCATAAAGAAACGGCCACTTTATAAAAGGGTTACTGTACCAACAGTAATAATTCAGTTTTATTAATTGATTTTTATTATTACTGAGAGGTGCACTGGATCCCTTCCTTGGCGTTTAGTGAGAAGTCATGCTTTTGTACCCTTTTGTGTTGCAGAAGCCAAATTGAAAACTTCAGATGATAGCACTGAATCAACTATCTAAATCAGCAGTTCCTCAATTGTCGTATGTATATACACACTTGTATAACTTACTACATGCTGATCAAAGTGGTAGTTGATCAGGCTGGAACTTGTACTGCTGGAGTTGGTATATGACAACCTTTATTATGGCACCTGTTCAAAGGAAACATCATCACAGTTTAGTTCCTATTCTATTACATTTTGCTTGCTGCTTTTTTTTGTTTGCTGTTTACAATCTGAAATAAAGACATGGAGCCAAGAATTCCAGAATGGATCAGGATGACTGCTATTAGCAAGTTTTAAAAACCTCTTTCTCTTTATTTGTATCAATTTGATACTTATTGTCCTTGAGAGAAACCTTTTATGGTAGATAACAGTACCAGCAGCAAGAAAACAGGGTAAGTATAACTTTTGTTATATGTGATAGCAAGTTTGAAATATCTTTCCTCTTGCTGATCATTTGGCATAGCATTTTTCCTTGTGAATTTGTCGTACTTGAGAAACCTCAGCTGTACAGGTTGAAATAGGATACAGTGATGCTTTCTTGTACTATGAAAACCTTCCTCAGTTAAAACCCAGAAGCTTTGAAGCTTCTTAATTACTTTAAGGGCTCTGGAGCCCAGAAAGAAAAACTGATGGCATGTTTATTTATTTGCAGGATGTTCTTAAGACTGTTGTCAATGCCAGTTAATTTTGGATTTTCAAATCAGAATTTGTTTCTGATGTCCCCATATCATTGTGATATTCCTGATAATATGAGTTAGCTGCTACAGCTTCTTTTTGTGACCCTGGGAACAAAGGGAAAAAAAAGAGGTTATTTATTAAAAAAAACCCAAACCAAACAAGCAAAAAACCAAACCAATCCAAAAAACACCCCAAATAAACCCCACAAAAAACCCCAAACCCCAAAGACCCCAAAACCCCAGTTTAGTGGTCTGAAGTACTTTCTTTGTTTTGCAATAATTGTCATGGTTATTTCTTGTTTTATTATGTTGAAGTTTTTGTATTTCTTTTTTCTGTGTAATGTCTTTTAGGTTGTTTATTTTACTATTGTAATTAAAATGGACCCAAAATCTCGTATGACTGTCTGTAGAGAAAAATACACATTAAAAGATCTCCAGATAAGATCTGTTGTGTTTTTCTCTATTGCTTCAGTTTTTCATGATTTTACATCTTTTTTTAAGAGCTGGTATCCCAAGGCTAAATGGTGCATGCTAAGATTCACTTGAGCAGTTCCTCTAAGTATTATGGGAGGTCTGTAAGTGATGGGTGGCCCAAAACCCAAAGTCACCATTCTACTCAAATAAACACACAAAGAAAGTATGTGAAAGACCTTTAACTCTTACAGGAGCTTGGCTGTGTGCCATGCTTCTGACTTAATGGAATGGTTGGTTTCAGGGTTGCCTGGGGCCATAACCACAAATAAGCATATGTATCTCTGAGGTCATTGAAACCAATTTTATATTTTCATCGCTGTTGGAAATAACTCACCTGGCTTGATTGATACATAAAATTGCAGAATATCAGCCTACAGAAGTGACCTTTAATATTTCACCTGTTTTGTTGGCCAGTAATATTAAATTTAGAGCAGCTTGTGTCTTTAGAAATACTGTTTTATTTTTCTGAGAAGTTGGCTAAGTGTTCACTGTAACATTGGGATTCAAGCAGAAATGTCTTCCTGTGAAATAAGGCTCTTACTCCACACTGCTGCAGTTCCCAGTTAGACTCAATTCCATTTCCAGGGATGGGACTTCCAACTCCTAGCCAGCTGGAAAATGGGATGGTGAGATTTTGGGTTTCCTGTAGACTCCAAGTGCCTCTCATGAGCCAGAAGCCACCTCTGTTCCACACTAATTTCTCCATGCTTTTGTCCTAAAAGCCTAGGATTGAGAAGGAACTATATGGGGTGATCAAGTTTGAATGAGGTATGTATGGATGATTATATGCACCATCCAGGTAATTTTTTCCAAAATTTTTTTGGATAGCAATATCTTACTGTTTCAGCGTTTCTTTGGATTTCCTTAAAAGAACATGGCAGTCTACACTGAAATTTTCATATGGCTCTGCTGCCACATTGTCTTAGTGGATGGGATCTGTGAGTTGGATAGCTGTATTATTTATTGACTATGTCATAATTAATTTCTCAGTGTCTTTCTGTGTAAGCCTGTGAGGAACCTGAGAAATTTATGATGTGTACACAGCACTGTATTCCAAACAACTAATTACCTGTGGTGAGAAATAAATCTTGAATTTCTTATTACTTTGTAGCAAGATCAATGATACAAAAAATGCCTCAGAAAGAGAAGCAAGTCTCAGAGAGCAGAAACTGCTTATTCCTTATTATGTTACTCTAAGTTGATTTTATTATGCAGAAATAAATACATCCTGCTGTTTTATATGGCCTGGCAAGCTATAATTTTCTTCATTAAATTTACAGTGGCTAACAATGCCGTGGAAGCAAAGAGGGACCTTGAACTGAAGAAGTAACTTTCCCCAGCATTGCAGGGAATAGGTATTCACTTAGTTTATGTAAAGGTTCAAATGGACTGTTGCTCTTTTGGTTAAAAAACGGCATTACATTGCTCTTTCTTAAAAGATATATAAAACACAGGTAGGGCCCTAGCTGAAAACAGACTGTTCGAGTTCAGACACGTGAAGTTGAAGCTGTTTCTCTCCAAGGTGAAATGCTGTATTTCTTCCATCCATATGTGAGAAAATGAGATACTTGAAGAGAATACATCAGCCTTGTCAACAAATGCAACAACACAGTACTCACTGTTTTTCTGGTTTTGAATGAAAGTGCTGACTGACCTTCCCAAGGCAGCTTGTTCTGATTCATTTGGGTCACCTTCCTTGCCCTGAGTTACATGTTTTTCTCTTAATCTACATGTGATTTTTTTCCCCCGTGTTTGAAGTTTCTTTTTGTGATTTCAGGCAGTCCTCCTTCTTTGAACAGAGGGACAAAATTATCACTGTTCTTTAGCAGTGCTGAAATTTTGAAAGACAACTTACAATTTCTGTCTTAGTAAAATACTACATGAACTGTGCTCTTGTAGGCCATTTTTGTTTGATGTAGACTCCTGAAAGAAGCAAACTGTTTACTTTTTAAAAGCTTTCTTAACTTTGTGTGTGATCAGCTTTCCCCCATAGGTGTCTCTAGGCAGAACTTACAGCTGTCACTGTCTAAAGGCCAGTGTTATGAAATACCATAACCTTTTGTGGCACTCGGGTTTCTCATCTGCCAGGAAAACTTCAGCCCTCTGGTGTGCTGCTGTCAAGGGCGGTTGGACCTAAATGTTGCAGTAGGGGAGTTAAGCCTAGCAGTTAAATATAGGTTTGATCTTCCAGTGGATCTTTGCACCTTCATTTATAGAAGGATACTCTGGAAAGTTAAAGCTGCTTGGGGAAAAAGAAAAAAAAAAGCCCCATGGAAATCACTAGTGGAGAAAAGTGCAAGCAGTTGACTAGCATAGCATTGGAGAGACTTGAAAATCTGGCTCTGTTTCAGCTCTAAGCTACCTGCTTTTTATATTTCAGTTTGACTTGACTTAGCTCTAGTTTTATTGTCAGGAAGGTTGATTGGTTAAGTGATTCAGGTAATGGCTTCAGTTTACCTGAATTGCTGTCTGAGATCTTTTTACTTACTGCCTGCCTCCTAACAGCTGTTCTAAAATATAGAAAAGAATGAGTTTGAGTTGTTTTGTTTTTATGCTTGGGAGGCTAAAAACTCTACAGAAAGGCTGTAAAAGCTTATGCCAATTGCAGTTGATTTTAAAACCTGCTGGTTTCAGTGACACAAAGTGGAAGTTATTCCAAAACCAATGTGAATTAAAGCTAATGTAGCAGAAATCAGGATTTGATCCTGTGTGTTTTGATAACATAATTCAACTAATTTGTCATTTCCTGCCTTTTTACCTCAACCTTCAACTGCATCCTGTAAAATCCTTGAGAGTATGCTGGATGCAAACTTGCATATAATGGCAACAATAGAACACACCCCACCCCCTCCCGCAAAAACCGTGATTAGTCCTCTTGATGTCATTCCCCAAACTGTTGCCCACCAACGAAGGAATTAAGAGAAAATTTATTTTAAACACTGCTGTGGTTTCAATTTCTAGTCTTTCACAATTGCTATGGCATGCCACAAAACTTGCTTTACTCTAGTGAATCCCTGCATCTTGATAAATTATTGAGCCGTCAAGATGAAACAATTTAGTAAAACTAATTTCAACCATTTTCAGTAGGATCAACATTTTCCAAATGAGTGGGTGCCAGTCTGCTCTATTAAAAGTACATTTATGAAGGGCATCCCATGGTGCCTTCTGTAAAGTTGAAGAGCTGGAAAGAACATAGTTCATTCATGGAATCATAGTATCATTAAGGTTGAAACACATCTCCAAGGTCATCAAGTCCAACCTTTGGCCAAATAGCACCACGCCCCCTAAACCATGCCATAGACTGCTCATTTTTTTGAACACTTCCAGGGATGGTGACTCTGCCACCTTCCTGGGGAGCATGTTCCAGGACTATGCCGAACAGTGGCTCTATTCACTAGGAGTCATTACACATTTTTGTGTGAAAAAATACTGGTTTTAATTATCTGGGTTGTTTTACCTTTTGGTAGAATTTAGTTTTCATAAAAATTGGTTTTGACATAATTCTGTAGCAAGTTCCATTTTTTTTTTTTCTGCTAAAAAAATAAAATTATAGAAATGCTTACAGGAACTTCTTTGACATGTCCATGGCAAGGCCTGAAGATAAAGCCTAGCTCCATAACAAATGCTTTCTAGGTAGATTTTAAGCCCCTCTATGTGTTTTGTAGGAATTTTGCATAATAGGAATCTGAGAAGGAAAAGTGCTGCACTATTTTTAAATTTGGGATCCTCTGAGGAGGTACTTAAAATATTTTGATTGATTCACTGGTGAGTAAACTATTATCACAGAGAAATGTAAGCCTCAACTACATGTTAATGTTTCTTGCTGCTTTTTCCATCAAGTTAAACTTGCTTTGCTTTATGTGTTTCCTCAGACTATTTCATTGAAATGGCAATATATCATTTGGTTTGTGATTGTGTAGCTGGACTTTGGAGCTGACTGAGAATAAATTTTTTTTAATCCTCAGGAAGGTTTCCCTTGCCCTCATTATTATTTAGTAGTTGCCTTTAAATGGGACTATGACTACAATTGCCGGTGACTGCATATCAGACAAACTGGTAAACTAGACTAAGAATATGGTAATGACTTTGTAGACAAGTGGTATCTGGGAAGAAAAATTTTAAGCGGAAGTTGTTGTCTAAAAATGGTACCTTTTGCAGTGTGTTTCTTTCATATAATTGAGCAACTTGTGAGAGCAATTATACTAAAAATGGACAGTACTGCAAGAAAAAGTACCCAGGGGTCCTAGTTTCTTGCCATAAAAAATAGTCTTTTAAGGCCTCAGCATGAATATTTGTAAGATACCAAAATAGGCTTAACCTAATTAGAAAATGTTTGTTCTGTACAATATTATTTAAAAAAAAACCACCAAAAAACAAAAAAAAAACAAACCCAAACAATGCACCCCACAAATCTACTAACAGGATATCCTTTGGGTAGCAAAATTGATATAGGGTGTACAATTGGCACATGTCAGAACATTAGTTTTATGCATTTATGTATCTTACGGTGGGGTTAAAGGGAGGAAAGAGGGGACTTCTTGGAGACAAGAAACTGCTGTGTGGTCACAGATTGCAAGGCTGTTAGTTTGTAGCATGGCCCAGTCTGTGCTTGCCAGTTCTGTGGATAATTAAAGCCGAGGTGGGTCTGACTGTTCTCTGGATCACTGGATTCTTACAGTGAGTTACATGAACATGACCAGTGATAGCTGGGTCTGGGATTATTTGGGGTTTTTTTCCCTCTCCCCCAGTACAGACATTTCTTCTGTATGAGTTCTAAAAACACTATGAATTGACCTCTGTGGAAATGCATACACCAAATTGTTTTTGCTGATTAGATTTTGAATAACGTTTTTCACTTAAACCAGTAAAACTCTCAGTTTAGACCAGATCTTTGTTAATGAAGGGTTGTTTTGCTTAATTAAAAGACTTGAAGAAAGTAACTTACGCACAAAAACCTTGATGCATTTCTTTATCCTTCCTTCCCTCCAAAAAATAAATAAAGGAGAGCGCCGGTATGTTATGTTGTGGTTCAGTGGTTTCTCCTCTATTCATTATTTCTATATTTGTATGTGTTCCTGGTTATTCTCTTCAATGCTTCTCTAAAATTAAAAGTCAAAGTCAGAGTGCTGCCTAAAAAGTCTTTTGGGCTTTAAATTTAGAGTATACAAGAGTCACGGGCTTAGGCATGATTCTTTATAATCTTGAACTTTCTGAAAATGCTGTATCAAAAAATAGATTAAATGGGGGAAAAAAGTAAGTTTTCAAAAATCAAATGCTAAGCTTTTTTTCTCAGTGTAGTCTGCCCTATACTGCAAAGAATGGAGAACTGTGTAGTCATGGGACTGATGTATGGCTGATAAACTCTCTTGTGTTTTGCTACACTGTGTGTGCCTCTATTTTCAGATAATGACTTAAAATGTGTGTGTCCTGGAAAGGCTTTATGTATATTCAGAGGCTGACCTGTGAAACAAGTTTAATATCTGTACTATTAATTTGGTTAGGAAAATCAACGTGTCTACTCTTACTGCTTTATTTTCAAGCCTTAACATTTCTGTCCTTGTACTGTTGTGAGCTGCTGTATGGTGAAGTGGCAAAAATTGTTTGTGTTTTATTTTTGTCAATGGAAAGCGGGGAAGAGAAATAGTATAGTGCCATATTCTACTGCAGAATGGTAAATCTAATAAGGCTTGCTGGGCCTGCTTGTATCATCTAAAGTAAATTTGAAAAGGGCAGCAGAGGTTCCAACTCTGAATTCTGATGGTGCTTCAGAAGCTGCTATTATACAAATATAGAGTAAACAAGTCAGGAGTTCTTGCCAGGCAGTAGTGTGGCACTGAAGAATATTTTAAAGAGCAACTTTGAATATGTATTTTAAAGAATATGTGTCAGGTAAGTACAAAGTATTTTGAAGTCTTATAAAAACAGAATTAGCAATTTGTGTTGCGTGGTGTAGCCAGGAGTGAAACTAGTTTATAAAATAGTGAGAATAGCAGAAAGCATTTTCTGACTTAGGAATGTAAGTATCTTTTCACAGACCTATGGTACATACTGTGATGAAGAAAGTCAGGGAGCGGACACAAAGACAGAAGCTGTTCTTCTCCTTATCTTTTTATCAGCTTCCTCTTGAGAGGACAGTGTTGGTAATTCATTGTTCAGCATATGAAAGTATTAATTATTTCTCTGGTTTCATTCCAGTGTGTGGGTTGGTTTTTGTTTTGTTTTTTTTTTTTTTTTAACCTGTTCATGAATAATAAAATAATACTATGCCAGGCAGTTGGAATTAATTAGAGTTTCAAATTTCCATAGTCTATCTTTTAGCGTTTGTTATCTTAGGCTAAATCTTAAAACAGAGAGGGAGTGGGGTGCACTTGGGTTTAATATTATGGCAATATTCTTTCAGCATACAACGACACACTTAGAATGGAAAGGCTTATACTATGGAGAATGAATCAGTTCAAAGCCTTTATAGTTAGCTTTTGAAATATTTTTGTTCCAGGTGGAAAAGATTTTTCAGGCCATCTTGTCCTTCTTGTAACTAAAATGTTTGGAAATTTTAGTTTAAAATTTTGAAAGCTCTGTTAGTTAAGAAGATCAATACATGCAGCATACTTCAGTGTAGTTAAGGCAATTCCTGTTAGCATTCAGTGCTATATGTAAGTATTGCCACCACTTCCTTATTTTGAATAATATCATGCATCTTCAGTTGCAAAAGTATAAAGTCTAGAAGCGTGCAGTTAATGGGCTGCTGGATCATAACCAGTTACTGGTAAACAAAGTTAAACCACAACTGATAGTCATTGATGGACATAAACAAGGAACAAATTACCTTGCTTAGATGTCTTTTGTGTTGCTGTGTTTTTTTGTTTTTTTTTTTTTTTTTTTTTTTTTTTTTTTTTTTTTTTTTTTTTTTTTTTTTTTTTGGGTTTTTTTTTTTTTTTTTTTTTTTTATTTCTATGTTGCTTATTTTGAAGGATCAATTTCTTTAAAAGACATTGTGCAGTATAGAAAAATTCTAGAAAGTTTGTATGTTTTTATACTGTGTTAGAAGACTATAACCTTTCTCTGTGATTTTGTTATTCATTTTCTTGAGTGTTTTTATTTATTTGTCTGTCTTCATTTTTGGCAGTGATTGCAATCATCTAATATCATCCATATTTCCACTCTACTTGCATCTGATTCAGGAAAGTGTTATCCAAGAAAGTTTTATGAGTCAAACACTGCTTCCAGACTTACTTGTATTTCCTGCTTGTTCTGGTACTAAACTGAAGTTGACTATGGAATTGCTGTCATAGTCCAAAATATAGAATTAAAATTATAATTTATTAATATATTTTCCAGAGGTCCTGCACTAACTCTGCATAGAGATAATAGCTTTCACTAGTAGTTACAATAAGGTATGAAAATAATTTTAAAATTATGTGTTGTCTTCAATGTCGGAGTTCTGAGTTTGGTGTATTTAGATATTTCTACACAGTTAGGAAAGGACCATACTATTAGCAGAAATTAACTAGGCAAAAAGTTCTAGTAAACTAATTTTCCTTTTGTGATGTTAGGCTTACAAAATAATTTAAACCTAGGTGTTTCCTTCAATCTGTTTGGTATGTATAGATGCATTCTGAGAGCCAGCTAGCAACTCAGGATCTTGCATATCATTTAACTAGTTGTTACCTGGTATTTCCCATCTGAATACAGCTGAATTATTACATTTTCCTTAGAGATTCATCTAAGAACAAATTTGCTTAAGAGAAACTAAAAGCTGCAACTTGAAACCTGGAGGATGCAGAGATTTTGATCTCCTGCAAGTGTCCCTAGTTGATATGCAATGTAGAGTTGTTTTTTTGTTTTGTTTTTTGTTTTTTGGTTTTGTGTTTGTATTTTTGTGGGTGTAGGGTTTTTTTGTTATTTTGTTTTGTTTTTTTGTGAAGTGGCATGGGTAAAACTTTACTGCCTGGTGGACTTGTAGCTAAATTCCACTCTCACAACTGTTGAGAAGAATGAACTTTAATACACCACGTGTAAGACATAATTGCCACCAGAATTCTACCAGAATGGCAAATAGTTCCTTTGAGTCCATAATTAAACATTTAGATGAATGTGTTTTCATGTACTTAGGCTTGTTACTTTCTTAAGCCATCTCTATGTACTAAATAGTATCTTCTGACTTTTACTTTATCCTGTCAATACAGACTGCATGTATGTTGTATTCTGTGGGCAAGTATGAGAATTGTCCAGTGTATGACAAGCTCTACTTGCCTGCTTTCTGATCACCATGTGCCTAACAGATAGCCATAGCCTGTACGTAGCTTGGAAGATTGACTCAGCTGCTGTATGCTTTGGGAATGTGAAACTGCTTGTACTCAACAAAGTAGTCTCTGGCTGTGTTTTCAGTCTTGTTGTCTATACAAGTAACATATAATCTGGAAAGCATACTTAGGGTGTCTCATTAAGATGCACTGTTAAAATACTCTAGGGTGCTTTCCTATTGCTATTTATGCAGAAGGCCTAACTTAATACTATTTAAAAATGACTTTGAGGAAAAACAATGAAGAACTTAAAGTAGAGACCTGCCAGCCTGTCACTGCCTATCTATTTTATGTGGAGAGGTCTGGTCAATGGCTTCTGGCATGCACGTTTGGGATTTCTCCTTTTCCTTTAAAATATGTTGTCTGCTTCAAATACTGATGTTAATTTTCAGCATATGGGGACCGTTAGCAATACTGAAGCTGGATATAAGGCTTAACTTGTTAAATCACTTTAGAATGTCGCATCTGTTTTTTTACCCTAGTGTTAACACCTGGATCAGTTTAGCACCAGCACAGAAGTTTAGGACATATATAGCTGTTAATTTTAAAAACATCTGGAATTTTTTTGTGTGTATATGCATGTAGATGTGCATGTGTGAATGGCTGGATCTCTGATATTTTTTAGTTTGATGGCGAAAAGCTCGGTGAATTGCACTCAAGGTGTATATTGACCTGGGCAAATAAGTGGTTTATGGCAAGAGGCAGAGGTATTCTTTCGAGTGGATTAGGAATGATGATTTTGCCTTTACAGTTTTTTGTCTTTCTTAACCTTTCCATTTCTGAAGACTTGTTAGCTGACGCCGATTCCTTCCCTCTCACCCCCCCACCCTATCCATTTGTTGTGTGCTGAAGAAGATATCCCTCTCTCCTGGGATGTATGGAATGGGCAGACATTGCAAATTGAAGAAAGCAAGCTCCCTGACTGAGTCTGCAATGCTTATCAGAGGCTGCTTGAAAGTAAAAATGCCAATTGTGTTGGAATTTTGAGAAATTATTTCTTGGGCGACCTGCTGCCATTTAGCGAGAACACAGTTTGCAGTTCTGCTGAAGAGTAATGACTGCAGTTGGAGAGCTTCTCTTATGATGCCCATTAGAAAGATTGGACTAATCTGCAGAACATAACCTCAAGGTAAACTGTGAATGAAGCAGCAGACAAGGCTAATAAGCATTTTGTAGTTTCCTTTATCAGAGAGTCTTTCACAGAGCCTGCAATTAGTATTGTTTTCTATCTGTGGAGAGAAGGTGGCTGCTAACATGGGATACCTTGCTGGTGACACGCTTGGCACTACCTGCCAGGCTGGGAGGAAGGGTTGCTTTCAGAGTTACTGCTGAAATGGGTAACTAAGCAGAGTTAACAGCTTGGTTATTTGGTAACTAGATGAAAAACAGTCTTGCCCCAGCCTTGGTCATTGGACACCCCACTAGGAACAAGGACAGGCTGGGATATGGACACTTGTCTCTGAAGCTGACATGAGGTCCTGGGACTGTGGGCAAGGTGTGGGACCCTCAGGGAGGGGTCAGGTTGTCAAGGCTTATTAGTGCTTTCAGGGCCCTGATGTGAACAATTTATTTTTATTCTTTTTATTTTATTAGATGCAGAGCTTGTATTTCTTTCCTCTTCATAGACACAAACGTTTCACTTCATGTTTTTCTTGCCAGTGCAGTTAGACGGAGAGGCGAGGGATGCAGATGAGCACAGCCTGGCTGGTTGTGCATGGGCTGGACTCAGCCCACAGACTCTCTCTCTGACCTCCATCTTTGTGTTACTGAGACTTCATTCACTTTTATTGAGAGTAAAATGACACAGAGCTGCTTGGCTATGGTATCTCAGGTGCTTGTATTCCTGTATCCTCCTGCACAGTCAAATCTGATGTTGGCCAAGTATATTTTATAGTGTGAAACAGAGTAGTTAGCAATTAACCTGTGTGAGACTTCTTTCTTTGTTGTAAGACCTCTAGCTTTGCTCTTGTATTAGACTTTTCTAATATACCAAAGCATTAGCTAGACTTTTTTTTTTTCCCTTATAAATATTTCATAAAAAAAATAATCATATGGAAAGAAATTTTAACTGTATTTAAAATCTTGATTTCTCAAAAATACAGCTTTTGCCCTGACTAAACTACTGAGTAAGCTGGAACTGGCAGCTTCTGTATGTTTCATGCTGACTGGTAGGTTCTAGAATGTGTTGCATTTCCATTCAGAAGAAACCAGGAGTATTTCAGAATTGCCTGCTGAAATCCACATCCAAATCCAGGGTGATCAGTACTGTATCTTCAGGGCTTCCTTTTGGTTTTTTATTGTGTGGGGTTTTTTCTTTGTTATAATTTTTAATACAGACTGTCTGAACAGGAAAGGATTCAATTTGCATCGATTTTGTTGCTAAGACTGTGAATAAAATTTTACTGAATGCCTTTGGAGTGTACAATGGATTTCTTTATGATATGTAGAAAAGCAGTTCAGTTTTGGTGGGGGATAGTCCAATATGAGTATGTGCTTCATGAAAACTGTTGTCGTAGAGAGAGGGCTGGTCTCTTCAGAAGCGTAGCAGCGTTGTGCGTAGTTGTTTTACCTGTGTACTGATAGCCACAGTTCTGATTGGTCTTGGTTTTCTTTTTCCCAAGTGGTTACATGGGTTCAGGATTTGAAAGCATCTACATTTGCAGAAGATACAGTAAAAGCTACCATTTCATGGGAACAACTTGTGCACTGTCTAGGCTCTTTGTAGCACAATGCGCTGCCTCGGGGGAGGCTGGTTGTACTGGCAATATTGTTGCCACTTATTTTCTTATTATTTCCCCAATCAAAAAAAAAATAAATCACTTTTGCAGTTCAAGGTTTCAGCTCTAAATCCTGATAGCCATTCTTAGCCTTCGGGAGCCTGGAGTCTAAATATATTATATTTTTCTCAGAGAATGTACTCTTTCTTACCTAACACCTGCATTATTCTTGCTGAATTCCTAGTTTTCTGATAGTGGTTTTGAGAGTGATACTACAAACTGAAATCACAAACAGAGGAATTAGGTTTCAGGAAAGGACTACACGGAAGGACAAGATAAATAATGTGAAAACAAAGATCTTGTTTTCTTCTAGTGTTTTTTTGTGACTGGACTAAAATGAGAAAAATGTGTGTGGGGTTGGGAAAACAAATACAGGCAATCTGATCCACTGCATAAGCAGAAGTCAAAATGAAAATTTTCAAATATTCTAGAAAGCGTCATCAGATCTTTAAAGGATTTAAGCTGACCTCTCCATAACCTCTATATGCTCAGAGACAAAAGGACATGCTGAGAGGAAGCGTGTCTGAAAGCATTACAGCAGTATGCTCCGGACAATGGCAGTGCTGAGCTGCGTGGTATTTGGAGTATATGTGTGGAGATTCTGTGGCATAGTGTATTATTGTTTGAGCATTTTTTTTTTCCAGAACAACAACAACGTTTCTGAAGTTAATACAATTAAAAGAAAAAAAAAAAGGATTTAGATACAGGTTCCAAGGAGATGGAGGATTTGAGGGGAGTCTTGAAGTATCAGAGTTATGCATTTTAAATGTGGGCTTGCATTTCACACTTTTTCTCCCCCTCCCTCCTCTGAATTGAGAAATTATTAATTATAAGAGGTATTTGTTGGAAGGGCAGATAGAGGGTATGAGTAAAGAATTAGATATAAATCATCTCTCTTGTTTAGTATTTTGAATAGAAGAGTCTTGACCTGGCAGGATTCTTAATTGCCCTAATAAAATAAATGCTAAAAGAGTTAAGCTCAATAGTAACAACAATGCATCTTTAAATAATTGCTTAAATTTAAGTAACTAATTAAATTCTTCTCATCTTTTTGCACTAAGCAGGTCTTGCACCTTCTCCCACTGCATAAATTTTAAATGCAAATCTTTGGATTTGTACAGACGCTATAGTAGACAGACTTTTACAGTAATGATTAGACATGGAGACTGCTAATGGCTAGCACCAGTCCTTGCCAGGGTGGTTGAAAGCATAAACAATGAAAACTGCAGTGTTTGTTTTTTTTTTCTAATCAAGATGACAGACTTGAATTCATAAGCTAACACAATGAAAAAAAGAATTCCCCTCTAAATACAGGAAATTTAAAGAGAATGTATATTTTCATCTGTGAAATATTCTGTTGTCTGGCTCCAGCAAGGTGTTATCAGAAAATGTTGTCAGTCAAAATATGTACGAGACAGTTTTGGGAGTGCCCTGTACAGAAGCAGAGAATTGCATGCTCCTACTGACTTCTGTATTTATTGTTCATCTGTATCAGAGACACTCATTCCAAAATCTAAATTAAAATTTCAGTATAAAAGGCCAGTTGGGGTTTTAGTTCTGATTTACTGGAGGATCCATTGTCTCACCAATGATGTTTGCCAGTTTTTCATATTTCTTTTACATTTTAATTGTAACTCATCAAATCTTAACTGATTACTCCTGGGTTAGACTTAGAAGAATGTCACTGAAGGGTGTTTTAATTTAATGGAAACAGCATAACATCTGTTTCTAATGTTTTAAAAGCCAATTTATATGGAAATTTTGCTCTAGCAGGAAGTCAATAGATATGTACTTTTTAACACCTCCTGTAAAAATTCAAACTTGAATTAAAGCAGCACCAAAGCAATGATGTTCTTTGTTGTGGTGGCAGGGTGATTGCATTTTCTCAGCCTTTCTTTTGTGCCCTTTTCCTTCTGTTAAAATGAAACTTCTATTTGTCTTTTGCAGTCGAGCTATCAAGACAAACCAGGACCTTCTGCCTGAGACGCCGTGGATCCATATCTTCTACAATGACTTCTGGGGGACATTGCTTACTCACAGTGGGAGCCACAAGTCCTATAGACCGCTCTGCACACTTTCCTTCCGCATTAACCATGCTGTTGGGGGAATGGACCCGTGGGGCTACCACCTTGTAAATGTCCTATTACATGCTGCAGTCACAGGCCTTTTCACAAACTTCTCCAGGATTCTGTTTGGAGATGGGTACTGGACCTTGATAGCAGGCCTGCTGTTTGCATCTCATCCCATTCACACAGAAGCCGTAGCAGGAATTGTAGGAAGGGCAGACATTGGAGCCTGCCTCTTCTTTCTGCTTTCCCTGATGTGTTATGTGAAGCACTGCTCTACCAGAGGTTCCTCACCAAGTACTTGGGGCTGGATCTTGGGAGCAGGGCTGTGTGCAGGATGCAGCATGCTGTGGAAGGAGCAAGGAGTGACTGTTCTGGCCATTTCAGCCGTGTATGATTGCTTTGTATTTCATCGACTGAAAATGCATCAGATCATTTCTGCTTTATACAAGGTGAGTTGTCTTTGCTGTAAGCTATTTGTGAGACATCAATCACTCTTAAACAGGTGTTAAATGAGTTTTCAAGTACACAATAATTCTTAGTAGTTTAGTCAACTCCCAGAAATGAGCACAGGTGTCTAATTTTGAAAGAACACTTAAACAGCTTTAGTATGGGGTTTTTAGATTTTGTTTAAACAATGTATTATTAGCCATTGCTATTATTTGGCTCCGAAGGTGGGGTTTTTTCAATTACTTTCCTTACTTCCAGCAGTCCCCTCATTCTGTTTACTGACAAGCACTGGATATCTGAGTTGAGCACTGGATATCTGACTGCCTTTTGCAAAGAATTCATTCATGCTCTTATCCTCTTGTATCTTGCAAACTCAGCTTAGTTTGGTCAGGCGTGCAAGTGTGATAGCTGATATCATCTACAGACTCCCCGAGGCAAAGATAGAGCTCTTATTGTTCTAGTTTAACAGAGATGCCTAGGACCTGAGTGCCTTCCTTTGGTATGTATCTTTTCTTCCCCTAGTAGGAGCTATGGCTTAAATGTAATACTGCCTTAACAAAGTAACTATTTCTTATTTTTTAATTTCTTGTCCAAGAACAAACAAGTAAAATAAGCAAACAAACAAGCTCACCAAAACCCTGTAGCTTCACTTTCCCAACACTGCATGTATTTCAGAAACCCCAGCTGAAATCAAGACTCCATTACATCAATTGCTGTATGAATGAGTAAGCTGAGTATATGTAATTTTCTTTTCAGTGGAATGACTTTCTTTCAGAAAAGTACTGACTTAACAAAAGGAATATGTTTCATATGGACATGTGTTGTCAGTGTGACATAAACGTGAAAAGCAATAAAATAAATTATGGCTTTGCACTCTATCTCAAACACTTTGATTTTAAAATTTTGATTTCTCATCTGAGTGAATTGAAAAGAAATTGTAGATTTTGATAAAAGAGTGATGATTTCTGTTCATATAGACTACATAGCTGTAGTATAAAAGGAAAATAGTAGAGTTAAAAAAAAAAACCAAACACCTGTGGTTGCTGGTAGTTTCTTCTTAAACTGCTGCGATGTGCTGACTTAGTTACCATGCTCTTTTCTGACAGAATTGAAAGGGAAAGAATCATTTCCTATACATTTATATACACACTTTTTTTTTTTTTGGTTAAAGTCATGTGTATTGGAGTATGTAAGACCTCTGTTGAATGTCAGTAACCAAATACTGTATAGTACATAGTACACCTAATATTGAGCAGAGACAACCAGTAAACTGATTAAGTTTTTTATTTTTTTTTTCCTTAAAGTGTATATGTAACAGCTGAAAGACTGAAAGGCCCAGGATGAGATTTTTTTTCACATGCTTCAAGGAGTTTAGTTAATAACTCAAGTGTTAGCTTATTCTATAGAATTAAACAGTGGTTTAAACATTCAGAAAAATCTGAACACCTAGAAAGTTTTTTGCTACTGAACACTTACTGCTCAAAACCAAAACCTTTGCAGATACTTCTGTGTAACTTTTCATTGGTAAAAGCTTTTGTTCCCATTTCTCCTCCATTTCTGCTTCAGGATCAGGGTAAAATTGGCCCAGAAGTAACCTAAGTGACACAGCTGAAATCCAAGCTTCTACATCCCAGCTTTTTGAACACAAGGCCTCTCTTCCTAGGTGTGGAGCTCTGAATTTGGACACCTGGCTTGTGAGGTTTTTTTTTTTCACCCAGCATCACAGGTGTCTGTAATGATGGAAATAACAATTCTGTGCTTTATAGATTACAAACCTATATGGAGATTGGATTTTAGCTGGAGGCAATTTTATGGGGAGAGACTACAGTGAACAAAAACATGAATATTTTTCTTGATCTACCAGAAATCTATTTCCTAATTCACTGAATTACTAATCTATCTGTTCCTTGCATATCTGTTCGGGTTGAGTGCTTCTGACAGAGTTTGCTTCTGTACCAGGGAAGCCTCTCTTGGTTCATGTACTGCCTCTGTTCGTTTCATTACTGAGAAGCTCACCTGGGAGCTTCAGTTATAAAGTGCACCTCCAGGAAGGCTTCTTTATTATCTAAGTTTTACAAAAATCATTCACAGATTATGTAGATTTTTATAAGAATATAATATCTTGGCAGGCTTGGGAAGTCAGGGATATCTTCATTGACCTAGCCTGTTACGAGAAGCATTCCTTTTTCAGTACTTGTCTGCATAGTGTTTTGTATGCCAGCTTTGCATGGCCTCTACCTTTAGCATCACAGTTTGCTGTTCCCAAGCATTTCCTGTGCAATAAAGGAGTGAAATAAAACCCTTTTGTAAAGTTAATAATTGTAAATTAAAAAATAAAGACAGGTATAGCAAAGAGGAACAAAGGTAGCACCTTAAAAGCAAATTGAAGCAAATGTATCAGTTTTCTGGAGTACTTCACATTGTATGATAAAAATGCTTTAGGGCAACAAAACCATTATGATTTACCTAAAAAAGATACTGAAAATAATTAGTATATTGTCTCTTTATCAGTCATTCTTTTCTGAAGCACTTTCTTACTGTATTTATATTTTCTTTGGCCTTTGAATTTTACCTTTTCACGTAAAATACTGTTTAGTGAATGTTCAGGTTAGTGAGTCTCTGGCCTGCTCCATCTAAAGACTGGAAAATGCTTTCAGAGGATGCTATTTAGGTGATATCTGGATAATTTGAGAATGATCAATGCACTGGGAGCTGAGAAATTTGCATTTTGATTGTAGCATGTCTGACCAATATATGACAATTTCTGCCTATGAAAGCAGGTTAGATGCTGTCCTTTTGATTTGAAATTACATTTACATTTATTTTCAAATAAATTGAGGATGATTGCGCTGTAAGATGGACAATTTAAAGTGATAACCTGTCTCTTTTGAAATCATTAGTAAGAACAACTATGTTTTTTTACTAAAAGCTTTTGGTTTAGTTTGGTTCTGTCTTTATATATGTTGACAAAGACAAGTGGGGTTTTTTGCTTTTTGTTCTTTAATTTTCTATTTAAAGTAATCAAAAACTCAAGTATGTAGCTAAGATTAATTTTTGTGTTATGCAGAATTAAAGCACAGACTTGGATTAAGGGTGTTTTTTTTGTTTTGGTTTGTTTGTTTTTAATATATTGCAATCACTTTTTCTTGCTTGAAAGGACATTTCTGCCCTGTAAATTGATGAGACCAAAGTAGCTATTACAGAAGAGTATCTTGTAAACCAAACTGGCTTGAGCATTTAAAAGAAGTGGAGTACAGTTTAAACCAAATCAAAACCCTTCCACCATACAAAACCCTTTCTCCTCAGAGAGCTCTGTATTAGAATGCCTGGGCAATTAGAAAGAGTTGTGTTTGTATGCCTGTTCTGGAATTTGTGCTTTGTTTTTTCCCTGTCTAATACTGGGAGAGGGCAACTTCAGGAGAAAGGGAAAAAAAAAGACATCACAAAGATCCATCGAGTTAAAAGTTGTGGTCTTTTGTAGTGCACTGGAAGGGAAAGGGTAAAATGGAGCCAAGGAAGAGAGGAAAATAATTTTAAAGTTGGTTAGCTCAAAAACGTACTACCTAAGTAAGCAGTAATGGAGGGAAACTGAATGCTTTGTAATGGAATAGTAGAAAGGTGTTACCCCTTTCAGTCTCAGGCTTTCAAGCTTTTTTTCCACTTTCAAGCTCAACCCCGTCCAGCTGAGCTGGTGTATCTATTTCCTAGACTGTGCTGCCAACTGAACCAAGAGAAAATAGAGGTGAAAAAGTAATCTTTAAGCACCAGTCCCCTGCCTTGCCCAAAATATCCCAGATATATCTTTAGGAATTATTTTAAACCTGAATCAATTCAGTTATATTCAGTCCTCATCATTGCCCTGCAAATAGGTCAGTGGCAAACACTGTGAGGGGAGGTGCAGGAACAGAAAACAGGAAAGAATGTTGAGAGAGAGAGGGATGTGGGAGGAGTGGGTGGTTGAGGACCTGGGCTGGCATGCTGCCAAGCTATGACTTTTGGCTTCTATAAGCTTTTTCAGAATATACCTCTGGGGAAACTGAGATGTGATTATTTATGTTTAAAGAATAGTAAAACTACTGACTGTCCTCAGGATGGTCAGTGAAGTATTAACTGGTAAAAGCCAGTTCAAAAATGCTCCAGATGATGGTTGGAAAGGGTATTGGGGTGACAAGCCTGTTGTTTTTGATTGTGTTCTTATCTTTGGGCCAAGTATCCAATGAGTATAAAGTCATGGCTACTACACAACACCAAATATCATGTGAGTCCTCATTTGTCACATCAAGTACATAACAACATCCCTGTGCAATTTGAGTACACTGGTAGGGTTTCTGAACAAGGCGGCTGCTGAGCAGGACCACCAGCAGAGCAGATGAATGTTGCCCCTCTTTTAGAGGGTATTCTTAAAGCACCTTAAAAATGTATATCATAGCTGCTTATTTAACTATCCAGCTCTTTTTTCTGTCATCTGTGTATTGGTTATTCAGTAGAACTTGGATGCTGATTTTTTTCCTTTTGCCAAGTCTTGTATTCTCATCTGCCTGTGATGCTCTCACTTTGTCTGGAAAAGTTGTCAGTCTGGATTCCATTTCATTTGGTTAGCTCTGTTTTATTCTGACTGGCTGACAAGAATGTATTTGCTGTCTTTAAGTCAGAAGATTTTGTTGGAATTGTATTTATTATTGTGGTCATAAATTAGTTATCTGAAATGAGACCAGTTAAAAAAGTGGTGTCCTACTGGAGCAAAACCTTCCTTCTGAAAGAAAGTTAGATTTTGTTTGGTTTTTTTTGACACTTTAGACCTTGAGTCATTTGCAGTGTAAGTTGCATAGCAGGCACACAGATTGATTGAGTTTTCAGGTATGATAGGTATCAGATGATTGTCCCTGTCAGCAGCTAGATTTGTGCAAGTTAAACCACCAAAGGTGAAGGAGTGTGAGGGGGGAACTTGAACATGGGAGAAAGCTGTGATCAAATTTGTAATTAAAGAAAATATGCAAATTCAGAGACCTAATTGTTTTTGTACTTGCAATATTCAGCTTGAGAGCAAAAGCATTAATCAATAGTCTTCTGTCCAATTAATAGTACAAAGCTAATACAAATCCTACTGTGCAGCTCTTTTTTCATCTAGTGGAGATTTTTTTAGGTTTTCTTTTGTTTGCTTGGGAGTTTTTTGGGGTGGTTTTGTTTGTTTTTAAGTGGGACTGGAACTAGATAACATTAGCAGTTAAAAAGATGGGGCAAATGCATTTAAAGTGCATTTTCAATAAATGGTAATGATAAAGTATTTATTGCTCTGTGATTTATGTGTACAAACTGCCTTACAGAAATAACTAAACCAGATGTATGTTCTACTAATTTCCATTGCTGCAATACAGTAACATTTTACCAGATCAACATATTGTTAGTACAGGAGGCTTGTTGTACTAAAATAAGGAAATGTCTCTCTTCCCATCACTTATTTGATTAAAATCTCCCTCCGGGAGGTCTGTCTCACATGTGGAATTAGTTATTGCTATCTATAGCTTAACACGAACCACAAATTGGATTGCAGGATGCGTTATCTAAGCTTCTGTGCTATTATAACAGTATTGGTTTTGTAAAAAGCAATTTTATTGGAGGTTTGTATTTTATTTAAGGTAATGATGTAAACCTGGGGCCTCCGTGGATGACATGGTCAACCACCAAACCAAGTTTTATAAAAACCCTGCTTTCTTTTATGGCCTTGTAGCAGTCTTAGTAGTGGGTGATATGTATGATTGCTGGTGGGTATTAGATAAAGCTACTGATTTTTGAGAACACTCTAAACTTCAAGTAAGCCACTTTCTGCATTCTTTAGTCTTTGATGCTACTTTTGAAACTATTGTACTTTGGATAGCACTGTCAAAATAAAATGCTGCTCTTGATTAAAATTTACTGTTTTATGCTTCTCTTCTGAGGAGCTCTGAAGCCTTAGCAATGCAGTAGCTGGTCTTGCTTATGTTCCACCTACAAGTTATGCTGTTTTGCAGCAGTGTTTCATAATTATTTAAAACCTATTTTCTGCTTATTTTCTGCCATCTAAGGATGTTACACTTGAACTTACCCACAGGTCTTGATATTTTGACAGATCTGATCAGTAACATATTACTTTGGAAGCTATTTCTCTTTTGGGTGCCCCATGTCTTTGAAATATAGTGTTTACAGTGTCTAGACTGTTAGGATAGCATCTGCTCTCTTGCAGGACAGACTTAATTTTTGGAGTCAGATATTTAGTAAATATACTTTTCCTTAAAACTGCTTTTATTCCAGTTAAAAACAATAAATAATTTACAGCTTCAAAACATGACCTGGCTTCTCACAGGTTCATTTTGTCTAACAAGAGCTGCATATTCAAGTGTGCTAAGCTGTTAAATATTGCATTTGTGGGCTGGGTAACCTTTTGCATTTCAAGAGCTGTGGAAAAGATTGAGGGCTCTGTTGGCAGCTGGGGCCCCGTGCTTTCCCTGGCATCTCTGCCTGCAGTGGTTAGCTGGGGGTTAATTTTCCTGTCAGCTTTAAGGCTGTGCAGAGCTGTGGAAATGCTGAGATGAATGTGCCTGCACATACATTGCTCATCTTTGCGGATGAGCCAGCCTGATGCTTTTCTCTTCACTCTGCTGGATGGTAGCAGCAGGGGGCCTGTGTGGTCTTGACCACCACTCCCCCTGCCCCAGCAGATATTTCCTACACAAAAGAAGCTTTTTGCAATTTACCTCTCTCTTGACAATTTTAAGTAGCTAATACTGCTGTTTCCTGTAGTTCCCGCAGCTCCTTGCTGCTTTTCTGTTTGATCCTGAAATAAGAAAAGCAAGATTAGCCTCCACTATCTTCTCAGAGATATTGATCTCCTGCAGGTCCATGTGATGTCAGCGGAGTGGTACAGAATTGGACATCAATATGTATAAATAGCTGTTATTTCCTGTAAATAATTTCATGAGGGGATTTAAACAGATCACATATGACAGAAATACAGCATCCTAAGTCAAATGTATCAATGCTGTATGCTTTTAAAAATGAAGAATCATAAGCTGTCTTGCTGAATTCAGTGACACTGGCATAATATGGATTATATTTTAATATTAAATCTGTAATGTCTTTATTGGAATTGCCACTAAAATCCTCATTACTTTTATCTACCTGCTTGAGGTCTATAATAATATTTAGGAGCCTATATTTAAGAGTGCCTCTCTGGAAAGATGAAAAAGGCAAAGTCTTCTTTAATAAATGAGTAAGTAAATTTAAAAAAAAAAAAAGAGAGAGAGAGAGAGAGAAAGCTTTTCAGATTTACAGGAACTGTGAAGAACCTTCTATTTAACAGAGAGGTTAGTTTGCCAGAGAAGGGTTGTCACTGTATTCAGTAATGCACAAGATTTACACTGTATTGTAGCATGCCAAGCAGGCTGTGTTCTTCCATTCTTCCCTGCTGTGGTTTAAACCCAACCCCACACAGCCATTTGCATGCTCCCCCCAGTAGGATGGGGAAGGGGAAAAGTTAGAAAACTAGTGCATTGACATAGAGGCAGTTTAATAGGTAAAGCAAGAGCTGCGTGCTCAAATGAAGCAAGGAATTAATTCACTGCTCTCCATGGGCAGGCAGGTGTTCAGCCATCTCCAGGAGAGCAGGGCTCTGTCATGTATTAGTTACTTGGGAGGACAAACCCTACGGCAGTTTGGTTGGACGCTCCTCACCCCTCCGCCCTCCACGTGGTGGCAGCCAGGGTCCCAGAGGTGGTGCAGGGAAACCACACACGGGTGAGGCAGGCAGCAAAGAGATTTTATTCCCAGAGTCACAGGTATTTATAGGGTCCCCAGGGGAAGGATGTGATGTCACATCCTGGATCTTGAGGGACAGAGAGTAGGGAAAGGGTTAACAAAGAAGGCAGGGACAGGGGGGACCGGGGACAGGGTGGCCAAACTGGTTTGGTCAGCTCCTTGCATACTAATGAGGGTGTAGCCATTCTATTGTTAACAGATAATACAGTGGCAGAACAGACAAGCTTCATTTTACAAGGGGATAAACCTTGTGATTTTAAACATTATGGTTAAGTTTTCTCTATCTCCTGAGACTTATTTCTTACTTCAGATACTGTACATCTTACAGCAACAAAACGCCACCACTCTGAATATCTGCCCTTTCCTCCTTCTTCCCTCAGCTTTCTATGCTGTACAGTCTGGAACGTCCCTATGGTCAGGTGTCCTTGTGTACCCACAGCCTCCGCTCTGGTGGGGTGGCGTGAGGAATAGAAAAGGCCTTGATACTGTGTGAGCACTGTTCAGCATAACAAAAACACCCCTGTGTTATCAGCACTGTTTCCAACACAAAATCCAGGTAAATCCTAAACATACCCCATTCTAGCTACCATGAAGAAAATTAACAAACCAGCCCATTCTCCCTGGTTTGAAAGGGCTCATCTCTGTAAGAGGCACAAGGTGAGAAAGTTTTCTCAGGCTTTGTGCAGGTTTTGTTACCACTTAGTTTTCATTCTGAGGTTATATGCCAATTGCTGACACCAGGAACAGCATGACATTTTCATGGTGCAGTTTAATTACAGCGTCTTGGTGGGCTCACTGCTTTCCAGTCTGTAAAACCTTTTCAAATAGTCTCAACCTGAAAATGTTACTCTTGTAGTTTCTAATGTTTTTCAGAATATTTAAGGAATCAATTGAAAGCACCGAGTTTATCATAATGTCTAACAACTGTGTTTCAGAATATTAGGCATTTACAGGTGTAGATTTTTCTTAATGTTAGTGGTTATTTTAGCTCCCTAATTAAAGAAGCTTTGTAAAACTGTGTTTCCAGAAGCTGGCAATTTTTCTGTTTAAAATACTGGTATTAAAAACCAATTGAATTTCATGGTTTTTGTTAGGGTTGGTCAATGTTTTATATGTTTAATACTTTAATGTATTTTATGCTGAGATAAGGGGGCTTGGGTACCTGTGAACTTTGATGGATAAGAAATATATGCAACTTTGCCCAATTTTCAGTTTTCCATTTGTCCATTATCTAGAAAGCCATGTTCCTTTCCCTCTAGCTCTGCTTCTCCCATGAGTCACTTGTCTGGGTACTGGCCACGAAATGGTAAAAACAACATACACTGCTAAAGTTTGGTCATGTTTTTATGTGTTGAATGTTTCCTGGTGTAATTTGTTTTGTGCCAATTTCCTTCAGGAGTTAGGCCTTTCTGCTTAAACCTGTTTTAGTGCTTTGGTTAAAATGCATACATTCATGGTTGTATTCATCAAGTATGGATTTTGTTTGTTAAATGCCACACAAAATTTATACCTCTGTCTGTATGTTCAGTCATGAGTACTTTACATTAGCCTCCTAATTTCATGTTTAGACTCCTAAATGTCCTGATGAAGTGTTGAATGCTTGTAGCTCCTGGTGAGCTTTTCCTAATGAACACACAGCACTTGGTTAATCAAGCTTAGTAAGCTAAACTTTCTGCTCCCATCAGTCAGTAGTATGCAATAGTAGTGTCACAAGAGGGAAAACCTGTAAGCATGTCCCTCCCACTCAGAATCAAATAGGTTAGGGAGCAGGTGCGGCTTCTGGATGCTCTGAGTTCTGACTCTTAGCAGTGTGTTACAACACCTTTGGAAAAGATAAAAATGCTGAGAGCATGTGAATATCAGGCTCCTGATTTTTGAGCATTTTGACTATAGTCATGTAAGTTTCAGAACTGTAGTGCTCTGACAGCATTGCCTGATTCTATTTGATAGAACTGCGTTCTCAGTTGTCTTCCTAGAGTCCTGTGCAAGAAAGAGCTGTTCCTGGTACACGAGCATGAGCTCTGATTTCAGACCAGAGAGAACGTGTTTTGATGGAGTGGGAACATACACAAACCCTAAGCCACAAGGGAGACTTTTCTCTTGTTTTTAGGTATAATTTTCAATTTCCTGGCTTATGCTCATTTTTATTTAAGTTGTAATGAATTAATGATTATGTGCTCCCTTTCTCTGATTCTAAACATTAACCTTTGTAGACACTTACAATATTAAAAAGGGGGAAAGTACAAGTCTATGAGATTTACAGTGGAAACAGAAGATAGAAGGCAGCAAACATTTTTTAGCATATTTACTGTAGGAACTGGACAGTATTTTGTACATATGCTGTATTTCTTTTTCCATCTGCAATGTAGATTAGGTATGGGAAGGGAAGGAACCCAGGCTTGCAATTCTGTAGCTGTCTTTATGGGTCATTTATTAGAAGGTGAATTTCTAGCCTCACTAACCTTGAATGTCACTTTAAAAAGGCTCTCTTGATGCTGCAGACAATCCACATTGGGAGAAGGGGAAAGCAGAAATATTTTTTATTCCTACGTTTCTAGGAAGCTAGTTAAAAATGCACATGCAGAAATTAGGTTAAAATTATCCCTAATCTTTTGAGGGAAGGGAGAGAGAGTTTTTGGAGTTGGCTCTTAAATGCCAGGTAGAACATATGTACCTTTTTATGACCAGAATGGTAAGACTTTCAGACACATACACAGATTGTTTTTAAGGCTGTAGATTTGATTAGGTTGTGCCAAAGTCAGAGCTTTTGTGACATTTAATCACCAAAATCTTGTTTTTCTCCTTGACAATAAAATATGGAATTAAATTCCCATAGCAACAAAGTCTTTAAAGTTAGTATGGGGACATATTGAGTTAATAAAGGCAATGAGGGAGCAAGGGAAAAGAGAGGGTAGAATTGTATTGAGTCTCTGTAAATTCTTTCTCTCCCAGAAAACAGGACTTTGGGGGTTATGGTTAAATTTTTTGCATGTTTTAGTCTGCATGTTTTAAAAGCATCCTGGGTAGCTTGTGCTGCTGTAGAGTACAATGAAGCTTGCCTCAACAGCAGTGTTTATTTAGTAGGGATTGTGAGATTATGGTTTATTTTTAAAATACATGTTTATTATAGTTCTATCTCTTATTTGGAGATTTTTCTCCTTAAAACACACTGTTAGAAGTGGCAAAACACGACCACAAAATAGTTCTCCTGAGTTTTAAAATAGAAACAGTGCCAATTTTTTAAACTTTAACTCTTGCTTCTTTAGACTACTTCATATATAGCATTTTTGGCTTCTTGTAATTTGAAATCTGAGGAAAGTCAGCATTAGCAATTCTGTAGAGTGATTTTTCTTTGTTTGTTTAAACCATTGTACTTTTACCTCTTCTGACCTGAGCTGTTAACCAAGAACTTGACAGTTTGTGGGTAATTCTGGTTGAGAATATGGATTGAAAAATACCAGATTCCACGATTATGCAATTCTGTTCAGTTACAAAGAAAATCCCAAGTATAATTTCTTCCAGAACAAAAAGTATCAAGCTAACTATCTTTATCCCAGTTTTAAACCCCTTTCAACTAGAAGGTATGTGCATAGTATATATTTTTATCTTGCTTCCTTTGCCCCTTCTCCGTTCTCTTAGTGATTCACATACATACATGCCATACCATAACAACCAATGTCCCCGCCCCAAGCTAGAGAGGAAAAAAATCCCAAACTAAACAAAAAAAAAAAATCGCCTCAAAACAAACAAAAAAACCCCAATCACCCCACCTTTTGTCTGTGTATCTTTATTCTGGTAGTGGCATTTTTCCTTAGAAGAGAACATCAACCAATTATTTCAGTCAACTTCTGTGAAAGATCTTAGTGGTAAGAAACTGTCGTGTCAAGTTAGACCTGTACCATAGTATGCAGTTAGTGATAATGGTACAATGTGAAAGTGTCCAAGCTGGCTGACTTAATGGACCTGGGTACAGACTGCAAAAATGGATTTAAAGGCAAGGTGAGTAGATGGGATCCTTGGCTACCTGATACTAGACTGGTACTACAGCACAAAGTTGGAAGGTGGCCAGACAGGTACATATACCCTGATTTCATAGTTTGACCCAAGTATTTATGAGCTCTCTTTTTATCAGTACACCCTGTAGTCAGTTAGCAGTGTCATCATCTTGGGCCTTTCAAAGTCAGAAAGCAGTGTTAATAATGGAGAGGTAAACATTAACTTTGGGAATTTTTAATTTGCTCTCTGTTTTGCAAATCTGTAGAGTAAACCTTTTCATGATTTCATCTCTAATCATGAAGTTTGAAAAGAGGGAAAAAAAATTCCTTACTTCCTTAAAATTGTGCTTCTTACTCGATGTTAGGATACTTTCAGATAAAACCATGACCTGGCTAGAGTTGTGGCAGATTATTTGATATCTAGAATCCCACATTTTACCTGCAGTTACACTTCAGGCACTATATGTAACCCAAATTTTTTGGAAGGGGGGAAAAAAAAAGACAAACGCCATCAATACTTGTTTATATTTTAATTATTGTTTTGATAGCTCTGTGTTGATGTATTTTGAAGGTGTATGTTCTAAATGCAACTTTAAAAACCATGCCTCTTTTAAATCTATTGATTTTCAGTCTAGAAAATTATTTCCACTCCAACATAGACCTTGATATAGATAGACAGTTATTATATTAGCTCTAGATCCTTGCAAATAACCCTTTTTACCTTGGCACTGCCCTGCTCATGATAGGGTGTGTTGTCAGCAATCTGTGACTATGCACTGGCAAGAAAGGTTGATATGTCCTTGTGTTCTCAGGTTGGTCTCCAAGGCTCTGGAGCACCCAGATGGCTCATCTGTGCTCTGATAATCTGATAATAACGTCTGCCCATCAGCAGGTGAAATAATGAAGATACAGGTGTCAGCCTCTTCACTACTGCCTTACTCATATTTGTAACTGCAAATCTACATCCAGTAAGGAGGTGAAATATCCATGTAAAAGCTACATGGCGTAGATATCTCCTTCAGTTATATCCTGGTTTCCTGCTAGAAATGAGTTCATTCTGAAATTATAACCTTATTCTGAAGCAGCAGCTAGTAGGTTTATTAATGAAGACAGTGCTCTTTGACTTAGTCCTTAATGCTCAGTGTTTTTAGCTTCAGGTCTATACCAATCTTAAGTAAGATTTGTGGATTCCCCCTGTGATATTAGAATGAAAGAATTTCAGTGCCTGCTTACATCCAAGTCTTTGGATTAGCTGCCTAAATTATAAGGAAAAAAGGGAGAAATTAGTAATGGTGGGAAAAAAAAAAGAATTGATTGAAAAGTTGAGCATATGAAAATTTGTGAACCTCTACAGGTTAAATATTCCTATATTAATCAGCATAGTTGTTCTTATCAGCTAGATGATACATCACCTCTTCCCTGTCCTTATTGTATGTAGTATTTGTGCATTTTCTTATAAGTTTTGGCAGATTAATGAAAAGTGAAATTTTATAAAATCTTATTTGGTATGTGACCTTCCATTCTGTGGCACTTGGTAATTAGCAACCAACCTACTGCCTCACTGGGGTAATAAAATCGTGTTTTAAGACATTGTTTTACTTGTAGGAGACAGCTTCAAACCCTCAGAGGATGCTTTTTAAATCCATCTGTCTGTCTGCTCTGTTTTGCTATTTCATCCTCTGCGCATGGTTGCAATATTTTGATTAAATGTTCTATTCCTGTGATACACAAATAATTTAAAATACTAATGCTTTTTTTAAAGAAGGTATTTAAAGGAAGTCCAAATGTACATGTCTGAGAACTCATTGCTGGCTTAATCTTTTTGTGAGTCCCAAAGCCATGCTCAGCATGAACAGACTCTCCAGACCTGTCAACATGAAGATACACAACAAAATGGCTCCAGAATTTTCTGACTAAAAGTCCCAGAAGTGCTTTTTAAGGAAACTGAATTTTCTGTTCATGAAAGGAATTAAGTAAATTTTTCGGGATTTTTTTGGTTTGTTTTTTCGTATGTGTGTGTGTGTGGTTTTTTTTGTTTGTTTTGTTTTTTGTGGTTTTTTTTGTTCCTGTTGATAAGGTCAGTGGCTGTGGAAATTCAAGTCTATAGTGTTTTCTTTACACAGTTTTTTTTGTAAACTGCTGTATTCTGCCATTAGCTGGCTGGTGCAGCCAATTGTGAATTACATAGGCCGCTTGCAGAATCACAGACTCCTCGTGAAAGCCTAATTAAATGTAAATATCCAGTTAACATTATCACAGCTTCTGCAGTTCTGCACTTGAATGTTACATCCTTGTTCTATGTGCTGTCCTTCAGAGTGAAGACCATGGTTTTAATGTGGGACTGTTGACTTTTTCTGGACTTTGTCCTGTGAAGATCTTACCATGAAGCAGGGCGTCATGTTCAAAAGTTGTTGGTGTTTTTTGTTTGTTTTTTTTTTTTTTAAAATTTTAATTCCCTTGAGATATTTGTTGATCTAATAAAATCTGCCTTTGTGATGTTCATGGGTGCACCTCTACTTGTATGTGGGAAATAGTGATGTTCTTCCTGGCTGTGAAAATAATTTGTAATCTAGTTCTGATGTAGCTAATGCTAAACTTTTTTCCTTCAGTGAACAAAGTGGTTTGCAAGCTCATACAAGTTCTTAGTCAAGATTTACTTCACAAATTTAGCTTTGGTAGCTGCTATTTGACTATGTTTTCTTGGTTTAGATCAGAAATGATTGGGCCTGAAGAGAGATTATCTAGAGATACTCTCCCCCAAACTGGGAGGCTGGTTAAACAAGATGTAAACTGTTAAATCATTGGTTAAAAGGCTTTTATTTTTCTGATAAGTTAATACATGGTTTTGAAAGTCCCATCTGAAGCAAAGTTCTCCTGCTATTTTTCAAATTATTTGAGATAAGCAGAGAAGCAAAAAATTACTGTGTTCCCTCTATCATGCAAAGAGAAAAATATTTCATTTCTGGTGTCCTTTGGATGGTAAAAAATTCAATAGTGCATAATAAATAAATCCTAAATGTTAACCCACAGCTCCTTCAGATAGGAAATGTTAATGAAGCTGAGGCTGCTACTGAGGTCTACTTAATCAATTTCCATATTCAGCATACTGTTCAGTGCCCCACTGAACGCCAAGGACTTGCCTTCTAAAGTTAACAGCAGCAATGGACAGTAAAGGATTATTGTTCTACTAGAAGATTCCTCTGATATGTAAGTGTGGGATTATGGTACTATGCCCATGGGGTTTATCCCCATCTGTTAAAATCTGTGATATTTTTCAAAGCATGCACAAAAAATTATTTGGATGAAGATCACATTGAAATGCTTGATGCAAAGTCAAAATTCCTATTGCTAAATCACAGTTAATATTGCTTTAGGCTATTTGAACTGCCTGTTGGGAAAATCCAGGTTTGATACGTTGCAGGAAAAAATAGAAAATTGTCATGAGGCTGCTTAAGTATGAAAGTTGTGGGTCAGTGATTGGAAATATGAGGATCACGAGACATGATTTTGTGCCCAAATATCATTTTCTCATGAAGTTAACAAGTGCTTTTAATAACAAACATTACCTTTGTAAAAGGGAAATAAAAGAAAACATGGACAGATATGTCTTTCAGAAGAAATCCAGGGACAGTGAAAACCAGAATGATTTAGTGTTTGCCAAAGAGTGAAGTGAGAGAGACTGTTAGCAGTAGAGAAAAAAGAAGAACTTCATTAGAGACAATGAGGAGGGGCTGACAAAAACAAAACCCTGTCGTCTGCCCCAAAATCCCACACCCCTGCAAAATCAGGATGAAGACTGTCACTAAAATTACTTTAAAAGAATAACAACACAGTTGAGCAGCTGGGAAGAAAAGAACGTACATGAACTTAATCCTGTATTCTTTTTGTTTATGAAGATTGTAAAGTAAAACAAGATGATTAAGAGACTGGAGTGTAATAAGAAAAATATGTATTCATAATGTCATTGGATCTTCAGTTCATAGTTTAATTTATAAGTCAGGCTTTAATGTTTTAGTTTTCCACTCAGTAGAAGTCATAGTGTACAGAGAGGAATGTGTGTGCAGTTATATTTTCATACACATTCATTTTTCAGGTAGATCATACACTGTGCTAGTAGTAAACTTCTGAAGAGATGATGGATCATCTTACCTAGGTATTCTGAATTTTAACATGTAAATGATTCAACTGAAACTACACAAATTCTTTACAGTAGTTTTAAAATTTTGTTGTTTGAATTTTGAATCTTGTTCTTCTGCTATATTTCTTCATCTCAATTTTACTTTAAAAATAATTCCTGTTAGTATTGTTAAGACTGTTACCACGTAGATGAAAACCTGGGTACGTGACAGACAAACCAGAGGTATAATGACTGTGTCACAAATGACTAGAATGTTAGATACTTATATTTAGGTCTGTACTAATCTGCATCTTTGTAAATACTTTATAAGAGTCCCAGAGGAAATTTGTAGAGGATTTTGAAATTAAAGGACTCAAATATACCACAATTAAAAGGGGATGAGACAAATGACAGCTCTCAAGCTAACAGAGGTAGTCTTTTGAGGTCATTTGAAACATTTCCAGATGACTAAGAAATATGTGTTTTGTGTATGTTGTTCTTTTATTAGAACAGCGGATCTGAAAAAGTGCCTTTTAAAAATTTTTTTGTTTGTTTGGATTTTTTTTTTGTTTCTTTGTTTGGTGTACTTGACTCAACCCTTGTGCCTCTGTGCACCTTGTCCATCTGCTGCAATTTTTATGCTGCCGAGTGTTTCTTAATAGGTGCTCTGTTGTGCTCAAGTATACATTTGGAACTGGAAGCAGGGACCTAAACTTAATGATGTGTAATTTCAAAGTGACTTTAAGAGATTAGGGTAATTTGCTTCTAAGAAATTATAATCTAAAACTAATGATCACAGATGTTCGCTCAGGTAAAAGAAATAATTACCATACCTGAAGTTAGGATACAGCTTTGCCCTTCCTATCTTCACTTAACATTTCAAAGTATTGCTAACTTATGCTATTAACTGTTACTTCAGAAGAGTGCCCTTGGGATTGAATTAAAGGCAGTTTGCAGTCCTGCATTTTATGAGGATATATGTAACCAATTAGGTACTGCTACCAAAAATGGATTAGAAATATGGATGAAAATATGTTTTGAAAAAAATGCTAGCTGATGCAAGGGATTTGTTTTAAAAAAAGGACAACTGTGTAAAGAAATTTTGTGTGGTGGTGTTGCAAAATACAAACCAGATGTTAGAAGAGGTGTAATTTGAAGATGGTAATTGTGAAAGTGTGTCCTGCCATATCGTCCTAAAGATAAGGCTTGAAATAGATTCTGTGGGCTGTGTCATTCTTCCATAATGCAAGAATGAAGTTATTCCTTGCTATATAACTTTTTAGTATTTGAAAGTCAAAACTCTTTTGCAGAATTTTCTCCACGAGATAATTATGGGTAAAAACCTTAGAAACTAGAAAAGAGCAGCAGAAAGTCAGGGGCTAGATGCTTTTATTTTATTTTTTATAAGGGAAGCCAGAAAACAAAATTTGCAAGTCTAGCACTATGATGATAGAGTTGACTGTTAATTTATAAATAATTGAATAATAAAAATATAATGCTTGAAGGGACTTTTTTCATATTCTCTAGTGAAGAATGAGCCTCTCGTATACCAGGTTGTGAGTATATTCCTTCAAGTTAAAAGAGAGAAGCCTGTTATGGGGTGTGAACAGAGCTAGCATGGAAAAGCTTATAATCAGGAGGAAAAAGGTAGATGAATTGTGGAAGTGGAATAGGTTCCTAATTCACAGTCTGATATCTTAAGGTCATGTCCTATAAAACTGGAAATCTTCAGAAAGGAGAGTTAGTTAGCTGTATAAGCTCATTGGCAAGATGTGTCAGTCCAGACTCTGTCATCCCACAGATCAGGCCAAGAGCTGAGCAAGACTTTTATTTAACTAGTTTCTGCAAAATAGCCCTTTGCTTTAGAAGAACAACCTAAATTCAACCTTCAAATTTGCCATAGAAGGCTTTATTTTAGGAAAGACAGAAACCAATTGCTCTCATGTTAGCTCTGTACTGTCCCAAGGACCCAGCTCTTTATTCTTTTTTTTAATGCCATCAATGATAATCTAAAGATGAAAAGTTCAAAGTCTTGTCTAAATGTATAATCTTTACAATTACGGCAAGAAAATGAAGTAGGAAAAACCCACTGAATCTGAAAGACTTGCTAATTGCCCATGTGTCTCTATCCACCATGTGAAGTTACTTGTCAGTGAAATTGAGAGGTATGCGTGTCTCTCTCTATGCCTAGCAGAAATTTTTGTTACAAAGGATTTAAAAATGCATTTGACCAATCTTACTTTATACTGTCAACTATTATTTGGATAAATGTTAAACAGCAGCTGATTAGAGAGCCTAGACAACAGAGTGACAGTAGATTTTTTTGAGTTCATGGGATAAGCTGAAGAGCTTTTAGCATATTTTAACATTTTATTGTGTATCTCTGGAAAATACCAACCTCTTACAAGGTTATGCTGTTATGTCTCTCCCCTGTCAAGTAAATCATCCTAACAGTATGTGGGAAGCACCAGGAGGTTCTCACTTCATCCACCTATCAAACCTAAAAGGGAAAATAATTATCCCACAAAATTAGTGAATCTTAAGATACGTTTTTACAGAAAGCTGAAGTCCTCTGCCTTCTGTTTTATGAACTATGTTATGTATAATACTTAAAACCAAACTTGTCAGTCTGAAGGTAACATCACTAATGAAAGTCGATCAGTCAGTATGTTTATAATGGAGTCTTCAGACCCCAGGGTGCTTCTCAATTAGTAAGCAAGAATAAAGCTTGTTGAGATCTGCATCACTGAGAGAGCTTAGATAAAACTCAGTGGGAAAAGATAAGGCTTAAGCTGGCAGTTTTAGCATCTAATCTGTAACTACACAAATGACTGCTGGTAGCACGTTTCAGGCATGAACCAGGAAAGTACCATCCTGTCGGCCCAGTGCTCTGTGGGGTACCAGGATTTGTCACAACCATGGCGTTGTGTGCTTCAGGAATGGAAGGAATGGACTGACTCAGCAATGTAGGTGCCTATGTGGAGGGGCAAAGGAACAACACATTTTGGACCTGGCTTCAAAGAAAGAAACCTGATGCCAAATACTGGTAGAAGATAATTTATTATGAATCAGAGAAATAGAAATATATTAAAACGCATGTCTGACAGTTATAAGTGATTAGCACAACTGTGTTTCCTGCTGTGTATCTTCCTTTTCAAATTCTTCAAGTTCTATTTTGTGCTCCAGAAGGAATTTAATTTCAGAACTCTTCCTGATAATACTTGAACCTTGGTGTTTTTAGCCATCTCAGTGTTAGCTTCTCCCCACGCATTCAGCAAAATAACATTGTTGATACTTTCCTCCCAGTATCCTCCTAAAGTGGCCTCAACAAGCAGATGTTAGTTCCAAACTTATTTTTAGAATTTATAGCCTAGCTGTAAAAATTGTCTAGGTCAAAATTTAGCACAGAGTATAAAACTACAGAAATCATGTTTAGTATTCCTAAACTACAGATAGAAAATTAGCAAGTTTTATCTTATAAAAGATCTTTAGCAAGTTAATTTCTGGATGGTGTTGTATCAGAAACTAGTTTTAGTGTAAGCTTATTTTAAAAGACAAACAGATTATATTACTATGCTTAGTATTTCTTTCCACCTTTCTACTCATTTGCTTTAGGGTCCATCAGTCAAGGAGAAGCCAATTTGACAGAGGACCAATGTTTTCAAAGTTGGACATTTATAAGATGCATTAAAAGTGTAATTGGAATACAGAATAGACCTCAAGTTGCCCCGAGAGAAAAATAATTCAGGAGCACCTTGTTATATATGGAAAATCCAAGCAGCAGCAACACATTCTGAGTTCTGAAAAACCATTGGATCAGGCATGAAATCTCTTGTCATGATACATGCAGTCAGTGGAAAGGCTTCATAAATGCTAATGCTTGCAAGCTAATTGTGTGTAGGTGGCTTAAAATACATATTTTTTTAAAATTTCTTTCTCACTCCTCCATAAGCTTTTATGGAATACTGATACGTATTGCTACTCCCCCAATGCAGAAGTAGGAAGGTATTCTATTGGAACATCTGAATTCGAAACAAAATTGTTTTTCAGTCCTCACCGATATTCAAACCTTCCTCATTCAAAATATACAGAAACAAATAACAAAACAAGATTTGTCTGAAAGTGTGTTTTCATTCTGATTTTTTTTCCCATTTTTAAATAGAATGCTTCAAAAAGGACTGCCACCAAACTAGTCCTCTCTATGTGGACCTGTGCCCACTGTGACCCAGGTCATGTTGGTTTCTCCTGTCATTTTGCTTTCTCTGTATTTTCTATGGGATTTCCATACTGATACTGTGTGTGCAGTTTTAGGAGGACTTTGGATGCTATTTATGTACATAAATGTTCATTTTAATACCACATGAAGGGGAAAACTCATTAATTAGCTTAAAGATTCTTCAGTTTGTGGCCAAAGTTTTAAATACTTACAGTAGCTATTAAAAATGTTCTCGGTGTTTCCTAGTATTTATGTATCAAGGCGTGATACTTCATGTTCTGTTTGACGCTGAGTCACCAACTCCTTTGGTTTGGCCAGCCTGCTTAAAAATGTTACCAAGATGGTAATTAGGAATTGTTTTTTCCCTTCTTTTTTTTCCTCTTTTGTAATGTTTAAGGCAGAATATTCCCTGTGGCTACTTGATCAAAGTTCTCAATTTACTTACAGGTTTTCTAAAGCTACTTTACAGCTTTCAAAGAATATTTTATTTTTTTTCCTTTAAAAATAAAGTAACTGGTTGTGCTTGGTGGAAATGCTTCTTGAAAATGGTCTGCAGCTGTTTAAATGCTTTAATGTTTTAAAATAATAACAATATTTTATTTTGCTTTGTTCCCTCAAAAGTTCTAGAAAGTTTTGTCCATTCTAGAAAAGCTAACTAGGATAGGGCAATATAATGTGATTACAATTCTTGTAGGTGCTTATCACAGAAATTTATCAGAAAAAGGAATAAAATGTTTACTTCAAAAGTCAGTACCTCAAAGTGTAAATTTTCTCCGGAGGAATCTGACAATATTGGCCTTCCCCCCTTAGTATTCCTTGCTGAAATAGTTGCCTTGTGCTATGTTTACCAACATGTATTAAACTGTTGTGGCAAGATGAGAAGGATTTTTAGTTATCTTCGGTTCTGTCAGTTTCTACCATTGACCTATTATTACCCTAGAGGAGTTCATTATTCTGTCTAGATTCTTTATATGTGGATTAGGAATAATAATAGTAGACTGTTTCCATTCTTTCCACGAGTAGGTATCCTCTGAAAAGGTTCATTTCTGTAGGCTGGTTTGCTATAAGTTTATTGATATATTTTGGGAAGTAGTTAAATGGCTCAAGAGAGTTCAGTGTGAGAAATAGAAAGGAATGGGATTACCTTTAAATAGTATTTATGGTGTAAATTCCTCTTCTTTGAAAGACACACACTGTTTGTGGTTTCAGGTTTCATGTATGACTGGAGTCCTTTTATAAAGTTTCTAAGAGAGCAGCAATTTTAGAAGACTTTTTTTGTCTGTGAGATTCCTTTACTGAGAAATTTTCCAAATAGGAAAGATACAGAATAATCAGTCTTAAAATTCTGAAGATTAATTTGTGTCAAGAAAAAGCCTGGTGTCAGAAGAATTTCAGAATATGATAATTTGGTCTAGTGGTAAAATTGCAACTTTTCAATTTGTAATTTTATACCCTAAATTAAACTCCATTCATAGAGATTAGTAACTTTTGTCATCTACCCCTCTTTCAGACTGCATTAAGCCTTCATTCCTTCAAGAGGGATGCCAGTTAAGCTAAGGGGTGGATCTTCCCCTTCTTGTATGTATGTTAACTTTATCAAACTGTAATCAGTTTTGTCAAATTGTATAATTTACAGTAGCCATGAAGAAAGCAGTGTAAAGGTTGGAAATACCTTAGTCTTTAGAGAAATGTGTTTTGCATATAGATCTCATAGTTTATGGGGGGGAATACCAGCACTATTCAGTGGTAAGTTTCTTCTTTCATGCTTTATCTACTGCACTGGCTACCATAGCTGTATGAAAACCTGCTCTATCTCCACATTTCTCTTAACAGTTCACTCTTTAATGCAGCTAAGGTAGTTTGGCACAACAGAGGTTTTCTCTTAAAGAGGTGGTTGTTTCCCACCTGTACAGGCTTCCTTGCTGGTTGGCAAATTTGGGGCCTCCTATGGGCCATGTTTGCATATTATGCCAGATGTGCAATCTGTTAGGAACTTGCACTGGAACATTTCACACGTAAGAAAAGATTTCTGTAAAATAGCATGACTGTTGGCCACCTGGGACAAGGCAAAAATCCAAGGAGGTGCCCAAAGTGAAAGGTCAAATTCCACAAATTTGCCCAGTGCCCCCCCTGCTGCTTCCCTCCCTCCTCCTGCTCTCTGTACGAGTGCTGCACCTGATAACGCACCACCCAGCATTTCCCAGCAGAGTCAAGAATCCTGAAAGCTCATCAGGAGGTGACTGACAACTTGATGGAAGTGCTTCAGCTCAGCCATGATGGCCAAACCAGACAGAATTCCCACTACACATATTTATCTAGGAATTAATACAATTACTCTAATCTGTTGGACAAGTTGTCTAATTTCATAGGTCTGCACAGCAGAGAAAAAGTTGTCTGTAAGAATGCCAGTGTTGGCAGAGGAATTAACACATACTGATGGTTTTCAGTCATTGTGGAAAAATTGTGTGAGGTCAAAAGATCACTTCTAAAATAGTTTCTGAAATTCGTTAATTCTTACACAAGACCTTTTTTTAACATGTACAAAGTACTTGTTATATGATGTAGAAAAAACATGTCTACCTTTGTTTTAAGTTATTTATGAAAGTGTTTCTTCAATAGTAGGCTATTATGATAAATTTTTGGAACGTCTCAACTTTTTGTACAAGCTATTTCTAGTTGCCCAAGGGCTGTACAGAGTAGGATCCAGAATGGACATGAGAAGCTAAGAAAAGCTGAGCTAATTTCTAAAATACATTCCCAGATATGTGACACTTTCCAGGCTCCTATTCCTATTTTAACTTTGTTTCCAGGGTAGAGCACTGTATGGGTTGTCTGTGAACATTGCTCCATGAGCAAGTACCATGTGCACATCTCTGTCTAGTAAAAAGGTGCACTCAGCACTGTCCCAGAGGAACAGCTAGACTGGTCTTGGAGAAGAGAGATGCTGCTTTACAAAGTACAACTATTGTAGGCATTCAGTAGCTTTCGATGTTTGCATGTCAAACATACTTTAACTGTACCAAATTTGCTCTTTGTGTTTTTCTTTTTTTTTCCTTTTTTTTTTCTTTTTTTTTTTTTTTATTTTCTTCCTAGATGCAGTGAAGGAATGTGGAGGGAGTTTGAGATCGGTTATATCTTGGGTGAATGATTGTGACTGTTCTTGATTTTTTCAGTGGCTCACATCCTCTAATATCTGGTTTTTTTATGGGCAAGACTGTTGAAAAAACGTGTGATTATGACTGTGGAAACAGAAGTTTGATATATACAGTAATACTTTTTATTTATCAGTCTGTTTACAGCTCAGACACACAGACCAGTGAAGGCTTAAGGGAAGTTTATGACTTCAGATAAAATAAAGACGATTAGCCAGCTAAAAATATCTCGAAGTACCTTCTTTCATTCTTCATTTCTTTATCCACCCCAAAAGCCAAGCTTGGATTTCTCAAAGCTGTTTTAGCCCTCTTTAGACTCTGCTGGAAACTTTAGGCTTATCCCTAAGCAGTTAACGTTAATGAAAGAATGAAGGTAGTTAATTCACGAAAGGAGATCAATTTGCATAAGCTGGTGGCTATTGTCAGTTGGAAATTGTCATGGTCAGCTGAAGAATAGTTGATTTATTCAGATAAATAAATTTACCATTGCAGTGGTAAAAAAAACAAAACACCAAACCCCCTCAAATCAATGAAAAAACATTGTCTTATTAGGTGTTGTGGAGATTGTCTGTATGTCTATCAGGATGGGAGAGTTCCTAAGTAGTTATTTGAGCAGCTTGTCCAGCTGAGTCCCTTCCACTTCTTTCTATGAGTGCTCTCTTTCTGCCTTCAGTATGTGGAATTTTTCTTCAGTCTTCACAAGTATAGTCTATCAAAAACATTACTACTCTGAACACCTCACCTTTAGTCCAGTTGCCACCTCATAGGCTCATTTTAGACAGTGTTCTTTCACGGTCACATGGGTGCTTTGCAAAGCTCCTTCTGCCTTGTCATGCCTACTACTGTCCTGCCCTGCTCTTCCCTTACTCCTTACCGATCTGCAACCAGAAGAGCTGTCCCAGCTGGCTGCTAGAGAGGAAGTTTGTGTTGAGGCAGCTGGTGGGAAGGGTGATGACGAGGGAAGAGGGGTCTGTATTGAACAGAGAGTCAAGGTGGGCAAGGAAGGAAGACTGGGAACTGATGTGGGAGGGCGGAGAGGGAAAGAGGAGTTTGCTGGAGCAACCTTATAGGTGTTGCTTCTGCTCAACTGGAGGACAAAAAATGGATCTCAGGGGCAAGTTCTTGTACCTGTTCCTGTCTTAATCCAACACGTGTTTTGTTCAGTGGCATTTCTTATTCTTCAGGATGTCCTTCCTGAAATGTTTTGCAATGCCCTTTGAGAAACCTGTTAAACTATTGGCAAAACGTTTTGCTAGGTATGTGGAAGAGAATTTCTTAAATCTTGGAAAAAAAAGAACATAAGAATAAAAGAACAAGGGGATTAAATAGTAAAGGGTTGCATAACAGGAGAATGTAAAGAGTTACTGTATTGCAGAGTTATCTAGGAGCTAAATTTGATCTTTGTACAATGATCCCCAGTCTTGTGATTGGTGCCTTTGCAATTTTGCAGTTTTTTGGGATTTTTGTTTGGTTGATTTTGTTTATTTGACTTTTATTTTGTTTTGTTCTTTGTTTTTTGCTTGTCTGATTTTTGGAATTGCTGTGGTTTTTGTTTTGTGGGGGTTTTTCTGTTTAGTTTTGTCTGTTTGTTTGTTTGCTAAGTCTATTCATTTTGCATGCTCTCACAATCTGCAATCCAAAACGCAGTTACTTTGCTGATGAAAATAAGCATTGTTTTTGTTATACGTTTATTCTTCTCTGAGATTTTCAATGGCATGACTTAGCAGGTATATCTTGACTAGTCAGAGAGTTCTAAAGAGGTTTGAATGGTACACGCTCCAGCTAGAAAGATTTAAAACTGGACCATTATGATTCAATTGTGGGTTTTAGAGGATATAAAAGTTTTTCAAAAGACATCATTTTTCCTTCCATTTATTTTGGGCTGGATGGAGTAGTGTTAGCCTGTCAAGTGATTTTAATCTGGAGAATTTTGATTAAAGTTCAGAAAGAGCTTGCGCATTTTTAGTTGGTGTTAACACAGTCACAGTGAGGTGTTCAGGACTGCAAATGTCTTTTCTTATCTAGAAACCCATACTGTGGCAGAGGCAAAATGTAGTATTAGAGGATTTAAAGCATACCACTCTTCAAAATATGTTCTTCACTTCCTTTTACAAATTTGTCTAGGCATTAATACTCTTTGCATTTATTGAAACAAGTTGAAATGTTATTCTTTCTTTCCTTTTTTTTTTTTCTTTCTTTGTCTCAACATTTCCGTATGGCTCCAAATAATTGAACAGAGGGGTTGCATAATGACACCTAATACGTTTATACTTGAAAGAGCAGTATTTAAAGTACTCACTCATGTGGATCTGTCCAGATCAAGAACTCGGTCACAGCATAAAGGGATTTGGGGTTACATTTTTAACATTCCTCACGTAAGTACATCAAAGCTCAAGTATTTCAAGAGCAACACAAATTTTTTATGCTTCAGCACTCTGATGGATCTGAAGAAAAACAATATGACACTTGTCTGTTTTTTCTTTTTTCTTTTTTTCTTTTCTTTTTTTTTTTTTTTTTTAATTGAAGGAGGGATATTTGCAGGAAAAAATAAATCTTTGTGCAGTGATGCAAGTTACCTTGAGCGTTAGCTAGATGGCACTGAAACATGCATGTGCTGACCTATCAAAGTGACTTGTCTGGAGCACAGTCTTTGTTAAATGAAATTTCAAGAATAAAGTATCTTTTAGCTGCTTCTTATCCTTTTCCAACTGTACTTACATATCTGTAAGTCTTCATCTGAATCTATTTTTCTTTGAAGCATGCTTCCAATTTCACAAGCCTTTTCCTATTCACTAAGTATCTTGTCACAGAAAAAAAAAAAACATGACATAAAAAGTGCTGGAATTTTTGCAAACCGTATTATGGTTTTTTGATTTTTATTTCTTTTGATAAATGGAAAGTCCATGTTTTAACATGCAAAGGATACCCTTTTCTTTCTTATTGATTTGTAAAATAACCTTTTCCAGTCTACAGCTATAAAAGGAAGCATGCTTAGTGTTAATAACATTTTAAAATACAAATTCCGTGTGAGTTACAATCGTGGCATAAAAGATAAAATTTACTTTCTAAGAAGTTAGCAAATGTTCTAGCAATACTACCTGCATCCTCAGAGAAGGTTAGATACTACCCTGGTGGGGATCCTGCAGAGAGACCTTGATGAATCAGAGGACTGGGCAATCACCAATCATATGCACTTCAGCAAGGGGAAGTGCCAGATTTTGCACCTGGGATGGGGCAACCCTGGATGTTCGTACAGACTGGGTAATGAGATGCTGGAAGGCAATGCCATGGAAAGGGACCTGGGGGTCCTGGTCGATGGCAAGTTGAATGTGAGTCAGCAGTGCCCTGGCAGCCAGGAGGGCCAACCATGTCCTGGGGGGCATCA
>JAWWTY010000037.1:40056372-40236234 GCA_035222235.1 Margarornis squamiger
TGGCAGCCAGGAGGGCCAACCGTGTCCTGGGGGGCATCAGGCAAAGCATCACCAGCCGGTCAAGGGAGGGGATTGTCTCGCTCTGCTCTGCACTGGGGCAGCCTCAGCTTGAATATGGTGTGCAGTTTTGGGCACTGCAATGTAAAAAAGACGTTAAGCTCTTAGAGAGTGTCCAAAGGAGACCAATGAAGATGGTGAAGGGCCTTGAGGGGAAGCTGTATGAGGAGGGGCTGAGGTCACTTGGTGTCTTCAGCCTAGAGGAGACTGAGGGGAGACCTCATTGCAGTTACAACTTCCTTTTGAGGGGAAGAGGAGAGGCAGGCACTGATCTCTTCTCTGTGGTGACCAGTGACAGGACCCCAGGGAATGGCCTGAAGTTGTGTCAGGGGAGATTTAGGTTGGTATTAGAAAAAGGTTCTTCACCCAGAGGGTGGTTGGGCACTGGAACAGGCTCCCCAGGGAAGTGACAGAGTTCAGGAAGCGTTTGGACAATACGCTTGGGCATATGGTGTGACTCTTGGGGATGGTCCTGTGCAGGACCAGCAGTTGGATTCAATGATCCTTGTGGATCCCTTCCAACTCAGCATATACAGTGGTTCTCTAATAACACACTTTTATTGGCAAACTTTAGAAAATAAGAGCACTTGGCAAAAGTTTAAAGCAAACATTCAGTCAACATAAAGCATTTCACAAAGCATTGATATAGCAAATTCCAACCCATCCAGGTTCAAGTTACCCAAATACCAAGAAAAGAAAATTAGGAGGGGGAAGGAAGGAAAGACCCTGCTTTAACTATAAAAAAATAACTGCTGCCTTAGATCAAGTGTAGAACCAGCGAACACAAATCCAAGGATAATAAGGCTGTGACAATGTGGATTCCTTCTGGTGTTGTTTTTATTTGCTCTGGATTCTGTGGCCACCCGCCTGCGCCAGGTGGAGCTTCTGGTCTGCCAGCCATTTGGGATCCAGTTTAGGGGCCTCCAGAGGGTGTGGTGTAGGGTTTCAGGTGTGCCAATGGCTAATAGCCATTCTGGGCTTGGTTAGGGGCTCTGGAGGGTGTGGTGTGGAGAGCAGTGCTCCCAGTGTGCTGGTGACCACCAGCTGCACTAGAGGGTCTTCAAGGAGCTGGAGTGTGGGGACTGAGCACCATTCCTCCTTTGCAGAACCCAATCTGCTCCCTCCCCCCCCAAGCAGAGTTATTTCGAGTCAGTAGTAATTTTTTTCAGTCTCTCACAAATGCACCAAGAATCTTTAAAACTTTCATATGTTTTTTGGTTTTGTTTTGTTGATTTTTTTTTTTAATAGAAATACTAAAGTAGAGCAGAATCTCATAAAAGAGGCAGCAGATTTTCTAGGTGTTGTATATTCAAATAGCTATATTTGAAAGCAGATTTTGTCCTTGCCTACTTTCGTCCCTGCAAGGGAAAGGCGTCTTATTTTTCCCTTGTTTATTAGATAGATCTTTGTGGTCTCCTTTGGGTCTCTAGAAGAGTCTTCTAGTTGTCTTTGAGACCTATTCCCCAGTTTTCTCAAGCCTTCTGTTCCCATCCTCATGGCTCTTTGCTTCCCACTGATTTCCCCGCACTGCAGCAGCATTTTTTCATTTAGTGCTCTCTGAGAGTGAGCTCCCTCCTCCTCAACATCCAGTTGAACTAGCGCATAGTTGCCTGTTAAGACAAGCAGTAAGTTTTGTGCTCTTTTGACAAGCCACAGCCCTTTAGCAAAACACGCACACATACTGTAAACTCTGGGCAACGAATTATACAATTGTAACATCTGTCCTTGTGAGAATATCAGCTTTCACAGAAAAAAAGAAACGAACCAATATACATAGTCCTCATGGTTTTGGCCAGTGCTTAAGAATGTAAACCTTTTTAATCTGCGATTTCAGAAAGCAAAACACAAAAATTAAAATGAAGTGGGTTTTCTAGACTTCCAGTTGTTTCTGTGATAAAATTCAGAGACTGACTCAGGATTTGACAGAAGTGAGGTCAGCCCCAGCTGTCCTGTTCCTGTCCAAGGGAGGCCTGTTGCAGGCAGTAGAGGGTGTTCTTCATAATTTAACTGTTGGTTTAAAAACTCCTCTTTATTTATACTTGTAGTATGTGGAAAGTATGTAAACCTTGGCCAGGATGCAAAGGAGGAGGTAGGGCGCAGTTGATACTATACTATCACATTACACAAGCCCAAAAGTTGTGTCTTCAGGTTCTGTTCATCTGTTGTCTGCAGCTGAACAAGGCCCCTAGGAACCATTGTTACCTCCTTTTAGGCATACATGAACAAGTTTAAGTGCAGAGTGCTTGTAAAGCCTGTCCAGGTCTGCATATACCGTCCGCCTTTACTTCTGTGTCATCGAGATTTTTTACTGCTTCATCGCGCTTGTGCTGTAGCACGCTAGGACTGCTTTATGGACAGTGATGAGAATGTGCTCAAATAGAGACTAAATTAAATACTTATTGAATCAGATGTCAGAGTTCAGGCCTTCTCCAAAACAAGGGACTCAAATCATGCATACTCATGATGGTCTTAGAAAGAGAGTATCTATATGGTCTGGATAAGGAGTAGAGACTGAAATGTGGAAATTCTGGTTTTCTCTTGAAAAGAAGGGTGTTTCCATGAGTCTGTAAAATCACTGAGCAAAAGGAAGGAAAATACTGTTTTCTAAAAAAAAGTTCAACTGCCTAATTCTTCTATTTGTGAAATTAAGATGATTAAGATTTCTAAGGAACTTGGAAACCAGCCTTGACAAAGTGATGGTTTCTGTGGGTTTCATGCTTTAAGGCTTTCCACTTTCAAACATTTGAGATGTTGATGCTTTTAAGCTGGAAGGTAATTGAAAATGGAGTTGCTGGAGTTTTCACCATTTTGATGTTTTTATAATTTTCATAATTTCTTTGTTTTAATATTAAAAGCACTAGTCTCAGAAATCACCTCAGACAAACAACCCAGCAATACTGAGTTTGTTTCAAAGAACTACAAATACAACTATACAACTGTCTTTACAGTTTAGTTTCTATGTGGGCGTCTATGTGGGTTTGTGAATTGTCATAGATGTAGTTTTTAATAGCTGGAAAAATGTCAAAGTCCCTTCATAGGGACTCCTGGAAAAATTAGCAATTGTCATTTCTGCCCCTGAATGTATTTTGGTTAATGATTTTTATGTTCTTGTGCAGATAAGAAGGAATTTTAATGAAATTTGGAGTTATGTAATTTAAAATGTTAGCCTTTTCAGTCAAATTTTTCATCACTGAAATTTATATTGCCAGCCAGATAAATCCAAAAAGCGTGAGTACTCCTAGTCTTTAAAGGTTATTATTATTTTTTTCCTTTAAGGAAGGTCAAGAAATGTGTTTTGTTTATTCATTGGCAATGTTGAGAAGTGTGTGAATGATTAACAGCTTCTCTTTTGCTGCTCTGAGCAACCTGATGTAGTTGAAGATGTCCCTGCTCATTGCAGAGGTGTTGAATTAGATTACTTTTAAAGGTGTGTTAGATTTTACAAGACGCTAGACAAAATGGTGGACACCGCCTTTTCAAAAAGTACCATTGCATTCAGGGAAATACTTGGCGGAAGCAGACAGTGAAAGGAGCTAAGGGTGAAGAAAGATGAAAATAAAGTCACTGAAGACTGTTCCTTAGTTTGGATATATGTGCAGCAGAAGCATGTTAGATGAAAATTTCCAGATCACATAGTAAAGGAGTTTGCTATTTTCTGTCATGCTTAATGATTTGTATAATTGATACTTCTCTGGGGGTAGAACCTTCTTGAACACCAGAAAAAGCATAATTACAAATTCCTACTGTTAGAAATAGAACATGTGAATTTAGAGGCAGTAGGGAAGGATTAGAGTGAAAGAAGACAGAAGGTGGTTAAGCAATCTGCTTAATATAATTCAGCATATCTGTGTCAGAACTGGTGATAGAAGAATCGTCTTGATCTCTTATCAGGTTCATTTTGTCATAGTACTTGTAAGAAAACTTTGAAGAATCTCCACTTTTGTAGTGATTTGAGGATAACTATACCATCTATAAGAGATAGATGAAGAAAGTTTCACAGGGAGCCTTAAGGTGCTTTTGACAGGAGAATGATGAGCGGATGATCTGTGGGTTGGGCAGATGGTTTGAAGTGCAGATAAGCACAAGCAGTGAAGTTCATCTTGCTGTCTGAGGATTATCATGAAGCTGAAGACATGCATACTTCCACAGGACAAGGAAATATGTCACGCAGCTTTCAGAAAGACTCAGAAGTTTGGGCCTTTACTTCCATGACGTCTCAGTAACTTGTATACTGACCCTGAAAACAAGCAGCTTGTGTAAAATAGATATCTTTAAGACTGCCAGGTGGGAGGGAGTTTTGTGGCCATGTAATGCTTCTTTGTGCACGATAGCTTAAGGACTAATTGTTTTAATGGAGTCTGTGTATCTTATGTTTAGTGGAATGTAGTTTTTTTCAAGACTTAGAAAAATGAAATGTTAGTTATTGAGGTATAATAGTTGTAACTGTTCTCATGTAAGTATTTCTGTTACAAGTCTCAGTTTTTGACCTAGTGGGGATGTTTGTTTTGGTTTTTTTGCAATGTGTGACAAGATTGCAGCTGTGATAGTGATATTCTTGGAAGTCAGATGTCTTGATAGACATCTTTGGTAGCAGTCATGGCTTAATGAAGTTGCACTGCTTTCTTCAGCTTTCCACTCCCCTACGCTGTTTCCTCCACTGGACTGACACAGTGTCACTCTGCACAAGTAACTGATGACTCTGAAAACAATAGAAAAAAATAAAACACAAAAAGTTCCTAAAGCATCTTTGCTATCTAAATTCTCATCTTGTCAAGAGGCCACTGTCTATATTTAGGAGTTAGAAAATTAAAGCAATTTGAGCCAATTATGGCTACATTTTTTATTTTAAGGATTCTGGCATACTGTGCTCCACTGTCTTCTCCCCACCTTCTCACTGCTGTCCTTCCTTAGTGAACTCAATAATGTAATCTGAAAGGAAAGATGAATAATTTCTAGCATGCAAAGCCCTTATGTCCCCATCTCAAGCATGAAGATTATGGTATATGGTTTACTGAAAATTTATTTATTTTTAAATCATTATTGAAGGCTGGATGTTGCTTTGATCTGAAGGTGGGTTAAGGGGAAGGTTCCGGTTGGCATGTAATTGAGTTTGAGTCATCAGCACAATTTGCTTCGTGCTCCCCTGAAGGAGTGCTGCAAGGAGGCAGGTCACTGCCACAGGCCCCTCCTGGGTTTGCTGAGGAATGATACATCTCTGCTCTTTTATTTTGTCTTTGCCAGTGTCTTGCTTCAGGGCACAATTTTTTCTTGTTTTCACTATGGAGTGTCTGACCTTAGGCAACCTAATTTAGTTTATTAAACATTGCTAACTTTTTTTTATACTGAATTGTGTCTATCTGCTAATCTGTACAACTTTGTGTTGTAGATTTGAAAGTACTTATTCAAAACAACCCAAAAACTCAAGATAGGAGGAACTTGAGAATTTTTATTTTGCTGGTTTTACTGTAGCAGAAATGTTCTGCATAATGTAACACATCCTATTCCAAACCTTGCCTCTTTTGAATTAATGAAGAAATCTCACACTCATTAAATAGCTTTCTGTTATGATAGCTCATAGAACTGCTGTACTTCAGCCTTCCTACTGAGTGAATTCTCATTATAAATCATCTCTTTATGGCTTCAAAATGCTGCATTTCCAAGCTTCACTTATTAATGAGATTGGAATGAATTTAATGATGGCTGGCTGCTTGCACTAGAGCAATGCTAAGGGAAGACTGTTGGATTTACTACTTTGATGCCCAAAACATGTTTGCAGTGCATTGGACCTGCAAACAAGGAATTACTAAGCATGGCTTTGTGTGTGTCTGTATCTGTGTGAGTATGGATGAATATATTCAGGCAACATGATTTCTATTTGCTCCATTTTTTTTTTTCTTCCTTCTTTATTTTATCTGAAAACCTGAGAAACTTGTTTAAAAAAAAAATGCTTTGATAATGGTACTGAATTTATTTAACAAAAAATAAATTTCTTTATTTCTTCTAAAAAAGTGTGCAATTTTTCATTTCCGTCAGAGAAGCTGGATTATTTTACAACTAAGATGATTTGACCACAGATCCTTACCTCGCATGAATTATTAAAGATCTTATTTTAAGCTAAGCAGCAAACTGTGCAGGCTTTCAAGTAAGTTTAATGTAATCTGTTAAGGGGTTTCAGCATGGATCTTACAGCGCCAGTAACTGACCTCTTTCAAGTTCTGTACACGCTAACACTTTGGTTGAGAAGTATCTTGGTATTGGTTCACAGGAGATTGCTAACTGCCTCATTTCTTCACATTGGCTTAATGGAGAGTAATGACATTTCATGTCATGAAGTAAGCTTTGTCATCCATATTCTACTTCACTATATTTAATCTCTCTTTATTTGGATGATTAAGGATTTGGTTTTGCATTACTGAGGTCAGCAATTGTTTTACCTTTAACTCCATCTCTGATTCAGACCCTGGTAATGCATTTTGTATTTTTAAAAGGCTATGCTTATATATCCTTTTAATTAACTCTTAAAAAGGTATCTACACTAGGGGTAAAAAAACCCCAACCCACCAATACTTTTTTATATTGTTTTCTATATCTCTTCTATGTAGGGAAACAAAGTAGTGGACAACCTATTCCAGGTATTCTGTTATTTTTATGAAACATACCTTTGAGAAAGTTTTCTGTTGAAGTGTTTGCAATTTTTATTATTAGCTAAATATTCTTATGTTTGTGCATTTCTACTCCTGTGATATCTTTGCAATGCTCTTTGCTGTTATTGGGTAGTGATTACTAGCCAGAGCTATTTTCTGCTAGAAATTTAATTTGTTCTCTCTGTTCATTTTCTAACAGGTGTTCATTTCTATTTCTATTTAGTGTACTGAATAGGGAATGAATACAAAAAAAACTTCCCCAGTAGGACACAGCAAGCTCTCTCTTCTTCAAATTGGTCTTTGACCATAACCAATTCTATTAAAAGGCTAGCAATCTAATGAAAAAGAGAAACAAATGAAATTGTTATTAAAATGGTAATTTTCCCAGTCTTGCTTCTCAAGATTGCTCTATTTACAGGTCAGATCTTACAAAGGTTTTTCATGTAATTTCTTTTATGAGGTAGTTTGGGGGGTTTGGGCTTTTTTTTTTTTTTTTTCTACTCCAATGTGTTATTCTTCAAACTTTCAAGCATATATCTCCTGAATTTTATTGCCAGTGCTTCATACCTACCTGGTTAGCTACATGGGAGGCAAGACTAGGTTAGGCGAGCAAGGAGCATGTAAATGTGCTTCAGACTGTATTGACTAGGAGTTTGAGTATTTCCTGTCAATAAACTTGGTAACCAAGCTTTTCATCAGTGGTGGTGACCTACTGTTTGTTAGCATTCTTTGTGAATTACCTTTCATCTGCTGTTGGTTGGACTTTGAATCTTGAAGGTGTGTGGTTCTCACTGTAATTCACTTTTCTGAAGGCTTTCTGAGACTGTTAGCCATTGCTATGTTGCTTTTAGCTTCTCCAGTTCTTTGTGGTTCCCATTGTTTGAAATGTGATGCTAGTGTAGCATAGAATAACTAGTAATTAAAGGGAGATTGCATCCAGACCACAGGAGTTGTCCTTTAGGCTGCTATTTTTAATATGCACTGCATCTGAAATAAATCACTACTAAGTGGCTGATACTGTGAACTGTATTCCTACTTCTAAAGGTTACTGACTTCAAGCATAATACTTATGCTACTTGGGAGTGTCTTTTGGCCATCCTATTGTACCTACTCATAAATAAATACATTCTGTGAGTATAGAAGGGAGGTGAGTGAGGTAGAATTTTTTAAAATAATTTTTTAGTTACAGCATAACCTGTATTCAGTTTGTCACACAGATGTGTTCTGAGTCACTTACTTTCCTTGTCTTGCTGAACTGCTAGATCTGAAAATAAATATTTGCACAAAAATCCACTTTAAATATTCTTTTTTTTTTTTTTAATAAAAGGAAATGTGACTACTTTTATGATCTTAAATGAATCTTTCTTGATAGTGTAAAATGCCTTCTGAGTTGATAAGTAGGTTTGTGTTTCACATGGACTTTCAATACTGTTTGTGTTTCTCTTTAAAGTGTTGTAGGTTTTTTAACCTTTACTAGAAGAATTAGAATGAAACTTTCAAAAATAGATTTTCTTTTTTATGAGTATAGTTTCAAGATAACTTTGCTGCTTATTTGCCATATTTTAAAAGTACAAATAAAACAGAAAAATTTGTTTCAAAATAATTTTGAATTCCAGTTCTGCCTTACAACATACTTGGATATTTAGTGAGTTCTCAGTGTGTCTAGCATGGAAAGTGCAGCACCCTTCCTTCACTGCAAAACCTCTCAAATGAAACAATACTTGCTAAATGAAATACAGGTATGACTGTTGGACCACTTTTCTACCAGTGCGATGTAACAGTAGTGCTGGACAGCATTCCTAAGCAGTCTGGCAGTTTGGGAATGTCTTTTGTTCCCAGTGGGTTTCTAATCTGTGTAAAGTTCTTGCTGCTGCAGATAGGTGTATTATATCCAAGTAGATATCCATAACATTACCATCATCACACAGCATTTGGCTGTGTGGACTTAGAAAATGCCTTTTCCTTGCACTCAGCATGCAAACAAATTTATCAAGCTACTGTAGTCCTTTTATTGGATTTGTAAGGCCAGATATTGTTAGCCACAAGGTGGCTGCAGGGGTGACTTCTGCAGGAAGCTTCCAGAAGCTTTGCCCACATCCAGCAGAACCAATGCCAGTCAGCTCCAGGACAGACCAGCTGCTGGCCAAGGCTGAACCAGTCAGGAATGAGAGTAATGCCTCTGTGATAACATATTAAAGAATGGGAAAAAAAAAAATAAATAAATATTGTGGAGATGAAAATTGCCTCCGGAGAAGATCAGAGTGAGAACATGGGAACAACTCTGCGGACATCAAGGTCAGTGGAGAAGGAGGGGCAGGAGGTGCTCCAGGTGCTGGAACTGAGGTTCCTCTGCAGCGCATGATGGAGCCCATTGTGGAGCAGCTGTGCCCCTGGCAGCCCACTGAGGTCCACAGGGGTGCTGAGGTTCACCTACCACACCAGAGCAGATGGAGGCTGAGACCCTGTGGGGGGCCTGTGCTGTTTACTTTGTGCTATGGGCTAATTACAATAAAGATGCGTGCACATCATCTTAAACTGTTTTATCAATGCACTGACTTCCCTGTCAAGGAAGAATTGTTTGGGATCATAACGCTAGAAGTAAATATCATTAAATATGTGCAGTTGGTCCCAATATTGGACAAGCTATAGACAGAGTTCCAACTCAGAGGAAAAACAGACCTTCAGGCCAGCTGTTGTATCACCTGTGTAAGCGAGTGAACCTCATTTAGTGGGTCACATGACCAGAAGCAAACTGGGCTGGTGATCGGGCAGTGTTAAAGGTCTCTTCCATCCTCAATACTGTGGCTCAGCAGGGCTCGTGGCAAATAGCTTCATTCCCTGTGGGGGTGTGTTTTGAATTCTAGTTCGGCTCAAACTTGGCTGAGCTGTGATCCAGGAGCCTCTACCTACTACGGAAAAAAGATCACTGTCAGTTTAGTGATCTGGGAGCATTTTACTACTTTGGGAAATCCCAGTTTTCAAGCCAACATATTTTTAAGGAGCTCTAAGCTGGAAAAGAAACTATGAGTAACACCTAGTGACTTATCTACTTTCATTTCTTCATTTCTTGAGTTCTAAAAATAGCATGTGCTCTATTTAATGCTGCTTTGTGAAATACACAAGGTGAGGTAAAAAGAACAGTGTCCTTTGAAAATGCTTTGGATGCCACTTATGTAATGACTGAGCTTTGGCAGGGGCTGCCCAATGAAGAAATCTGCTGCATTACCTTATTTAAGGGCAGTATAATGAAGTGAGGAATTAGGATTTAATGGAAGGGAAATGGGCAAGGTGGGTGGGTCATGCCAATGGATTTTTGATAGGGTAACGAAGAAAGTTTCTACAGTCACAAAGACTAAAATTGTAGTGGTTGTACTTGCCTGTTAGCAGGCAGGAAAGATGTTAAATCTGATCTAAATCAGTGCTCATTTTTTTCCCTCAGATGAAAATGACTACTTAAGAAAGGTTAGAGGATTTATGGGGGTGTCAAAACATATGGCAGATCGGATAGATTAGGACTCACGAGTATAGTAATCCAAATCCTTTCTGCCAAGCATTACAGAGGATCTCTTCTCCTGCTGGACTGCACTAAATGTACACAGTTGGGTCAGAGGAGCACAGGCTGTCAGGAGGCTCAGAGAAAGGGTTACTAGTGAAAGTGCTTGTCTGAGTAGGGCTCATTTTGAAAGCACTTTCTTTGCAACCAAAAGTCTACTGGGGAACTGGCTGTATTATTTAATTTTAATAGATTGCTGGAATTATTTTTTTTTTTTTCCAAATTGCTAGAATGGTTTTCTTCTAAAGCCTGGAAGAAAGCAAAGCCAAAATATATGCTAAATCTTTCTGATTGTCTCTGACTATATTAGCACAGAGGGATAAAAGCTGTGTAAAAGTCATGAATGTTGAAAGAGGAAAAAAGGGGAATGAGTTTGTTTTTCCCTTCTAGGCCAGTGCTAGCTGTGTGATTTAAAAAGAAAAAAGGCATCTTACTCTAAATTGTTGTGACAGAAGTTTTTAGTGTTTTAATCTTGGTTGTAGACCGAAATCTGTAAATTCACAATGGTATGTCGCTGTTACACTGGTTATTGCTAACTGTAGTTAACATGTAGTTAATTGAAAAACATTGTAAAGCTACTGACTTTTTAGAAGATCCATGTCTGGAATAGTTTCTGGGGAAGGGTGCAAATCATTGGTGTCTGAGGCAACAACAGGTTATTTGCACTTCACTCCTGTAGTCAGATAACTAAGCTAAAGAATCTACTGGAGGTCCTTCTGCAGTTAACTAGTGCTTTACAGCACGATAAATGGATACACTGTTGTGGAAAACCACCTGATCAGGTATCTCTGAGCTCCATAAGTGAATGCTTAGATATTTCATTTGGCAGCCATGTAAAATGCTTAAAAAATATTAAAACCATTTAGTTAAAGCATGAAACGCAATATATGGATAATTTGTGTTCTTTGTAGAATCAACATGGATGTGAGGATACAGATCCTAGAGATCTTAAGTGTAAGCTTAAAAGGGAGACTGCAAATAGTCACTCCAGCAATGAAGATGGATTAGCTCTGAGGCAGAGATTGTTAGCATTTCTAGGAACAGATGCAAGAGGGGAAACTTTTAATTGCTACTATTTTATGACCTATAGGAAGACCTGAAAGTTTTTAGAAGGTTTCAGTATTATCTACAAGGAATGGCCTATCTGCTCTAGCACAGTTAGAACTTTAGGAAAGTGACATTTTCTTCCAGTTGTTAAGTAAGAATTAACAAAATAAAAAAACAGTCTAATCAGACCATGAAAGTTCACTTCTCATCTGTTAATCAAATTTGACTGCCTTATTATTTGGGATATCTTTATCTTTTAAGTGGTATGTAGCCTTCCAACAAAGACTTGCTCTGAATTTCTAATTCAAGCAAATAAAGAAAAACCATCTTTCACTTCCCAGCTTCTTTCTGTCCAAGCAGCCTTCTCTTAAGAGACTCTGTAAGAATTTATAAAAGGAAAAAAATGTCGCATTTAACATTTGAGAGTTTTGTACATGCATGTTTGACGGAAATGAGTTTGAAAATAATTGAGCCAGAAGGGTGGGCAGAAAAAATTTCGTGTAGCATTGTATGACAGGAATAAAAAGACAAGTTGAACTAGGGACTTAAGATTTTACTAAGGATATACATGCAAATCTGTGAAATCTGAATAATCTTTTTATTCCAAATATAAACTTATTTGGGAGTTTCAGTGATAACCAGTTTACACAGCTTCATAACATTAAAAGAATTTAAGCAGTTTTGGCAGGCACCGATGAAACTGTATGTGAGATGAGTTGCAAAGTATTATCCAGCTTACAAATTAAAGTAAGTTGTTCTAATAGGCTTTTCAGGAAGTGTAGTTATCCTGAGGTACAGATGTGGGTTTTGATTGATATATATTCAAAAAAAGTGTGGATTTTCCAAGATACGGAGATATACAAAAGTTAATAAATCAAACTGGAATTAATATGGCAAATTAAATCTGTGGACCCATGTATAAAAAATGCCAGTATTTTTTAGATGTTTCTGATACAAGTGCATAAATATTCTCATTATAAATTTGTTAGTACGCTATTAGTGCCTCCATGAAACTATTCTATATTGCATCAAAACTCAATGGATTAATCTGACATTTAATATTTTAAACTTCATGAGGAGAAACTATAGAAATGTGAAAAGGAATAAATTTCTTAATGATAATTTATAAGTGTTCATAACTAGACTGCATCTTATTACTGGAACATCAGTAAACTGATGGTAGAAAACTTAGTAACTGACCTAAAATGAAGCAGCACAATCATCTGTATTTCATGATGATACAACAAGGGTCGAGCCTGCTCACAAAGGAGAAAAATGAACTATTTTGAGGAAATAAGACAAAACATTCCAGTGTGAGGTCCTGCTTCTGAATAACTAAGAAAATGTTGAATAACCATGCCAGGAATGTGTAATATGAGATGGAAAAAACAGATCTAATAAAATGAAAAATGATTGACAAATAATTCCTTCTAATAACAGGAGAAAGATTATCAAAGCATTTACACTGTATCTAGAACTATTTGGCAATTAGGGGACTTCTCTTACAAAAGGCATCTGAGAAACTGAAATACTAAAATACACGTATTTTAGCTTCTAGAGATCTTCTGTAAAGAGAGAGTAATGTAAACCAGCTTTCATTTAGGGCGCCCATGTAACTGAGAGCAGAGCTTACCCAAAAAGCAGCTCCTGCTGTAAAATGTTGAATTATTCCATAAATAAGTGGAGGTTCTTCAAGTTGCTAGCATGGTAACATGGGTAGGTGGGGTCAGCTGCTTCACATGATATTATTTAGATGCGTATGAAAATTTGAAAGGTTTTGAAACACTTAATATGGTGCGCTTGAAGAAAAACACCCAATGTATTGATTGGCTGTGAGATCACAGAATTGTTAGGGCTGGAAGGGATCTCTGGAGATCATCCAGTCCAATCCCCTTGCCAAGGCAGGAGCCCCTACAGCAGGTTATACAGGAGTGCATCCAGGTGGGTTTTCAGTGTCTTTAGAGATGGAGATTCCATGACCTTCCTGGACAGCCTCTTCCAGTGCCTTGCCACCCTCAATATAAAGAAATTCTTCCTCATGTTGAGGTTGAACTTTCTGTGTTTTATTTGAAATGAAGTGGGACTTTCAGTAGTAGGTAGATCTGAAGGCTCCAAATGATCACTGTAGTTAATAGGCAGGAGGTAGGTGACCTAAACATGGAATCCTCATCAACTTGCCTCTCTTGCCTTCTTGGAAAGTTTAATCAGTTGTCTGGTGAAATGCCTTAGAAGAGACATTTGTTAGAGAAAATGGAACTGGAACATTCTTTAGACTTTAAATCTAGTTAAGGCAAGATGGTGTTTTGGTCACAGCCAGGAACTAAGAAAGGATTTGAGAGGTTATATAGGGACTGTTCTAAGATTCAATAAATTCCTCTAAAATAAAAGAGTTTTCAAAAAGTTACACAACTAAATCTTAAGGAAGGACCGATAGCCCTAAAATATCTGAAGGCTCAACTCTGGTACAGCATTGATACAGATTAAATGAGAGCACCAGTTCTTCTGGTCTGTGGTCAACAACATATCTCACCGAGCATTTTGTGATCCAAATTTCAGAGACCGAGATCTATTTGTGCTTGTTTCTCTTACTGGAAAAAGTTGTATCAGATTTGGTTCTTTTGTGTATGATTTACAGAACTAAATACCTGGTACTTATTTATGCTGATTTTTTTTTTTTTTTTTCCCCCCCAGAGAAAGAATTTGACCCTGTTCTTCAGCATTGGTTTATTGACCTCCTGGGGCACTGCACTGCTGGGTGTTCGCTTATACTGGATGGGCAACAAGCCTCCAAGTTTTTCCAATTCTGATAATCCAGCAGCTGACTCAGACAGTTTTCTCACACGTACACTGACCTTCTTTTACTTGCCAACCAAGAACCTCTGGCTGTTGCTGTGCCCAGATACCCTCAGCTTTGACTGGTCTATGGATGCTGTGCCTCTTCTAAAAGCAGTCAGCGACTGGAGGAATCTACACACTGTGGCCTTCTATGCTGGACTCCTCCTCCTTGCCTATTTCAGCCTGAAGGGCTCCAGCAATGAAAGAGAATGCAATGGGAGAACTGTAATGAATGGCAAGCAGAATGCTAATGGGCATAGCTGCCACTCAGAGATGGAGTATAAGACACTGGAGGTGAAGTCAAGCTTTGCATCAAAAGAAGAGAATGGCATAAAAAAGCATGAAATTAAGAAACTCCAGCTTCCTTCGACTGAGAACATTGTCATTCTGTCTCTCTCTTTGTTAGTAGTGCCCTTTGTTCCTGCCACAAACCTATTTTTCTATGTTGGCTTTGTAATAGCAGAGCGTGTGCTGTATGTTCCTAGTATGGGCTTCTGCCTGCTGGTTACAGTAGGTGTCAGGGCCCTTTATGTCAAAGCCCAAAAGCGCTTTTTGAAGAACTTGGTTTTTTGTTCCACTGCTGCATTAATTATTTTCTATGGACTCAAGACTGTTGTCAGGAATGGGGACTGGCAGAATGAGGAGATGCTGTATAGGTCAGGGATAAAAGTAAACCCTGCTAAAGGTAATTTTTGCTCTTTATGATGTATGCTATACTTATTCCAATCTGTCTTTGCCTTTGAATTGTCTGATTTTATCAACTACATCTGAAGAGGATGCTTTAAGAAACGTTCTTTCAAGTTGCAGTGGTATGTGCATTAGTAAAAAATGAGGAAAAGCAGGAATGTGTTTTGATTAGGTGTTACAGGTTTGGCATTAACATGAGAAAAAGAGACCCTAAGGTAAGAAGATACTTTCTTTTTCACTGATATTAGTTCTGCATTTTGAAATCAAAGATGCATTATTAGTATTATGGGCCTCATCCTGGTAGTTTTCTATTTGGAATCTGGTATCTATCATGCTAATGAAGATTTTTCATATGTTCACCAAATGTTCTGTTTCTTTCACTAGAAAATATAAGAAATAGTAAAGGACAGTATCGGGGAAGTGCTGTTTCTTTATTTCATCTGATGCAAATAATGTCAATGCTGCATAATAAAAATGAGGAAATGAGGTCATATAATTCAGCCTAGGAAATGACTGTAGTTCCCCCTGCATACAAGTACTGTAAAGAGTTATTGTCAAATACTTATGCTTTCCTGTTCATGTATAAATGTCAGCTATTCGTAACATTGACCAGCTATGTCTCTCAAAGGTTGTATCTATGCGGTAATGAAATGTGACCACAGCTAATGTAAACACATCCAAACAGGCAGTAAACCTGCTAGTTTAGAGATCAGTAACAATGTTTAGCTGTGGCTCTGTGGTTTCAGCATATATGGCAGATCCTGCTGGGATCCTGAACTCCATGCTGCCTGGCTGTACTGCTCTTGGCACACATGTAAGTTTATGTGAGAATGGTCAAAATACCACCTGTGAGTGCAGTGTAGATATTGACTAAGGCTTTCTTATTCACAAATTTTCAGAAGTGAGAAAAGATCAGTTGACTACTTTGCCTGTATGTGAAAGAAAAATTTGACAGCACTTGGACGCTTGTTTTTTCAGTCCGCTGCTCAGAAACCTATTATATGATGCAAAGTCATCTGCTGACAGAGTTGTGCTTCTTGGTTAGATAGTTATATATGCCATAGTCTAAAAGCTGTGATAGTAAGAGGCAAATGAAGGTGGTTACTGTGAGTAAAGTGTGAGTACTGTGATAGTGAGTAAAGAAAGTAGATTTGGCAGATGAGATGCCTTGCAAAGCAGCATTGTAGCAATTTGTCAGTCTGCTTTTGTAACTGTTCTTCCTTTCTCACCCTAGGAAAATTATTAAACTTGTTACTTCAGTAACAAGTAAGTGGCTTTGTTAATTGTGAGCAAGCACATCCCATTTGTTTTACTTTTTTTTTTTTTTTTTTCAAAACTAGCACACGAGAGCAAGAAATAAAGTAAATGAAAAGCAAGACAGCACACCAGAGTGACTATACGAGGCTCTGAGACTTACCAGTTTAATGACAATATAAAGCTTGCATTAAAGCATTGGCATTCCTTGGAAAGAAAAGAGCATGTATGTACTTGATTAGTTAATGTATGCTCCATTTTGTTCTTGGTGGAGATACCCAGATATTAATAGTTGTCTGCTTGCATTGAGCCAAATTTGGTGATGAAAAGAAACATACCAGTTTTTGCCCAAGAGTAGGATTGGCTGCAGTATTGTCTGGAAATTAGACTACTGCTCCTAGGAGACAAGATGAGCTATTTTCATCATACAAATCTCAGTATGCACAGACTCATGTATATATGATCATCTGGTTTCTTGCCATATATGCTGACATTAAGTATCTTGTAAGATATGTAGAAGCAAAGACAGCACGTCAGTGTGATAATACAGACATGACTGAGCTGACTTTAAATCTCCTTAAAATACCTTGTTAAACTTCTGCTGAATAGTTACCATCCCACACACATTGTAACAAAGCTGGGTATAAGAAACTCCCAGTTAAAACGACCTGTCACCCAACTCTATTTATTGTTGTGAATACTTCTAAGATTATCCCTGGCTTTGAGTATGCTAATTTTATTTTCTGTTTCTCATACAATCAGGAAAGTCTGACTGGACTATACTGGCTGCCAATCCAGCCAAAGCATTAGAAGATCAACAATTCAAACTACTCTTCAGTAATTAAATGAGGTTGACATAGAAAAAACAATTTATTTTTGTTTGCCTCTTTTCTTTTAGTTATATGAATGCTAGTGATAAATAGGCTATTCAGAGAGTGAGACAATGGGCTGCTCAGTCAAAGCATAGAGTGGAGAAGTGTTTTCCTTGTTTTTAGGCCACTGAGAAGAGGCTGTCACTCCTCATTTCTCTGTTTTCTTCAACTTGTAGCTGTTTCTCCTCAATGGTATTTTCTTATTTCTGAAAATTTTGAAGGTTCAGGGTCATTTTCCCTAATGGTTCTGCTTTTCCTCTCTTCTGCAAAGATCTGTCCTAGGCTAAAAGCAATGAGGGATCCCTTCAAAAACTCCCCATATGGGAACTGATAAAAAAAGAGAAATCTGTGAAGACCAGCTTTGCTAAAGCAAAGAAATAAGTGTTTTGTTCCAGATCCATCTGTATTCTGGGCTAGCTGGATGAAAGCCACTCATGGCTGGATGCCGTGCAGCAATATTGAGCTGATGTGCTGTACTAATAAGGTCATTTGCAAGGCAAGCGTTTAGCATAGGTGCATTTGTGTACTAATGTGGCTGAACTGCTTTGGAAATGGAGTTGTCTCACGTGGTGATGGTTTATAATCAGATCCTCCTTGTTGTAGTTCGTGTAAGAATATCCTCTCATCTGCTCTGTGGGACTTTCAGGCAAACATATTCAGTGGCTTCTCTATCTTCAATCCTCAGTGAAGAAACAGGTGATAAGCACCTCACCAGTGCTTTCTTCTGTTCCTTCAGGGGCACCTTTTAGGCAGTGCAGACAGAATAGTGTCCTGCCTCAGGTGAGAAAGTCCCTACCCCCACAGGCAGCCACAGCCTTTCTGCAATTTATGTTCCCCCAGACTGTTTTTGTCAATCATTGACAATGTGGAAAAAAATACTCAAAAGCATGGCACATTTTATCTCTTTAAAAACCTCCAAAATATACTGTGGTAAAGTCACTTGAGAGGAAAATGGTGATGGTGCCTCTAAGCTACCATGTGTGTGCCAGCTTTCCTGGCTGCCTCACTGTGTGGCAGGCAGCTGCCATCCCTTGGATGTTGGAATTGTAATGAGGACTTGAGATGTCTTAGCTGCATCTTTTCTGGTCTTGTTCTGCTGTTTTGGTTATGACTGGTATTTCAAATAACTTTAAAGTGGTCCAAGCATTACCTCATTACAGTTTGTCAGCACTGGAGGGAGAAATATGCAAAACTGATTGATTTAATTTATGGATCCTGAAGTGGATGTGCACACGTTTTGACCTGAGGGAGGTAAAGACAGAAGTGTTTCTCTGTGCTGCCTTCAATCTAATGATTAGCCCAACTGATATAAAACCACTCCGTTATCTGAGTGTTCTTTTATATTGAGGGAAGCCTCCCAAAATGTAACAACAAACAAAAGTTAAAAGTGGGTAGTAGCTCTCACATCTTTTTCAATTACTGTAGGCCATTCTGTGGTGATGATTACCTCGTGTTTAATATAAAATTATAATGACACACAAAATAATTGTGCTCGTTTTGTCTCATTAACTCTAGTTTTCCCTGTAGTACCAAAAGTAAGCTTGAAAAAACATAATCTTTTTCCTCCGTGCCATTTCATACCTTGCGGTCCACATCTGAACATCAAATATAGCCATGTATTTAATGTACCTGATACAGACACTGATTAAAGAAGTAGAAAATAACAGAAGCTTAGATTGCCACAGAAGTATTAGTTGCGTGGTCATATTTACTGATGAAATTTTAGTCTCCTGCTGTTCGCCCTGATATTTGCAAGTAAGCTTTGAAGATCCTTCCTGGAAGTTGTTGACCAGGTACACTAAATGGATACTTAACTTTAGCCGTGCATTCAAGTTTTACTAAATTTTTCTACGTGGCTAGTGGGTTTGCAATGGAATGTACAGTATATGTAATAGGCTCCTTCCCAAAGCCATATTACTGCATTATTGTGGCTGTACATCTGATCTGATAAGTCCTGTATAAGCCCTGACTAAAGTTGGCCCTGCAGCTGTTGGCTTCGGAACCAGTTCTACATGTTGCTCTGATGTTTGTCCTTTTCCATCGTATTAGTGTCAGTGAAATGTTATATGTTCACATCTGGCACAAGTCATTTGGACTTGCCTATGTGCTTTAGTCCTTTCCTGAAAGAGTTCTGCAGGAGAAAAAAATCCTTAATATCCCTTACATGAAGACAAAGTTAGGGTAAGAGTGTTGAGTTTCTTGGTTCAAATAAACTCTACTATTGGAGTTGAATTGTTTAGATGATTTTGGTAGTTGACACAGGGACTAAAATAAATAAGTAAAAAAGTTTTTGCAGATCTTGCAAAATCATTCAGATCCTGTGTGTTTTAGTGTTAGTATTATCTACCTCTTCAAATCCTACTTTGAATTAAACATCCTGTTCATCTTTATTCATCTTGCTTCTTGCATTGATTACCACATTGTTGTCAGCGGGCAGAAGTAGGACCAAGACATGATGTTGACAGAGAAGAATATAGAAGTTGTGCCATACAAATATAGAAAGTCACTGTCCTATCTTTCTACTCTTCTTCCTACTCTGAGGTCTTATGAGTGTGAATCATTCAATTCTGCCTAATGTTTTCAAAACGTATTAGAATACTGAAATGCTCTTCTGGACCACAGTGCTCCCTTTGCTTTTTTTGTTTAATTTTTTCCTTTTGCAAGAGGATTGTGAGATCTTCCTGTCTTGTTCTGCTATATTTGTGCTTCTAAAAGATTTAAAGAACTTCCTTCAATTTTTTGGCATCTTTGGTATTCAGCCTCGATCAGTTATATTCCCTGGAACTTCATGGATAATTATCTTTCTTTTTTAAATATTTTTCTATTTTCCTTTCTCTTTCCCTCATCATGAGTTTAGCATTGAATTGGTAAGGACTGCTGCTTTATAAATGTATGAATGCCAAGATATGAAGCTCAGACTGAGAAACATCTTAGTGGAACAACGTGTGAGGTAGCTGTTTGCTCATCTGAGCAGTCACTAGAAAAGTGACAAGTGCATTTTTCTTTAATTTGTAGTTTTAATGTCATTTTATGTAGTTAGTTTTAGATTGCTAATGCTTTCTGCTAAATAAAATTGATGGAATCCTTAAAGCTGAGTTTAGAATTTAGATTATTTAATCTTTCTGTGAAGCATAATACTTGCTTTTCTGTCTGAACTGAAAAAAATATGCTCTCTGCTTCTAATATTTTTTAAATACCAGTTTTGATTTTGTTATCCAGTTGAATAGTTTGTAGTGTTAAATTCCTCTTTAGCTTACCATAACTAATGAAACTTTATAATGACATTTATTTGCTATATGAACTGTTTTACATGTTAGTGTGGGGGAAAGAAAAGAATCGTGTGAGTTAGTTTTGTTCCACTTCATTTACATAAATTGGTTATTGTTAAAAAGGCACACACATTTACTGAAGAGTTGGTCCTCTAACTTAAAAAAATTGAAAAATAAAAAATCCATTTTTTATGCCTGTCATTGTAGAGATTGTGTGCTCTAGTTCTGTGCACTTGGTTAGAAGTAAATACTAGGAGCTGTTTCCATCTGATTTGACAGCTTGCTCTCTTACACTTATCTACTCTTAGAAAATAATTTTTTAGTAGCAGTTGCTGTCAGTAAGCAGTCCCTTCTTCATCAGGCAATGAAAATACTAACAGTGCAGTGAGGAAAACCAGTTATAATACTTTCTACTAAAATAGGTGAAGAAGCTGTATTTCCATCAAACAAAAAGGATGCAATAAAACATTCTTTCCCATTATTATTAATATTGTTACATCACTAGTGATGACTGGAGACCAAAGGAGAAGAAATATTTTAAGGTATGGCATTCTTCAAATATACTTATTATTAAGAGCTTAGATTATGCTGACAAAGAGGTGGTTTCTCCTGTAACACTTTTAGAGCTTTGCTTTCAATAGCTATTGCTCTGAAACACAGCTTGTTGTTCAGCACGTGTTTTTTATACCTCCCAAATTGAGCAGTGTGTATGACAACCACCACACTGGGCATTTAAAAAGACTTGAGCATTTGTGATTGCATTTCAGTGTTTTGGTGCATATATTCATTTTTTTTAATATGCAGCTTGACAGTAAAACTCCAACTCACCTTTGGCCAAACAGCACAAAATATTACTCTGCATGGTAATTATTTTTTGTTCCTTGTTCCAATTCATATAACATTATACTGATTAGAAAATGTGAGTTTTGAAAAACAAGACTTAAGAGGGAAAGTGATTTCAGTGCACAGACTGCCATATAAGCCAACAGATTTTACAAGTATAAAACCTACTAATAATTACACTTAAAATTTTGCATATTATCACTGTTAAGACATATCAGTGATGTGAGCGTGGCATCTGGAATTAGGTGTTCATGAGTTTGTTTTAATTTTGCTAATAAGCTCTTCTTTAGTCTTTGAACAAAGCACTTTAATCTCAATTTTTCCTTCTGGAATGGAACTCCTAATACCATTATCATAAGACATTGGATTTTTTTTTCCTTTTAAATTTTGATGTTTCAAGACGTTTGATATTAAAACTTCTCCATATCTATGATAGTATTATATCCCTTCTAAGTTAGTTGATAAATATATATCAGGATATATAGTCATTATGGTGATTCTTGACATACTTTTTAGTCAAATTGAAGAAATTGTTGGAGAAACATATCATCAAGTAATCATCAGTTTTCCCAACACCTTCGCCAGAACTTTCTGGTACTTAGTCTTTTTTGACTAAATGTTGCGTGGATGTTTTCCTTGACTTCTATTATTATTTTCAGCTTTGACTAAATTTTAAAGAAGAAATTACTGTAAGGTACTATATCTTCTGTCAGTGTTTTAAGAAGTTTCCAACCATGAATAAGAACCTTTATAACAGTTACTGGAGGGGGAGATCCAATGGTCCTATTTAGATAAAAATGTCCAAGGTTAGAGTTACACATTAAAAATATAATTTATATTATACGATTTTGCACGGCTATGCAAGTCTGTTATGGCCATATACAGGTTATGCAGGATATAGTGTGATAAATTTGTTGTCTTTTTTCATAACAAAAATGCCAGAATTTGGAGAGTAAATGTCATACAGGATACTTCAAAGTTCTTCAAGTAAATAAGAAATACTTTTTCTCTCTGCCACTCTTAGCAGTTTGTTGTGGTTTAGGAACAGTACTCCCCAAATTTGTTCCCCCACCGAGACTCTCCCAAACCAGATGCCACTCACTCACTTTCTCTGTGGACCAGGAACAAGAGAGAGCACTCCTTACGACGTTCCTGGCAAGTGAGGTGAAATGGTATTTAATAACATCAGCGTCTGCCATGCCTCCTCTGCAAAGGGCACTGCAGCCCAGAACTCCTGGGATGAAGTGGTCCAGCGGAATCAGCCTCTCTGGTAGCTGGGACTACAGGTGCATCCCTGGCTACTCTAAAAAATTAACTGTCCCGGCTGGAACTAGGACACAGCCTTAAAAGAGAAAGCTCAGGTGAACCACATCGAATTATGTCAAAGTTAAATAAAAAACCTACTCTCCAAAAACACTGTGGGGCTCTCAAAATGGGTGGTAGTGCTGCTCTAAATGATTAAAAAGCATAGAAGGAGTGGTCATTAGTAAGTTGTTCAGGAAACAGCCATAGTAATTGAGCATTTGAGCATGCCACAGGCAGCCTGGCCTCAGCAAAACAGTCTGGTTATGTTAAATATGCTGGAGAGCTGAAGGAAAGTGGTTTTCACTTTAGTTCAAAGTCTGAGTTTGGTCTCCAGTGACTGTGTTCTTTCTTTCAGTTCTTCAGTAGTGTAATTTCCTATGAAACACAAGTCACTGTGGGATATGTACTTCTTCTTCAGCAGGATACAAGTTATTCATCATTTTTATCTATGTAGAGGTCTGGAAGCAGGGATTATTTTCCCCTTTTTTCCCCTCTTGGAGTTTAGTCAAACAGCATCTCTAATCTGTGAATTTTAAATCCTTGCAGAGGGATAGAAGAGAAACTATTATTAACTACTAGCTAGACTTTTAAAAGATACAAACAATGTTGAGACATGGACTCATCAGACTGTTATTTTTTCCCCTGCCTTCCCTGAGGTGCTCTGCAAAATTATTCAGCAAGCTCATCCTGGCTGAAAACTACAGTGCAAAGAAAAAAAACCAAACCCTGCCCTGGTCAAGGAGGAATTAGCTTTGGCATGATGAATTTTTTGTAGTATATCAAGTGAAATAGATTTTATTTTCTAGTTTGGTTAAAAGGCCTTCAGTCCATATTTGTGTGGTGGACCTATGTTGTGGGTTTTTTTTGGTTTGTTTTTTTGTTTTCCCCCAGAGGGAAAGAATAACTTTTAATTAGAGAAAAATGAGATTGTCTGGATTTGTTCTCAAGCTGACCATGTTTGTTTAAGTGCATTAGGTAGTCATTCCATTGTTTCATTATTTTACCTTTTTTTTTTCTAAATATGTCAACTCTGAAAAATTTCTTTTTATGTAATGATTTTTCCCATGAGTCACATGTCTTCATTTTCCTATCTGTAATAGATTTCATATCAGTACGTATTAAGGTCACCTTACATAAATCTGGTAGAGAAACTAACCTTTAATGTGGACAGGGCAGTAATTTACACATATGCCTTTTTATATCACTTCTGGCAGTGTAAAATCCCAGTGTGGATAGATAAATAAAACATTTTATGAAGATTTCAAATACCCTTCCTTTGTAACAGGGAGTTTTATTAACACTTAAGCTTAAACTGTCATCATTGCCAACCCTCATGCATCCAAAAAGTAAACGATAGCTGATGCAATTTAGTATACGTAAAATATTTGCATGTATTTTTGTTTTAAATTACAGAAAAGATCACAGAATAGAAGGAGTGCTCAATGCCATTTCCTTCTCTTTCCTTGAATGCTGTAGCACACTGAACTTTTCTTTGAGGTCTTAAAAATACAAAATAAAAAAATTCAAAAGTTATTTGGAATATGGACTATTTAAAATGCTAATTAATAGTCATAGTGTCCTTAATTAGTGTCACTGCTGACAAAAAATATAGGAGGTAATTTTATGGTGCACCTTCCTTCCTGCCATCTGTATTTCCATACCGGTGTGAATATGTATTGGCTGGCAAAGCTTCACAGGCTCTGTCTTGCCTTTATAGGTGATTTAGAACAAAACAAACAAAGCTGTACAACTTGAAGTGTTATGAAAAGCCTGCTTCCTGGATATGCCTTGATTTGCCTTTTCCAAGTCTGACATATGTTGTTTGAGCACATCTGAAGATTCTCTTGGTTTGACAAACCTGAACACTGCTTTTCCCCTCCCTGTGGCTCCTCTGGCATGTTTCCAGGACACTGTCCTCTCTGTTCCCCTTTCCTGGAAAGAAGCCAACAATGATCCATCTACTTTTAGCATTGAGGATGAGGGCTGACGTTTCAGTTCACCCTGCCATTGCTGCAGGAAGCTGACTTACAGTTCATCACTTGGGACATAAGTGATAACTTTGAATGTATCATAGATAATTGTTTTTAGAACCATGCCTACTGTTTAAAAAGTTACAGAATTTGACAGATTTAGTACATGGTCACTTCCTTGCCTTAGCCAGTCTGGGGCTCTGAGGAGTTCCTCAGGGTGAATCCTGAGATGACTGGAGTGCCCAGAGATGTCCTCTTGTTCCACTTGTGTATTTCTGCTGCTTTGTCCTCATTTAATTTTCTTGCATGCTTTAGATCCATTGCCTCTACAAAATATGGTTCCTTATAACATGAGAGTTTTGGGTCAGCACTGTTCACAGCTCTGTTCCTGGACATTGTGAAGTTTCATGGAATAGGAACTTTGTGGCAGTAATGTCTTACAGAGTTCACACACTTGGCAGTGCCCACATAGCTAACAAAGCTATGCAAATGTGTGATCAGGCTCTCTTACAAACAGAACAGTGACTAGATTAGATGTTAAGGGTACTGTGGTCTTCCTTTTCTCATTTTTTTTCCTAACCTGGATCAGTTTAGTCATCTGATTCATACCATATCCTTCCCAAAAATCATTTTAGCGTGAGGCAGAACTGAATGGCCTGGGGGTGGCAGGTACAGGAATTCCTTAAAATAGTTATTCCACCAGAGCCACTGTGTCATGAAACAATGCCCTGAAGTAACCTCTGGCAGTTATCTTCTTTGGCAGTAGGATTTCCTTTGAAATAAAATATAATCTGTGTTTATCAGTCTTTCGTTATTACCTTTCTGTCAGATGAAAAGCTATTTCCTCATGCACTGAAGTGTGCCAACACAGCTCAGGAAGTAGAAAACTGTTGTATTCTCAACAAGTCTGTCATCTTGCAGTAAGTAGCTTAATCAGAGTTGCAGCATTAAACAGAACCAAGTTGTACAAAGACTGGTAAATGAAAGGACATATCCAAAACAATGTGTGTGTTGGTGCTTTTTGTTTGTTTATCTCTTTTTAAAGAATACCTACAACATTGCAGTGAGGTTGTGATTTCTGGTTTGAGTATTTTTAGAGGTTCTGCAGTATCAGTATTGGTTTTAAGGGCTGAATCTGGTTTACAGGACAGCTTTGTCTGTAGTAGTGTCTTTCAGTTCTGAGAGAAGTGGAAAGGCTGTCCATGTAGCACACTGGCTGCACCGAGGCAGCTCCTGGGAGGTGTGAGATGATACCACCATCATAGATGAGTGGTTGGGAAGCTTTTTCTTCCTGAATTCTTCTGTTAACTAGTACTGATTGAGGGCTGTGCTATTAAGAGTTTCTGTAATGCTACCCTGAAAATATTTTACATTGTTGATACTTAACTAAAAACAGTCATGAGGGTATTTGATCCTGTGGCACCTCAGACAAAGGTACTGGTGAGAATTTCTTCAGGGTGAGAATCTGTCAGGGTGTGTAGAAGAAGTGTGAGTATGCGAGTTAAGTATACTCCTATACTTTTCTTTGATGGCTCTCTTTACTATTCAGCCAGATTGTGGAGCACTCACACACTTGAGATTAGGTTCATCAACCAAAATCTGCAAGTATGTCCTAGGCAGAATGAGAAGTTCATACTCTAGACTAAACAGGGTAAATGATGAAGCCAAAGAACACTTTAACAGCTGCTCAGTCTTGTCTCTCAGGTTCACTGGACTGACAGAGTCACTGTGCTGTCCTTTGAGGAGGAAAAGTTAATTTTCTGTAACACAGCAAGTGATGCAGGTATATCAGGCAGCGATGCTGAGCAGAGTAGAACGTCAGGCATTGGTACACATCTGCGTCAGGGTTTCAGAACTAAGAATCAAAGCTGAAGCACTGCCTGCCAAAACGGAGTTGGTTAGTTCCTGTGCTGACATGGCGTTGGATAGCTTTCAGAGAACTACATAGCTTTCAATTCTCTTTTTCTTTTACCTGCTGTCATGACAAAAGCCCTGCAATTGATCAACAAATGAACTGTTGAACAAATGATATAAGTAACAACCTTAATATAAAGAACATATAAAACTTAGGAGGTGATAGATGGCTAACACAGTCTGTCTCAACACTACTACATACACACTGATATGTTAAAAAAAAAATAAAAAATCACTGTGCAAAGTAGATCAACCTCATAAATTATGGGTATATAGAAACCATTTCTTCCATTAGGAAACAAGAAATAGGGCAATTTTGTGGTTGAGTTAGCAAAGTGAGGTAACTTGATCAAAATGTACTATTAACAAGTGGAGTTTTTAGAGGAAAACTATTGCAAATGATATGCATGGATTTATGACATATTTTGAAAAAAAAAATCATTATTTCTTTGAAATAACAGGAGAAATATTTATATCTTGTGCAAACTGTAATACAGAACTTTGGAAAACCTGTATTGTTATGGTGATATTGCCACAGGGTGGAGTGGCAATGTAAATGCTTGTATTTCATGATTCAGATTAATAGCTGTAAAGTATTAATTTACAGTGAAATGAAGTAGTGTTAAGAAAAGGTGGTAAAAAGGAAAAAAAAAAAAGTAGCCTAAATTGGAAACTTGAATTGTCATGCTCCAGGATTGAGTATTAAGTCCACGTTAAAAGTTATAGCAAAAGAGAAGAAGTTATTTCATTTTGGGTTTGTTTTCATTTTATGCTCCAAACTTTTAGAAGTTAATTTAGTGTTTGTCAAACCTTTTAATACATGCAGTGTGCTCAAGGTCAAAGGCATCTTCCCCATGCTCTCTTAGTCACTTTATCAGAAGCATCACCTAGAAAATAGTAAAAAGTCCTAGTTTTCAATAAAATGCTTTCAGATATGGTTCCATGACACTGGTAACAACTTAAGTAACTAGTTTCTTGGAAAAAACCCAAACCCCTGAAAATGAGACTGTTTTGTAATTATTGGAAAACACAACAGTTTGAAGTGGCAAGTGTAATTGGTACTGTTTCCTCCTTGCAATGTTTTAAATTTTGTCATACTGTTCTAACCTGTGTCCTTTTGATATTCTTACTCCACAGTAAACAAACTCCAAGAGAACAAAACTTTTTATCAACTGTAATTCAAATTTCAAATATTGGTGCCGTGACAAACAGGAGATTATTAGTGAATTGATTTATATAAAATGTGCATATCTTACTTTTAATTCAATTGTAAGCCTTGGGAGGGAAGAGAAGCAAATGGAAAATCCTGTTGGACAGTATTTGAAACAAAAAAAGGTTCAAGAAAAGTAAAATTAGAATTCTCACCCTTTATTTAATGATAAATGAATTTAAAAAGGTTTTGAGAAAGGATGCTTCTTTGGACCTTTACAGCATCTTTTGTGCCCACATACTTAGTCGTCTTTGAGTCTTGATACATAATGTCTGCAAATTAAACAAGTGAACAGTAAAAAAACAAAAACAAAAACAAAACCAAAAAAACTTGAAGTGAAGCATCACTTAGCCTTAAATTCTGTTTAGGAAAAAAATAGAGATTCTAATTGTTATGCATTCACTTGTTTTTCATAGATGAGTCAGAAGAAATGCAGAAGGATTGTAATGAAAGGGAATACAAACTGGAACTGCTGTTTCTAATTTCACAAGCTAAAGAGTAGTAAATAATGCACAAATATAAGTAAAGCTTCATAGAGGTTTTCTTGGCTTGATGTGCATTTTTCTGTGAACTAAAGATGCTAATTTGGAACTGCTGACAAGTTGATTATGAGTGACTTGGCTGTTCCATAAATGCTTTGGTCTTTGTTCAATTAGCTTGTTTCACTCTGGTAATAATCTAGTCCACACTCTTTAATGAATGCATCAATTTATTGTTTAACTTTTGTGAGTAAGATCCCACGCTATGATGGAGTATTACTTCTAAAAGACGTGGGTCTGTTTTGGTCTCATTGTTTGTTAATTAAGCAGAAGGCAAAAATATTACAAAGCTCTTCTGTTCACAGCTTATTTTTTCTCTTGTGCTGAATAGGGTCTTCCATAAGTAAAAATTCGAATTTTTAATTAAAGATTAAATTGTGGTGTATATTTATATATACTTTAATATCTTCTGAATTTTAAATTTTTCCTTTTGCAACTTCAGGTAATACAGATTTATATGAAAAATATTTATAAAGAATAATTGAAATAAGCATCCATTTCAAATTCCAGAATTACTGACCTAGTTTCTTTTTCTTTCAAGAATATTAATTTTTCATTTCTCACCATGTGCAGATAGAAAAAAGTTGACTGCTAAAATTTAGTTGGAGTCATAGGGTATGTTTTTAGCAGGGATGTGGCTTCACTTAGGTATAACTGTGTTTCTATTTCTGAATGTACCCATAGTTGAACTGATGTTGTTAAAGTTTTGCTGGAAAAACCCTGTTTGAGAGAACTGAAATACTTTGTTTTTCCTAAGGTTAGTTTCACTACTTAAGACAAAGCAGGAGTGAAGTTCCTTGAGTAGCTCATGTAGCCTCTTTTCCATGTGCATGCACCATCCTCTTTTACCCTGTCTCATATACCAAAACCCAAGAAGATGTGGTTGCTGCAGATGTGTTCATAACTTCTAGAGCTTAAGAGTATGATCTCTGCACAAAAGCATTTATTCTGCAAAATGTTCCATGTAGCTTCATCTCCAGCAAGAACTAGGTCATTCTGTGTTTTAATAGATGTGAAGATTTATACTAAGCTTTTATAGTTTGGATAAGTAAAAAGACCTCAGTTTTCAAGTTTCCATTAATGATAAATTGTGAGATTATCATGTTCTGTGTTTGCTATTTTCTGCTACTATCACTTCTTCTAGTGCATCACATAAGGTTAATCATTCACAGCTTTACAAGTTTAGACAGAAGTCTAAATGGAATACATTTAAAATGAAATAATGCAGATTACTTATTGATTGATATTAAAAACTTGACACATTATTTTGCAAAATGTAAATTAAAGTATTCCCTTAAAAATTGTATTAGCTGAGATAAATATTAGAGCCTAAGGCATGAAATGAAGTGTAGAGAAGAAAATATTACATTTCACTGCTTTAACAGTGTATTTCCAGTGTAACAGATGAAAAGATGAATTGAATCATTCTTCTGTGCATCCTTTCACTTACAGAGCTTCAGAATGGTTGGGAGTAAATAACTATATAGCAGGAAATTTTTATCAGTAGTCTAAATGGTCTTTTGATGTAATGCTCTGTTGTGGGAGATCAGAGTGAAAACAAAAGTACCTACAGATTATAGGGAACATACAAGTATGGGAAACTGAATGGTCGTGTACTGCAGAAGCAACATCAGGGTATGTTTTCACAAATTAATTTAAAAACCATATATAAATCTGTGCTTTTCTTGCAAGAATTAATGGTTACAGGCTGGCTAGTCATCTTAATTGGTGCCTCCAAAATGTTTTCTGCATGTAAAAGAAAGGGCAGCAGTAATGGGGAGATAAATTTGGAATTCTGTGCATATACTAGTAAAGCATGTAAAAGTTGATTGAATCTGAGAATAGTTTTAGCAACTTTACTTCAAAATGATGAAACATTTTTGTGACTTTTGTTAGTTTATTGATAAATAATGTTTGAACTATTTCTCATCTTACTCAGTAGTAGGCTAAACTGAAGTGACTCAGAAGTGTTTTCTCATGGAAATACTGCATTTTTTTTTTTCTTTGGCTTTACAGAATATGTTGTGCACAGTTGGATGACATGATTTTTATGAATCGTAAAAGGATTTAATAATTTTTTTCCCAGCAATGATTAACTTATTCTGCTCTGAGAAAATTCTGTTTCCTGCTGTTTCCATTCCTGTGATAGGATGACTCTGCAACAAACCACAGCAGCTTAAAAGCAATGCACTTTCTGTGGAAAAATTATCAACCTGTATCACAATTATCAACCTCTCTAGCAATGTCAGATTAAAACTACATTGAAATTTTGCATTAGTCAAGATAGATACAAAATCTTGTAAAAAAAAGGCTTGACTAGAGCATTAGAGTTAACTGCTACTTGAGTTATTGTTTATGGTTAGTACATCTGGAAGGAAGAATATTTTGACATATATTGTGTGTTTGGTGGAAAGGACATGCATCATCTTTCCATTCTTTTTTCTCATTAAAAAATATGTTTGTGAAAGTAAAACTTTTTTATGAAACAACTTTGATGTATTTATAAGCATAATGTGTTTTGTTTTGTTTTTTTTTTTTTTATGTGCACACACTATAATTATAATGCCAGTTAAATTAGCTTCCTAAATTCTGAGTAGCATGAGCTTTGTTTTCAATCAAAAATTCCAATTTCTTTTTTAAGTAGTTTTTGTGCTACTCAACAAAACTGGGAAGGAAACATGTGGAGCCTTAAATATTTTTTTACCTCAAGTCCTTTATAAATGGGCTATAAAAGCACATTGTGTAACATAATAAATTGTATGGAAAGAAACCACATGTTTTCCTAGTAGAAAAATTGCATTTCAGTGATCTGTGTAGTATGTTTATATCCATATGGCATATTTTTAATCCTGGTTGCCTCTCTAACCATTCTTTCAATTCCTGCGTCATATGTCAAATTTTTGTACTTCAGTAAGGACTACATCTTCTCTGGGAGCATTTCTTGCTGTTTAAGGTCAATAGGCTTAATAAAATGCTAAAACTAGGAAGATGCCCCAGTTCCATATTTCACTCTGGGGATTTTTATTTAGAGGTGATATAAAATAAAATGGTCCCATTTGCTACAGTAATTTCTAAAGCATAGAGACATATTTTTTAAAAAATTTCCTTTTCCCACCTGAAAGTTTGCATGCAGAATGCATGTAAATCACCTCTGTGAAATGTGAGTCTCACGGTAAGATTCAGAGATCCAGAGAACTGGGGGGAAAAAAATAACCAACCTCCCCTCCTGTTCCATAAAAATAGGTTTTTTGTGAGATTTGTCTCCCTGAGGAACTTCCTGATACTTGGATACTCTGTCATGTGTAATTGGATTGTGGCTCTTTCTGAATACTGTTTTCTTCTCTTGACAGCATGGGGTAACCTTGGAAATGTTCTTAAGAGCCAGAGCAAGGTTTCTGAAGCTGAAAGCGCCTATAGAAATGCCTTGTACTACCGCAGCAACATGGCTGATATGCTCTATAATTTGTAAGTATGCATGACTTTCCTGGGGTTGAATTGTCTTTGAAACCTCTTGTGAATGGAGCTATTTATTTGCTTCCTGGAAATGGAGACAATGTTATTTGTTGGTTTGTGATATTCATTTCATTAACTGTGCTTCTTAAACTATGAGGTGGACAAGATTTTTTCTTAGGCAACATTATTGTATATTCATGTTATGGGTATGGAGAAAGGAAACTTGCAATCTGGTTGCTTTAAAAGAAGAAAAAAAAAATCCCACACTGAACAAAGTACCAATAGATGAGCTGTCAGCTGTAGCCCTTCATCTGTTCGTAACTCCACTAAATTGTAGAGGTGTTACTTAGACTTCTTTTTTAAGCCTGAATAACACTTGGTGGGAGGAGTGGATGTAAGCACTTCCAAGCATAGACCAATATCCCTCCTTTAGTTTCAGAGGTCTGAACTGTTAAAACAGCAAATTACTTTTCTCCTGTGACTGACTTCAAAGCAGCATAGGTTAAATAAAGTTTAATTACTAGAACCCTGTTGTAAGTGTGCAAGAAGATACATAAGATGAGCATCAAAGTAATTATACAACAGGGAAAAAGATTTCCCAACTCATTAATGTACCAAGTCATGAACACGGAAGTGAGTGTCGTGCTAAGCTTCTCACTGAGGTGAGGCTGCGTGCCCCAGCGAGGAGGGCACTGATTCTCTGGCTGGCTGTTACACTTGCTTCCTGCTCAGCTCTGCTTGTCGTGCTGCCACTCACCCTTCCTTGCCCTCCTACCATGACCCAGCCAGCCCCAGCCACCAGGGGAGGGCTCTGCTGCAAGACAGGCTCGTCATCTCCACTAGCTATATGCTCCTGACGTGTGGAGGACAAAATCCAGGTGACTGCCATTCCACAGGGAGTATGAAAATAATGTCCTGTGTATAGTTGGAAAGTGTGAATGTTAGATAATAAAAATGTGCAAAAACTAAATTCAAATAGTAAACTTCTTAAAATAAATAAATGAATAATGTTCTGCTGTAAGGCCAGTTTAAAATGGCCACCTATAATATCTAAAACTGACATTTACCGTAATAGCCTTTTTTTCCTCTATTTTTTTCCTTGTTTAACAAGAAATAAGTTGCCAATTTCATTAATTTGCCTTTCAGTTAAGAATACTGTAAACTCAATTTAATGATTGAATTTTTGTTCAAAAATGAAATTCATATCTCAAAATACGTATATTTTTAATAATTGTACAGTTACACAAATACACATATGCACAAAATTTTCTTGTATCTGTTAGGCAGTGAAGAGTATGCAAAGCATATTTATAAGAAGAAACTTCTTTTGCTTACATTTAAAAAATGACTTCTGAACTCAGCAGAAGACTGTAGGAAATAAAGTGACAAGATTGATACTTGTACATTTCTCATATGTCATTAGTTTTGGAGATGAAAATTATAACCATTAAAATCTTTCAAATGCCTATACAGTACTTTCGTCTCTTACTCACTGTGTCATAGAGGGAAACTGAAGTTAATATCAGGGTAAGAGGAGGAAAGGGAGTTGAACAGTAAAGACAGGGATATAAAAGAAATCAGATTTCAGTTTTTTTGCTGTTCTCAGAATAAGCTGCTAGTCTTCTAGGTTGCCACTGATATGCAAAATATATGCCTATAAACCTTCATCTCTGTTGAACAGAATTTTTTTTAAAATTCTACTGAATTTTTGTGGAAGGAATTTAACTAAAATGCTGGTTGAAATATATAAAGGATAAAGTCACCTTAAATATAGCTGCGAAAGTAAAGGAAGTAAAGTTTAATTCTTAACCTTTCTACTACTCTATTGAATACCATAGAATCCTTTATTTTTCTAAAAAAAAAAAGCTTCAAAAAACCATTAGTTATGCAACAGTAGTTGAAAAATCTTACCTCATTTTTTGGTTTTGTAGTCTTTCTCAGTGTTGGATGCTTCAATATCCAGCATGAAAACTAGGTGGTAAATGGATTGTTCTTTGATATTGCAACACCACAAGTGAATCAATTCTTTTGAACATAAACTCTCAAGAGCTCCTTTGGAAAACTAAGCCCATCCTTGGCATGTAGTTCTATGAGAGCCTTTTACAAAAATCCTCTGTAATGGAAAAATATGTCTTATTTGTGCTTAGAAGAGCCCCATTAGTTTTGCTGTTCCTGTTTTTCAGTATGTGCCTTTGAAACTGAAACAGTCATTAATAGAACTCTGTGAGAAAAGCATCCTTACAGTAATTTAGAAGCAATGTATGTGTCTCACATGTTCATTATTGTTTGTAAGCACTCACACCTCAGTATTTGATACAAGTTAATTGGTATATTCAGCCCAGTGTTCACACACAGCAATAACAAATCCTAGTGCTCTCTGATTGAGGAACAAATTGTTAAGTTTTAACTCACAATATTAATTGATAAGAACCAAAGAGAAAAACTGCATAAACAGAAGCATTTGATATCTTTCCTTCTTTGTCAATAAAGTGAAATGTAAGGTTGGCTTAGAAGCTGACTATTAATACATTAAAAATATAAAGAATTTAACAGATGAATGGCTGATTTCAGTGGTATTTATTTTCTGACTGTTATACCTTCTGGCTCTGAGTTACAGCTGCTTTTGTCATTTAGAACAATTTAAAATGCATTAATTTGCGTTACATAGTTACATTATCTCCATTTGAAGGTTTGCCCGATTCTGTACACGTTATTTTTCAGTGTTCAAGTATGTCAATTCTGTAATCTTAAAAAAATTCTTAAGCTTTTAGAGACCAGCAGAAATTTTTTTATTATTACTTGTATTTATTAAAAAAAAAAGGCTGAGTGGGGGGAGAACCAAAGAAATTGCAAAACCTGAGCTTAGGCTAAGGACTTGAATTGTTGTTAGGAAGCTTGTTTTCTGAAAGTCTCATGAAAAACTCAAAGGGTAGATTCATGGCAACTCTGAAAGCATTTGAGATTTTTGTAGCAGTTTCAGTGCAGAAGAGACTTCAGTTGTTTCATACTTTAAATGGAGAGTGTATTACAATATGCCTTTAATGATGTAGCTTCAAGAATACATTTAAAGTGACCTCCTATAAATAACTTCTCTGACATCTTAAGACTGCACTGCAGGTAATTTTTACAAAGAAATCTCCAAGCCAACTTTTTAAAGCTATGTAGCACTGCTGATTTCAGCTAGATTTCATAGGGTAATAAATCAGCATAAACAGAGCTATCTTTCTGTGCTTTGGTTTGTTGTTTTTTTGTTTTTGTTTTTTTTTTTTTTTAAATCAGAAAGCCATGTATTTTAATACTGTGAAGTACCAAGGACAGAGCTGTAGAAATATGATAGTTTATTCTTTCAAACAGGGGAGTGTTCAGTAGATTAAAAACAAAATAATTTAGTTTGTTTTGGCTTTTCAGTCTTTGTTGCCTTATGATTGTGTTACCTAAAGCTCATGGGGGTTTTTGTATTGTCTTGAATTGTTTCTGCTTTGTGTTTAAAGTGAAATTGCTTAACAGGTAAAAGAGAATTTTGCATACATTATTTCACTTGTATTTAGGCCTGGCTGTGCTTAGAGTATTCTTTTGTCATCCAGATTAATATTTTACATTACCTTGACTTTCTTAGCTGGTTATAAGGATGTTCTCAATCTAACATAAATATTGAATATTCCTTTCAAATTATACTAATTATTTGAAATGTTGTATTTTTTGAATATACAATGTCCTACAAAGGATGAATTTTGACCAAACAGCCATCCCCTTGCTTGTGTTCTGAAATATCTCATTTTGCCTTTAGTGATAGAGGACTGTGCATACAAGTTTGTTTTTCAAATAATTTAATTTCTTTGAATAAGGTTGGATTATGAATTTTCATAAACTTTACTTGGGAAAACTTAGGGTATTATATCAATAAATGTGGATGTTTTTAGGTTTCTGTTAGGTAAAGTATCCAACATTGGCTGAAATTTTCATTCTGTAAAGTCTAGGGTTGCAGAAGTGTTTTACGTGCAAAGTTCTTCCTTGTCTGTTATTGTTAGCATATTTAACAACTGAAAATGTGTTCCCTGCCCTTTAAGGATTCTGGCGTAAAAATCTCATTATCAGATACAAAGAGCACTAAAAGCAGTCTGACCTACAAACCTGTGTTGAACTGTGGTTGAACCTGCCCCAGACAAAATTCCTGTAGCAAATGCAAAGTAGGAAACAAGTCGAAGTTATAGTTCCTCTTCCTTGGTAGCCCAGAAGTTTTTATCATTCAGGATGTCTAGTTAGAAAGCAAAGAGGATGTGTCATCTGGTGTCTGTCCAAGTACTTGATCATTGTTTTTCTCAGCTTTGAATGCAAACTTATTACAAACCTATTTGGAATTAATCTCTGCTTTGCCAGCTTGCTCTTCCTCTGTCAAAGACAGCAGCTAAAATTCGTGTCTTACTGTAACCATGCCTTGATAAAATCTTGCTGTATTGTGAGTGACTGGTGTCCCGCAGGGCAGAACTCTGCTCTGGGACACATTGTAGGGTCTATATGAAGTACAGATATTTTTTAAAGTAATATTGAAAGATGAAAGGAGTTCAGTGACCTAGCTATTCAATTACATGTCTCAATATTTGAAATTGAGGCCATTTATAGTCCTTAGGTAAACTTTCACCATTTTATAAAATTAGGAAAATAATTGAGTCTGCAGTCCAGCTTCAAAAAAGGCCTCTCTTGAAAGAAGTTCTGTCCAGCTCGCTATCTGTGTAGGCTATTGGTGCACGTGAGGGGCAATAGGCATCTGGTTTGAGGACTGCGGACATGGCAAAGCACTGCCTGTTGTCCAGAGAAGTGAGCAAGACAGGAGCAGTGCTCTTCCTTATCCCCACAGCAGCCCTCCCTCTGGCAAGGAAATAGGAGTTGTGAGAGTTAGTGTGGTGCTGAATAGGTAGCAATCCCAATCAAATTGCATCTGTAACAGAAAAAAGGACTATATTTGCTGACCAATTTGCTTGCATTTGGGAAGCTCCTCCTTAGATCTAGGAGAACATGACAGTTTTACTCTGAAAGTAAAACTATCTGAAAGACTAGAGGTTGTTTTGGGGTGATTTTTTTGTTTCTTGTTTTGTTTTTACTTATGGGGCTATAGATTACTGTGCATTGGGAGTTCTGCAAAGGGAACAATCATTCTCTGTATGTTTGGGTTCTTATTGATTAAAAAGGTAGGATTTATGGTAGCATATCTTTCTACCCAGAAGTTTTGCAAATGACAGCGAAAGAGTTGCCTTAGGCAAGGCACATCCTCTCACGCTGTGTTGCTGGAGACACTTCTGTGTGAGGAATAAAGGAGAGTTGTCTTCCATTTCTTTCTTTGTTTGCCAGTGCAGTATTTAGGTAAATCTAGTCCTTTATAGATAATCCTACCTGAAATCAATGGGATGAATGTAGCTTGAGGCATGGAAGAATTGCAGTCATGGCAAAATAATAGCTAGCAGGTCCTGTGTTAGTTGTTATAAACCAGTAAACAAAATTGATTAAACTATTTCAATATTGTACCTGGCTATATTTTATAAATATTTCACTAACATTCATGTTTACTTTGACAGTTACAGTCAATTTATGCCAGCTTTAGTCACTGAGGAGTTTGCTTTGTAAGTAGACCAGCTGGCTCTAATAGGACTACCAACAGGAAGAAATTAATATGTAACGGGAGAAAAAAGGATAGACCATCTACTGCCTGTTTATGTTTGGTGACTACCTTCTGGTCCTTGAAAACATTTTTGTGCCATTAGTATTTAATGACTTTTTGTCAAAACCACAGCAGAGGAGGAAGACAGGAAGATTTTTCATTGTTGGTCAAGCAAGATAGGTTAAAGTCAGCAGCTTAAAGAATTCAGGAAAGTTGCAAAGAGCTCACTTGGGGGAAAGGTTTTCCTGCACATATTGAATGAGCAGTTCTATCTGTAGAAGTGATGTACATCATTACTAGATAGTCAGAACTTGCTTCTTGCTTTTTTCTTTATTTTTCTTCCTATTAGAAAAACAGGATTCTGAGCCACTTCCTCAGTCACATGGTGAAGCCTACTACTCTGCAAGCAGTTAGCACATATCCTCCATTTCATAAAACAGTAACATGCCACTGTGAAAGTAGCTAGAAGTAATGCAGGCAAAAAAATCCTGTTGTAACATTCCAGAATCTTGCTGCTTATGATAGTTAGAATTTTTCTTCTAACAAATCCTGAATAAATTCAGGGACAGGTTATAATTGTCTACTATGTGTCCTGTGGTTTATGTAGCTTTTTCTTCTCCAAGTACTTTCATCCTCATGAGAGAGCAATGAGATAAGAAAACAAGCAGTAAGGCAGCAATGTTAATGACAGAGGGTATGAGAAAGGAACGATTGTCACAGAAACCTCCTGACAACAGCTAATACCCTACGTCTCCCTCCAGCTGCCCCACCGCTGCCTCCTCACACTTACTTGACTGGAAGGAACTCCTTCTCCGTGGAAGAAACCCCTTTCCCTCCACCTCTGGCAATGATGTGAGGTAGTATAGAATAACCTCTAGGTCCTAGACAGGCCCCATCATGGCTACTGCAAAAATTAGCCATGTTCCTGGCCAGAACCAGGACAGAGCCCATCTCTTAGCTTTCTGTTTGTCTTGACAATTGTGAACAATTTTAGGGCCAGCCACTTTCAGAGGCAACCGTGGGACTTATTGCCTGAACTCAGCCTTGCTGGAGCAGTCAGCAGAGAGCCTTGGGAACAGGTTCCCTGCTCTGTTCTCAGGGCCCTTGCTTTGGGATGCTTTTCCTTCACTAGCTCTGCTGTCTCTGCTGATCAGGTCCACTGATTCAGCAATGCAGTATCAAGGATGAACTGTCTGTACCTCCGGACCTTGTGTCTGCCTCTCAGATGTAATGCCTAGCTGAAAAATCAACATGATTTTGGTTTTGGAAATGGCTTAGATGCTGTGAAATACGGCAATGAAAGGAGAATATAGGACCTGACTTGCAGTTTTGCTTGAAATGATTTTGAAATGAACAAGAGTTTGTCATTTGTTCCTAGAACTTATTTTATAGTTTGCTCAAAAGTTAAGTATTTATAAGAAGCTGGTGGTGTTTTCCTTGTAGAAACTGTAGTCAGAGGCAAATATTGCTCATTTATATTCCTCCTGTGTGGTGAATGAGACAGTAGACCTGTGGAAGAAATAGTGGGCAATAGTGTAGTTGGAGACCAGGATTATAATACATCCTCTAAAATGAGAAGTGGAACATTTCACAGGCAATATTAATTTTGGCAGTAACTAAATTTGAGGTGTTTGGTTTTAGTCTTAGTTGCCTTTTGTCAGTAATTAGATAGAGGTTAGCAAGCATATTTATATGCCTACATTTTATTTGAGCTTAAAGCTAGAGAGGGTGTGATTTTTTGGCGGCGCTGAGACGTATAAACGTTCTTTAAGCTCTTCTAATATTCTTTGTAAAATTAGGAAGGGTTGGCAAGTTTCATGCAATGTTATCATCTTAACTTTTTATCTGTTTAAATAATTATTTATCCCTTCATGAATAAACATCCAAGTCATTTATCTCTCAGAACCATACTCGCCTAAGTGTTAACTGTATTCAACTAAAAGTTGGGTTTTTTTAAATTTTCCTTTAAGCCTTTTCATTACTTCGTTTAATCTGAAACTAGAACTGGAAACTCATAAATCTAGTACTTTTTGTAGTGCCAGAAGCCACAGTGAAAACTAGCCATCAATCCGGACCAATTTCACAAGAAGAGTCAGTTTCATGCCTTGTTAGGATTTTTTTGGTTATATCCGTCTTCTTCTCTTTCTTCTACCAAACCTTACAGCAATACACATAAAAAACTAATTATTTGCTGGAATTCAACACTCAGTCTTAAATCTGAGCAGCTTGGGTTATATATATATGAGAGAGAGAGAGGGACAGACAGACAGACTGACTGTAAATGGAAACAGTAAAAAGAAAATCTTTTGGAAGAGAAGTACAAAAAAACCCACCTTAAAGTATCAAGGAATTAATCAAGAGTGGCAGTATTAGAGTATGTAGTGAACACAGAAGATTAATTTGTAGTAATTGCAAATATAAGTAATTTTAATCCCAAATGCACAAATGTTGTACACTTACCAAAGCAATTTGTGTTGTTGAAGTTGACTAATTATTGTTACTTTTCTTACTATGTGAAATTTTTCCAGAACTAAAAGAATGGAATTTCATTGATAAATTGTTTCAAAATTGTCCGTAAGAATGTTTTTGCTTTTAAAAAAAATATGAAGCAGGTTAAATGTCATAACAGGCACCTCATTTATTTTTTCTGTTAATTCTACTGCTGTCAATAGAAAATGGGATCAAAATACCATGATTAATTTTCCTTGGAGTAATGACAGTCTATACAAATTTTTACTGTAAACAAAATTCAGGTTCTAGAAAGTGTAGAACATGTTATTTCTATCTTGATGATCATATCTTGTGCCATTTGCAAGATACTTAACAGTGGTTGCAAAGCTTGTTACCATGCCAAAAATTATCCTGAATGTTATTCCCTCATTGCTCACATTACTGCAAATACTAACTAAATATAAGTTTTGTTAATATTAAAAGTGATGTACTACCTCATCTGAAGTTAATTGGGAGAGAGTTTCAAAGTGAGGTCATGTAGTGCTGATAGGATAGAATAAAAGGATATATTCCTCTATTCTGTTAAATCCTAACCCAGTGACAGGAAGCAAACAACATTGATGGTGGTTACTACTTTAGCTTTTCTTCCCCTGAAGTTTAGTGGTTTAATTCAAAAGTTTTCCTGAGATCTTGGAAGGTAAAATATTCTTCTCTGATTAGAGACTAGAGATGAAAGAAGTCCAAGCTCTTTGCAGTTCTGAAGCCTATTGGCAGATAAAAGCACGGAGGAAGAAAATTGCTGTAGGTTAGGGGAACTATGCATAGATATGATGCCGCTCCTACCTAAGAGAAATAACTACATTTTCCTGGGTATTTTGAATGATATGACAAGGGACATTTACCCCTGGGTAATACAATCTGAGTCTCCACTCTGAAATTACTAGTTTTTAAGGATTTTTAAATCTTTCTGGTTTTAATATATTTGTATATACTTTTTTCAGTCTTCTGAAACTTTGGGAACACTGTAATGCTTTGTGCATTCATGTCATTGTTTTCCAGAAATTTCTCAGAAATTTGTGGGTAGCTGGTGTAAATTGTAATTCACAAAGATGTTTGTCTTAAAAGCTGAATTAAAGCCCATATATTATGAAACTGGAAGTATTCAATATAGTTTTTAATGCCTCTTCAGTTAGTAAAATTGTTTAGAGCATAAAGAATGCGGGAAAAATAGAACTGTTGTAGGTGCTTAGCTGTACAGTGAATAATCTAGTGAAACTGCTCACAAGAGGATTCTTAACATAACACATGTTAAGTCCTAGATGGTTAACTTTATCATGCATTTGAAAAAGACCTGCTTATTTCAAGTCAAGAAAAGACAACAGGCTAAATTTGAATGACTTAGTTAGAAATACCTCCATCATACTCTAGCCACCTTAAAAAGTCTTGCAGGTTTCTGAACTGAGAAAAGGAATCATCTGGTTTCCAATAAAGTAAAAAATATTGCATTTAAGATCTGCTTTTTAAAAGTTGTATAGATGCACCTGAAGTCTATGAATTCATCTTTTTACACAAAATAGTTATTGCACTGAAGTGTTAGTTAGAGAGTGGTTGTATTTCTGAAATACCAGTCAGCATATTTTTCTTTGTTACCTGAGTTTTGTTTTCAGTATTTGTTTTCAAATTATTCTTTGTAGTAGCCTCACTCTCTCTTTTATTTTTTTTTCCTTATACAGAGGATTACTACTTCAGGAAAACAGCAGGTTTTCAGAGGCATTGCATTACTATAAACTGGCAATTGGTAGCAGACCCACACTAGCTTGTAAGTATTTCAACTATACAAGCTTGTAGAATATTGACTATAGTTTTTATAGAAAATTTTCATGCTCTTTAGTAACACTTCCCTTTCTTTCAGAGATTTTTAATTCAGAAGCAAAAGGTGAAATTGTACACTTGAAAGCAAGTGTTTATTGGTAAACAACTCTGTTTAGTGTGGTACAAGTAAGAAGCACCTAATGAGCTAAACTCAGCAGCACAACTAGAACCTAAAATGCTTCTTATCTGAGATGTTTAGCCACAGACACTGCTGCCCAAGTTTTCAGGCTCTGGTTTTCTGTTTGTTACAGCTACTCCCTGATATTTATAGTATATGTGAGTGAATAATACAAATATTTTTGAAGCCCTTTCAGTTTTCCTTTCTTTCCTGGGAAAAATGGAGAATAATCATTGGGATGTTGCCAGTGATCAGTTCTAAAACTAAATGGGTGCTTTTTAAGATTGCTGAGACTTTAGTGCCTTCAGTATTAAATCTTCTATATATGTATATATACATGTATTTAAGTATATGTATATATGCATGTATTCATGTATATGTATATTTTTTGTAACATTTCTAACAATGGTGTTATATGCTTGCTGCAGTCCTAATAAGAGGAATGAAATGGAGTACCCAGCTTAACAATTGTTTCCTTCCCTCCTTACTCAATCTTTATAGCCGCTTTCTTCTTTCCTTGTCTCTGTACTTTTACCTTTCATATGTTCACAAAGTCATTATATGTTCATCTATTATAATAATATATGATCTATATTATAGAAAAAACAAATTAGATAACCATGGGATCTCTATCAGATACTACTTTGAATTAAAACAGATAATAAAGCATAGTACCACCTCCATTAAAAGTAATATTTTTCCCTCTTCACAGCTGCCTATTTAAATACTGGTATCATCCTGATGAACCAAGGCAAGACAGAGGAAGCCAGGAGGACTTTTGTGAAGTGCTCAGAGATACCTGATGAAAATCTGAAAGATCCTCATGCTCATAAAAGCTCTGTTACCAGCTGTCTTTATAACTTAGGAAAACTTTTTCATGAACAAGGACAATATGAGGTAAGACTCCAGATTTGTCTATAATATCATGATAAAACCTTCATACATAAATAATACCACTGCTTCCACCTAGACTTTTAAAATACATCACAGGAACACACTTGACCAAACCAAGATTAGTATTCTCTACAGAAAATATTTTTTCTCTACAGCCACAGGTGTGATGATATTAATTAGCAGTGTGATGTTCTCATATCAGAGTCAACATGAGCAGTGGTCACATCTGATATATGTAAATTCATTGGTTTTGGCTTTGTCCCCATAGCTGGTATGCAAAGAAAACTGATTACAGACCAGTGAACCTAAAGTGTACTGCCTTTGTAATACAAAATAGAGTAAGTCCATCCTTATTTGGAAAAATACAATTATGTTTGTGTTTGAGTCTCCAAAAATAAGACCCATTTGAAACAATTTAAAATGTCAGTGATTAAAAACATCCCACCATGTGCTATTTTCAGCTAACTTGACCTAGGTGCTAAAGTGGTTTGGATATTTTTAACGTAACCATATGCTGCACCCAAGCCATCACATCTCATTTACATGTGCAACTATGACTGTTTGTGATTCCTCTCCCTTTTCCTCGATGAACTTACTGAAACTGGACATTGACTTGAGTTTTGACCTTTAGCAGTATTTAAAAGAAAATCATTCTCTCCTTGCATTGTCAGGCATCCTTCAGAACAAGAGTTGTGTGTGGTTTTTGTCGATGTAAGTGTTCCTGACCATGGCAGTTACCTCAGCTCTTTATGATTAGACATGCACAAGCTCTACGGATTCTCTGTCATCTGTCTGCTGCATCCATGTCTGTCAGGTGGCTGTTACTAATTGGTTAAAGCACAGACAGCTCATTCATACATACAGAGAAGAGAACAGCAGCATGTTATCTGCATAGCTGATACAGTGTAGAGTTGGATGTTTTATATTCTTAAAATCCCTTGCACCTCAATACCTTGAAGGTGCAAGGGATTTTAAGGATATAAACCATCAGATTTCTGCCTGGTGGCATTCGTGATTTGTTCATACATTTAGGTTATTTTCAAGTGTATTTCAGCCTTCATAAGCTGTGACTGATGCAGAGCTGACAGACTGACCAGTAGGCATCCAAAGTGCTGAATGAATATATGTGTAATCAAGTAATTTAAGGTACAGCATATTTGCAAAGGGATCCCTGTTTTGGCATTCTTGACTTTATGGTGCATCTCATTCTTTCTGTGGAGCAGACCTCAGTTGTGAGGATTATGTTTTGTTATTACTTGGCAGAAGACAATGTTTTATTTTTAGGTCACTGAGTATAGCTTTATCATCAGAAAGTTCCTTGTCTGCAGTTTGAAATTACTCCATACTCATTGACAGCCTGTAGAATTCTATATGTTTATAAACTCATCAGTCATATAAAAATGTTCTTGTTACTTCTGACTGGGAAAAGAGCCACAATATTGGAACTAATTTGATCTCTTGTCAGTAAGCTTCACTGAATTTCGAAAAATTCAGGTAAAAAAAACCAAACGTTTTTAAAAGGAGAAACTTGAACTTTTTCTGGTATTTATGATGCTGATGTGTTTTTTCTCTCTCTGCACCATTCATTTGCAGAAGATAGTTTGGTTTTACTTTATATGTGAAAGAATGCTTTTAAAAATGGTGCTTTCCAACTTGTGTATGTCTTTTCAGGATGCCCTTATGGTTTACAAAGAAGCAATACAGAAAATGCCAAGGCAGTTTGCACCACAGAGCTTATATAACATGATGGGTAAGTGCATTGTTAATGCTTCAGAACGATATCTCAGGAGTCCGGCAGGGTGAAACAAAAGTTGCTTAGCCAGGCAACCGGTGCTCAAATAATTAGCTAATAAACCCCAAAGATAATTAACTTCAGTAGATACAAGCCAAACTAGGTTCAGAGCCTACATGCCAGTAACTGCAAGTTTGGATAAGGCACAGTAAATGATGATGCTACTATATACTGGATATCTTTAAGAGTGTCAGTGCAGCAGTTTTACATTTAGAATCCATGGAGTAGTGTTTTTCTCTGCCTCCAGAATCTCTCATCCACTATCGTGGAAGCCCCATGTGCAATTCATACTTGGTGGTTTGTGGGTTTTTTTCCTTTTGTTTGTTTCAGATCTCTTGTATAGTAATCTTTGAAATGTTACAGAAAATGAAGTGAGATTGATTATATCATAAAATTTAGCGTGGGGAATTAGACGTTGAATTGCCTTGTAAACCAACAAGGTGTCTGAACAGGCCCACAGAGATAGCTGTAATTTTTTTTAAAGTTGTGCCAAAAACTTACTTCCCAGATGATGTACTTTTGGTTAGACATCTAAAATGAGAGAATTCTTCTTTCAGGATCAGCTATCTGTCCTTCAGAATTTTAGAAGAGTCCCTCGAGTACTGCAAGAAACATAAATTTAGTTGTGAGGTGCTTTGTTTAATTTCAGCTCCTCATATTCTACTTCACATCTTTATTCAGGATACATTAAACAGATAAAAGAAAGAAGAAAATATGAATTACTCTTTATAGTACTCAGATCTGTAAACAAGAGGGTAGGTTCTTATTGTTCCAGAGTTGCTTTTAAGTGGAACTCTCTCTGAAAGGGCATGTGTTTCTGCTGAGCAGCCTCAGTGTCTGGCCTAGTACTCTGTGAGCTCCTCTCTGGCACAGAAAGGGATGTGAGAACCCTTACTTTAAAGTAGTTCAAAGTGGAGCAACTAAAATTGTATATGGAAACAATTAGGGTCAGCAGAAAACGTGGGGTTTTGTGTGGTCTCCTCCCCTTGCCAATGCCTAATACACAAGGGAATGTATTGGTTGGTACCAATTGGTTTGACACAGTTGTTGAAAGGAGGCACCACTTGCTCTTCTTTACTTATTCAGGAAAGGCATCTTTTATGAGCCCCTTATAAGTACTGGGGTACAGGAAAAAACTAAAATTGTAGTTGTAATTGATGCTGCATATTTGAAAAATGTATATGTAAATACTAAACTAAGTTCTTATCCTGTCACAGTGGCAAAGTATCTGAAGTCAGTAACAGTGTAAACACTTCCTTATCAGTTCATACAGATCAGTGGAGAGTTATTTCTCCCAGGATACTGAACTTTACCAGATTGATGCCAAGGCCTAAATTGATTATTTCAGGTACTTTTGGTCATTGTGAATCTTAGTGAAATTATTGCTTTATCAGTTTTATTTCATAGCATTTATTGATAAATTTGGTGGTATCATCAGCAGACACCAGTCTGTGAATTGAGCGTCTGCTTACTATTGGTGTATTAGTGACTGCCGAAGTACTCTTGCATTGTATTTCACAGATTATTCTGAGTTGTAAGGGACCTACAAGGATCCTAACTTGAGTCTAACTTTTAGGTGAACAGCTCCTATGGGGTTTGAACCCACAACCTGGGTGTTTGGGTGTTACTGGCATCATGGTCTAAGCAACTGAGCTAATCTCAGGATCACTGCAGTGCTTGAGCACATCCTCTGAAGTTTGACTGCCCTCTTCAATGCAGATATATATATTTCATAATTCTGATAAAAGTGTTCCTCAGAAGTACAAAATTTGAAAAAGTAAACCAGTGCTGTTTCTAGCGTGATGGTTGTCCAAGCAGGCCTGTGCCACCATTTTCTCATGAATTGATGCTTCATTTAGAACACCATGACCTATAAGTTTCTTCAGGTTTTTACTTTTTTGGCCATTGGTTACTTTTTTAGGTTCAGGAGGCCAAGTTCACTCTGTTCCTGGGATTTGCATTTATTAACTCACAAAACCATAATGAACACAAAGACTATCTCAGTTCTTTGCCCAGGCTTGGCTTCTGCTGTGTTTCCTCCCTCTAGTCCCTAGCCCGTACTCTGGCTTCTGCTTCCTTTAGGCAGCTACCAGCACTTCATGGATGTCCTAGTGACATAACAAGCTATGGTCAACTGAGGGTACCTTAGCCCCTTATGGAGCTCAGTGAAGTTTAGCTTATCATTAGTCTAGGATTTACTTGTATTTTGGTTGCTGTTGTGATGGCAGCTGTTGCATGGAAAACAGAACTTGCTTCACACTGGTTGCTTGGGTGTTTCTTATAGGTTATGCTGGAAGGCAATCCATGAGGCTACGTAACAAGCTGTGTAATGAATTGAATGCAGTGCAGCTATATTAGCAGGACTCAGACTGATTTGTTCAAAGTTGTCCTGGATATGTTTACATAAGCCTACATGACTGCAGTTAGTCTCTCCTAAAAGTATAAAGGTTAGATGACAAGACAGAGCTAGGTAGCTATGCTTCTTTGAAGTGTGGAAAGAAAACCATGCCTCTGGGCACTAATGAAGCCTGTCTGACTTAGACATCTATTTTAGATTATACAAATAGTCTCCTGCAAGCATAATTCTTCTCTAAAAGGAGATGAAATGACTAGCTTAGACTTAATAGCTCAAGTTGGGTGAGATAACTCCTAAATACCTATTCAGTCATCTCTTTACGTTGGGTGTGACAGGAGAACAAGGCAACTGCATCCATTATCACAAGTGCATCCGCTTTGCAGCTTGTGCTGTGTCATTAGCAGAAGGCCTGGATTGTTTATTTCTGTGTTGAGGTTCAAGACAGAATTATAAACATATTCACTGTAACACTTTCTTTGATAAACAGCATTACATAAACTTGTCTGCCTACTTCTTGCCTTGAAAGGGAGACTAGAGGAACTGAAATAGGCCAATTCTTGTGTGCTTGTGACTGTATAAACCTGACTGAGCTGTGCCCACTCACTGTTTGCTCATTGCTGGGAAGGAAGAGGGAGAAACTGGGGGAGTGCTACGCATCTGCTTGGGAAGTAGCAGAAGGAAGTAGTCCTTCCCCATTTCTCTACATCTGAAAAAAGTCTTCACAGCTTATCATGCAATCCAAGAATAGTTACAATTTGAGTGTTATATGCTGTGGTTATTGTGGTTAATGTATTCCGAGTTCTCTGGCAATCTCTCTGCTTGGTTGAATAGTGCATATATTGCCACATATTGGCATATGATGTAAGAAAACATGCTTCCTCTAATTTTTAATAATTATTCAATCATTAGTTGATTTTTTTGGAGGGTTTCTTCCCCTACGTGATGTACATGACCTACTTAAAGGAGAATAAACAGGAGATGAACTGTTTAAACTGAATTAGGTTTGAACTCCAGCACTCTGAGTGTGGTAGCATTAACACTCTAGCAGTGCTAAGCCTTTACACCACCTGCTTTCCCTGTTTGTGTTACACTTCTTTTCCTGTGCTTGCTTCTATTGGCCTTTTGCTCTGACAAGCCCAGTGACTCATTCCTCTGGTGTGTCAGTCTGCCTGACAGACTCTCATCCTTTAAAACATTGAGTAACTTGTCTCTTAAAGGGAAAAAGAAATATTGGGGCTCAAGAAGAGGCCATCCATTTGACTTTTCATTTTATCCATGGTACAAAAGAGAGGCCTGAAATACCAGCATCAGATGTTCTACATTTTCATGTATGAAAAGTTGCAGCGAAAATTTTGGTCTCCTGTTGCTGTGATTTATTTTGCCAGGTGTGCAACAACTCGGCTAAGGAAACCATATGTTTCTCTGGCTTTGTACCAAGAAATAAAACCTTTTTTTTTTTTAAAGAACCCAGAACAGCCGAAAATTGAAACTCTAAAACTAGAATCAAAATACTTATTCAACAAGCTGTATAACGTTGGCTTGGTATTTGTTTTCTCTATGTCATATTTCTTTGATGTAAATTAAAAAGTACATGCTAAGGTTACACAGATTAATTTGCTTGGCATGGCAACTTGTACTACAAAGGCCAGAGTCCAGCTCAGCTGTATTAAATAGGTAATATATTTTGTTTAAAGTTTCAATTAAAGCCTGAGGTCAAAAGATAAAATGGTCCCAGTGGGAACTTGAACACTTTAATGCCAATATTAGGATTGCTTAAGGATCAGCCTCTACTCTAGATGACTTTTGCGTTCCTTGAAATCTGATATTGTACAGTTGATTGTATTACATTGCTTTTAAAACCACACTGGCCCACCTGCTACAGTAATTCATACTCCTGACAGTTAAGTGGTGTGAGGTGGACCATGGAGGATTTATTTTAATACCAAAAAGTAACAAGAAAGATGTTGGACTGGCATTGTTCAGGCTTACGCTGGCAGGATACTGTCATGAAGACAAATGTCTTGATTGCATTTCATCTGCCTTTGCCAACTAATAGATATCTGAGTGTCTATTTGTAAATGCATTTAATGCAAAGCCTTGCAAATATTTTTTATGAGAAATGCAAGTTGGAAAAGAAGCTAACATTCCAGGAGTCACTACAGTTCATGATGCGCAAATTTAAGTTTAGATTTCTCCTTGCTAATCTTCTGCATTGCACATGGACAGAAAACAAATCATACACAAGTGTACAGACCAGAAAAGGGGAGCCAGATTTTACATCTGGAGCAGAGGTTTGTATCATAAATACAAAGGCTTAGCATGCAGAGAGACTTTCTGTGTTGATGATTATAACATAACTATCACTTTATTTGATTGTGCTTTTGGGTGGACATGGCTGTTTCTACAAACCTGTTAATATTGTTAAGGTTCCTTTACCCCTTGCTCCCATTAAATGCTTTCTTACTGAATTATTTTAAAATATTGTTTGGAACTCCAAGAAACCTTTTTGCTGATGTAGTTTTATTGTTCGTACTGTGCAAGACTTAATTTTTAAGATCTAAAGATGATTAATCTGTGAAATACATATTCCACATCCTAACTTACGCAGAGTATGGTACCTCATTTGTCCAAGCTTCAGTCATTGGTGTGCTTCCTATGTGTCTCTTGAAATTTTACTGGTAATTTCTTACTAAGTGTACATAAAAATTCTTTTTTCATTGAAAACTAGTTTAGTTGGAAAAAGCAGATTTTTTTTCTTTCATAGATTTATTTTATTTTATTTTCCATGGAAGTAAGAATGGAGTTTGCACCAATGGTGATGAGAACAAAATGCTGTGCTTGCTCTCTTCTCCTTCCTGCCCCCATCCTGATATTTTAACCTTTCCCCCTCTGAGACTTTGCAGGCTGTGGTAGTTTATATCTGCTGTCCAAAGCTAAGTAGCTAAGTGCTGCATCCAGTTAGCAGCCAGTCACTAGAGGCCAGACCACTGAGGTGCTGGAGTGTTTCCAGAGAAGGGCAACAAAGCTGGTGAAGAGTCTAAAGAGTGAGTCCTGTGAGGAGCGGCTGAGGGAGCTGGGGTTGTTTAACCTGGAGCAGACGAGGCTCAGGGGAGACCGTATCACTCTCTACAACTGCCTGAAAGGAGGGTGTAGCCAGGTGGGGATTGGCCTTTTCTCCCAGGCAACAAGGGGCAGGGCAAGAGGAAAAGGCCTCGAGCAGCGCCAGGCAGGACGTTAGGAAGAATTTCTTCACTGAAAGGGTTGTCAAGCATTAGAATGGGCTGCCCAGATGGGTGGTGTTGGAAGTGCTGGAAGTGTTCAAGAAACCAACTGGGCATGACACCTGGTTCTATGGTCTAGTTGCCATGGTGGTGTTTGGTCAAAGATTGGTCTCAATAAACTTGGAGGTCTTTTCCAACCTAAATGATTCTCTGATTCAAAGTATAAATCTGCAGTCTAATTGCAGTGTTTCCTGTTTTTTCACTTTGTTTTGAGGGATTCAAGCTGGGTATGAAGGTGTATTACAGCAGTGGATTGCTAGAGAAGATAATGGATGCAATGTTTGAGACCAGGATTTTTTCCCCCTGTTCTCGGATTTTCTTAATTTTATCTTTTTGGATTATTGATCTATAAGTTCTTGTGAAATGCTTCAGTTTTCTGATGTAATATTCTGAAAAAAATTAGTCTAAGACTGAAATGCATTTGTATTTTAAATGTGTAGGGGTTTACGTGAAAATCAGTATAATTTTAACATTTGCAGACCCCCAAAATAGTCTAATACTGAATTTGGACTACAGGGATCCCAGTTAGGCATGATTCTAATGGACAGTGGTTCTATTAGTAGTATTTTAAAGAAACCTATACTGGCAAGAAAATGAAATTATCTATCTCATGTGAGCTGAATGCCTCTATTTTTGTCATTATATTTTTTTCACTTTGTACAACAACTTTGTACAACAGGAAACAGCTGTGCTAAGTCCATGCCGTTCCATGCTGCATCTGATTTTATTTTGCCCTTCATTTATATCTCTTTTCTACTTTAGGTATTTTCCTTCAAAAGTAGCTTAGTGGTCTAATTAAATCAGATAAAGCTTTGCTTTGGCTAATTGAGGCCTATAAGTGTTTGTTCAGCCAGACTAAATGTGGATTGACTCCCATCTATCGAAAGCCCTCTTAAAATACAGTAAATGCCTTGAAATTCCTTGAAATCTTCAAGGAGATTGTTCTGTAAAAGGCCTATGCAGCACTTGGTGCTCATTATGTTCACATGCTTCAGCTGTTTCGGAGAAGATGTGCATGCGCTGCATATTTATAACCAAAACTGTTAATCTTTTACAGTATATCTTAAACATCAGGATAGTATAACATCGAACTGTGCTTCCAGATTTATTAAGTTGTTTTATGCACTAGTACTGAAGGGAAGAAAGAAGGAAGTCATATATCTAGGGAGGTGCATTTATGGTAAGCCCATCTGCAGCCTTGATTTGTACAAGAAAGCTGCATGGTTGCATTATCAAAGACACAAATTCCTTGTGGTATGGTGGCACACAGGGATGCAGACCTCTCCATCATTTTCTAAGGTGACTTTTTATATTCCCAATTAAAAAAAAATCATGGAGAAATGAAATTTAAATCCTGACTGAATTATATATTAGAGATTTTTCAGAGAGCATCTCCATCTTCCTTTGTGCTTTGACATCTGGAATCTTGTTCATGCCAAATTTTATATTTTCTATCTGACATTTTTACTACCCAGAAATTTGGTAATTTGAGGGTTAAATAATTGACACATAGAAAGATGATGCAAGGCAGATTTACCCTGCATTGTGTCCTTTATGGAGATAATTTTTCAGCTGTCTTTGTAGCAATATCTTTTGGGGTCCTTAAAGGAGGACCACTGGAGGGATGTATCTTCTTGATCTGAAAATATGAGTGCATTACCTCTGCGAAGGCATACTAATAGCATCCACAGTTCCACTGTACTTCCTCATCAGAAAGTCTGACATGCTCCCTGCCAGGCCATGGCCTTTGTGTGGTGTGACTGCATGCATCTGAAACAGAACAAATACGAAATCAATAGGTGAGAGGTTAATCTAGAACCGTGTGGCATACATTCATGTTAATGGTAGCTAATTTTGCTTTTTAATAATGTGTGATATTTGTTAGAAAATCTTGTGTTCTTTTTTGTTCTTTTTTCCCCCCCTTTTTCTTAAAATCACATTACATTTAATTATCAAGTGAAAAACTAGCCTTTCAGGGGAAATAGCTGCTAGCAAGCGAATCTTTAATTAGCATCATTCTTTAATATAAATATTTAATGTTTATTATGATTCTCATTGGTTTCTAATTATTGTTACTTATATGTTAATTATTGTTAATGATATGTTAATTCATTATTTTTTTATAATTAATGTCCTGGCGTCATTTTAGTGGGGAGGTTTTGGCTGTCTTGTTATTTTAGTGGGTTTTTGTTTAATTTTGTTTATTTTTAAATGCAGTATTTTTAAAGGACTGTTTTTAAATTCCAAGGATCCTGAGGAAATACAGGAAAATATTGTAGGTGAATGGTAGTCTTGCAAGTGATCTATCTCTATGGCAAATAAAATCCACTTGCATATAAGGATTTTAGTGATGGTGTAAATCTAGTTAAAAGGCATCCCATTTCTCATTTCTTTGAAAGCATTAGAAGTGCTAATGAACTTCATATGCACTTTAAATAGCGTTTCAATTGTGTACTAATGTTTTTCTTGCACTACATTAGTAAATGAAAGTTACAGTTTAACAATCTATGCTCTTTCTTGTAGAAAAGCCAAGAAAGTGTTCATAAAACTAAAAAAATATTAACTGAACTAACCCCCTTAAAAATGGAAACAGTTTTGAGTTACTGATTTGTCCCATTTTACTCCAGTCAGCTACTGAATTTATTACCACCAGTCATTGTGCAGGCAATGCTGCACGTGTCTGTGTGTTGATACAGATTAGGGAACGGAAATAGCTGTCAATTTATGTCTTAAGGTTTCCACTACCGTGAATTTCTTTCTCTGTTGTTGTTACCTTTGTTGAACTTTATAGATCTGACAAGTTTCATTAATAAAGTGTCTGTGTGTCAGATTTTTAGCCTGAGTTTTGAAAGCTCTTGCAAAAATAAGTAATTGTTAAATTAGATGTAGAAACCTGCTCATAAGTGTGCAGTTGGTTCGAATGTTTTTTGCCAATGGGCACTGTTATCTTTTCAATGACTAAATAATTTGTGTTGCAACTTTATAAAAGCACATGATTGTAAATGACAAATACTATTCTTATTTTAATCTCAGACATACAAATGCACCCTGGATGACAGAAATCAATCCATACATGTTTTCTCTGACATTGTTGGAAAATTGTCTTAAGCTGCAGTAGCTATTATTAAATTGCACCAGTCCAATGCATAAAATCACTTGATTGAATTAATGGTTCAATTAACAATTGCTTGATTTTATCTGGTCTTTGAATGCAGCAGTGGCAGGAGCTGTTGTCAGTTTTCAACTTACTTTGATTTCTTTTTAGATAAGGGTATCACTAATCATTTAGAAGATGCAATTAATAACAGACCCTCTAACAGTACTTCCTTCTGTAGTAATTACAGGTTCTAATTACTTCTAGTGTAGCAATTCTTGATTATGTGGGGCTTATAGGCAGAAAACGGGCTCTTCAGAAAAGAATGTTCAGCAACAGAATTCCCTTCAAAGCCTTCAGAGGAATACAGGTTCTTTTTCTACACTTTGACATTTAGATTGACGTGTTGTAGCTTTGTTTCTAGGTGCATCTCTCAGAAATATCCTCAGAGTTTTAGAAGGCTAGCTTGTAGAGTAGTTGAGCTCCTAAAACCTATTAAAAATTGAGCTTGCCGGTACTCCAAAGATTTTAATCTCCTGTATCAGAATGCATCATGGAAAATAGATGAGAACCCTGGATCTATTTGAAATTTGACAGTGCGTTCAGCCTTTACTACCAGCAGATAATGGCTGCTTACATTGCTTTTTAGAGCATCTTGTTGTTAATTGCTTGAAACTTTGCCAAGCTGTAACAGGTTGGGCTGAAATTTTCCACTTAAAGAAAAGGACAATATGGATTTCTCATTTCCTGTATGCTAAACGAAGCAGGGGCCTGTGGGAAAAATAGTATGCAATCAGATTAATTAAACATTCTACCATAAAGCATGCAGCTAGGGAGAGGAGCTGAGGGGAGCATATAGCTTGACTTCTGGCTTCTTACATCCTTTCAACACTTCATGACTTTGTTTTGTGCATGTAAGGTATAATGTTATGTCATTTATTTCTGAGTTCTGACTTAGCAAAGAAACTGCATGTGATGTTATTATTACTGAATTTGATCATGAGTTTTGGGAGTGTTCATGTTCTTTCAGGGTTTCTTACTTGTTTGGATTTTTATTTTTTTTTTTTAAATTTGGCCTGGGCTTTTTTGGGGGAATTGTTCTTTTAGTTTGGTCTTAAACAGCAGAATTGCTTGAGTACTGGGACTGAAGCATCATCTGCTTCTGTGTATGTAATCAGATACCCAAGACCAGTGCATGAGTACAGAGTGCTCTGTAGATCCTTGAGTTAGAAATCCTGGTCTGCTATATTTACAGGGTTGCACTGCTTTTTTGAGAAAAAACTCTATTTGTTCATAAAAATCAGGGTGGCTTCCCTTAGCCTTGGCTCAGTATGACTTCTGACTCTGCATCATTCTCATTTTATCTGTGGGCTGCAGCTCGGTCATTTTGCATGCACCACACCCTAACTCCTGTGCCACATTTTGCCTGGGATCCTTATCCTCTGCTCACAAAGCCTAACTGGGCCCTGTTCAGTTTTCTTTCCTCAAGAAAATCCTCCACAGTCTCTGTAAATACTCAAGATAGAGTAGCTCCCATGGTATTTTACTTCTCTGAGCATCTTTTTCTCTGAGTTCTGGGGGTGTGATTGTTGGCTTCAAGCTTGAATAAGGAACATTGGTCCATCTCTCTCTGATGCCTTCACAGTTATTAATTTCATTGTAGTGCATAACTGGAGGCAGTGACTCACCTGGAGACAGCCTTGGCTGACCTTTACTTGGGTCGGCTGTAGTCCTCTCTGGATCCTCCAGTAGTAGCACTTGATAAACTGTGACTTCATAATTTGGGCAAGATACTTAGCCATTTATTTCAAATGAACCAACTGGTGAGATGATGAAATCCTGAATCTCCAGTAGGCATTTTCAGTCTGTCATTGGCTTAAGCAAAAGCCTTTGTGAAAGAGCAGTGTAAATGCAGAGCCTTAATTTCAAAGCTGCTGTTCTTCACCATTACATACATATTTGATATTGCTTATTTCCAACCTTTGAGAAATTTGGTTGTTTGCTTCTTGAAGAAAGAGATTGTCTCTCTGTGTATCCTAAACCCTTTCTCAGAAACTTTGACTACAATCATCTGTATAATTATCTGTTGTTCTTCAACATTGCCTGCCTCGGCCTCTCACAGTAAATGATTCCACTTTGAAAAATGTCCAGTTTTGGTCATTTTGTATGTGACTTCTTAAGGCTAGCAATTTTAGAATAAGGGAAGGTATGTTCTAATTTTAAAAAATTGTGACAGGCGACCTAATAAGACTACATTCAGAAATTAGGTTTTTCAATGTCTTGCCCCTCCCACCAATATAGTTTCAGGATTGTTTTCTTAAACTTCCCCAGTTTTTAAAACAAAATCTAGGTCCTTGATTTATTGTGATTAAATGAAAACATTTTCCATGTGCTCCCTGCTATTCCATGCTTTGCAATGCAGACTGATGGAAAAGAAGTACCTTTTCTACAGTAGATGAGATAAAATTTCTATTACTTTGAGACTTTTGACTGAAATTTAGCAGCTGAAGCTCTCTCTCACAATTCTGTTCCAACAAGAGTTTCATCTCAGCTATGCTCTTTCAGCCCTACTAAGGTCTTGACTCAGTCCCCTCACTCAAGTGTCTCTAAGGCTTTTTCCTGTGTGTCTGTGTGTATATGTATGTGTCACGGCAAGTGTTTGAATCACTTCACCTTTTTCAAGATCTCTGCACATTTAAAACATAGAGAATGATTCATGTGATAACAAATTATGGGAACCTTGAGAAATTTGGAGTATTCTCACCAGTGTTTCTTTTCCTTGGTAGGAGAAGCCTATATGAGAATGAGCCGGCTGCCAGAAGCAGAGCACTGGTATGTGGAGTCACTGCGATCCAAGAGCGACCACATCCCAGCCCATCTCACCTATGGAAAACTGCTGGCTCTGACGGTGAGTTTATCAGCAGCTCCTGGGAACTGGTCCTAGGCCTCTTGAGGAGGTTAGGTAAGGGGATGAGAAGGCTTTGGTCTGCAAATTGCTTATTGCCCTATTCTTCACACCATTTTAGTAATTTCTTTTAATTAAGGATTTTGACAGCATTGGGGTTTTTCGTAAGACATTGCATCTATTGAAGTATTGCCAACTCTGTGCCAGATGAAAACAAATATAAGAGCATAGGAACTTTATAATGGACAGTAAGGAGTTCTCTGGTTGATAAAACCTTATCACTAGTAACGATTCAATAAAATATTCAGTGTTTGACTCAGGGCTGTAGTAACAGCATATGGCTGGGTGTCACGTACAGTTTGTGAATAACATGACTCATGCTTTGAATTTGCACTTCTTTAGGAGTGTCTGTTTGAGCATGTGAAAAGAACTACTCAGCTACTAGGAGCTTGTTCTAAAAAAAATTAGAAGAGTTGAAATTTTTTATTTCTGTAGTTTCCATTCCTTTTGAGTGTAGATGTGATTGTAGCTCCATCTAAATTAGCCCCATATGTTAGTTATAGCAGAGTGCCGGTTCCTCCTTGGTTTTCACACATTTTAAAGAGGAAAATGGATTTCTATTTTATTCACTCAAGTAATTCTCTTTTAAAACTGCTTTTCATTTGTTTTCTCGTGCCCATTTTTGTGACCAATATCTTTTTCATTTTTACCTTTTCTACGCTTGCTTTCATTGTTCACCCTAGTGGGTTCGTATTCCCTTTCTATGCTTTACTGATACACCTCTGTATGGCTCTTCAGTCCTTGTGCCTCAGTCTGAATCTCTTCCTCAACTTTTCACCTAGCAATAAGGTTTTTCTATGATCTTGATTATGAGCTGCCCAGTCTTCAAGCAAAAAATATCCTTCTACACAGGGTAGATATCCAGTGGAAAACAACAGCTCATAATTAATTTCAGCAGATCCATTACTGATGAAAGTATCTGAATTTGGAAAAGGGGGAGAAATTAGAACAGAAGTTTTCTGTATGAGTAACAGGTGACAACATAGTTAGAAAGAATTAAAAAGTGGTCAGTGTTATCCTGTAATGTCAAACAGAGTTTGATTAAAAGCTACCTGGATGGGAATTTTTTAGCTTGTAATGGAAGTCAAGAGTGTAGTGTTATATCTTCACTGCCTCTAAGTTCCAGCTCCTGGAAAGGCATTTTTTCCTACAATTTTCAATTACCGTTAAAATTGCTAGGATTTGACAAATATATGCATTCACTGATTACTTTCCTCTGGAATAGAACTATGAATAAGTTACAGAGAAAAATTTTCTAATTTACTGTGCTTTTCTGGAAGATATCTTTATATCTTGCACCTAAAAATAATAGGAGAAAGTCAGAGCTATTGATTTCTTCTTAGCAGATCTTTGACATAAAAGTTCTAATTTATTGGAATTGCTGTGAGGAAGTGTCATGGTTTATGAAGGGTATTTCCCAATTCACTGAAAACCACACGCCACTTGCTCACTCCGCTCTCTCCCTCCCTCCCTTCTGTGGTGGGATTAAGAGAACTTGGAGACACAAAAGGTAGAGATCATGGGCTGAGATAAGAACAATTTAATGGAAACAGCAATGAAATAGGAAATTAACAGTAACAGCAACAATATTAATAGCAGAGTGTACAAGTGAGGCAAACAATTCACATGCAGATGCTCACCATGCAGAAAGCCCTGACCATATCCAGCCACGCTCTGTGACCTGAGAAGGACCTCTTCTCTGTCTCCAGAAAATAACGTGAGGTGGTACAGAATAACTTATGGGTCTTAGTCATGCCCTTCCTGGGTACTGCAAAAATTAACCCTATCCTGGCCAGAACCAGGACAGGAATGAGTTTTCTCAATTAAAATACAAATCTCTGGGGATTTTTTTTTATTTTTTTAAATTCATACACACCTCTTCTGCAGTATTCTTCTGGTTAATTTTCTGGTTAATTTGCTGAGTGTGTGAAAGATGAGGTATGCTAGGAAAAGTCTTGCAGTGATTCTGGGAAACAAGGTCTCACAGTTTTCTTCAAAATAACAAATCCCCAAATCCCAGAAGTGTAAAGCACTGTGGGTCAGTAATTTTTATTTACTTTATTTTGTCCCCTCATTATGAAAGTGCGCATACAGGACTAAACATTAGTGTCATTATTGTTTGGAAGGAAGTGATGAAAAACGTGCGTGAATCCTTATAGCAGAATTGAGCTGTTTACTTTTCCCCAGGGATATAAATGCAAGGTACGCCTGGGTGGAGTGTGCCTTGAGCATCTGAGCTGTGTTTGTGGAAGAACATGTCTCATTAGCAAGGAGGAGAAGAGTTGTATACAGCTTTGAACACTGAATACTGCACTATGATAGGCAATAAAATACTGTACCTTTCTTTTCTCAACACACACTTGCTTACCTATACTTGTTCTGTGTCATAATTGTAGTCTATTCTCATCACATTTGTTATCATCTCTTGACACTTTTTTCATGTACAGATAGGGTTGATGTCCATTCTACTGACAGCATAAGCTGGAAAGGTGGTGCTGATGTCTTGTTGACTTGTAGGACTTCATAAATATATAGCAATGCAAGATGTTAATGACAAAGTAATTAGAGATGGCAGAACATTTTTCAGGTGGTTATTTCATTTATGGAAAACAAAGTTCCTTTATCTTTGGTCTACTGAAAATTGGCATTTATTTCATTTAGTTCTTTCAGCTGCAAAGTCCGAAAAGATATTCAACAGGAAAAGAGATGAAGAGATTTGGCAGTGAAATATGGATTTTTGTCTCCATGTTGGTCACATTCTCTTAATCAGTTTTGCAGTCAACCGTCTGCTCAGTGATTTACATTAAATGGAAGTCTAGTTTTTGATATACTGAAGTGTCCTAGTATTAGTTCCCATCACAAATATATGATTGCTATAACTGACATGCTTCCTGGAAATCTTCATAAACTTCCTTGGGATTCACATTAGAGCTGCTGCCTTTGGCATAGTTGTTTCGGCCCCTTCCCAACTTGAGGTACCACTGTGATTTATTCTTCTATTACACTTTGCTACCTGGGCTCATGATCATTTTCTCACAGCCTGTAAATTTAGGAGAGAGAAAAGCCTCCTGCACTTAGCTTTTGGATGTTAGAGAAGAGACGCTTGAGAGGTTTCTTTCCCCACTTCTGTCAGAACGAAGCATTCAAGCTTCCTACAAACCTGTTTCTGAATATAGGTGCTGAGATGAAACTGCTGATTGCACTTCGCTGTGTCTCTTTTCCAGGAGAGAAATGTGAGATGGATGGTGGAGTGAAGGGTGGTCGTAGGTGCTAATATAGATAGAAAATTTTTCTCTGTCAGTGAGACTGGGGGGTGAGGGAGGAGAGGAGGTAAGTTTCAGACAAGTTCCAGCCAAAGGCAATTCTAGTATAAAAGTCCCTAGCAGTAAAGTCAGACCTGTAAAGTTCACAAATTCAGATATATTTTACTTCCAGACTTTAATTCCAATGAAGTGGCTTAATTTTAACCCCACCTTTTCTGCTTCCTCAAGTCTGTTGCCGATATTAATGCTTACTAAAAGCATCATGACATAGAATCATAGGATCACTTAGGTTGAAAAAGATACAAGAAATGCCAGGTGGACTTGTGCATGCTGCTGTATATGCAGGAAAAAAACAGATGAACTTAAGAGCTCCAGAGGAATAGCTAATGAATTTACAGTCCTGTTACCTAATATCATAAGTCACAAGAATTTCCTAACTCCTGTATTGGATCATGTTATGTATTCATATCTAGAAATTACAGCTCACTAAGCTACAATTTTCGTGAAAGTACATTAGGACAGCATAATTTAGTGGTTGAAAAACATGATCAGTAACTCAGTTAGTAGAATAATTGGAAAATAACCAGTTGTCTGGGGCGTAAGTTTGTGCTTTTCTTATTTTTTTGAAAAAACATGTAGCTGTTTAGATCTGTAGTGCTTTAGCATTATGTGCTTTTTCTACCTTTAATTTGTTAAACTGCTTAAATCACTTGTGGTATTTATTTGTCAATGTGACAGCTTAGTTGGCCTATCCAATCTCTTGGTAGCACAGTACCTTGGTACCACAGCAACTTGGTACCACAGCATCTGAGCCTCTTCCCTTACTTAAGTAATTTATTTCTATATCACAAAGAAAAGCATAATTGTTTTAAAAGGCTTTAAAATTGCAAGGCTTCCAGCTTTAACATAAAAAGAGTCTGTCAAAAATGACAGTGCCAGGTGATGCCTTGAGCATATGCTGTAATTCCTTTTCCATTATATGAGCATGTGTTCTAGAAAAGAACGTATTTTCTATTATCCTAAAAAAAACCCCAAACTTTTATGAGCAAGGCTTTTAAATTTTTTCCCTCCTCTCATTTTAGTAGTCCTAAAGAGAAGACTGAAAAACCCTCCTTGCTAATGTCTTCTCTCTCTGCCATCAGCCAGTGGATGGTTGTTATAGTAGCACACTAGTCTGAGAAGCCTTATTTCAATTATAAATAAATGTTTTGAAGTTTTATCTGTTTTGAGAGAACTTGAGCCTACAAACCACCCCGCATAGCCTGCAGTAGTGCCTGTAATTGCTAAAGTGCTTAGGCACAGCCTCATATTGTAACATTTAGCATGTTGTATCTGGGAATTACAGGCTTTGCTATATTTTTCTGGAAAAAATTGCAGTGTTTTCTTGCATTTTACATGGCACCACACAGTGCTGTTAATCTCCTACTTTTTACTGGCTTGGAAAATAACCCAAAGTGCTGTAAGAAAAATTTACTTTGCCTTGTAAAATGTCTGTGCTGCAGCTCCAAACTATTAAATTCAGTAATAATTATCCTAGAAGATTCCCTAAAATCTAAAATACTGTATTTTAAAAGGTTTTCTTCAAAAGGGGATTGGGAAAAAGCAGTCATAGACATGATAGAGACAGACAGTGTTTTGGATTAAAATAAAAGTAACAGGATTGTGACATTCAAGTATCAACAGCGAAGTTTAATACTTTTCTTAAATTTCAAAATAATTCCTCCTCAGTAGGTGACCAGATTTTTGCCTGCAGTTGTTTTTTGCTTATGTTGCTGACAGACAGGAGGCCAGAGAGGTATCCTGCCATTTCTGGGTGGTTGTGAAATTGCTCAAAGTGCCACTGTCAAATACCCTACTGTACGCAGTAATTGGTCTGGGTCTTGATTGTCATCTCAAAATAAATAGAAATAAACAAAATCATAGAAATAAATGGAAGGTAGGAAGAACAGAAAAAAATGGGACAGCAGGGGAAAAGGGGAACATAATGCAATGAATCGACTAATTCGACATTTGCTATTTCTGTAATTACTTGCTGCTAGTGTTTCAGCACAGAAAGGAAATTTGCATTTCTGTTGGAAAACCCTGTCATATTGTCATTTTTTAATGTCACTTGTTGATTGCTACCTTTTTTTTTCTGTCTCTGGATTTACACAAATTGGAAGAAAGGAGGAATGAGGGAGAACAGTCATGGTGTCAAAAGAATTGTGACTGTTCTTAAGACATAGCAATTGAAATGCCTTATGTTAAACCTAGGTATGATTTTCTAGAACAGTTTATCTCTTCTTTAGTAATCAATTCCTTTAAAATGAACAAAAATATTTTTAGTAATACTTCTGGGAATGATAAATGCCTACATATACAGAAATCATTAATTTATGAAAAGGCATTTTCTGAACAGGTCGATTTAATTAGATCAGCAAAGCTCTTAGGTATTTAATTTTGGGAGACTAAATCCCTTGGCTCTTAGTACTGCTTCTAGGAAGAAATTTTTAATGAAAAATGGATATTTCAGTTAAACTCACATCATAGCAATGTATAAATGACATTGAATCCTGGAGAATGCTCTCCCTAAGAAATTAAGAGTTAAGCCAAGCAATAGCCACTACTGCTTTTCTGTCTTTTATTCAGTTTGTCTTTGGAGGCTAATGCAGAGACTATGATTTTTCTTGCCACTTGAAATCTCTGGAGGGTTAAAACTGATCCAAGCACAAAGTTTGTGTTTAGCTCTGAATTTGAAAAATGCAGAAGTTGTTTTCATTTTCCTTTCCAGCTTGCAAGCCATTCACTTTAGGGGGTAAGAGCAATGGGTTTCCATTGTCAATGTGGAAAATCATGTTTATTGACTTGCAAACTATGGACCCTATGCTTTCAAGGTTTGGTTATCTGTTGTACCTGGATCTTTAACACCTCCAGGCTGAAGGACAGGATTTCCGAACTGTAGAAATTTCAATAGCTGACATCCATTGAGCTTGAATTTCTTCTGAGGTTGGCTGCATGCCATAAGTATTGCATCCATAGATATACTTTTCAGTCCCCTTAGGACATATGCTTGGCTGCATGCCAGTTGTAACAGAATTAATTGTAAACCAGAGTATTTTCATTTAAATATAGCATATCTATCTAATTCATAAATTAATCTGGAACAGATATTTAGGCTCATAACCCCTCACTAACCTCCTTTAGGGATCTCATCTTCTGTATCATATTTCTAACTTCCTGTAGGCAGGAAAGGGGGAACCCTAAACTTCTCGCTTTACTCAACACAAATTTAAAGCTTTTTATAGAGAACCTTGCTGACACAGGATGAACTGCTTCTGTGAAAGAGTCACAGAGTGGTTTGGGTTGGAAGGAACCTTAAAGGCCATCTACTTCCAACCCACCAAAAGAGATCTTTTTGTTTTGTTACATGGTTGAATGTAGCTGCTGCTCACCCATAATTACTCTGTGTAGTAATTTTGTCAGTAAAAAAAGGAAAAACGCATTATCTAGGCCAAATTTAGCTTAGAAGAAATTCATAGAATTCAGTGAAAACAGTGTGTGAAGACCATGGATTTATACTATATTAACTGGCCGGTGAAATATGAGTAGATATTAATGCACTTTATTAGAAAATATAAAATGTGGTTTAAGACTGAATGGAAAAGAAAGGGACTAACATGGACATTTACTTAACATTTCATTACCTATTCTTGATACAAGATAATCTAAAGCTTAATGACCAAGATGAACATTTCAATATGGGTCTAGACAGTGAGTAAATCACAAGATGTAGAATGAAATCTGTTCTTTAAAAGTTTACTTAAGACTGTACACAATATTTCTTGGTTCCTACAGTGATGTAAATATGTAAATTCCTTTTAGACTTTTAGTTGCCCCAAAAGAAAGAGTAAAAAATAGATATGTCGTTATTAAAAAACCCCCCACAAACCCTCAAACAAACAGAACAACCAAAAGAAAAAACAAACTCCAAGGGGAAAAAAAATTCTATGCCTAAATTTCTTTTCTGTATTGTTTTGGATGCTTTAATAAAACAAGAATGTTTTTTTTCTTATAAGAGACCCATAAAACCAGAAAATGGATGTCAAATAGCTTTAATATATTATTGATTAATATGATAAATACTACTTCAAGAATGTATCATCTTAATAGTCTCTAAATCACACTCTAAGCCAGTAAAGTTGTGAGCCGTGCTTTAAATTTCTAAATCTATATATAAGCAGGGGTGTCACATTCAAAAATGCTTAAGTTCCAGTGGATTCCTGCCAAAGTCAATGGGCACTGCTTAAATCTCAATTCTCTGGTTATCATGCCTTAAATAATTCCTGTAGATGTAGACTCAAGAGCCTGGTTTATGTTGCTACTCTCTAAATTAACCTTGGCTCATAGAAAAATTATACCGACTTCAGTAGAATCTCACTGAAGGTAGTAGATGGATTTTTACTCAGCAGAAATAGGCATATGGTTGAAGGAGGACTAATGTGATATATTAAGATGGAAGTGAACCACTTAAGGTGCAAATAGAGGATTAAACTAAAACAAGATGTTGCATTTTATTGATCCTACCAAGGCTTATTTCCAAAAGCAGTGTACTGGATTGCACAAGCAGTATGCATAGACTCATGTGCATGTGAGGACCCTGGTCCAGTGAAATAACTGGGAAGGAAAATGTCAGTTGTGACCTCAGTGACAAGGTTATGTGGATGTGTCGCATTGGACAATAATGAGAAAGTTGCCTCACATTTATTATAAGGTAAAGACTAGTATATGGTGAATTGTGTGGATTGATAGATACAGATTTATAACCTAATTTCCTCCAGAGTAATCCAATTCATGCACCCATACACTGAGATTAATATATTACACCAAAGAGAAATAATATGTTCTTGAACATACTAGAGAGACAAAGCTTGAGGCTCAGTGCATGTATCAGTATTGTTTCTCACTGTGATCATCTAAGGATGTAAGAGAGGAAAACTGTAAGAAGATAGCATCTTTTACGAGCCTACTGATACTAGCTGGACAAAGAATGGCTCTGCATGACTTTAGACTCCTCCCCCCAACAATTCTTTCTCTTGTGATATACATATTGTTTCTCATTCGCTTCTCCTTACAAATCTTGCCTCATATGCATGTTTCTCTGGGACAGATGTTAACCTTTAGAAGTCACTGCCATGTTCAATTGATTTTGTATTACTTTTATTTTATTTTACTTTTATAGTACGGATGAGATGAAGAGCCAAGATTTATCTTCTTAATGCACAGAAGGTATAGAAACTGAGATAAATGTTGGACTTTTGATGTTAAAAATGCAAGTCCTGTATATGTCAGTTGCATTAGCATTTCACATACAAATTATGGTGCAAGATATTTACCCTGTAATTCAGAGTGAAGAGGGAAGGGTTGTAGAAATAACAGCAAAATGAAGAGGAAAAATGAATCCCTTTAGCCATTAAATATTAGATATTAAAGTTGTTTCTTAACTATTAATATTTAGAAAATGGGAGAGGAGCTTGCCTATGTCAATGACATCACTGTAAGATACAACTCTCTAGTTCCTGTTTCCTTAGTCCAGCTAAGTAAAAGCTTTTGAAGAATGTATTATTAATTTACTCAGTATCGCACCACTTAAATTGTGTTTTGCCTGTCCCATCACAACTTTTGTAAGGCAAAAGGAATTGGCTATGAAACAGATATGTAGGTACGGAAACACAGAAAGGAAGTCACAGGTTCAGTTCAGACTTACTGTCTTTGTGTACTCTGTGACTTTAAAATGTCTTATAGAGGAAGAAGAAAACATGTAAAGTAATCTTTTCTTCTATATCCAGTGCCCACAGTTTAATCAACCTTCCATTAAGAGATCTGTTCATAATTCAAGTGAAAATGTGAATGCTTGCAAAAAAAAAACAAAACCAAAAAACAAAACAAAACAAAAAAAAACTAAACCAAAAAAAAAAAATGTAACAGATTTGGAAAATGACAGTCAACTGCATTTGTGACAGAAATTAAGTTGTTTGTGCAATCACATAATTACCAGTTAAAGCTTGGAAAAAACCCTCCCTATATTAAAAAAATGAAGTCTCTGTCCTATTGGTGAAATCCTTGTAAATGTTGAGTGATGAATATTTATGACATATAAAGTTGGTTTAAATTGCAGAGACCACCTAATTTGTTGAACCACCTTACTGGGTGCCACTGTGTCATCATAGTTTCCACAAGAGGGTTATTCAGAGCTGCTCAGCTGTATTAGTATTTTCCAGTTTTACTACCATCTCAGGGTCCCCGGGCCTCCAGCAGCCTGAAATACAACAGCTGCCTCAACATGAATTTGGCACAGTCTACCAGCAAAGTGAGGAAAAAATTGGGGTGAATATCAAAATGGTAGTTTTGTCCTCAGTTTTTTAATATTTTAAGGATAAATGCAGCCTTTACTAATGTATCAGCTGCCATTGGCTAGCTCTGTTTCATTTATTGTAGTGATCAAAACAGTCATTTGTAGGAAAGCACAGTTAAGCAACGTATCTGACTATATTAGCAAGGACGGATACATTGTCCTGGTCTTTAGGGAAGAAGCAACCGACAAAACAAAAAATTTCTTGCAGTCGACTACAAAGAACCGGTCTTAAAAAAATCAAGCCTCTGAATTAATATTTAAACAATTAACTGTTTGGCTTCCGAAACTGCAAGCAAGCAGCCATTCTGATTTGGAAGTCTGCATGATTTGTGGAGAGGGAGGTATTTCTGAAAGCCAGAACAACTTGTGTGCTAGGTTGTAAGAGCCCTGTGTCACTTAGATGCACTTTGTAAACGTTTTTTTTTCCTTTTAAATTTGTTGGTGTTGCTTGAAAATGGTAATCATGGGCAATTTGTCTTTTTTTTGGGCATGGGAAGAGGGGGAAGAGGACTGAAGTTTTCTTTATTAATGGAAAAGTGCTGAAAGTTTGCCCTCATTATATGGTTTAGATCCAGGTCCAGTAAGGCAAATATTGTCCCAGTCTTCCAAATCAATTACTAAAGTGTCTTCATCATGTTTAAGTTTTTGTTTCCTTAGCAATGAGATTCACATTCATTGTTTTATGATTCTGTGTCATTAGTCTCTGCACTGAAAAGCCATAAATATGCCAGTACATCTGTGCAGTGGATCTGTATTAGGGCTCGGACTAGGACCACCCACTCATTCTCCTGAGTACACCAGTAGCTGTCAGATAGCACCTTTTCATTAGCTACCAACCTGGACTGGACATAAACTGGTGGCCAACAGGTGAAAGGTATTTTGCATCCCATTATTGATCCTCAGAGCCATCAAGTCTTTTCATTAAAATTTATGAATAACTTTTTTATCCTTCAAATAAGTCTGCTATCATGCAGTTGTAGACTTACATTTTTTTGCTTTTTAAAATTGCCAAAGCATGTCATTGTGCGTATATGGCTGCACACCCTGCTGCTAGAAATTGTAAGGTTTCCAGTGGCTCTCAATGCCTGCAATTGTCTGGGTCAATATTCATAGCAGCGAACATGGACACCAACTGCCTCCCTGCCCCAGATTGGTATTTTTCAGCTGTTTAAAAAAATCATTTGGGTTTTCTTTAAAGTTTAGAATTTTATTCCCTTATGCTGTTATTTCATTTAACACCAAAAACATACAGTGGGAAAGGGACAATGCCAGGGACTGATGTCAAGCTAACTACATGGGGCATACATTCTGTTGGAGTAGTTAAGGTGTACACTGGATAGTTGAAAAAAAGTTGATAAATACTAAATTGTAATTGTGAAATACCCTGATTCTGTCAAATGATTGGATTTTACATCATTTGACACAAAAAAATAATGTGTATTAAATCTATTCTGAGATATTAACATCTTAGAGGTAGACTGCACCAAAGAAGACATTTTAGCTGGTGAGATGCAAGGTTTGTCACAATGCCATTCTGCAAGAAGTGACTTCTAACACTTTAATTCTTTCCTTTTTTTAATTTTTGACAAATGCGGATGCCTGAAAATGATGGCCGACATGAACAAATAGAGCTTTGCTGATCATTTTTAATCAGATAACTTTGTCTTGAGAGATATAATTCAAGATTTGTCTCCCCTCCATTAATGACCATTTGACCCTGTTAATAGCACAGTTCTTTGATGATATGTATCCTGGCACCTGTCGTCATTATGTACTCCAGGTCTCTTGACTGGCCTGAACTTGAGTGCAATATGCCATTTGGAAAGTGCCAAGGAGTGGAGCAGTCATGTATTTTTGGCAATTCCAGTACATAAAAATTAATCATGTTTGACAAATGTTTGTGGCCTTATAGTCATGGTTCTGTAGGCAGAAGCTATGATTTTGTGACTGTATTCAATGAACTGTCCTTCTATGTGCTAGAAATAGAAACAGAATGCAGCCAGCTAAAACTAATGATATTAGTCTGTTAAAAAAAAACAATTATGCAAAATACCTAGATGTTCATTCTGTCAGTATTAATGATACATATGCTTGGCACCTGTCATTTTGGAGCCTCAGTGCTAGACTTAGATATGCCGTTGTAACTTTTGCCAACTTTGGAGTTATATGTGCAAAATTTAGTGTTTGATTATCACCTCCCCCCTGCCAATTATTTTAATTTGATTAATTATGCTATAGTGACCCAAATTTGCATTTGTTTTCAATTGGTGATTATTTTCTGCTTCACTTTTTGTTCTCAACTATAGTTGTATCATATTTTAAAAAAATAAAAAGCAATTGTGTTTAATCTTTAGATGTTTCTTTACTGCACTAGCAGCAGAAATAAAATCAGTCTGGGCTAGGTGTGTCATAGGGTTTTTTGTTTTGTTTGGTTGGTTTGGTTTTGTTTTTTTTAAGCAGAGATGAGCCGCTGCAGTATAAGACGGTGTACTCTGTCGTGTAGTTGCACCATTTGGTTGGCAGGAACCTTGTACCATGAGGATTTGGCTTTAAGGAATATGAATTTGTCAAAGAAAGTTTACTAAATAATAAAGCTAAATTCTTACCTCCAATGAACATTCATTTTGTAAAACTAAAATATTGTAAATGTTAAGCCTGCTTGTATCTATGCCAGGATGACCTCTTGAAATACGACCTCTAGGTTGGTTTTGATGGAACCTGGTCTTGATATAGTTCTTGGTGTGCTGCACAACTTCCTTCTCTCTATTTTATTGTCTCTAAGGCTCCTGTGGGAAATACTGAGAATCTGGAGCAGCTGTAATCATGAACAGACCTTGTTATTATTCCTATGATAACTTGTGGGATCGTGCAGGATGAATGCCATGTCTGTTTCCAGACCACAAATCTTGAGAAAGCCTATATGCTTATATCTGTGAAATAACACTCAAGGCAACTTGAGAGGTGCAGACCACAATGCCTTTCTTCCACAGGGGTTAAGCTTAGCTGTTCTTTATTCTGGAGGCCTTCTATTTTATAAAACCACAGCAACTAATTTCATGAGGTTAGGGTTAAACAGGTCCCAGGTATCTTACTGAATATGTGATGGTGATTCATGTTTGAATATCAGACTAGGCTAATCTGATACCACTGTTTTCTTCATGAATAGAGTAATGACTGCTAATGCATCTTCTCTGGCACTTGTGTACAATAATGCAACTTTAGGGGCTTGGTGATTTCAGCGGTAAGGAAATCTGTGTCTTAAAAAATGTCTGTTCATTTTACCATCATTTCTGTTGGATTTTTATTTCTTTTTTTTTTTCTGACCATTTTATCATACCATTAACCATTGTCTTTAAAAATTACCATTTCTATTACAGTTACATTTTATGGTTGGCAGAATCGATTTCAGATGAAATGTTACTTCACACATTAATATCAGAAGTATATATTTCTTTATTTTCCACACTAAAACCCAAAATATTTTCTGTTTATGTACGTTTCTGGTAACTTTACCTTTGGCTGTATATATACTGTTATTTAGGATATGAGGAAATGGAATGAAACTGCATTAGTGGAGGTTCAGAATGGACCTTGGGAAAAAGTTCCTCACTGAGAACTTGACTGGTCACTGGACCACGCTATCCAGGGAGTTAGACTCAGGGATCTTTATGGGTCCCTTCCAACTTGAGAATTTCTATGATTCTGTGATTTCATAGAACCAAAACATGCTTTTTCCTCACACCACCCCCCCAGACCTTTTTTTTTTTTTTTTTTAAAAGAGCATAACTAAAGCTCCATCTTACCTTCCTTTTTGATTTTAGCTTGGGTAAGTGTAATGCTTGTCCAGAAAAGTAGCACGGAGGTTGGTGTTCACCCAAGGCCATTTACAATATTTTTGTAATTTTCTACTAGTTCCTTACTTCTTGGACATTGATGATGTTGGACACATTTCTTCCTCAGTCTGGAGATCTGCATCATAAAGTAGCTGACCACAACACTTCCCGTAACACTTAAACGTTCATACTTATTTAGGTTAAATCTAGTGATAATAGTAGTTGTTTTTCTCTGGTGCCTGGAATTTGGAAATTCTAACTGTGCATGATTGCTCCATGGTGACACACTGTTAAAATAATTTTCCCTCCTTTTTTTTTAAGGGACGCAAGAGTGAGGCAGAAAAGTACTTCATGAAGGCTATTCAGCTGGATCCTACCAAAGGAAACTGCTACATGCATTATGGTATGTTTCAGATAGATAGGGTTTCTACACGTATTCCAGGCTTGCTGTTAATCTCTCCAAGCGATTAAATGTTTGAAAAGTGCTACTGGCAAAATATCTTCTTTAAAGGGAAAGAAACTAATCTACCATGTATAACTTCATCTCCATTTCAAGTTGTTAATCACTGTAGAGGGAGAGGTGGAGAATTTCATATTTTGTATAGCTTTCCTCCTGTGAGAGGAATTTCAAGATTGCTGCCTCTCTGGGAAAGAACAAAGGTGACTATTGCCATATGTCAAAGTTTCATGGCCTGGAATATTATTGTTAACAGTTTTGGCCTAACTTCGCTGGTTGCTGGTGGGTGGGCAACTAGAACTTTTACTTCAGTGTGTGTGAGTTCTATATGTCACAGTGTCTTATGGGCCTTACATCTAGCTCCTTCCCAGCACCTTCTTGGCTTGAAATGCCTAAGTATTAGAAAAGGTTGTGACAAGTTGGCTATATCTTTCCTCCTAAGCCATGCATGTGCTTATAGCACACAGTTAATTTGAAAGTATCTTTATAACTTTGGATTGTTTTTGCTACATGTGCAAAAAATATTTCCAGGTCTGTTTAGTCACAAGGAACCAAAATTATTTATCTTTATTGACAAATTCTTACTGTATTTTAAAGCTGATAATAGACAAATCTTAAAATGCATTCTATGTAGTCCCAATTGGAAAATATGGAAAGAAGTAATATGTTTCATTTTAGTTTAGGAAGAAAGTAGAGAACCGCAAGCACACTATATATATCTTTGTATATTGTTTTAATTTCCTCTTCTGAATCTAACTAGTAATTGTGAAATAAATAAAAATGAGTGGCCAAAAGGGAAAATTAATCTCACCTAATAACCATGCTTTTACTCTGTGTGATATCTTTGTCTGAATTGTGCACATGTTGTATTTGTATTTCTCTTTGGTACTTTGCAGTATGAAATTCTGTACGTCAGATTCCCAGAATCAAACTCTGGACTTAGAACGTGTCATTGTTTTTAAATTAATGTAACCCAGTGTTGCATTATTTTGCATTATGAAACACTGCAGTTGTGGCCTTGTCTTCTATTTATGCCTATACAGGTAAATTTGATGGGGGTATCTGTGCACAGAAGTCCCATTATTTCAGTTGAATATAAGTATAGTTGATACCTCAAGACAATGAGGAAAAGTTGCAACTGATTGTTTCTTGGAATCCTGCTCAAACCCCTTCCAGCCTTTGTTATTAAGAAATCTATCCTTAGTTATTAGGAAATCTTATTTGCATACAAATTCAAAGGTAGGTCTCAACAATGCATCTCAGCAAATGAAATTAGGATTGTGCGTGTTTTATTACAGGTGTAGACTTTTTTTCTTTTTCTCTCATTACTTCATCAATTTACCTGTCCTTTCTTGCAATATTCCCTCTGTTTCATTTTCAAATGCCCTATAAACTAAAAGCACAGTTATTCAAATCATCATTCATGTCTGATATATTGACGTCTTTGTTACCAGATTACAATATTTAAATGGTGTGTTTTTTCCTAATTAAGATTATTCCCTAAGAAACTTTCCTAGCAAACTTTTCCTTTATTGTGTCCCAGATTCAAAAAGTGGGTTCTGTCTTTGTGCAGAGGTCATTACTGCAACACGAGTGAGGTTCTACTCAGTAGGTTAGGAGTGAAGGGCAAAATTTAGTCAGTGTTTGGAATAACAGCATAGTACACTGTGATGCTGAAGGGCAATAGACACAGGAAGGTTCTCTGTAGAGCCATTAGCTCTCTGTCGTGGAACATTATATACAGAGAGCACTTCTGAATGCATGAGAAACATTTTCTTTTCATTGTATAATTTCTAATCATCTCACCAAATTCAGTGATGTTATTCTATGTTTATAAGTATCTCTGAGAAAGATCCAGTCTGCTTCTGCTTGGGTTATGTGTCTGTGTAGTACAGGTGATGGCAAATCCTTGTCACTTTGGATATGGAACTTTGTAAAATTTGTAATAAATTATCCTTGCTTTTTCTTTCCCTTTTTCCTTTATTTTCTTTTTTAGCTTAATTTCTCTTTTCCCTTCCACCTATTTTTTGAATTGATGAGGATTGTGTATTGTGTGTTACCAGGGACATTCCAAATATTACATGGGAATCCCTAGTGAACACTTTAAGCTTTATCTCTCCATCTCATTAATTTGTTCCAGCACCTTGTCACAGGTACATTCTTCATCCCATATGCCAAGAGTTTAATTATGGGGAAATAAATCCGTATTTTGCATGTAAATCTTAGAAATTACTTTTTTTTCTCAATATGGAGATGTTGGAACGGAGAATAAAGTAGTTGGCATCAGTCCTAAAAAAACACATACCTCACAAAACAGCCAAATGAAAAGAGTGGTCATTTGGGGCATAGCAGTGTGTTGATGGAGTAGCAGAAATAAATGGACTGAAGATTTTCTTCCAAGTGCACATGGACTGGACACACTTGTAATTTGTGCTCCCAGGTTGTGCAGATGTTCTTTTTGACTTTTAACCTTTTGGACTGTTTTTGGAGCTATGAGAAAAACTGTCAATATACTGTATATTTTAAGAGGCTTACATTTGTATTATAATGTGCTTTAATTCAAGCCTTAAGCCAAAGCTATTTTTAAGTATGAGTTGGTGCAGGAGGCAACTTATTTGATCACATGAAAATCTGGAGAGAGGTGAATGTTTTATGTTTGCTCCGTGAATAATAACACCACAGCACATTGCTCAAGCTAGCATTACAATCAGTTTTGTATAGGTACCTTGCTGACTTTGAATTTCAGTGGATTTAGGTTTGAAGCAGTGTTTCCCAGACTCATTATGCTTGAAGATATATGAAGGGAGAACTAGTGGAAAAAACTGACGAGCTATAAAATCCCTCTAGATTGCTGACACAATGCCACTTCATTGGACATAAGGGAAAGTGGCTTTTTCCCTGGTGACCAGAGAGGATGGCAGTCGCCTCTCAGACTGAAATGGAGGCAGCTGCTCACCTGATCATGTTTCTTTTCCCCTTCTTTCTTTTCCACCTCTCACATGCCAGTTATCTGAATATCTGAACTTTATGCAAAACCATTGTCTTTCAAATATGTAAGTGTTGATGGGTGATACAATACAAGCTGCTCAGGAACACAGTGCACTACCAAAATATGTCATGGGTGAAAGAGAGAAAATTCATATGGATTGGGGAAAAATGAGAGAGGAAAGAGTGCAGAAGCACCAATACAATTTTTTTTCTTTTTTAGTTCTCTGTCAATTACAGTATTCTTTTTTGGCACAGCATACAGGTTTTTAAACTAAAATAGTGGAAGAAATTTTTTTGTTACTAAATTTGAATGCTTCTGTAAAGTTTGAGCATTTCAGTTGGATATTTTTAATATGCATTTGTTAAAGACAATTTAAAGTGAACAGTTTTGACTAAAACAAATTGAACTTAATAAATGCTTATTTATTTTTGAATTTCCTTTTTTCCCCCCTATTCCTTATTTTCCCTTTTCCTTATTTTACCCACATCTATTCCATATAGCAACTCTCATGCACAGCAGTTTACTTTGAGGAGTTAACTCAAGTGTGCCATTTTGAATCCTGCAAGCCCTTGGTAACATCTGCCATTAACAGATTGATGACATACTTGAAACGGTTTCCATTGACATAGAAGAGATTCTTTCTGAGCTTCTTGTCTCTATGGTCACATGACATGAATCCAAGTGTCAGTCCAAGAAACCACAAAGAGGTACCTATGAACTAAAAAAGTCCAAAGGAACTGCAAATATTTTAAGAACGTAGTGGCGTCTAAAGAATCAGTGCATCAAATTTGTTAACAAATGTGCCAAACAGGAATGTTGAGTCAGGTCAGACCAGTGCCCTTATGGTCCACAGACTGTTTAATTTTGGATATAGTATTGACCATCTATAAAGGAAGTAAAGGTCTCTATTTCTGCCTGCACTGAGCCTATCTCAGGAGAAGTTGAAGAAAGATTATATATAAAATTTGTCTGTGCACAGAGATGAGGAGAATTTCAAACAGTGAAATACTGAAGAGGTCATCTGTTTGAAAAGAAACAAAAATGAATTCTTTAGTTAGTAAGATGCAGTGTAATCAGGGAGTTTGAAATTGTTGAAAGCTTTCTGTACTAGCTTTCCCTTAAAAAAACCACTAAAAATCTACAGGGATGTTTGTCGTGCAAAGATTTTACCTTCAGAACTGTCTTTAGTTTATAATTTGTTGTTTAAAAGCAAAAATACCAAAACAAACCAATAACCCACCAAACCTCCCCCCGCACACCCCCCAAAATCCCAAAAGAAACACAACTAAAGCATACTTCATTTTACTTGTTTGCTAAAAATAGCTTTTGTCACTGTGCCTCTTAAAGTGCATGTAATGGGCTCTCTCCAACATAATGAAAATGGAGTGAGGAAAAAAAGAGAGAAGGAAGGGAGGAGTGAGGTTTCAAGATAAATGTGTGTAGAGAGGTCCCTTCTCCCTTACTTTTGTAATGGCTTAATTGGAATAGGAAAGTCTAGAACCCAACGGGATGCTCAAATTAACTCTGCTTTATTAATCAGTGTTGAGACCTCCTTTTGAAATAGTTTCCTTTGAATAATACATTGATTCTAATAACTTTAAATTGTTTAATGATCCCTTTTTTGTTATAAAAATGGATTATTCTCATTAGATTAATTATGCATGCACTTAATTAGGCAGTTCACATTGATCATCTGCCTTTTTCAGTGCATTCCCAGTTACAGATATAAAACAAAATGAAAAAGAAGCTTTCAGATTATGTAAAACTGAAGTGTATTAAATATGCTCTCATTGAAGAGAGATTAACATGTTCCCAAACATACTTTTTTAACATTGTCTTTCACTTTTGAATTTGTTATAATTTTGGAGTTATCTTTATAGATTTTCTTATATTATCTGTTTCTTTTTAAACAAATTTAACTTGTTAACTGCTGTATTTTTTGTTTTTTCATTCTTTAAGTTATACGCTTGCATGTCTTAGTGAGTGTAAGAATTTTCATTTATTTACACATGTGAATTCAGTTCTCTTCTTAGATGTTTCTTCTTAGACTGAGGTTTAATAAGGTGAAGTGCTGTGTCCTGGACTTCAGTCACAACAACTCCAGGAAGCTACGAGCTGCGGGAAGAGTGGTTGGAGAGAGGCTCAGCAGAAAAGGACCTGGGGGTGCTGGTTGATAGCCGGCTGAACATGAGCCATCGGTCTGCCCAGGTGGCCAAGAAGGCCAATGGCATCCTGGCCTGTATCAGAAATAGTGTGGCCAGCAGGGCCAGGGCACTGATTGTAACCCTGTCCTCGGCACTGGTGAGGCCACACCTCGAGTGCTGTGTCCAGTTCTGGGCCCCTTACTAGAGGAAAGACACGGGTGCTGGAGTGTGTCCAGAGAAGGCAACAAAGCTGGTGAAGGGTCCGGAGAATAGTGACTGAGCTGGGTTTATTCAGCCTGGGGAGTCCTTATCGCTCTCTACAACTGACTGAAAGGAGGTTGTAGCCAGGTGGTTTCAGCCTTTTCTCCCAGGCAGCAAGTGACAGGGCAAGAGGAAATGCCCTCAGGTTGTGCCAGGGGAAGTTCAGGTTGAACATCAGGAAGAATTGCTTTGCTGGAAGAGTTGTCAGGCATTGGAATGAGCTACCCAGAGTGGTGGTGGAGTCAACATTTCTGTGTAGTCACATTGTTCACAGTGCTGGAACTTTGTGTCTTTGCTCCTTGTTGACTAAAAGGCAGCCTAGGAAAGCTTTATTTTAATTTTACACGTTTAAGGAAGAGATCTTATGAAGAAAAACCCCAGTGTACTAATGAAAAATAAACTATCAATGTATTATTTGTAAGAAAGAGAAACATCAACTATAACCTACCAATGAAATCTTACTAATTTCTTCAGGAGAGTTTTATGTTGATGGAAGAAATGTCAGCCTAGTCCACAGAAAGGTCAGTTTTTGTCTTTGGTGATGAAATGCATAAAACTTCACAATCCATAATTCCAGGGAGTGAATTGTCCCGTTTCTGACTGACAGATTAGCTAAATGCAATATATGCCAAATTATTAATAAAAGAGTGCATAGAGCTGCTGCATTGGGAACAGCAGATCCTACATGGTGATTATGTATTGAGAAATTAAATTACTTGATGAGATGGAGCCAAAGCCAACCAGATGTAGTATGTCCACCAGTAAGTTACTTTGCCAGCCTTCCCAATACACACTCATGAACCTTTCTGCAAATGAAAGGGGTTTTACAATTTTAAATCTTTTGGAAATACTAACAATAATATACAATGATTTTGTAGGGAAACTATAAAATAAGTTTGTGATACTCAAATAATACATGTTCATAGAATGTATATGCTCTTTGGAGAAAGGGTATCTTTATCTTGAGCATGCAGTGTCATCAAATTAGGGTCCTGACTTTAATCTATGGCCTGTACTTCCTTTTACAATATCAATGAATGTAATTCCAGGAAGACAGAATTCCTAGACCCAAAATGGGAAGGAGATATAACTGTTTTGCAGAAAGACTTGATTAAGTTTCTGACCTTTCTGCTTCCAGAACTCTCTCTAATAACTTTGGTTTAAGAAAATCTTCGGCTAGAACTAACAGGCAGTATTTCTTACTTCCAAACTGAAACTGAAAAATATACTAGAAGCTAAGCTATTCAGAAGAATCCACCAACCTGAAGTCCTTTTTGTTACTTTCTAGGCTGTTGCTAGACATTAAAGAAGATTAGTACAGATCACTCAAATAACTATTTGTTTCAAACTTCCTTTAGAACCAATCACTAAAGGGGAACGCGATGGAGTACTTCCTAACAAGCTAGGTCACCAACCTTAAATGCTGTGGAATTTCCATGTTTCTGCTGCTTCCCTTGAGTTTATCCTTAAATCTGTTCATTCTGATATCTCAAATACATGGTTGACTCTGCTTCCTCAGCACAATATACTAGAGTGCTCAAGAGATGTGGTATAGATATTGCAGATCAGTGACAGGGCTAGAATTGTGGCTTTATGCTTCTTCCATATTGCCAAAATGTAGGATTTCTCCAGGAACTGTAAAAGCCCGTGACACAAACAACCCTGGAGACTTCTTTGCTAATGCTCATATGTTTTGATCTATGATCTGTCTCATGAGGATTTTTGTAAAGATAGCATGAGGCTGCTACAGAAGTACAACTGGATAGTTTTTTGCTATCCAGTTTTTTTATCCAAATTTTACATTTCCAAACTTATACATCACCAGGTGTTTGGGAAATGACATAGGGTTCAGAATCTTCTTAAGTATTTGTAAATCATGAGATTTCCCTAGTGTATATTTTGGTCATTCATCTTTTGTTTTAGTGAGAGCTTCCAGTGATCCAGATGTGGTCACAAGTTTAGTCATCAGGTCCCAAAGGTTTGCAAGTTAATTTTTTCTTTCTTATCTCGGATCATGTTGTGGATGACATCCAGTGGTACATTTAGCACAACTGCAACAGATAAGTTTTTCAGACAAAGAAAAAGGCTAATAAAAAAAAGGTTTTTCCAAGCCAGGGCATATATTGATATTGCAGCACCCACTCGCTTGCATAGTGTTTCTATATATTTTATTTGCATGGAATAATTTTCTCTATGGGAACCACTTGAAGAGATGAAGTCTCCAGAATTCCTTCCAGCAAGAAACTAAGAGAACAACTTTAGATTAAGATGGAATGGGATATAAGGAGCAGCAAAACCTGAAACGCTCCTACTATCGAGGTGATTGTGATATAAGTTCTCTTTGTTTCTCCTGTTACAACATACACATTCAGGAAGAAATTGCCTAAACAGGCCTGGAAAGCATGATCTTTAAACATTCCTTTGCTCTGGGAACTGCTCCTTCACAGCCAATGAATCTGTTGTGAAACTCTTAAAGGAAACAGTTACATTAGGTCATGTCTGTTGACTTTGCATCTTGCAACGCTGATTCATCACCTGAAAAGCTTTGGAAATCAGCTTGCAGACAGGGTCTCTCCTCATTTCTTCCTCAGAGTGCTATTTCAGTTTTCCATTTAGAAATCTCTGGTTTCATCTGCATTTTTGCTTTGCACTGCCACAGCAGAGCTGAAGTTGATAGTGACTTCAGTGATGGATCTGCTCATGGTGCTGAGAATATAGTTCAATTCTCAAGACATGATCTTCCATCCTTACTGTGCTTCAAAGACAAAATACATTGCACAGGTTAAGCCAGAACCCTATCGCTCTTCTGGTCTCTGTCAAAACTTGAAATGCTTTGAAAGCACCAGCATATATTCAGCTTCAAATCCTCAGTGTTGAATGTGCCAAAAGAACTTCTAGTGAAGATTATTATGAAGAGATTTTACAGTTGAATCTAGATAGAGCCACTTTTCATGTTGTGGGAGTAGAAAACTCTTTTGAAAAGGATAAAAAGCAGAAGACTTGGTGACAAATATATATTAAAAGAAGCAAATTCCTAATATGGCGCTATTGGAAGTTTTTCATTCTTATTCAGAAGATAGTTTACTCAGCTTTGCTTGGATTACTAAAGATATCAGCACACAAGTGTAAGTCATTGAAATCTGAGTAAGTGCAGGACCAATAACATCCTGAGAACACTCAAGATGGTTCTTTTCAAAAGCAACAGCAACAAGATGAGCTAGTTCAGAAATCTGCTCTGTTTTGGGAGAAAGTACCTTTGAATGTTTGCCAGTGAGTAAAAGAGAGAACATTTCAACTAAAGAAAGATTGGAGGAAATTGCACTCTTATCTAGTAAAATAAGCAAATTACACTTTTATCTAGTAAAATGAAAGCTCATAGTGCCTGCAAGGCATAGTTAAGCCCAGTCTAGAGGAACAGACTAATGCCTTTGTGCTCAGAACATAAAAGATTATTGCACACAGACATATCCCAACCAATTAATACCTTTCTTATTACAATAATTACTTATTACTACCAGTTCAGATGTATGGCCTATAAATTGTTGGTGGTGCATGTCTTAACAAAATGCTTTACAAGTGTTCATGGTCATTTTAGAGAGATAATTATACAGGAGAGAAAGCTGTATGCTTTCATTTCAGTTGATAAATATTTGTTAAAAAAATTGACAAAAGATGAAAATACATTGTTCTTTTCAGTTCTAGGAAGTGGAAATTTTTTGTTGTTTAAATTACATATATACTTTTATCTTACTTTTCAGTAGATTCCATATATTGCCTCAAGAATTTTTGGTCAAATATGGACTTAAAAACACTGTTGGTTTGCAAGAAAAAGTAATTTTGAACAAGGCTGCAGGTGTAGAATTCAGCAGCTTCAATGCTTTTTCTGAATCTTAGTTTAGGGAAAAACAAATAAGAGGACTGTGAAGTATTGAATCAGTTCTCTGCTGTCAAAGGTCTTTAAAAACTCCTGACTACACATTTACACTCAAGTCAGTGCTGTCTAGTAAAAAAGGTGGAAAATTCTATTAAAAAATGAAATGTTCCAGGCAAAGAAAAATGTTGCTGAAAGTCACATCTGAATGTGGACTATTGATTTCCCGCTTTCAGTTTAGAAGAGTAATGAAAAATATGCTTTCCTTGAAGAAGGAACATGTGGAATTCAGAGCATCTAGAAGGCTGTTTTCTCAAAAGGTGGTTCTGATTCCAAAAAACAATCAGGCTACCATAATTTATGTTGTTGGCAAGAGTTGGAATCATGACACCTGCAATAAGAAAGCTCTCTATGTAGTGTTGGGTTGTGCCTCGTAAATCATGATGTTTGCCAGCTGCCTGTCTGTAGGAGAAAATCCTACATATAAATTTAGACCCACACAAGTGGTTCCTGGATCATGGGGCTTGTGGATCATACCTTCTGATCCATCTTCAACACCTTGCCACTGTTATACCCTGCTAGTGCTCTTCTCTTGGGAAAACATATCTTTATGGCTTTGACAGGAAAAGTTCAGAAGTCTACTTTTTAATGAAGAAAGTGCAGCAGTAAAGTGCCAATCCAGTTCATTCTTGTATGAATTCAGTATATCATATTAAAAGGAATGGCAGCTAATGTTTTCAAAATGGTGTCTCTCTACTTAGGTGCTTTAAATTAAATTAAGATGCATGAATAAAATTAGTATGCCTTTCAGGAGAACTTGGCAAATCAATTCTCAACTGAAAGTTTCCACCTTGTACTAGGTCTGGCAGGGACAGGGTTAACTTTCTTTATAGCAGCCTGGATGATTTGTGACTAAAATAGCCGTGATAACACACTGAGGTTTTGGCTGTTGCTGAATAATGCTTGAGCAGTGTCAAGACTTTCTCTTTTTGTTAGTCTACCCCAACAAAGAGTAGGCTGTGGATGGGCAGGTGTTTGGGAGGAAACACAGCTTGGACAGCTGACCTGAGCTGGTCAAAGGAATAGATACAACAGACCATATAACCTCATGTTCAGCAATAAAAACTGGGATAGAGAAAGAAGAGGGAGTTTGGCTTCTGAGGTGACTCTTTATTTGGAGACTGCCTAGGCATCAGTCTACACATGAGAAGTGGCAAGTGATTTCCTTCACTTTGCTGTTCGGTGGGTTTTTTGTGTTTTTTTTTTTCCCCCTCTTTTTTCCTTCACATATTAAACTGTCTTTATCTTGATGCACAAATTTGCTTGCTTTTGTCCTTCCTACTTTTCCCCTTAGCCTGCTGGAGTGGGTGGGGATGAGCGCAGCTGCATAAGTACTTGGATGTTGGAACAGGACAGCCCACCACAGTTATTTACTTTCCCACTAGATTGAGGAGGTTGTGGTCAACTATATGTATAGCCCATCCAATCAGGGAAATGCTTGATCAGCAGCTGTTGATGAAATCATCTCAGGCAATGAGTAAGGCAGTTAAGGGTTGTTCCCCTCATAGAATCATAGAATATCCTGCGTTGGAAGGGAGCCACGAGGATCGGTGAGTCCAACTCCTGGCCCCGCATAGGAGAGCCCCAAGAATCGTACCATGTGCCTGAGAGCATTGTTCAAGTGCTTCTTGAACTCAGATAGGCTTGGTGCTGTGACCACTTCCCTTGTTCCAGTGCTCAACCACCCTCTGGGTAAAAAAACTTTTTCCTGATATCTAACATAAACCTCTCCTGACTCAGCTTTGTACTGAGTTTGTTTTCTCAAGTCCTGTAACTGGTCATGAGAGTGAAGAGATCAGTGCCTGCCTCTCCACTTTCCCTCATGAGGAAGCTGTAGACTGCAATGAAGTCTTCTCTCAGTCTCTTGTTCTCCAGGCTGAACAAGCCAAGTTTCTCATGCAGCTTCTCCTCTAGACCCTTTTCCATGTTCGTAGCCCTTCTCTGGGTGTTTTCTAATAGCTTTCTATCATTCTTATGTTGTGGTGCCCAAAACTGCACACAGTACTCAAGGTGAGACCACACCAATGCAGAGTAGAGTGGAACAATCACCTTCCTCAACTGGCTTGCAATGATGTGCCTAATGAGCCACCTGGCTGCCAGGGCACTGCTGACTCATATGCATATTCCATCGGCCAGGACCCCCAGGTCCCTTTCCCTGGCACTGCTTTCCACCATCTCATTCACCAGTCTGTACAAACATCCAGGGTTGTCATGTCCCAGGTGCAGAATCCAGCACTTGTCTTTGTTAAACTTCCTATGGTTGATGATTGTCTATCTCTCTAATTTTTCGAAGTCTCTCTGCAGAGCCTCTCTGCCTTTGAGGGAGTCAACAGCTCCTCCCAATTTAGTATCCTCTGCAAACTTACATAGTATTCCTTGAAGTCCTGCATCCAAGTCATTTATGAAGATGTTGCTAGTGCTAAAATAGAGCTCTGTAAGGGCTTGGGTGTAAGGCATGATGCAGTTGGTTTCAGTAGGGTGCTAGGTATCATCTTCTATCTACCCACTCAGCATGAGTTATTGCCACTGTTATTACCACCTCTAGTACAGCAGAGAGACTTGTCTATGGTAATGCAGTGTTCTAGAATTTTCTTTTCTGAAGAACTAAAAGTTTTACTTGTACTTGGCTCATGCCATTCAGTACTTGCAATTGGTTTAGTTAACTTAAAATAAGAATCCTATTATAGAGAGCCTTTTAGAGACCTAGTAGTAAATGAAGGGTTAATTCTGGTTTTAACAATTTAAAGCATTAGTTTAGAGTTGTTGCCGACATTTTTTGATATGCCCATGTAGTTTAATGCCGTAGCCAAAGTCCCAGAAAAACAATTAAATGAAGGTTTTAACTAAAGTGTAAAGCTGTGCACTTGCTTTTCAATAAATACATATAATATTGTAGGAATCTAAAGCATGTAGAAATTTCATAGTATCTTAAATATATGTTGATCTTATTGACCTCTTAAGAGCTAAGAATTTAACCTGGTGTGTTGCTTAAGAGTACCAGTAAACAATTAGTATTGGTTTGAATTGGTTTCCAGTAATGTTATATTTTTAGAATTTACATGGAAGAAGTGCAAGCGTTTTACTGTTTAATAAAATGAATCTACAGTAAAAAATAATTATTGATTATATCACATGAAGTAGTATGTATCAAATACATTCTATTACATAAGCGTAGTTGTAAATTACTAAATATAAATATTTAACATTATATATATACATAAAATAAGTTATTCAATTAAATAAGGCATAGTTCTAAGTTTACATAAGGTAGCATCACTGCTGAGCTTCAGTGTTAAAACTTGCATACTGAAAACTGGATCTATCTCTAAAACCCTTTGAATAATTTTCATCCCTTCATAAGAGAGTTCCATTAATGGTTCAACCAATGGTTTCTAATTCTGAAGACAAATTAATTTCTTGTGGTCCAAACTGTTCTCAAACTATATTTTCTTTTATGTTCTTCTTTTTATTTATTTACTTATTTACTTCCTTATTTTACTTACTGTGTGAGAAAACTTTCTTGTAAATCATCTGTTCCTGAGCACAATAAGCACAAAACATTGTACTGCATCAAAATATGGCACGTATTGCAGTGTGGATGTAACTAAAGCAAGGAAACCTTATGCTGTGAATGCAGGAAGGCACCAGGATGTTTTTACAAGAGTTATGTAGATCTGAATAATTAAGATATAGGAGACTGAGTAAATAATCTTCCAACTCTCCTAAGATGAAATGTATCCACAGAGAAAGCAAAAAATTAAGAAAGCTGTCTTTCATTGCTATTTGTATTGAGATTATTCCTCCTGCAAACATCTTCATTGTGCCAAAGCAACTCTGGATTCACTATGCTTGTACAGACCTTGCTAGCTCTGGTTAAGTGCATTTTTTTGCCCGGCATATAGCACAGGCATGTGAGCAACAGGGAATGCATGAGGAAAGGAGGAAAGAAAAAAGAGAAAATCCCTTCCCATGAGAGGAAATCATTTGCTCATGGCATACTGTTTCTGACGAGGCTTGTGGTCAGTGATGGCATGATGGACATTCGGTTGAGTGATCTTACTCTATGAAGTAAGATAAAAAGGGAAGGATTGAGATGCTGGAAAGTATAATCACCATGCTTGAGGGTAGCTTTTCGAAACATAAAGTTATGTAGACACAGAGTCTAGACAGCTGAAATACTTTAAAAAGTCGTTGCAAAATAACACATTTTACAAATTAGGAGTGAAAAAATCATTAAAAAGAGGAAAAAATAAGGTTGCTTGAGTACCTTCCAAATGACTTTTTCATCTTCAGAGGAAAACTCATTTTTATGGGGCTCTACTATATGTTACATGTTTTGTTTTGAAACTACTGTACTTCAGTTAACGTTTGATTCATGCTAGATTATTCATTCTTTTCAGTTGAAACTAGCTTTAATGATTATGGTAACATCATTTGTAAAAATTTTGTCACTTGATTTTAGCCATGTTATATTTTTTATTTTTTTTTAATGTAAAAGGTAAGTATCATGTAGGAAACTTGTAAAAAGCTACCTATTGTGATTCTCTCAGTGTTATTGAAATATGTGATAAAATACCAATTTAAAATACCAATTCATCAAGGTATACATATATATAATAATTTTAATGCCAATGTAATTTATAATTCTAAAGCTGAAGAAATATGTTCTCATGCAGATAAAAAACACTATCTTTTTATGTGATTTTGAGATATGCTTTTAAAATGGGATTGTATTTCATTTGTAGATGTTACTTTATTTCAGTCTGTTTTGAGGAAGTGAAGATCAGAGTAGAGGCAGAAGGGCAGGTTCTCAAATGGTTGTGAGGTACTGTTTCTTGATGGCTGAGTTTTACTCTATTATTCTAATTTTCTTAAACATGTTCCACAAATATTGTTATTACCTTTAATATTTATTGCATTTTTTCTACACTGATTATATTTTAAAGATGCTGAAATACAGAGCAAATCAACAAATAACATTGAATCTGAGACAACTGTTTGTGGGTTGGTTTGTTAGATAGGATTTTTTTGTAATTCCTTTTTTTAATTATACTGTTTGAAGTACATTATATCATGTTCATGCACTCCATTACAGGTCAGTTCCTGCTTGAAGAATCCCGCCTGAGAGAAGCAGCTGAAATGGCAAAAAAGGCAGCTGAACTTGATAATATGGAATTTGATGTTGTTTTCAATGCAGCCCATATGCTCAGGTTAGTGCTTTTACATCTGCCTTGCTTGATTTTCCTCTCTTATTTTGGAGGAAAAAAGACTTTATAGCCTTTACTTATGCAGGATTCTTTTTAAAGCCCAGTAACGTTTTGGAAAATTCAATATTGCTAATAAGATACAAAGAACTGAATGAAACTGTTGCAGGATTTAGTACTTTCCATTTCTAATTTTCTGTGTATTAGCTCATAATTTCTTACCTTCAAAACTTCTGTTGTTCACAAGCATGCAATCCATCTTGCTTGCATTCAAAAACAAGTGTTTCTTTTGTAAACACCTTTCTGTGGGGTTTCCTTTCACCTGATTTTTAAAAATCTAGTGTGCATAGCAACTGAAAAGATGAGACCATATTTCTGATCTAGATGTAAATAGAGAATATTGAAAATTTCTGTTAATATCACTAGGGAACACTACGATAATTAGATATCTAAATATTCCAAGGCTAATAATGACTTTGAAAGTCATAGCAGCACTTAGTGATATTCTCAGAATCTGTGATTTAAAACATAATCTTGTGTTTAATTCTGTTCTACCTGAATAGAATACAATTTTATACTTCTTTTTTAGCTTTACAAGCTCTCATACCTGGTTATTCAGTAGCATTAAGCTTCTGTCTGTGAGTTTAACATTATCATTAAACTAACGTTACTGTAATAGGTATCCTCCACGCTTTTTTCTTGGATAAGTATCTAATTATTGTCTATTCTCCACTTAACAGCCATAAGGAAGCTTGATTTCATTTAGATGATATCTAAGCATAGAAAATGCATGAAAAAGGAAATAAAAAAAATATACTTCATTAGCACAAAATAGTTCTTGAGATAATTTCTCTGATGAAGATATGTCATTAGGCTGTTTATATTTTATACATTTTAAATATGAAATGAAAGAAAAGGAAAATGGTATAGAAGAGAAGGTAGAATTGGCTTTGGGCAAGCGACCTGCGTTTCAGAATTATGGTTTCTATACCATGATTTTGAAATATGCCTCAAAACAACTTTTGAAAAATAACCCTTACTGCTTGTAAATTACAAAGGAAACCAAGACTTGTGGTTCACTGGTAAACAATTGTTTGACCTGACACAGGTTTATGAGCTATTTTAAGGATCCTTGCCTTCCCCCTTACTGTTTGGTAAATTTTATCTCTCAAAGTAGAATTCAGTAATTATAAACATTTAGATTAATGTTACAAATTGACAGAAAGAAGCATAGCAAGTTAGGCATGACAGCTGAATTCAGAGGGATATAGAGGGTGTCAGATTCCTGATTTCAATGAGTATGTTGTGCAACATGGTTCAGTGTTGTGATCGTGTCTATTATAAACTGTGGTGATGTAGATTGATACTCTTTTGGAAATAAGTTTAATAACTCTCGTACTTTCTCTGTGAGCACTGAGTGAAGCATCCCAAGTCTTGAAGGCACATGTATTTACATCTGGGTATGAGTATTTTTTCACTTTTAAAGTAACAGCTATGGTGCCATCACCATGGTTATCAGCCATGGTTAACCTACTTGATCTGATTGGGAGTAGACTGGTTTTGGGACACCTTGACCAGCACTGAGCTCAGTGATTCTAAGATGCATTCTCTGTTTTTACTGTAAGCAAAAAACCAGATCCTTTGGAAACAAAGAAAACCCACCAAACCAAAACCCTTTTACAAAAGGGCCTGTTTTAGTTTAGCTAAAATCCATTGTGCTGCTTTGGGATACCCAGTTGGTCTAATTTTTCACTTAAATGCTCAGCTCTCTTTGTGAAAGATCATAATGTCTTCCTAATATGCTCTGGGAGTCTAAAGTGATCTGGAGGATTTAGAAAAAGTCAGGGTGGCAAAGTTAAATTCACGGCTGCCAAGTATTTGCTTAAAAACCCCATGTGTTAGCATCTGACTGATTTTTGCTAAAAGGTTAGGATTCTGTTTTCTGTCCTTGTTCACTGCTCTACTTAGAAATTGGTTCAAATATATTGCTTCCATAATACTTGTTGGACAAGGGCAATATGTATTCATTCATTAGAACAGAGCAGCTACAAATCCATCATGAGTCTGTGGGACTTCAGAAGCAGCTGATTTTCAGGATCTTTAGAACAATGGAGAGTTGACGTAATTCCAAGAGGAAAGCAGGTACCAAGACACAAAAGAGGAAGGAGAGAAGGCACTAAACCAACTGGCACAGAGTGACACAGCTAGGAACTGTGAATGCTAAATGCAGTCATAAATGAAAGGCTGAAATAGTTTCATGCAGATGACCAACTGCTCTTTAGCTACCCTAGAGAGCTATAAAAACTGACTGGTAAGTGAGTAAGAATTCTGAATGAACTGCACAGCTGTGAGGTAGAAAATACATTATAGAAGTTCACAGAGCATGAAAGTGAATTGACTCTGCTGAGCGAGACAGGATAAATTTTAAAGATGTGTTGAGGACTAAGAGACAGAAATTGATATTAATGTGGATGATGCAAGGTTTCCAAAATGACTGCAAGATAATAACGGCAGCTTAGATTTTTGTATAGGCTCTAATTATTTTTCTTTCAGATCAAATATTCCACCCAGTGACGTATTTTTGAATTAGGAAGGAATTACCTTTCCCTCCTCTCTTACTAGTGTTTCCCACCATTAGCCTAAGGAGTGTCAGAAGACTCAGAAACATGAGGACATTTCTTCGGAGTTACAGGCAACTTCTTTCAAATTTGGTTTACAGCTGTTTTGCTTGCAAATTAATCATGATATTCCTTCAAAGTTCAATTTATTTTTCTACTCTAGTACTAAAATATTTTCCTTTCTTTTTTAATTCCCTTACTCTCTGAGAAAAAAGAAAGAAATGAAATTAAAACGCAACGTAAATAAAAATTTACAACTTTTGAAAATTTTGAACTGGTATGCTGGAAGTTAATCTTCTTTTTCTTAAATTTGCAACAGAACTGTTAACTGGGTCCAAACGCAGTAGTTGTATTTATAGATAGCCTGTTCTCAATTTAGCAGTCACAGGAAGAACTTCTGCTCCTCATGTCAGGTATTCCAACGTTTCTTACTTCCTCTTTTCATTACTGAATCTGAAATAAAATACTTACAACTGAGATAGTTCTGTTTGCATTATTGAGAGACTCCTCTGCTCCTAATTACACATAGTTTTGGGGGTTTTCTTCCCTACATGACTTCTGTAGCATCCTGATAATGCAATGCAAGATGAATCGAGTGATCTGTAAGAAGGGTGAGATGTGAGATGAATGTAATTCATTTCTTTGCAACAATCTGGTAACTTTTAACTTGCATAGTACTTGCCTGTAAAATTTATTTTCTCAACAAATTTGTTTTCCAGACAGTTGTCTTCAAGGGTCATGCAGCTCTTTGGGTGGTTCTTAAAAGAGTATCTAGTCATGTGTTTTACTTTTGTACTGTTTGCAGTTTTCTTGCTTGCAGGAATTTGAAGTCTTTCAGAAAAGCTAGATACATTTTAATGAAATGCAGTGAAGAATGTGTTTCTAATGCCATATGGTGGCTGTAGCTTCAGTGACTAAGTCATGTATTAACAAGTGCTAAGTTTCACTTTTTAGCTGTATGCTAGGTGAGCTGCCATGAGAATTCCTTGGTCTAGGGAATGATTATTTTTAGAATGAGGGATGGCAGTGTGGTGACACCACCGTGCTAATTAGAAACAGGAAAAAGGCTTCACATTGTCTTCACGTGAAAACAAACTTAGGAAGAAGACCTATTTGCTTAAAAACAGATTTTGTAGGAATAATTAATTTTTTCATGCTTCTGTAAATGGATTATTCTGGGAAACTCTCATATTACATCAGGTTATAGCATGTTTATTGGCTGTTTGAAAACAGAAGTCTGAATCAGAGCAATGCTGCATGACATGGTCTTCATTTCTCAGTGAATTTCTGTAGAAGTATTTTGGCTCTCCAGAATACATGATCAAACATGGAGTGTAATTGCTGACAGAGTCTCATAGGCATAACTCCACCCTCTGTTATTGTCTGAACAGATAATATTAATTCTTTAATTATTGTGTGTGCGCTTAATTATGTATATGCACATATGGCAAAGCATATAGTCTATATACATTTTTTAAACAAAAAATGGGGATGAACAGTTACTGGTATAAAACCTGATTATCGTTTTCTTGTAACACAGAAAAGTCTGTTAAGGATGCCAAATATCAACAGTCAGTATTTAAAAATACGAATCTCTGAAGAAAACTTCCTTGTAGCTGAGCTGACATCCATGATTTCACTGTAAAAATAATCAACAGTCTGAAGCCTTGTACCAAGCAACAAGCAGGTTAAAATGAAACCTTTCCCACTCACGTTTATGTATCTAAATCAGTCAGCACTGGTAGTGTTTTTTCTCTTACAGTATTTTTTCCAGTGATCAACATAAAGATTCAAAATGGATGTAAACTGATTATAACTGGGTGTCAGAACAACCCAAATGATGTCTTGGCAAGCACATTTACGAGGTGTCACTGTCAGTCAGCTGGAACTAAATACAGGGAATTGGTTGGTCTGGAGGCTCAGGTTAAGAGATACGAGAATAAAAAGAGGAAACATTTTTGTCCCTTAAAATAAGATTGAATGCTAGTTGCTAATAGGGGAAATCAGATGTGTTTTCAAGGTCAGTCCTCTTGTAAAGATTTAGAACAGAGGCTGAAATGTAGCTCATAACTATAAAAAAGACTGTCTTCTGAACTTCTCTTTGCTCCCTTTCCTTTGCTTCTGTTTTATTATCAACATTTTATCTAATATTTTACTCTAATCTGAATTATGTTACCTTTAGTAGTGTCCTTCCCTTATTTGACTTTACTGCTCAGTGGCATAGAGTTACTGCAATTTCCTTCCTCTGTGCCTTTAATTTTTCCCAAGGGAAAGCCATTTCGGGCCTTAACATAATGAATTTCTATCTTAGATTTGCAGTGAAAATGGGAACCAGAATTCTGAAGCATCTTAAGTAAAGGAACTGATGCTGACTGTCCCAGAAATGGAACTGCCATTTCCTGACCAGAATATTGTGTTGTCCATTCATTTCTGTAAATTGTTTTAAATGGAGAACTATACATTCAAACTGATTTCAACTTAGCAATTAATGATTCGTATTTCAAGATGTACACATGGGAGAAAAGCAAGCCATGTATTTCCACTGGGCTAAAAGGGGACAGGATTTTAATGTGTTCCACATTCACATGCCAACAACACTTTTTGGAGGTGAAATGTACCCTTTGTATTTGCCTCCTGGGTAAGGCACTTTGTTTATTGTGTGTTATTTCACCACATTCTGAAATGCTTTGTGTCCTGACAGTTTTATGCAGATGGTTGTGGGAAGTTCTGTAACGTTTCATTTTACAGAACCTTGTTGTAAATTCTGAAATTCGTAAGTATGAGTTGTAGTTTTTTTCCCCCCAGTCATTTCAAGTGCTACTGATGCCCAGCAGGAGTGATTCAGAAGCAGGTTGAATGAATATTTTTAGACATTCAATCATCTCTAACCACTGCAACCACTGAGTCAATGGTACATGTGCAAAGTAATTTAAAACAGTTAACAGGTATAAACCAGGTTCTACTTAGCAAATTCTTAGTCAGAAAGTGGTTTCAGCTTGCACAGGAATTATGTGAGAAACTTCAAAGAGATTATACTTCTTCTCTTTCTCCTCCCAAGATCAATAGATGTCAAAATGTATTGATTGGGATTAATTGCCTGTCATTTATTAAGTGGCTAATGTTTAAAATTTGGGTGGATAGGAACATGAAATTAGAACACAATTTCATCACTGAATAACAAAGCATATTAAGGCTCGTGTAATGTACAAGGTAATTCATTGGGCCAGTAGACAAAATGAATAGTTGGAGGGAAATTAAGAAGATGGAGACAAAAGGAGAAGAGAAGAATTTGAGAGAAGAGATAAAAAGGGCCTATTGAGAGAAAAATGTGTTGGGATTTCTTTGGTGACAAATTGGGATTTCTTTGGCGACAAATTGCATTTTCATTTGAAGGCATTAAACTAAAAACTCAGGTGAAGAAATAAAAATTAAACTACTAGGAGCATGTAGATGCTGTCTTTATTAATAAGTAGAAGAAAAAGAGTTGAGCTGACAGTGAACCCAGAAACTCATTCTTCTGGGATATCAGATCTAAGTTTAAATACTCTCAGAATAATGTGAGTAAATGTTGAAATCAGAACTCTTTTCTGAATTATTTCCCTCAACAATGGATACCTAGTTTTCAGAAATCATTGTATTATCTGACTTTTTCTCCATTTTTTACTAGAATGATAATTGTTTTGGTGAGGCACAAAGTGAGAAAGTGCATTATTCTGTAGTCTACAGTTTCAGAATTTGAAGTGTGTCTGAGTACAAAAAATGAGCCAGATTTTCTCCTGGTGAAGACTGGTATGTCTCTGATTTTGCTTGAGATGAGTATTCAGCCTTCTGTATTTCTTTCCAGTGTGTACTAATATCACTTCAGAACTAAAAAGAAAATGAGGTAGGCAAAGAGGATTTGTGCTAATGGACATTCTGAACTACAACAAAACTTTTGGATTCACATATTTTGTGCATTTGTTAGGGTAATATCCCTAAACAGAAAGGCAGTTGGAGTGTTTTGTTTTTAGCTATGCTTCTTTAGGTATGGTTTCTTTTTTAATGCAGGAAAAATGAGGTGTAAATGTGTTTGTTTTTTTTTTCTGTCCTGATAGACAAGCCAGTCTTAATGAAGAAGCCGAGAAGTATTACAAAATGGCAGCAGGATTAAGACCTAATGTAAGTACCTTCTTAATGATATCCATCACTTGAGTTGATGAATGTGCTATGGTACTGAACCCATTTTGTTGAGGAGAGCTTCTTGCTGCAGCATTCGATCTTTTGGCCTGTATTATATATGTTCTTTTAATGGTTAATTATTGGGTAATCAGATGAAGCTCTTCATTTGTCAAACCAATCACTATACTTTCAAGTTGCTTCAGTGAAGTGGTCTAGCAATAAGTCTTACTTGGCTAACATACTTGGAAAAGACTTCTAGATTTAAATTTATTTAGCTACATTTAAAAGTCTTAAGTTTGGAAAAAAATTTCAGTTCCATCTATTTTCACTCATAAAAGAGAATGAAAAGCTACTCTGTCATCCACTGTTTAAGGCATTTTAAATAATACATTTATGCCTTTTGTTCTGTCGTGAATTTCTGGCTAACATTGTTCAACAAACCTAAAGATAATTTTGCCTTAGAGGTATTTATCTCTGCGGAAGTTGTATATTGGCAAAGAAACACTTATTCTTTGAAGAAGAAAGATGTAGGAGTAAGTGACATGCTTTTAGAAAGGGAAGTTCATTTCTAATTTTATTGCATCAGGAACTAAAATATTTTTTACTTACCATTTTTTTACTCAGTGTTATATTTCTTTTCAATTACCTTCACATTTTGTGGGGGGGAGGAGGGGGGCGGAATCGTGAATACAAATGAGGCAGAAATTATTTTAAATACATAACACTTTGTCTATGCAGTAAATCAAATCTCGGAAAATTCCTGTCACAGAAGTCTATAGTACCAAACTTCAGGATACAAGTTAGTAAATTCAGTTTAAAAAAAAAAAAGAAAAAACAAATAAAAAAAATTTAAAAATTTAAAAATACAGACATAAACCAAATGAATTTTCAGACCTAAAAGTCAAAAGCAACACCAGCTGACTCAAAACAAATGGTAGCAAAGTATAATCCAGAAACTCCCCAAATAACTTAGTCATGTGAAATTAGAGATTTTCACACCTTCTCTCTTAACAAACTATCTATTACATTAATTCATACTCAGTGAAATAACAATATAGACTTTGTGATTCCTTATGCTTTCAGGTGCAAGACTTTTTATGTTTTTTGGGGAGGATACCATAATGTTGAAAGGATTCCCTCAGCTGTCTGCAAATTGGTACAATTACTCTTCTCTTTTCTGTAGTTCATTGTGTGCTCAAAGTGTTTCTCAGAAACTCAGAAATATGTTTATTGTACAAACCATCTATGGCTATGATTATATGTGTGACATTTTTCAGAGAGCTTTGGAAGTAACTGATGGCAAGCTCATAGCAATGAAATTATAATGGTTGGGTTTTTGTAATTATTGATGACAAGTTTTACATGTTAAGACCAAAGTATCTTTTTTGAAAGATAAGATTATGAAAACAGTTCATTGTAGAAATTTTCTTTTAACTTTATTAGGATAAGCAAAATTCTAATAGGTACTGGTGTTCAGCTTTCTTTAAGAGATAATTTCACTTTCATGTTCAAGACCATAGTTTAACTTTCTAGCTAAGCATGGTATGCATATAGTTTATAACTTTTAAAAAATATTTTATTGATGCAAAGTGGGAAAGTTGTGTCCATTTTCACTGCCAGCATCAACTGTCTGATGACTTTACAAGGGCATTTCTCAAAAATGTAAATAAAACCAGAAGTAGTCATATGTATCTTTCTTATTATTAACTCTCAAATTTACCATAATAGTTTCAGACTGGGAGAAAAAGAAGCCTCTTGAGGGGGCATACTTGGTGTAGTAAGCAACATAATGCATACATGGTAAGACAGAAGCTTCCAGTCTTTCCAGAAGAATATGGATTGCAAATTACTGAAGTACCATGTACTTCATGGCTCCATCTGTACTGATAAATTAAATGTGTCCAGGGCTATTGTCTAGTGTGGATTGAACTGGCTGCCTAGCATGTGTCCAGGTACTGTCTGAAAGACTGCAGTGGCCCAGTCCAGAGCTCTGTGGGAACCATCCTCACAGCTTGAAAATGCTCACAGTTTAATTTGTCATTTTTGGATATAACCTGTGTATCCTCTCACTGTCTTATGAATATAAAGGTCCAGCAAGGTTATGTGAGTCAAGATGCTAAAGAAATATCCTTAAGCAAAACATAGTGCTGAAAGATTTTTGTTTATTTTTTTTGTATCCATCACTAATGATCTAGAAACATTTTTTTAAAGAAAATTCAAAATAGTAGATGTATTCACATGCTGCAATATACAGATGCATAACATTCCATGTATATATACATATCTATATGTATATGTGTGCACCTGTTTAATGTTAGCTGCTGAGAGGTCTGTTTCCAAATTCCCTCTTGGTGAAAATACTGTGGCAGCATTGAAATCTCATTCTCTGCAGTGAATCAGCCTTGTTACCAGTATAATTAAGTGCTCAAAATGTCTGTACGACAAGAATCTTCCCTCTTCTGGTGCTTGAGACAGTATATTTTGATATTAGTGAATTATGGATCAGCATCCCAAGTAATTGGCTCTCTGATTATTTTTTCAGTGTTACTTTTTTCCCTTTGGTACCCTTAAGATCCTTAAGATCCCAGGTTGAAGATCCATTTCTTTGTTATCATCTTTCTTTCACTGTACCAAAACAACTAAATTATCAGTTATTCTTTAGAATTAGACCCATGCCTGGCTTCTGAGAGATTTCCAGCTAGCACAGTCTGAAGCAAAACTCAGTTTTTCACTCTCTTGCATCCGTTTCTTTACAAATGCAGCATATTGTATAATTTCTCTATTATCATCACTATAAAATACTTAGCAAGAATAAGAGATGTTACTAATACTAGAGTGACTCTTTTACTGATTGTTAGTGAATTTTTACATTCAGTGAGCTTTCGTGACAGTTTTGTTCTCAGCATTCTCTCTGTTTTCCTTTTGCATTTCTTTTTCTGGTTTCTCAACCATTCCTGTTGCTTTTGGAATGAAGCAATACTTCATACACAATACTTACCCACTCCCTAATGGGACCCTTTGGGTCCAGAAGCTGCTCTGCTGAGCTTTTCTACACCCTTCTTTAAATGGCCATCTGAGTTCTGACTTTCAGAGATACTTAATTGGCTATTTCAGCATTTTTCCCAGACATCAGTCTCCACTCCTGCATTTGTCTCTTAGACAAGCCCTTTTATTTCAGTGTCTCAGAACTGGGGAACAACAGTGAGCAACCAGTGTCCCTGCATGTCTGAGTCACTTTCTCGTTCCATCTAATGCATTTTTATAAAAGTTGTGACTAAGGAGGCTAAAAACATCACCAGAAACACAGTAATCAGTTACAGAAAATGTATCTTCTCTGAAACATGCAAGCTATTGTTTTTAAGAGAGCAAACATAAAAAGATTTTTTTTTTTTTTAATATTGAAGGTGATTCATTCATCACTGAACTAATTCTGAGGGGTCTGAAAATGCAATTTATTTTTCCATTACAAGCTTTATTAAAATGAATAAAGTATTTGCAAGGAAAATAGTAAAGAAACAACCGAACACAGCAGAGGTGTGTTAAAACGTATTTCCACACCTTGAATGCCATCTTTACTTTTGGATACACATTCTTTCTGCAGAGTATAAAAGAATTAAAACACTTTGGTACAATAGCAGCACCAGCTGAAAAGGAGCTTGGATTCAAATTAAAAACAAGTCTGGCTGTATTATTGTTAGATATATAGACCTAGCTGTTCTCTTAATAATGTTCATGATTGGCCTTATTTGCAGTCAGTGTGTATTTATCCTCAATGAAAGTAATTTCCAGGCAAATTTCAGAAGAGCATTATTTTCTGTAGAACATGTGGCAGAGAAAGTGCAGTATCAGAAATGGGAAAAATCATATCAGAGATGGGTCTCTGAAGAAAAAGAAGAAACCAGCCAAAATGCTTTAAAAACTGAAGCTTTTTTACTGTGTTGTAAAATGGATTCTTGTCTTTTTTACTTAGTCATCCTTCTTCTTCCCAAGACCCCTTGAAGCACCCCTTACCTATGTAGCTAAGCACCAAGGAATTCGTCCTTGAAGGTGTCTGTTTAAGTTTCTCTATTGGCCCATAGTTAACCCTTTCCCATTGGTCATTTATCCCTTGATTTCTATTGGTATTAATTTGGATTCCCCTAAAACCTATATATATATATATCCCAGTTATGTTAATAAACTCACTCTGCTTCCCCTCCTGTGGTCTCCATGTGTCTCTCTGGGGCATCTTGGGGGCCGCGAGCAGGGGGGTGAAAGGGGGAGCGTCTCCCTTCAGCTGTCGCAAAAACACACTGCTGCTGTGGAGATGGGAATAATTTGTGTTAAACTTTACTGAAGAAGCAAACATTCTCAAGGTTACGTCTATTTAATTCCAAATAGGCTTCACAGAATTGACTTCCCCTGGACAGCCAAGGGGGGAGAGAGGAATCCAGGAAGCAGTTCAGAAAATAAATCTACTTTTATTTGCTATGAATAATTTGTTACAGGACTCTCTTTTTCTTCCTTCATCTCTGTAGGTAACCTACAGAGATTAGCCTCCCTAGCCCCTTGATCTTTATGAATGCTTTCCAAAAAATGTATTGTTGCATTGTGTCTTGTAGTATCATCAAAACAAAATAATTTTAGATTCTCAGTGAGAAACACATATGTGTTTATTCTAGCAGTTTCGGCTTGTGTACATTAATCACACTAGTTTAATTTTAACAAATTCAGTTCCATGAAGAAATGAAAGTTTCTCAGGCATTTATACAGTAATTATTCTGAGTGGGAGTATTGCTAAAGAAAAACTGTATTTGGAGATGGTTTCTAGGTGCCCTATGTATTGTAATGTTCACAAACCAGGAAATTGTTTTAACAAAGTTGTTAGGCACTCTGAAATGTGAGATTTAAGCTTGCTTTGTTGTGGAAAAATCAGTCATCCGGAAACTCTCTCTACAAGAATGTGAGATACTGAGTTAAACTTCAGCTTTTATTCAACTTTTAAGACATCATTTATGTAGTAGAGCTGCATTTCTAACTTTTTAACTCTGAACCTGAAGCAGCCAGTCTATAAAAAGCTGCTCTAGAACCCCCACATATGGCCAATGGCTTTTGAGAAGAAAGGGCACTTTGAAGTGTGACCTCAAGAGTATTAAATGAAAGAGCTCACCAGAGCCTTAAGACTTTGAGCCACCACCTTGAGATGATTGGCTTAGAAGCATTCCTCAAGGAGGTGCCATGACCTGCAAGTCACTACCATCCCAACCACATATTACTGCTGCTTGCAATCTGCAGCTCATGACAGCTTTAAGCCCCATGTCATCGGCACGTTGTCAGAAACAGCTGTTTCTACTCTACCACTTCAAAAGGGCTTGATTAAATATCTTACTGTAACAACAGACATAAAGACACACACAGACAATGAGGGGGAAAGGAGAAATGTACCTATAAGCAAAACAAACACAATTTCTACTAGATGGTTTAATCATGATGTGGGGGACTAAACCATTTCTTGACTTGAAGGGTTTATGTAATCAGTTAACACAATATCATATTAAAAAGCAGTTTCTACAAGTGCTTCTTTTATTTTTTCCCCCAGTGCTGCAGTACAGATTTCATGTCAAGGGCTCCAGGCTTGCAATAAGCTCTACCTCAGGCTGTCTAACTGGTGAAAGAAGAACGCTAGTGATTTCCATATTATCGACTGTAATTCTATAGCCACCTTAGAGATAACATGCTTTCAGTGCCTACTTATGGAAAATGTTCAGAATATATGGGGTTTATTCATGCCAGGACCTCTTAAAATGAGTATACTTCCATAGATCTTTAAAAGTAAAAGAAATGTTGGATTTTGTCTTGAAACATCTGTAATCAATATCTGCTTTATTATATATTTTTTCCTTAGATATTTCCATGCCAAATTTTCCTATTTTATTTTCTTGTGAGCATTCAGTAACTGTCTCATGTAGATTTACCAGGCTTGGAGTAATTGTGAGGGAAACAGCTTTAATGCATTTTGCCAGCTTTGTCTTGTTATTGCCAGGGAGAATTTTCATAAACTTTAAGGGCTTCTACTATGTTAATTCTGCTGCTGGCAGTAGTGAATGGGTTAACAGTGATTCTTACATTGTCTGCATCTGATTCTTCATTGACAAAAAACTGGAACTGTTCAACACTACACTGGATCCAGTGTCATCTTCACACTGCTCCAGAGATACAGCAGATCCCTCACCAGTAATGAACCTACTGCTCCTGCAGCTCTTCTGAGCAGCTCTACCTAGTCCCTGTTGCGTGACCGCAACTGGAGTGCCTTGCCACTGTAGTCCAGCTTTCTGGAGCATAGTACAGATAAAGGTGACATAGTTCTCTAGAGAAACAGGCATGTATGGTTTTTACACTAGATATTACTGCCAGTAAAGCATGACAATTTCCAGTTGAGAATTCTTGTTTTAAAATGTTCTTCTGTCTGTGTACTTGTTTATTCAAAATAATGAATATGTGGCAGTATTTTATCTACTGGTGCCATGGAATGACCACAAAGCTGTATTTTTAGCTGATTCACTTGTTCAGTTGTCTGCCTTTACTGAAAATAGAAAAGTGGGCCTTGTGGGGCAGAAGGAGCTTCTGTTGACAGCCTGTCTGCCCTCCAAGATGCTCTCAGCTTCTCCTGCCCTGTGTCAGGGCTGCACAGCTTCCTACTACCAGCACCAGTTGTTGCTAAGCTTCACATTGTTTAACGCTTCCTCTCAAGTGTGCCAAGCTTTCCACCTCAATAATATGAATGGCTGTGGATTCCTTCCAGCCCAGCAGCACTCTTGCCCCCTGAAAATGCTTCCTTTCTTTTCTTCTGGTGAAGGTGTGAGAAATAAGGCGGCCTCCCAGGATCCAGTTCTTTCTCTCTTCCTGCTAAAGACTGAACCAATTGTTACAGGGCATGCAGGACTTTTAGGGACTAAAAAGGGTATTGTGGCTTCCTATTGAGAAGATAGGCATGACGGATGTGAAATCCAGATGGCATGCTTTTAATAGTTTGACTTCAGACAGATACAGGGGTGGGAGGCTTAAGCATGGATGGACTGCACTGGGAGAGAACATAATGGAACACCCTTACTAAAAAGGGGTCATCACACTCTGATCTCAAAAGGATAAGAGCACTTTCTTGGTTACTGTAATTTGGTTAGACTTTACCCATCAAAATGCCATTAAAAATGACTCTGATATTTGATATCAGAATAGCTGTGACATTTTTCACCCGGCGTAGCAAAAGGGTGAAGTACCCTAAAAGTTGTACTGAATGAAGAAATTCAAGAAAATTAATTTTAACTGAATGCAATCTTCCCTTCAGGTGAAAAGAATCTTCAGTGTTTACACAGAAATAGGAACACTTCTCCATGTAAAAGTTTATCCATGCACAAACTCTCTTGGCCGACTCTGAGCTGGGAAGCTTTTTTGAGTCTAAATTGGGCCTGAGCTCAATTTTCTTTTGTTGTCTTGCTTCACCCCTTTCAGGCCCTTCCTCTCTGGAGCTAAGGCCAAGGCAGATACATTATTTCTGTCCAGCTATTTGGGGAAAAAACAGTGCTTATTCTTTTGAACAAAAAATTATCTTTCTATATTTGCAATTATATTTGTTTGCAGCCCTCCTAAGTTTTTTAAAGACACATTTAGGTTTTTTGTTGTGCACAATTTTCAGCTTCAAGACAGGCTTGTGGTTCTGAATCTTAAAGTATTCCTGCTTTAGCAGAGATTAGTGCCACCCACTTTAAAAAGGCAACAACAGACAAAACAAATGAAAACTCCTATATAGTGTTTTCCATTGCTGTGATCTCCCTCAGGGGACAAAGAAAGAATACGGGCTATTGGGACGGGGATATTTACCTGTAATACTGAAGCACAGGATAAGGATGAGTTGTATAATTTGAAAATCAATTTTCTCAGCTGTGGAAAGCACTGGATTTCCTTTGGGAGATACATGAGAATATTTATAGCCTTGACTCAGAAAACTCTGCATGTGTTTTGTCCTGCATCGTAGCAGCTCTGTAAAAGCAAATATTGAATGTGCTTTGGGGCAATTATGGAATACTTAAATCTAGTTCTCGATATTGTGATCCATCTTTGTGTAAAATGTGGAGGAGAAAGCTGGAAATGATGTCATTACAGTTTTCACCTTCAGTTTTGTGAGAGTTCATGGGGAGTTCATTTTTACTCTTCTGATTATACAAGCAGTTAAACACGCAAATATCTGAGATTGGTTGGCTCACTGAGTGAAATTTGTGAGCTTTGGAATTGATTTAAAATGCCTTTAAGTTGCTGTTTATTTCCCATCTAGAATAATTTGTTGTACATTGATATTCTAATCAATACATAACTATTTGTGCAAGTTCTAAATGACTGAAATGAAAATACATTTGAGTTTCTTCTGTTTACATAGGTATTGCATTGCAGTAGCACCACTGACTTCTTTAGAGTTGCTTCTGTTTCTTCTACACATGAGAGCTAAACTGGATTCTCTAGATTCTGATTTAAGGGAAATTATGAAAGAAGCTATGAGCTCTTCTTAGCTTAAAGTTTTCCAAACAGTAAGCTGCATACCCAGAAACATTCGGCAAAGTAAGCCAGAAACTCATTGTTATGGTAATTTGGAGTGCTTTTCATTTAATTTCATTTCATTTTTAGCTATGAAAATGTTTACAAATTTCCCATAAATATTAGTCCTTCTGCAGTCTAATTATTGACATAATTATTTCCAAGCCACTCAGCTTCATGAACTGTGAAATGTATAGACATGCTTTTACTTAGCGGGGGAAAAATGTTGGAAATAGGCAACGGTATACTAACTCCTCTTTTCTAACGTAATTAACTTTTAGGTCATCATTAAATAATCAATTACTCCTACAAAGAACTGTTGAAATAGTAATTTTGTGCTAAACATGTAATTTGAGAGAAAGAAACTCCAATAATTCATGTGCTATTCATGTAGCACGTAGGTCATGTCAGGTTTTCAGTATGTCTGATGGAAATCCCTTGTGTTGCTTGGGCCTGCTAACAAAATCTTTTATTCACATAAAAAGAAAAATATCTCAGGGTATTTTGGTTTATGTACCCATTTTCCATTGTAGACTCTGTTGCCTACAGTGTTCAAAATGTTTATGCAACTAAATCTCCAAAAAGAAAAAGACCATGTTTTCACAAAAATCATACATGTTTACTGATGTTTCCTAAGAAGTTAATCATGCAAGTATTAATGTATAGATTCATACCTACATATGTTCTTTCAATACCACTAAATTATTGTAATTCTCCGTGGATGGCTCATAAAGTCTTCAAAGAGAAAGCATTCTCATACCAAATATTGCTTGAGCTATTTCACTGTCAACACCTCGATTCAGAAATTTTGTAGAACTGTACCTCAGTTAACTTAAATGAAAATCTTAGTACCCTCATATTTGGTGTTTTCTTGTTGTTTTTTTTTAATATGTATTTTTCTTATGCAAATCCAAAGTCTTTATTTGGTATATAGATATGATCAGTTAGCCATCAAAAATTTTTGAAATAAAAAGGATGTGAGGTCAGCTAGGCCTTTCTCTTAGATTGCAGATTTTTTTGTCTAGTATTTTACTAGTTTTCATCCACATCTTAGGAGACAGACAATTTTTTTTTCCCTGGGCTTACTTTTCAAGTATGAAAAGTACTGCACAACAGTTGTGTTTTTACTTAACTGTGATGTTCATTTACCGAATAATTAAAAAAACAGGTTTGTGAAACTAATTAATAGGAAGTCACAGCCTAGATTTGTACTATTGAGGTAAATAAAATGAATCATTATGCTTTCAGATGATAGGAGGCAGGAGTTTCTAAAGATGCAATCTCTGCTGGAATTGTGGAAGTGAAGATAATTTATCATCAATAGATTTATGCCCTTGATTCTGATTCACAGTCTTATAGTAATATGGCAGGGGGTACTGTGCTCCCTGCATCAGTTCCTGGGGAGAGCAAGATTGCCTTTGCCTTGTAAATGTAGCCCTTGGTGTCAATCACAAGTAAAGTGCCATGAAATAGAGAACTCACACCAGTAAATTAGCATTTCAGAACTTAAACCATCTGTTTGAATGCAATTAAAAGAGAGTCTAGCAAGGTTTTTTTCTAATAGAGTGTTCTAGTACTGATTCTGGAAACAATGCAGTGGATTTATCATGCAATTAGAACTGATAAGAAAGTGGTTTTAATGTTCATTAAATACACCTGGCAACTGTACATCGTCATTAGGATATTTTGCAATAAATAACTTCCTAATTTTCTTCCTAGTCTATAGTTCTGCTCTATTTCTCATTCTAGGAATGATTTCAAGTTGTGTGTTGACATATTCTATTAGATTTTTCCCCCCACAAGTTCTGGAGAACCTATGTTTCTTTTACACATAAGGGGGAAGGGGATGGGGGTCCAGATGAAGTAACTTTCTTGGGATTTGTCTTTAAAAGTAACTTCAGTACCAGTCTGACTGTATTTTTCCCTCAGAACGTTACAGTCAAGAGATCAGATGTCTGTTAATGAGAAGATGAAAGGGGGAAGGGGTGGGTAGCTTTTTTCTTCCCCCAAAGAACAGTCCCTTTTTGAGGCATTTGGAACAACTGTTAGCTCTTCATATTGCATTCACATGGTTCTGTTTCCCACAGTTAGTTTTACTGGAGAGCAAATGTGCATTCCAGTGTACCTACCCTTTTGAAATGTCTTCCATACAATGAATTACTCTGTAATGAAAGTGCAGTTCTATAAATGATGTGTCATCTCAAGAGATTTGTTATTTATTTGCAAAGTTATATAGTTAGTTTTTATTTGCAAAATTGCCTTGGTAACATTTTCACACACTGAAGTTGCATTTTTTGACCAATTTGAAAATACCTTCAGTGACTACTGATAAACCATGTTATTGTGGGAATTGTATCACTTCATGCGAAATAAAACATCCATTGTCATCCCCTGCCAGTGAAATTAATACCAATAGAGGAATAATGATTGATTCTGTTGTCTAGGGAAAGTTAGCCAAAAGAAAGTGTGTCAATGGAGGGATGGAATAAGTCTAAAATTCATCCTAAAACTGCAATGCCTCAAAATTTCCTAGTGCTCTCTTTTCTGTAGTGATCCAATACTGCACTTTGTCTGTGGGCTGTCTTAATAGTGATTGTGCATGAGAGAAGCCTTAAAAAAATTAGGAAGATTATCATTCTTTGTGCTCAGAGCAAGTATGCTAAGTTGCATAATGGTTTACACAATGTGCTTAAAAGCAATGCCTTATAACTACAAATACCTAAACAGTTTGGGAAAACATACAGTAATACCGACAATAATCTAGTTCCAAAGCATTTAATTCAGTTGGCTACACTTGTCAGCCAAAGGTGTAAAGCCTTCTTGGATATTTAATGTTCATCTGAACATTTGAGTCAAAATACTGGAACTCCTGTGATTTTGATATTCCTCTAACTAGAACACCACTAAATTTTCAAGGCTAGAAATCAACATTACTTCTTTCTGAAATATCGGTTATTGGCTATTGTACTCAAAAATAGAAACTCTAATGCAATATGCGTGTTACCAGCATCTTGGGAAAACAGCCTTCTCTGTGTACTGACGTATTTGATCAGTATCTGGGCAAAAATAGATGGATCTTTCTCAGCAGACATTTTTAGTTTCCAATTACATTTTATTTGATTGAAAAAAATGAACATTTTTAAAATGCTAGTAGAGTGAGTATAATTGTGATTATAAACTCAGATGGTTTTCTCTGAAGATTAGCCAGTTTTTATTGTGTTAATTCTAATCAGCCCTGCATGTGTGCTTCTGGGTAAAGTAGATTATATTAATTTTTCTTTTAACACTTAACATTTCTTTTAAATTAAAAGTGGGCTTTATTTTTAGGCACAAAGCCCTGATTTCCAAGGCTTAGAAAGAAAATGCGTGCACAAATACATTTACTCACAGATTGATTTTCATTTTAAAAAACTCTTTTTTCTTATTAGGACAAAATTCTGTTACTGAGAGATTTTGAGCAATTTCTATTTGTCAGTATCATAGTACAGGTGACATATCTATTCACCAAGTGTCTACTTGCTTGGAATACAGACTTCCTAGTTAGCATGCACCATACTTGTGTTAGATAACGTAAATAAGTTGTTAAATGTTTTATAACATAATGGTAGCTATATATTAAAATAATCAAATTGCAGACATTAGAACACAGTTGCATTTCTAGAAACAAAAATTACGTCATTTGCTGATTTTTTTTTTTAAATGAAATCCTAAAATGCTAGAAAAACTGGGTAAGATTATTCAGTCTTCTACTGATGACAACATTTGAGCTGGAAAGCAAAGAAGTTTAATTAGAAACACTTTGAGGTCTGGAAAATGTTGATTTTTTTTAATATAACCATAATACAAAATACTCATAACGTATGTTCTTCTTTAGTTTTTATTATGGTAGTACAAGTATGTTATCTAAAAACATCCATCCCAGTTTCCATATAAACTGAGAGTGATTACTAGGAGACTTTTTAAGCATAAGTCAAAGCAATTGATGAATGACCATTGGGGAAAAAAGTCTAGATACACAGAAATTACAGATGTAAGTACATTTTTGTGGGATGTTTTCAGCTGTTCTGAACTGAAGCCTTTAACAGTTATAACACATGCTTTTGTTAACTTGCTGATATGCAAACCAGTATACTCTGAACTTGCATAAAGACCAATAGTAGACAGCTTTTCAGCAGCAAAATGTAACATATATCCATATATACTTGTTTGGTTTGGGATAACCGTGTTTTTAAAATGCTGAGCAGTTTTCTGAAGGTTAAGAGTAATAAGATGTTGAGGAAAAAAAATCTCCACTGGCTGGAGAACATTGATAGCAAAATGTCCCCTATTGATCTGATAATTTGAGAAACAAATTAGACTGCTTGATGCACCCTTCCTATGGCAAGTCTCAACTCTTCCCTGAGTCACAGCTGTGGGTTTTCTTAATGATGCTCAATGTCTCAATCTACAGGCAAACTGAATAATTTCATTATATACTTGTGGGTGAAAACTCCCACATCTGTCGCACATAAATAGCAAAAAAAAAAAAAAAGAGGTGAAAAACCCTTCCTTCACTTTTTAATTTCTGGTTTTAAATATCATATAGTTTTCAGTTTTAGATAGGATGGTCTCCAGTGTTTGAAAACACACAATATTGGATGCATGCAAACAATTTCCATGTATATCCTCCTTTCACCAGGCAGGTTAAAGTGTCACCTGCCTTAGATGTCCAGATGAGAGTATTCAAATGTAAAAGAATAAAAAATTTTTAAAAATAATTAAAAAAATGTACATGACCTAATGTTTCTGTAATATCATCAGATGTTGTGTTAAGGTTAACTCATTCTGTTTTTCCAGCTTATTAACTTCATATATTATCCTTATTATCCTAACCTGAGACTATTATATAAATAGTATTCAACAGAAACTATTTTATTCCTATATACTTTTTTTTTCCTGATGTCTTTTTTTTCATTTTTTTTATTTCCTGGAGAGTGTTCATAATTTGTTGGTTTGGTGAACAATAAATGAGGTCTCCTTCTGTTTAATGGCATGTTAGTAAATAATTGGTAAGATTGTTCTCTATCAGTGTTAACAACATAGTATTCTTAAAGATGATGACTGAATCCAGTGATCCACTCCTCTATAGAGCCTAGGCTTGTAATTATTTAGATTTATATAGCTATTTATGTTACTCATTCTTAAGATAATTAGATAGGGACACAGACTCCCTTTGCAGTAGATGTGTTTAGGTCCATTTCTGACTAATACAACACTGAAAACTGCTTTTCACAATGTTTGTTCAAATTAGTACTTGCAGGGTAAATCCATTTCCTCTCTTCACTGGTTAAACTAAAAGCTATCATCAACTCAAAAACATACTTAGCAAAATTGTTCATAAGCAGGCTTGCAATTTAATTAATGTACTTAACTGTCATAGAGGAAACGTTGCAGGGCAATTTTCCATTTTAAGAGTTTGCAAATATTCTGATCTTTTTGTTTATTTGTTTTCCAGCAGAACCAAATGTTTTGCTGTCTGGACTGATGACACAGGAAATTCCTCTCAATGCTGAGTTTTAGGCTTTTTTATTCTGTCTGATCCATGCTGCTTTGCCATATATCCTGTCATCTTGATCCAGAATGTTTTTTGCACCAAGTTATCTGTTCCTAGACAATTTACTCTTGTTGTCTTAGCCAACTTAGTAGAGATCAATGTCTTAGTTGTGATTCATATGCTGTTTGGAACAAAATACTAGACGTAGCACATGCAAACTGCAGTTCTTAAGAAGCCTTATAGCATAGAGAACCAAGTAGAAACACGAGTTTCTCTCCGTAAATGGTGCTTGGCTTATCACCAGATCACTCCTATAAAAAAGTCTGCTTCCATGTGTCACTGATGAATTTACAGCGTTGTCAATGCATTACACTGGAGAGTAAGATCCAGTTGGCAGCAATTATCTCGCTGCATGTCCCTTCCCTGCTTCTCCTTCTACCTTCTCTGCCCACACCATGCTTTACAGTAGTATGTTTACATCTTGGGGCTCCTAGATCATGGTTTTTCTCAAAAGGTGTGAGGTCTGTCAAAAGCAAGTGCCACCTCTGAAATGATTCTGTTGTCCACAGTTACTTTTACCAATAAAAGAGGAGCTGTAGACATTTTGATTGTTTCAGAAAATACTGTGCTGTGCTACAGCACAAATACCACTAATAAAAGTTCTAGTGAAAATTCTTGCCATCACTGTAGGAGAATAAAAAAAGGCCTAACAGCTCATTATCTGATGGTCACTGATCAGATGAAGCAGTCCACCGTGCCTAGCAAGCCATTCTACAACTAATACTCTGCTGTTTGACTACACGATTGTTGTACCATCTACATGTCTTCAGTTATCAAAGAGAAATACCTGAATTCTTCACCCCTATTTAACTAGAAGTGCTGGGATGAAATATTCACACATGTATATTTTGTGTCTGTCTTTAAGTATGGGCTTTACTCTACAGGAACTCTTAAAAGAGTAAGTGTCCTTAATTGTACTGTTTTAAAACAAAGCACAGCCTCTGTGTTTCTGGTGAGTTGGCCACACATATTACAGTATTCATTAAATAGTCCTGGGGTTATTTTGAAACATCTACAGTATCACACATGGCAGTAATTCATTAAAAACAAGATCGATTTTGGCAACATTTTTTCAATGACCTTTTGAAATGCGTAAGTGAGAAGTAGCTTGCACTTGTGATTCTACTGAAGTATAAATTGCCATCATTTCCTTGTAAGTACCCCAGCAGCAACAAAATATACTTTCATCTCAAAATCTGCTACCCTGACTGCTGTGGTGTTGAGCAGAGAAGGTCATCTGTAAGCAGAGCTTTGAGGAAAACAATTTCAGATTTCCTTGCTTGTGTTTGGACTGTTGTTTGTTCATACTTGTCTGCCCTACAAAAGGTGTATTTGTGCTAGGTTAAGCGTTTGTGTATTTGTTTCTCTCTCCATAACTTCTTAGGCCATGTAGGAGTTAAATTGTCATCTTGTGTTTGGGACTGTTCTTCTGATATGTCATTTGCTATATGTGGAGCCAGAGATTACAAACAAGGAGGCAGTTCATCTTCTGTGTCATTAAGATTCGTTCTGTTTGTGGGTCCAATCCTGTACATGGTTACATTAGTTTAATCCTGAAATACTACCCAGAATTATTTCGAATTATTTGAAAATTCCATAGTTATCTAATTTTAGAGCGGACTTTGTGATTTTTGCATGCCCCAGTGCTCTCCTTTTACTTTGGTACTGTAGGGAAAGTTTGAAAAAATTGTCATCAATGTAAAGCAAAAAGCACCTCGGGCAACTAAATGGATGCCTTATCTTATTTCATTATTCATTAACTACTCTTATTTCTCTCCCCTCCTCCCGACAAGCACCTCTCCCCACTGCCCCCCAAAAAAACACTAAGGAAACAAGCACACCACGATAAAAATGCTAATAAAGGGAATAATTCCAAATAGACCATAAAAGACAGCATTTATAACCTCGGCAGAAATGCCAGTCAGCTTTTTTTGATGTAAAGCATCTGTCTCCAAAAGGAAATGAAGGCAGGCCTGTTTCTCCTTTCAAGTTTCTGAAGTAGTAGGTGGTGTCATTTGTTATACAGTGCTACAAGTCCCATGTTATTGCACTGGTAGCTGTCGACTGCCTTTGTTAACATACTGAAAAGTTTTATCAGCTGTCTTTAATAGAAGACAATCTATGTGAAGAAAAACTATAGCAAATGTCTCTTGCTCTCTTATCCTTTGACCAACCTTTATAGCTGTCAGAGAGCAATGGCAGTGATGTATAATCTTGCAGACATGCAAAATTCTTGTAACTATTACAATAAACCATAGATACTGGGGTGACTGATACCCTAGAAAGTTAGGGAGCAGTCTTTCCAAAATGCTGTTCATTTCCCCATTTGAAATGTAATGGGAGTTGGAATGAACTTTCAGGACTACTTGAAATGAGTTATCAGTTCACATTTTCCATGGATGCATTTGTTTAGAGCATTAATGGCCTAGAATTTGTTAGGCCTCCAGGAAATTAGGGATGATGTGTAGAAGTTGGAAAATTTCAGATAAAAGGCATGCAGTTTGTTCATTTTATTTGTTTTTTTGCTTGCTCTTGTGGAATGATATATCAAATTAAAGACATGATGGTAGAAGAGTTTTTTAGCTAGGCGTATGGTTTTATATATATGATGTTCTTTGGAGGACTTGATTAGTCCCATACATGCACCATATTTTCAGGAGGCTGTGGAGGAAATGGAGAGGAATTCTGCAAGCCATATGAGACAGCTGTGTTACTTCCCACACCATAAGTTTTGTGGACACTGTCGAATTGGCCCTGAGCACATTTAAACATGTGTCTTATTTATATGAATTTTTCTTGGTTTAAGTGTTTTTAATCCTTATCCATTGTAAGCTTTGTCTTGGTGCAAACATATGCACATAGTTATATTTCAAGTGAGAAGACAGCTCTATGTCAATAACTGTGCTCTTGAAGAAAGCTGTTTGATTCATGAACTCTCATTAGACAAATAAGTAGCATTACTAGTGGGAATGGACATTCCTATTCGTGAGAAAATTCTCTCAATCTGAAGTCTAAAAATAAATGAATAAATAAAATATATGGATATTTGGACAGCCATCCATATACAGTGGAGCCGATTTCCAGGCATTCTTCATTTTAATAACATCAATTGCCACCCAGAACACCTGTATTTAAGGAGTATATTATTCTATTATAAAATAAGGATGCAAGACTGGCACTGCAAAGGTGAAGCTATGAAAATGTAACTATGAAATTCTGTTGCCCATAGTAAAGATTACATTTCAGGGGCATGGTTTTCCTTCTCTTTACAGAATATTACTGAAGAGGACATTTTGGAGACCATTTAACTGGCAAAACTACATAAAACCCAGCTGGGTTTTTTTGTTTGTTGATTCTCAGTAGAACAAAGTAACTGACTTAGGGGAGGTGGAAAAATCTGTCAGGGTAAAACAAGAATTAAACCTAAAAATAAGATCTTCAGATTCCACTGCATTTGTATTGTGATGTTAACAATAGGGAGAGCTGAACTAATTTTGTTTTGCCTAATTTTGAAACTCTGGAAGCCATTTGTTCTGAGTATTCGACATGTCACAGTTCTTCCTGAGTTTTTGTGATTCATGTATGAATAGGTGAAAAGAAGCAAGAAGAAAGCTGAAAAATATTTATAGGATATAAAACTGTAGAATTATCTGAACAACATTTCCACCATGAAATTTAGGTTTTGAACACAAGAATTATGGGGAGTTTGTTGAAGCTTCATTCAAAAGGATAAGAGTAGTGAGTTTAACTTGATAGTAGAGAGATAGTAGAACATAGGTAAGTCTTTCGCATCCTATTAGTGCATCAGTCTGGGAGATCAACTGTAAAGCATATTTTATTGGCTTTATACCTACTATATTTTCATAGAATCACAGAATGGTTTGGGTTGGAAAGGACGTTGAAGATCATCTAGTTCCAACTCCCCTGCCATGGGCAGGGACACCTTGCACTAGACTGGGTTGCTCAAAACTCGATCCAGCCTGGCCTGGAACACTTCCAGGAATGAGACATCCACAGTTTCTCTGGACAACCTGTTTCAGTGTCTAACCATTTTCATGAAGTTATTGTCACTGAGTTGCTTCTACAGGATACCAATGCTCCCTCCCCACAGTAATCTGAAGCTGATTTGTCATGTGGCTTCACATTTTAAGTATTGTATTTTGATCAGAACACTGCTGAGTGGTGGCTTGAAACACTTATCCTCTGGGGCAAAATTATGTGACTTCAAAAGTGAGTGTTCCTGAAACTCAGTTGAACTTCAAGTGACCTGAGAGGGAAACCATAGTGAACTTTGTGTAGTATTTTTCGCCCCTTTCCTCTGAAGTGCAAGGTACTTGTTTGGCAAATGCCTTTACTGTGTTCTCACTAGCATGTGAATACCTTTGGTACTTGCCAAAAGGGAGGTTAGACTGTTCATAGCATCATAAATGTGCATTTTTGCCCTTGTAATATTTGTTGACTCCAATGACCAGGCCTGTTTATATCATGAAGAACCTATTATTTCACAATGGAATAATTTAGAGATGAAAAAATACAAACAGGAAGTGTTTTGTCTTAGCTAAAGATGGAAAAATTGTTAGTAACATAAGAAGCTTTTAAATGGATTTGTTATGAAATTTTTAAATCCTTTTTATTAAAATGGCATGTGTTTCCACCACTGTTAATTTTATTCAATCATTCACTAAGAAATAATTGCCATGGCCTGAATCTGAATGGATATCCCAGAACCCCTAAACATCCTTAGAATCTGAGAACAGCTTGTATTTTCTACTTGTTACAATTAAGAAAAAGAAAAGAAAGCAGTAAGTTACAATGTGTTAACTATTCACAGTGATTATAAACTCTCTATTGGCAATGAGTTTGATTAAAATTAAATTCCTTGCTTTAATCCCTTCTTGGATTACTTTTATTTTCTCTTGGAACCTGTGCTATACCGACATTTCCACATGTAAAGCTTATTGAGTTCTGTGTTTTCTCATTAAAGAGGGAAATGTATGTCTGTAGACACCAGAGCTTGACCTGTTCAAAGCACAAAGTGTACAGCAGTTGTTCAAGAACTTTTTTTTGTTATCTCTATTTGCCTAAATTATTAAATTGCTGCCATGGAAAGTCTGAAAACATAAGGGAATAATGTGTTTAAGTGGAAGGAGATTGTCTAAAATTGAAAATATTCCTAATATTCCTCCTTCTCTCTCTCTCTTTTTCTTTTTTCTTTTTTAATTGTACCAGTATCCAGCTGCCCTAATGAATCTTGGAGCCATTCTCCATCTGAATGGTAAACTGAAAGAGGCTGAAGAAAACTACCTCCTCGCTCTTCAACTGAAACCCGATGATGTCATCACCCAGTCCAATCTTCGCAAATTGTGGAATATCATGGAGAAACAAGGTTTGAAGACATCCAAAACGTGATCATGAAAACCTTGAACTTTTCTTCCTTAACCTGATTAAATCCACACACCAGAACTTCCACATAGTTGTCTGGTCAGAGAACTCATTGGACTTGACTGCAAGGATCAGAGGTCTTAGTTACTGCTAAGGAGAAGGTATTCTGCTAGATAAGTAGAGTAAGAGATACTTTGAGGTATTTGTGAAGGACTTGTTACCCCACAAAAATATTTGGAACTGTAGCACTTGAGAGAAGGTGTTTTGGCATATTTGATAAATCACTGCAAATCCCATATTGCCTATTTTTGGGTGGGTACTTGAAATGTGTATTGTCATAGAAACACTAAGGGAAAACCACAGTATACACTAAGCCATATGGGAGTTAAAGTGGTAATAATAGGTTGTAGTATTTTGCTGATACTGTAACTCATTAAAATGTATACTGAATCCAACATGTTTGCAATTTGTCTTAATGCTGCTGTAGCTTGCTTTTTGCTTACCAATTTCCCATTTTATATGGCCAATTTTTTTTTTCAAACCTGTCACATTAGATGACAGCATTCAAAGTTGTTTACTGAGAATATGCCTGTTATTCCAGCTTGTTAACTTTAATGCAGTTTTCTTGAGATATACAATCAAATGGCTGTCAGGTAGACAGAATGACCAAGGAACTGCCCATATTCTCCATCAGATTTGTATGTAGACTGGTAAAAAAAGTCCTGAGGTGTGATTTAGGAATACAAGCAAAAGTGATGTTTGCCCTGATACCAAATCAGTGTGAACAGTCATGTTGTAGGAAAAAAAATGATTGGTGTTATAGAATAATGTGTTTGACTCTCTTTACTTTGCTGTCAGATAAGTCCAGCTGTAAACTGGACTCTGCATACAGTATTTTTGCAATAACTAATACAAATGAGATTAGAAAATATTAATCCTTGGTTATGCTACAAATGAGACTTCATGAGCAACTCTGAGAAAAGGGAGTGATATTCATTCATGAGGCTCGCAAATAAATGAAGGGACTGTATCAGATTATGCCTAAAATAGTGTAGATCAAGAGAAATCTGTAATGGTGGTTGCCAGTTACTTTTCACAGTGGTGATGTTTTAAAGACTATTACCTATTCAGATTCTAACCAAATATTAGCATTCTGTTTGTATTCTGACATGTGCTAACAGCAGAGCTGTCAAATATCTAAATATTCCTTTGGTGAGGTTGGATTTATTTCTGTTTCAGAATGATTTTGCCTCATACTGTTTTAGTCTTCAGATTTTAAATGTAAAAATAATTTATTTCAAATTGAGTGTATGAAGCTTTAGTCAGTTTTTTTTTCCAGGCCATTTAGTAGCTGCTTTCTTTCTTTGGAATATGTATTATTGCTTGTAAGAAAATTTACTATTTCATTTAATGGCCCTTTGATATCTGCTTCAGTATTCCTTTCATAATGATAGATAAAATGTGTAAAGTGGTAGAGCACCTTGAACTGAAGCTTCTTCAGGATATTCTGTTAAAAACTCTTTATTACTGAGGAAGGGTTTGGGATTTTTAGTTTATGTATTCCTTTTTAACTGTTGAGCACCATTCCAACAAAAATGTAGAGAACTCTTTGCTGTATTTATTTATTTATTACTTGACTGCAGCAATGTTACCTGCCATTAACACAACAGTCTGTAAGTGTTGCTGTTTCTTTATTTGGTTTTACTTGCATTTGTTTTGTGGTTAGTGTATGTACTTAGTGGAAAAGGGAACACTTGAGTTATACTCTACCTTCTTGATCATTCTCCCCTTACACTTGGATTTTAACTCTGTATTGAAATAGATTGGGGAATAGCTGTTTCAAAGTCAGTATAGTAAAAAAAAATATAGTAATGTGTGTTTTCTTTCCTATTGCTCACTAAAATACCATGAGCTTCTAAGTTTACAACTGGCCTGCCAGAAGGGCCAGAGGGGCAAGATTGTCTGGTTTTATGGAGTCTGTCAAGTTTTTCTCTAACATGTTATTGCTGGAAAAGCAAAAATGAAGGATCAAAAGTTGAATTTCTACTTTATTGTTGAAACCAGTGTTAGAATACAATGGTAGCTTGAACTTATTCTCCTGCTTTACTGACTTTCTGGGAAAGAATATAGAAATAGATAGTCACTATAACTGAACTTGGTATAGAACTGTGGTATCCTGCAGCTTTATTTGCTCAACAGCCATTGAACTTCGATGGCTTCTTGGTCTTAATCATTCACCATGTTATTTATCTCCTTCAACTTGTACTTATTCTTGTTTAGTAATTTTTATTCGTTGCACAAAAGGGGGAAAAGGGGAGCACTCCTGTAATATGGTGTCATAACTGGTTTTGTTTGTTTCTTTAACAAAAAAAAGAAAAGGAAAAGAAAGAAAAAAGGACTACCGTAAATTTACCAAGAATGTCCCTGAATACATTTTTTAATATAGGTCTGGGCTTGATAACCTTCTTCTTTTGGAATAAATTTAAAACATGTTTAAAATATGTCTCTCTGCTCAGGGATTAATGGTGGATTATTGCAGACAGTGCTAAAAAAAATTAAAAAAAAGAGCACAAGACAAGTTTACTAAATTAAAATTTTATTTTTTGAAAAACTGTTATTTGTATAAATTATCAGATTTGTAGGCTTTCCTTTTTGTAGAAATAATTGTTTATGTGCCAGATAAAATTTCAATTTTGTTTCAATAATAAAGCATTGATAATTAATACACTGTGTTTTCTTTTGTGTTACTGTAATACTTTGATTTTTTTAATTGTTCTAATTTAATAAGTAGTGTTCATTGTTTTATGTATGGGAAAATTATATAGCATAAGTAGAATACAACCTATCATAGCTGGCTTTCTTCTACACTGTATTGCAATTATAATTCAGTGGATATTTTCAAAAAGATTCTCTGGAAGCATTTTTTAATGTTTACACTCATTAAATCTGGCCAAAGGGATCTGGTAACTATCATGTTTGATTATTGTTTCTAAACTTTATAGAAATAAAATCTGATGAATAAGATATATTTATAAATTGTTTTTATATTGCCATGCAAACATGATCTCAGTAAAAATGCTTCTAAAATGCCTAATTGCTTACAAAGGCTGGAAAGAAAACTTTGCATATGTACAAGGTCTTTTTCATGTCTGAGGTCACCTTTTGCTCGTGCTGCAATGTCATAGGATGAGTTTCAAATCTTCTGCCCTCCTGCATAGGAGATACTATGAAACAACATGGTTCTTTGGCCTTTTGGTTTTCTCTTAACTTTCTGTGGACAGACCCTTCCTAGTTCAGTGCAACACTAATACTCTTAAACCTTCCTAGTTCTGTTGCATTCAGGTCCTGTGCATTGATAGATTTGCTCTTTGGTTGAAAAATGTTGATGGGCATGAGCAGAGCACTAGAGAGCCTTTGGGTCATGACTTCAAATGAACCTGTCATGGCCTTTTTTATCAAAGGTCATGCCTCCCCTTCAGACATTCCTTGCCTATGTAGGTTTTTTGAAATGACAGATGATGAATACAGAGCATACAAAGAATCATCTGAACTGTGTCACTCCTTTCTTGTGGAAATAGATTCTAAGCGTGGGCTTGAGCTCCTGCTCTTTCATCTTAGCCCTGAACCCTTCTCTGTGAGATCCTGGTCTGTCTGCCTTGTGCTGTGCTTCCAATGTTTCTGCTCTTCCAAGAATCACACTTTCGGGCAACAGATATTTTGCTACATTCATTTCTGATGGAGGCACATGACAGCTCTGTAGTGGTTTTTAGTCCTGCTCTCACAGACCCATCTGAACTTGCTCTCAGAAGCTGGTATGGATGGCTGTATTACTTCTGGGATTTCAACTAGTGTGAAGGTAAGACACTAAATTATTCTAGGTATATCAGCTCATTTGGATCTGGCTTGGGACTCTTCTGCAGGCATTGGCATAGCACTTTGCCTCACAAAGGGAAGCATGAGAGAAGCACTGCCTCCAGTTCACATCTGATAACAGTCCCTGGCAGCACAGAATTATGAAGCAGGATCTTCACACTGCAGTTCTGCCAGCTACAGCTGGTCAAGATATTTACTATAATTTTGCTAAACCTGAAACCAGGTGAGCCCGAGTCCAAGATCAAGTCTGTTTCTGTAAGTAATGCACAGACAAAATGTTGATCATCCCTGGAACACTTATAATACACTAAGTCTCAAAAATGGCTACTGGCAGGAAATTTTCTTTCTGCTGCATCTTTTGAACTGTTGCAGCTTTCTGGCACACGAAACAGGAAGACAACCTTAGAAGGTTGGTGTGCTTAGGTTCTGATTCCCTTGGCTGGTAGCTTGTCACATGCTTGTGAAGAGTTGATCTTTTGTATGCAAAGTCTGCTTGGAAGGGACTACAAAAGCCTGATTTCTACTTTAAATGCCTTTAGAAAGTCAGCAAGTGTTAGCTGGCCGTAGGGAGAATCTGATCTGGAAGAAGCAGCCTGGACCTTGATAGTTTTCCAATGGTCAGGAAGACAGGAGGGGGAAGCAAATGCAAGTTGGCAATCATGCATGGATTTCATTCACCTTATTTAAAATGTATAATATGAAAAAGCCTGTCTGTACTGATCTGAATTTCTTTGTGGAATCCCAGACCTCATTAGGCCTGAGGGACACAAAATATAAAACTATAGCAAAACTGGACCAAAGCATCCTGAAAGAATTTGTAATCAAAGTGTACAAATTTTAAAGGTATCTTGGGTTTTGTTTGTTTTTTGTTTGTTTGTTTTGTTTTGGGTTGGGTTGGGTTGTTTGTTTTTGTTTGGTTTTGGGGGTTTTTTGTTTTTGTTTTTTGTTTTTGTTTTTTTGTTTTTGTTTTTAAATCAAGTATTATTACCCTGTAAAGCTATGCAGTAGATCACACACCTAATTGAACCTACTGACCTCATTTACTAGAGGGTTCAAAAACATGTTTTCTATTGTGTTTTTTTTTACCTTCAAAATTAAAAAGTAGCCATAACAACTCACTAACAGCTAAACAAGAAGGGTAGGATATCTCCACTTTAGTCCAAGCCCTAGGGGCAAAACCAAAAAAGTATTTCTGAATGCAAGTCTGTGAAGATTGGTGTGAGAACAGAAGGCATTTTAATTTGAGTTCTGTTGAGAAATTGTTCTAATGAGCAAAACTGTCATGATGGAGATATGTAATATTAAATTGAATTAAACAGAAACTGCAGGAAAAGAATATATTCATTGGCAAAATAAGGGGAAGAGCAGCCTTTTAATAAAGTATACAGGGTTTTTTTCTTTCCTTTCTTCAACATGATTCCTGGGAACAAGTCTTGCTGCTTCAGGGAAAAAAAAGGAAGGCAAACAATGAGGAAAGATGCACTTGAAACTGATAGCTTTGTCCATTTTTATTTCTTATTGTAAAGGTGACAACTGATATTTGAGCTCTCAGAAATTTGGGTTGAATGGGACTTCATGACATATTTTTTTTGTGAATCCCAAATTGTCACACTTACATTGACTGTTCCCTGCTTAGAATCTGAGGAAGTGACAAGATGAAGAGGTCATGTCTTGAACTTCCCTAACCCTAGTCTTCCCATAACCTCACTCCTACCATTGGCTCTTTATCCTGCTTGCCCTGCTACATTCATTGCAGACAGTACTGTCTTGAGAGCAGTGATTTATTTCTTCCAGTTGGCTGTAAAGTGCTCTAATGGGACTGTATAAATAAAAGTAATTAGTTTTGCTGCCTCATTCAAGGGACTATAAGTAAGAATAACAGCGTACACAAATCTAACTTTTTATATAAATTACTTCTTTGCAGGGTTAATAGATTTTTAATATGCACCTCTGATTTTGCCTCTTAAATGACAAGAAAAGACAGTAATACTTAAAACATAAAATTGCCTCAAACATTTCAGATCAGAGAGACTCAGAAAGCTGTAGAAAAGAGATTAATTTATTCTGAATAAGCAGCATCACTTGGTGTTGGATTTCTGCTCTTAATTCAGCATTGGAAATGATATAACCATACTCCATACCTCTTAAGAGGAATTGTACAGGTTCCAACCATCTGTTAAATTAAACATTGATGATTACTATGAACATGTGGAGCAGGCCTGGTACAAGGGGGACAATAACTCTGTGCATATACCTAAGCTCTAGGAACCTTTTTGATTCATAAGTTTGGATACCAAATTAGAAGAAATGAAGGGGGTGTTTGTTTTACAGTGGAGTGTCACTGACTGCAAAGTTCAATGGCAGCGATTCGCTCTGATCCTTCCATATTAGATACTGCATAACCTGTGTCTGAAATACTAAAATGCTGTAAAAGGTCCAGATAGTTAAGTCTTTTAAATATATGCTTTAATATGTTGGCACTTTTCTGGCAGTAATTCCCCCTGCCAGACATTTATGTCTTTGTGGTAGATTGAAAACCAGGCAAAGGCAGTAAATCTCTTGAAGACAGAACTTTTGATTACTAACAAAATCTGAAGAGAACAAGACATAGCAGTATATGTGACAAAACTGGAAAAAAATAAACAAACATATTTCAAACAGGAGACACTTCTCAAGGGTCCTTCTGCTTGAGGGCCCGTTCCCAAATAACAGATTTTGTTGCCCTACAGTTTCTTCTACTTTTCAGACAACGTGCCGCTGCTTTTCACCTACTTGGCTTGTAAGGAAGAAATTCTGTCATAGTTGAAGTTGATAATGGTTTTGTCATTGACTCGAGTGCCTAAAATTTCACTGTAGAAAACTGCTTGGGAAAGGACTTGTTAACATTTATATGCTGGTTCCTCTAATTATTTTTCTGATCTTCTATCATGGTAAAAATTATTCTTACACATACTCTGTTCAGGAACAGAGAACTGGAGGGGTCTTTACACAAGGAACCCCTCAAGTACACAGTGTTTTTCTGTTAGAGCCTACAGCCTCACTCAGGCAATGTAAAGCTGTGTTATTAAGAGCATCAAGACAGAAGATACATTAAAGCACTGGTTCTGGGGCAGAGCAAGGGCTGGACACAAACAGCGAGTTGTTTTACTGTGCAAGGTCACATAATCAAATTATAACAAGGATGTTTTGCAAAAGTAATTTTTTTCTTGTATGTTTGGGAGAATACAATTTATTGGAAGATATATTCCCTCCAAATGCTTGGAGAGCTTCTGTTGTTAAGGCAGCTGGAGTAGCCAACTGAGAACTAGTTCATGTTTCATTTTGTCAAGTGTGCATTTATATTTATTTCAGTGCTGTATTAAATGAGCACTAAACCCTGGTAAGAAGATGATCTCTCTGTCATTCCTATCTATAACCCCTTCTGCCCCAATCTGCAAGAGGCATTATTTTTTTGGGTGTTTCTCCTGTGACCTCTTGTGAATGACTTCAAATGCACTTCACAGTCCACTGAACAATGTTGTTTGAAAATTGATTAAAACGTAATTATTGTAGCAGAAATATAATAGGATGAAGCCAAGTAATCAAGGAGAAGGGGACAAAACTCAGCCTAAAATTTATTATTGCTCTAGCAAAATAAAATTGAATTAAAAAACTGTATTTTCTGAAAGTTATATGAGTTTTCTTACTAGTGCTTTTAACACACACACACACACACACAAAAACCCCACAAAAACAAAAACAAAAAAAACCCCACAAATACAACCAGCAGCTCTAATAAATCCCAAGCTTCTTGAAAATTCTGTGTGTTTCTGTTACCTCGAGTTAATACTAAAAAGGACAGATTTTATTTGGTATAAACCAAAGAATCTGGTTCATCATGATGATGGGGGTAAAAACACTTAATCCTTATTAGAGATTTTCTTTCATAAAGTCCAGTCATTATAACTCTCGTATGTTAATAATTGTTTTCCCTCATTACAGACTTGATGATCAGCTCTTTCCTCTGAAATGCTAATGCTTTTATGGCTTGCATGTTTTTAACTTTTAATGAAAAAATTTGTACTTCACTTTACCAAAAAAAAATCCAAAAATAACCTCAGTAATGGATGTGTTTTTCTGTCCTAATTCCACTTTTTTCTGTAATTGGATTCTCATCGTTAGTTCAGCTTTACCTTCAGTGTCAGAGCTGTAATTTGCTGCATGCTCACTTGATTTTTCTAGAATCATCATCTCCTTCCCTGATTTTTCTAAGAGTCTCACCTCCCACCTCTTGAATAGGTTCAGGTTTGTTTGCTAAGCACTTTCTGCCACAGTGCTAGTCATTCAGCTGGCAGATTCCAGTTTTACAGGCTAAGGCAAAGCAAACAATTTGTCAACTCAGTTGAAAGATTCAGTTCAGGAATGACTGAAGCAAGAAACTTGCTTTTTTAAAATTAATGGATCATGCTGCTTATTCGGTAGCGTTTCTTTTTGAAATATAAAATGCAATATTTTAACCTTACATAATCTTCAGTTTTAATGTCACTTATACACTGACGAACTCTACCTTTTCAAAGAACTGTTGGAAGGGTTGATCGTTGTTTTGCATGTACATTACCTCTCAGCTTCTAAGGCACTTAACTTACACTGGGTTCTCATAGTCCTGTTGCTTTTGCTTCCCTCAGTGCAGGTCTGTGCAATGACAGGAGTGGGCTTTTATTGAGCTTAAAGCATCAGGGCTTAATGTTCTTGTGGCAGTGTAGATCAAACATGTGTACCTGAAATGTGAAAGCTTCCCACTCCAAATCTCAAATCCATTAATGATGACAGCACTGTTGATTACAAACTTGCTTACTAGATTTACAATGGACATTTTGGTGCTTGAAGCTTACAGAAGGTCTTATCTTTCAGGACCACCTTGCAGAGAAATCAGTGTCTGAATTTTTTTGGTTTTAAGCTTTTCCTTTAAAAAAAATACCAAAATAACATAAATCCAACAAAACCCCCACAAAATTTACAGTTAATTACAGGGTCCAAGTGTGCCTTTAAAGTGTTTTGCTATTAGAGGTATTTGTCAGCTGAGGTTCAGCCAACATGAGCAGTCACTGCAAGCATGGGCTAATTTAATTTAATTAAGCAAGATTACAAGAAGCTTGATTTAAGACTGGTCACCTCATATTTGATGTGTCTAAACATTTTTGTCATGGATGTTTACTGTAGGTCAGCTGACCTACAGTTACTTAGTAATTTTATTCATGCTGAAAGCAAAAATCTACTTTTTGGTGAAGTAGAAGTTAACATGATTGGAAGTGATACAATTGGATCCTGGGCTGACCTAGAATTATATTTAAGAGCGTTAACAAAGCAAATTGATAAGTTCCTTTTGTCTAAACTGCCTCTGTAATTGTACCAGTTGATGTGTGTCATGCTTACAACACGTGAATGAGGACAATTATTCCACCAGAGAAGCTGGAATGATTGGATCTGTTGACAGGCGCTTCATGGTCCTTAATGTAATCGATCACAGTACTCACTCCAGAATATGTAATCTCTTATCTTTTAAAAAACATAATGTTTAGGAGTGAAACAATAAAAGATTTTGCTGGAGGGGGAGGAGAGGGTGTGATGCATAAAGAAGAGAACTAGGAAAATGAAATTTTAATATAAATTTCCTCATTTCAGGTGATCTTAATGAAATTCAGTGAGATCAAGTAGAACATATAGTAGTCTGGTTGGGAAAGACACAAGCACAGCAGGACACGAACTGAAATACACAGATCATTTGAAACTGGTCAAAGAGCTAGTGGTTCCTAATGCAATCCATCATTAGTAGGGGGAGTAGGATACATCAAGGACAGAGAATGTCACATGAGAATGTACTACAGAAACACAAGAAAAATGACCTTTCTACTATATCTGTTTTTCAGTCCAGCATTGTAATAAGGGTTAGACATGTAAGCTTTTTGAAAGCCAGCTGTCTATTATAGGATAAATAGACCCTACACCCATTGCATCCTATTGCAATACCCACATATTACACTTTCATATCTAGAAAAATTATAGGACCCCATTACAGGCTAAGGGACAAAATCAAACTGTAAGACCCCAGGTTTTTCTTGTTATTTATTATGTAATTTATTCCTCATAATAATTATGAAAAGCAATAATTATTTTTTTGTTAGAGCAAGCTTAAAAAGGAAAGCATGTTAAGGAATGAGTATTAGTAAACAGGCTATGGTTTTATTTCCACACAACCCATTAAAAAAACCCCCAAAAATAAAAGTTAGCAGCATCTGTTGCTCACTACAGATGAAACAGTGATGATAAACATATGTCAAACTATTTGAATAGCTACAAGCTCTGTTTTTGATTCTGTACTTGCTAATGCTTGTTTCATAATTCCTGAATAGAGATGAAAAAGGAAATTACTAGCTTTAATTACCTTTTTACAGTGGGTTAGAGACACTACTTTTACTAGCCACGGCATTTTGCAACATTTAGGCTGCAAGAGAGATTCCTGTTTTTCTTATGTTTGAACTCAGGATTGTTTTGACTGAGGCTGGACATTCAGAGAGCTGTAGTGGTCACTTTCTTTGGTGCTAGCTAAATGCATTCTGGAGCTGGAGCTTTACGACAAGGGTGAGTCTGTCAAAATTCACCTTAAGGGAAAGTGTTTGCTTCATGGTGAGAGCAGGTCTGTTTTCACCCACAGGTCTCTTCCTCTTGTGTGATTTAGTGGTACCTGACTTCAACTCTCTAAAAGAAAACTCAACACCACACAGATGAGTAACACTGGATTTAATTTTATTTTAAACTTGTTTGTAGGACTTTCCACATAATCAATTCAGCTTAAGAGTAATTGATGAATGTTAATTCTGAGTTGAGAATGGATTTTTTTTTCTACTTACAGGGTAGTATCTCAGTGACAGCCCTAGCACTGATGTTTAACAGCCTAAATTCTGTCTCCAGCTTGGAGGACACCAAGTGGGTAATTTTCAATAGCAAGAGAGCTGAGATGAAGCACTGCTGTTCCCATGACAAAGTGTACAACATCTCAGGGTTTTCTAATACAGATAGGACTTGTTTTCAAAAGAGTTAAATATTCTGCATTTTTCCTGATCTAGTTGTTCAGTACTGTCTAGTTGGGTTTTGGCACATAAGAGATACTGATGCTTCATTTCTTAACATTTAATTTAGCCTTTAACATTACTGAGAAATTTTGTCATGCTTTCTGCTTAGTATATTATTAAACTGCTGTTGCTCACTTGATAGATTTTTTCCCCAAGTGCTCTTGACTTTGACAAAATTATTCAATTGGCTGAGAGGCAATCCATTTCTAAGATGTTGCGTTTTGAAAATATTCTCAATTTAAAATTGCTCAATAAATATGTTTCTTTAAGAAGTTTATGTTCTATTTCTTTAAAATACCAAGATTACTAATCATTGTGCTCTTCCGTTTCATTATAGTTAATTGATTTCAAGCATTTAAGAACATGATTTGCTCCTATTACTGCTTCAGAAGCCTGTAACAGAAGAGTCTAAATCATTATTTTGAAAGAGTGGATTTTATTCTTGCTTTGTGGTTAACCTGTCTGAGCATCCACATTTAACAGATTGATTACATCTTTTGTTTTTGCTACCTTGTTTTTAAAGTGACAGGGAAAGCTGAAAGAATTGCAGTTCCCCAGAACAAGTGAGGTTACCTAAACAAAGACTATCAACTGCTGACAGGAATATAAAACAAGGGAAAAGAGGGAGGCAGAAAAAGTACCTGATGCACAAGTGTATAAAAGAAACAAGAAAAACCCTCCACAAATTGCAGAAAACAAAATGGTTTACCTAAAGTCAGGTAGAAAAACAACTTTATCAACTGCCAGGCCTGCAGTTTAGCTTTCTTTTCTCATTAATAGTTTTGCATAAGCAAACATCTTTACCTATTCAAGTGGATGTTTTCTTCCACACTCTTGGACCACATACTACTGTGGTCAGTATTGATGAGGAATACCAGTTTAAACAGAAACAGCAGTTAAGGAAGAACAGCATAAACTAGCTGATTTTGGAAAAATTGGCTGAAAATACAAGGATATGGATGAAGTTTGACTTCTCTTTTAGTGAGATGAGGCTTACATGATGTCTGTCTGTCTATCTCACTCCTACCAGCTTGTGATCTTTCTGGACCAAATTCTATCAAGGGTGACATACATATAGTCATCCTGTTAGTAGCCAGAAAATAGGCAGCTGGATACAGAAAAAAAGACTCTGTTCTTGTGCTTTCCTCCATCCTCCCCCTCCCTCAGTCCTTTTGGGAGAGAAATGCTGAAAGCAAATCCAGATTGGATAGTGAGAACCTCAGCGTTGGAAAACAGAAGCTTACACCTTTTTAGACATCAGGGGATCTGACCATTAGGCACAACCCAAAGGAAACCAGGCCTCATTAGTTCAGCAGCCCACAGGCCTGTTTTAGTAATGTACAGAGCTGTGCTAGCAACTTTTTTTCTGAGACTTTAAATCTGAATGCATAGTTTTGGCATATATGACATAAGGTATTTTGGACCCTATTTCCGGCAGTGAAGGAAAATTTCACTGAGTTAAATCACTGTGCAATTTATATTTTTAAAACTACAATTCCTTATATGACAAGCTGGCAGCCCACTCGTGCAGTGTGTGTTCCATAGATTTCAATGTCACATTAGAAGCTCTGATGTAAAGAAAGATATAAAACACCATTCACCATTTTTTAAATACTGGTGTATTCCTTAAAACCTTTTCCTGAGGCTATCAGAATATTTTAACGTCTCATCACTCCTGCAACATACAGAAGGGTCATAAAGTGATAGTTTTCCCATGGCAGAAATGCCTTTGAAGCAAAACAAAGCATTATTTAACACTTCAGAGCAGCTGATGCTCAAAGTCTTTTGCAACAGTCAATGAGAAACAGTACTAAACTCAACAGCATCTGCCAGAGGAATGTAGGCCAGGAAGATGCAATTATGTGTCTAGAAATTTTGAAAGATAATGAGGTTAGTCCCCTATTCTTGTACCAAAGATCCACAAAGTTTTTAGAAACCACAGCTCAGAAGACACTCTGTCTTAATTCTTCTTGGAAAGAGAGAATCCCTGTGAAGTTTCCTGCTTGATGGTGTTATGTTCAAGGCTCTGTGCGGTAGTTGCTTGCTCAGTGTTACCCACTTCCTATTGCAATATGGGATTCCTGGAGATGAAGGGAGGTCATGAGATCAGTATGAAATGCTGTAACAAAAATCTTCCAATAAATTAAACCATATTTTGAAGCTGATATCAAGGAATGAAATTGTCAAAAGCAGTGAAGTAGGAACTGGCCACCACGTAATAAAGTATTTTGACATTGTATCTTTCATCCTAATGTATCCCAAATCATTTAGAATTATCACAAATGGGGATCTCCTTATTGTATGCAGCTGCTTGGGGAGTGCCAAAGTATAGAGACAATGGCAGCATGCACCCTTGCTATTTAATACTATGTTTATTACATAAAGCTTTAAACATTGGCAAAACTGTGTTATCTGTAATTATTTTGTTGTTTGGGGTTTTTTTAATATGACTTTGTTTATAGTATCTGAATATGTTGTGAAAGTTCATAAACTGCAGGCTGAAAAACTGACCCCTAGTTAATTTTTATTTTCTTCCTAAGGGACAAGAGAGTACAAATGTATGTGAATTACTTCAATTTATAGTTAAAGTCTGCTTTATAGTTATTCTTCTAATGAGGGTTTTTTAATATTATCATTAACATACTGTGTGCTTAAGCTGGACATCTTTGGCACAAAAAGATGTAAAATGGCATCTTATACTCAGGGTGGAAGCAAGTGAGGGCCTTAGCTCATACAGAAATCTCTTAAAAAATTTCAGATCAGCCTCTGTAAAAATGGTATGTAATGGTTGTGTGAGATTTATCCTGACTTTGAAGTGCTCTCTTGTGCCAGAAGAGCAAAACTGTATGTCATGATTTTTATCAAGGTGCTTACGTAAACATTTTACATGCTAGACATAGATATCTGAAAACTTATGAATATTGTCTGCTCTGACCTGAAATTTGACATTTTCCACTGAAGAAAACCAAGGATAACTTATATATGCTTTTGCTCATTTGTGGTTCTTAGAAGATGATGCATATTTAGCATTAGTAAACATTTCCATAAATGATAATGATTGAACAACAGAAGGACAAAGGAACACTGTGTTGCTGTTCAGGCGTGGTGTGATAGCAGCATGTGGTAATCAGTCTTTTTGATAACATAAAGATCATTGACTTTTTCTGCAGTTTGGAAGCTGGAAAAATTGCAGTGCTTTTGTTAGAGATCTTGTCTCGTTGTGGCTCTGATGTGTGATACACTCAGTTCTGACTACTGTTTCCAAATCAAACCTAAGCAGATAGTCTGTGCATAGAGTGAATTAAAAATTGTAGTTAATTCCATTTGTAAGTGAAATTCAGTAAGATGAGACATTCTTTAGTAAAGCTAATATTGAGTCTTTATCAGTCACTGGTAATTTCTTGCCTGTGTGTGCTATGTAATTGGATGAGCATTCAGCTTATGGTCCGATTACTTAGCAGGGTCTTTTCAACAAGAAAAGAGATGGAAGCCCTTCTGACCGCCAGCACTTAGCTTTTGGGGTCTTACAAGAGCATACGTAAACACTTTAAATGGCTTTAGTGTGTTTTCATTGGGGAGCATCAAAACCAGCCTAAGCAGGATGAGCCAGAGAAAGCAGCAGAGGCTTTGTCTGCACAGATGGGTGCAGACTGTCACGCCTTTGATCTGCTTGCACACTGAGCTGTCTGAATGGAAGCCAGCTCTGGCCTGGAAGCCATAAAGACATGTTAATACATTGCCATGCTGGAGCTCAGCCTTACCAGTGCTAGGGCTACTTTTGTTTCAATAACCTCTCTATAACTGTTTTTTTAATGAAGTTGCTCCCATAGTTTGTTCCAACTACTAAATAAAATACTCCATTTTAACAGGACCACAAATCACGTTCTTGAAGAGAGAAAGCAGGGAATGTTTCAAATGCTGCTGGACCTGCAAGCTGATCAGTAGGTATTATTTGAAAATTTTTAACCCTCTCTGGCTCTATATGTGAAAAAAAAAAAAAAAAAAAATTAACAAAAGACCCATGTCTGATAGGAGCATACGAAAGTGAGACAAACCTAGCAACCATGACAGTTGTTCTTGTAAACAGCTTGTGATCAGAGATGGTTTTCTGTTTGAACTATCTGGAGGGATTGTAGCATTGTGTGACATAGCTGCAGGCTCTAATTTAGTGCTCTGGATTAATAGCAGGCATAATTTGGAGCAGCCACCCACCCTCCAAATATTGTGTACCCTACCACAGTGATTCGTCAGTGTGCTCCTGTGCCAAGGGTAAGGATGGCAAGAAAGAAAGACACTGAGCATAGAAGCGAGAGGTTTCTTTATAGGGAGGCAACGTTAAGTTTAAAAAAAAAAATAGAAAAAAAGAAAAGAAAGGAAAAAATTGACATGAAAAGATGGAGGGGATGACAGAGTGAGTGTTATAATAACAGTGAGGAAAAAAAGATGTGAGCTAAAAGAATAAAATGATATTGTCATAACACCCACAGGCCTCCCTTCCAGAAAGGACAGGGAGTAATTTTCAGGAGCTAAACTCAGTGTTCTGCAAATTCAGTCTCAAACTATCATTAATAATCTTGAAAAATGAGTCTGGAGGATAGAAATGAAGCTGGCGGTATTTCAGAGGCAGAGTCAGCGTCGCCTGTCATCCCATTGTGAGACATACCCTGTTAGGGCCTGTTAATGTTGCACTCCTGTCAGAGTAACATAAAACATTACATGTTAAACAAGTGGCAGACAAGACAGTGTGGAGGCAAATTGTTCAGCAGATGGCACAGCCTACTTTACTTACCATCTGAAGTTAGAAAATAGAGCAAATGCCATTTTTTGCATTCACTCATTCTTTTCAAGTACTAGTCTGGGTAGTGCTCAGCAGCTTCCCTTGTTGTGGCTGCTGAGACAAGAGGAACTTCACAGTATGATTATAATATGAGACATGTCAAGTAGAACACTAATTGTGTACATACACTTTGAGCTGAAATTTCAGCAGAGTTGAATATATGTTTCTGAGCTATAGTAAGGGCATACTTTGAGAGTTTTACATCTCCAGATATCTGCTTTGAGCTGTGAATTTCCTGTGGCTTATTGTGTTTCCTTTCTTTTTAAAGCATCACAATTTGTAGACATACTAGGCTTATACAATCCTCCCATATTCATAATTCTTGAAGGAGATAAAATTTCTTTGGGAGTGGGGAAAATAACAGTTGAGGAGCATAATAACTGTTTTTCCTCTCTCAGAACTCAATTTCCATCCTGGAATAAGTTATGGTGTTCCCATTGACTTTGGTGGTGTTGGACTGTGGTCTTACAAACCAGTCAACTGACCTTTTAGGAAGAAAGAGTCATCAGCAATCAGTTTGGGACAAACTGAATGGAGTAACAATTTCCATCTAAACAGGTCTTTATATTGAACACCTTCTAGATACTCCTGGTTCAGTTTCTTGGTTAGATTGGCTTTCTTCCTCTAGCCCAGGAAAGGAACAGTGAAAGATAGACTATTGCTATGTAAAGTGACAGAGAAGGGAAACAGCATAATTTGTTTACTTAGCAAGAGTAGCATGTTTGGTGCTCTTCATACACAGACAAGATACAATCTCTTCTCTAAGGAGTTTACAGACTAACTAGAAGAGACAGCAGCGTTCAGATAGCTGTTGGTCATTCAGATGAAATCTGAGTCAATTTTTTGAGAAGACATAGAAAGGAATAGTGGAACCAGTAGCCAATTCTAGTCCTGTAAAGTAAGAGTTAAAAACGAAAACCTCACATTCACAGGCAGAGCAGACTGTTTTCAGAAAACTTCATTGCATGTGTACCAAAATCAAGAATAAACAAGCACGGGCATAAAACTCAGTTCTATAATAAGCTTCAGTTTAGTGTTTTCTGGGAGGACAATGTCATACTGAGTTTTAAATTGAAACTTTGTATAGTTGACCACAAAATAAAACTCTTTCTTGCCACACATGAAAACATAGCCATTGAAAGATAAGCATAATGTCTTCCTTTCTTTTATGTCCAAGATACAAGAGTTCCCTTTTCCTGTGATAGAGTGAATATTTTATGATTTAGCTTGCATTTCTAGCTCATTACAGACAGTGTCTCTCGAAAAAAAAATAAAAAATATGAGAAACCAATGAGAATTGTTACTTGAACTAATACAATTTTTACTACTTTGCTTATTTATTTGTCAGATGGATTCTGTTTGCCAGTCTGTTCTCTTGCATACTCCAGCTGGCAGGTCCAGGGTATTTCAGGTGTAAGTTTGTGGTTGTTGCCTAAAATATGTCCTGACTTTGTATAAAAATCTGAGGCTATTTTCTTAGCACTGATGGGCAGTTTATGGAGTTGAAAAAGTCTCATCCTTTTGATATTTTACTGTGATTATATGAGTGTGTGTATGTGTGTAAGAAGAGGACATAATTGTGAAAATTCTTTTATGGTAGAAATAGGCTTGATTTTGGAAACACCTTTCAAAAAGTTTTTCTTCAAACTTGTGAACCTTGTTCAGCATCAGTCATGGCTTATAAAGCATAGATATGAAATAATGCTTTTAACATTTTTGGGAATGTAGTATATCATTAAAATTGTAGGTTGATTGTCAGTGGTGACATACAATTCTAATGCAAAATAAGTCTAACAATGCTGTCCTGTGTTTCGGTCATTCTCAGCAGTCTACAAACAGTTTGAGTATTTCATGTGCAGAAATTCAATCTGAAACATGATGATTTCTCTATTTTATTTCCTGCTGATAATCAACAGAAATGTACCAGAATGAAGATTTATTTCACAGATTTTTAAGATACTGGGCCAAATACTGCTTTCATCTCAATAGATTATTTATTATAGAGATTTATGTTGAAGTCAAGGAATCCCTTAAAGATGGGAGCTTTCAATGTGTAAATGTTACAAATTCTGTATCAATTTAAACAAAATTTCTATATCCTTTTACCACCAAGAAAATTCATGCACTGATTTGACAAATCTGTTTTAATGAACAGTTGTAATACAAGTACTTTCTACCTATGGCTGCTGATAGAACAGTGATTTCTGTCTCTCCTCTTTACTAGTCTTGACCTTGGTCTGTTATAACTCAGTACATTCCAACTCATTATAAAACTTTATTTGTCCCTGCAACATGTCTGTTAATAATCAACTGCTGTTTCACTGTTAATGTGTTTCTGGATAACATGAAATATATGAAAAGAAAGACAAATGACAGTTGTAATTATTTCATAGTTTACAGGAAACAGCCTGAAATTGTTATAGCTATTTTTACATGGGAAAATTTTGGAGAGGGATATTCACAAATGGTGATATAAAACTCCCAACACTCTTGCTACAATTTAATTGGGAAAGATAGACCTGACGTAGCTCTTCTAAATGTCCCTTCAGCTTTTTGAATGTTGGCCATTATGAAGAACCCTCATACCGATTAATAGTAATGAAAGAGAAATAAAGTACTAATACACATAAAAGCCTCTTCAGAAAAGGTTTTAAGTAGATGGTGATTTCCAAACTATTGCAAAGCCTTTACATCCAGCAAGACCAATTCAATGGCAGACATTCAGCTTCCCAAAATGAGGTAATACAGAGTGTAAAAGGGATGATATTGATCTCCAGGGGTTTATGTCATTCTGTGTGGTTTTCCATTAATTAAGTAAGTCAATTAAAATAATCATATGAAGTTCAATTTCACTTCAGCTCCAATTTTATTAATATGTTCTGTCCTTTCCAGAATCTACCACTACTTTTTTTGACTACTTGGCAGTAGCTATTTGGATGTTATCATAGTGAATACTGAGACTAATGAATCTATATAGCAGACTATTCTCAGGAGCTGACTGAAGAATTTAACACAGGAAAAACCCCACATGGCTGGTGTGGAGCCACTACTTTTGCAAAAACCCTTGGTGAATGACAGGAACAGAGTGAAAAGGTGCCCAATCCATTGAAAACATGAGAATACACCTATAAAAAAAACTAAGTCCAACTACTCAGACAGATGATGATGATGAATGTGGCAAATAACGTTAATAACTGCTTTCAGAAAAGAGATCAAGGAAAACAATCAAAAGGAAAGATTAATTATTTTGTCCTAAGATTATCTGGAATCAGTTGTTGATAGAATCACAAAGGGTGTTTCAAAGCTGTGGTTTAATTAAGAAATAATCCAGAATTATCACATTTAATTATTTTGCAAAGGTCATTATGTCTTCAGTCTTTTTTTAGAAATAAAACCACAGTGAAGTGGTCTGTTAGAATACAGAAGAAAGAACATGTTACTTCAATCGGTACAACAACACTGAGCAATGAATACTGATTTATGTGAACAGCTGATGTTCTTCATTAGAAAGACTATTTACAAATTAAGCTGTCGCATTCTTGAAGAGACAAAAGTACAAGTAATTAAACTGGATGATTCTGGATTATTTTATGTAATCCAGTGTTTAAGAATGGTCATTATTGCAGAATCAGTCTGATCTTCAATAATCTCTAGATTAGGCAAATAGTCATTTTACCTCGCATGTGTGATTGATGGCTACTTCTAAGCAGGGCTCATTTTCAATACTGTCTTTCCCTTCTCTCTTTTTGTCCCTGGGAATTAATTTAAAGATCTTCAAATAAAGTAGTCAGAATATCTTGTAAACCAGTTATGATGAGATATCTGCTTTTATTTTTCTACACAAATGTTGGCTTTCAGCATCTTTTGGGAAGTCACAAAGAAGTTCTAATGTTTATTTGCCTGTTCTTTTTTTTTATGTCTCTCAATATCACAGCATATTTTTCTTCTGAATACTAAGAAGCAACATTAATCACCCAACTGTAAGGAAAAGAGGTTTATCTGGTATATACAGGCTCCATTGACTTCAATAGAGCTGTGATAATTTATAACATAAGAAGATCATGCAGTAAATAGACTATTAAATCTAAATGAAATGTATAGTTAATTGCACATGGCATATGATTTATAGCACTATTTGTTCTAGGAATTTCTTGACATTATATCGTTACTATTTGGCAAAAGATCTGAAGTCTGGTTGTGGAAATTTGGCTTCATGTTAACCATAGCTAGTGAATGTCTAAATAGAGTAAGTGGTAGTAGCAAATCTGTTACTTCTCCTACTTAATCTGTGTTAAATATAAAATATTTGTTGAATTATTATTATTTTAATCTTAACTAATAATGAAGTACAATTTATAAAAAAGGCTTTTAAATTTCTCCTTATTTTAAATTTAGTTGAATGAACTTCACCTTGATGAACCCATTCAATATTGGAAGCCTGATTCCTCAGAAAGTCGAGGTCAGTAACAAGTAGAAACAACAATTGCTTTCACTCCAACTTGCTGAAGTTGAATTGCAACATGTTCTGGAAATTTTCATAGCTTGTCATTTTAACTGGATGCCAATTTTAATTTTTCATCAGAATAGTAATCTTGAATAGACACATAAAATTGGAACAGAAACATTAATTTTCTAAAAGCAGGCCTCTGGTACTAGGATCTTAAATACAGTTATGAGAAGAAAATTGCTATTTTCAAAGCAAGAAACAACAACCAGATTGTTTCTTCTTCACTTACTGTGCACAGTGTGTGTTGGCACCATATTGCAGTAGCTCAGAAATCTCAAACTGTCAGGAAAAACAAACCATGACCCACAGACAGAATGGAAGGCTGAAGAAAAAGCACAAAAAGGAAACCAGGAATTCATCTCCATTTATCAGCAGCATGCTATATTTGACAACACTGTGGTGGAATCTACTTTTCACTCATGAGTCATGCACTCCCAGTTACTCCTTTTTATGTTGCTCTTCTCCTTTCTATCAGTTTATAGTACTAAGCTTGATGTAACAGGCAGTGAAACAAAAAAGGAGGGACATCCTTCATATCGATGCTCCTTAATTACACTCTAATCTGTTTGTTTTAAAGATTCTTTTTCATAGTAGGAACTGAGAAAATATTCTCACTCTTGAACAATGTTTCTTATTTCTGTGTCTTTTCTGAATAGTTTAGGACAGCTTGGTTTTATAGATTTTTGCCTTTGCACTTCTGAGCCACCGTTTCTTCATTAGACTATTTTTTTAAAAATAAATTTCCATCAAAATTAATATTGTACTGAATATCACCAGTTTGGAGACCTGAATCATGCAATGCAGTAACTGAACTGTTTAAACTCCAGTGTTATTAATGTTATTCTATCATGTTATAAAGCCAGGACCATTTTTTCCTGCTGTGTTTTTTCCTTGTGAGTTTTTGCTCTGGATAAACATGTTTAGGTTTGGGTTTTGGTTTGTTTGGTTTTTGTTTGTTTTTTGTTTGTCTGTTTGTTTTTTGGTTGGCTTTTTGGGGGGTTCTTTTTGTTTTGGTGTTTGTTTTTTTTTTTCTTTCCTTTGCTCTTTATGTCTATGTGTGGTCTTGAATATTTGCAGCTATACATAGATCTAGCACAGGCCAAAGTGACTAGAAGAAAAGCTGACTGATCAACACAACACATAGGGTCTAATTCTTCAGCATGTCATCCAAAGCACTCACCATGGCCACTGGGAGGCTGCCAAACTGCAGAAGTACGGTGCAGGGAAATGCAGAGAACAACCTGCACATGATATCTTCTGAATGAGCATCCATTCCGAGGTGCTGTGGGGAAGTTCTTTCCTGTTCTCATGGTTGAGCCACAGACTGAATTTTGTCTTGTGCCCTTTCTTCCAAGGGACTATGTGGTGCTGATACTGTTTGGGTAAATGAAGATGAGAATACAATGCTGGTGCCAAGCCCCAAAAATAGACTCCTTTCTTGGGAGACAACTGTGTGAACAGGATAAATACTGGACACCCCTCAACCACTGGCTCTTCAACAAGATGGAACATGGTTCTGTAGGAGCAAGTCCAGAGGAGAGCCATGAAGATGACTGGGTACCTGGAGCATCTCTCCTATGAAGACCGGCTGAGAGAGCTGGGGTTGTTCAGTCCAGAGAAGAGGAGCCTCTGGGGAGACCTTATAACACCTTCCAGTACCTAAAGAGGACCTACAGGGGAGCTGGAGAGGGACTGTTTACAACCGTATGTAGTGACAGAACAAAGGGTAATGGCTTTAAACTTTAAAGAGGGTAGATTTACATTAGATATTAAGAAGAAATTCTTTGCTGTGAGGATTGTGAGGCACCAGCACAGATTGCCCAGAGGAGCTGTGGATGCCTCATCCCTGAATGTATTCAAGGCTAGGTTGGGTGGGGCTTTGAGCAACCCAGCCTACTGGAAAGTGTCCCTGCCCATGACAAGGGAGTAGATCTAAATGATCTTTAAGGTCCCTTCAAACCCAAAAATGTTCCATAATTCTGTGATTATGTGAACATCAGATCCAAAATGAAGTTGCCAAAGATTTGTTTGGGGGGTTTTGGGAGGAGTTTTGGTTTTTTGTTTGGGTTTTTAGTTGTGTTTTTTGTTTTGTTTTTTTTGGTGTTTTTTTGTTTGTTTGGCTTTTTTTTTTGTTTTGTTTTTGGTTTTTTGTTTGTTTGTTTGTTTTGTTTGGTTGGTTGGGTTTTTTTTTTCCAAGCAGGAGTCTGGACTCTCACTTAAAATGTCACCTGTTTTTTTCTTAATAGTAATTTGAACGTTTTAAGTCAGCAACGTGAATGATAGAAGACCCTGGCAAAGCCAGCAAAGTAACTTTTCCTGTTGTATATTCAAGACATACAGCCTGTTAACAGCTCTAACATTTCTTTTTCCTGGTGGGGCTTCCTCCCTGCCCCCAGCACAGGTTGTTGTAACATCCAGGCTGATCTTATGCACCTCCTCAGTGGTGCCAGGCTCAATGTCAGCACTTAGCCACCATGCTCAGCAGCAGGGAATTGATCCTTAGAGAATCAGAGGGCTTTAAAGTTCACGTAAGGATGGACCCTGTCATCTCCTATCCCTGCTGAGAATTGTCCCTAGAACATATTTAAGGAAAAGTGCAAATTTCTTTCACAATAGTGGTGTAGGCCCAGACAAATTGACTGATTTCCAGAGCAATACAGACAGGTTTAAACAAGCAAACAACAGAAACACATGTATAAGCTGAAAATTTAAACAACAGTGATTGGATTTTTGTCTACCAAACCATTTCTTTGGTCTGTTCTTCTGTCCAGGCACGACAGTCCCACAAATGATTAATAAATCTGTGTGTTACATGTGGTTTTCTATATACAATAACACACTCTTTATGAAGTCACTGGCTGTTGACTGCAAAAACTGAAGGAAAAAAAACAAAGAGAAAACAGCAAATATTACCATCTAACTTAAATTTTTAGCTCAGCTTATTCTTGTATGCATAATTTTATGTTCCATCCACCCTCTCTATGATCCCTTGGCACTTAATTTAAAACTTTTTTTCCCATGGGATGAAACCAATTTTCTTTCCCATCACCTTCAGCCGACTCCTTTTCTTCCTCTCCCTGTCTTACTCTCTAGACTGCCACCTACTTAACCACTTGTTAGTTTCTTTAATATATGGTTGGGAGTGCTTGGCTGGGAAGTGACTGTGTTGTCACCATGGTGTTCCTGAGCCCCAGCAATGAGAGCTCCAGGAGCGGAGGATGCACTCATGGTCCCAGTTGATCAGCAAGAAACTATTCATCCTTGCAGTCCAAAAATCCCACAATCCAGTTGCCTGTTTCATCTTGAATCACTGACAGTTGTGGCATCATTTAAATGAATTATTTTCTGGGCTGTCATCAAAGTGACACAGTTTCTGTGTTTTCTAAATTATTGTTTGACAGTATACATACATGACTGATGAGAGCAAATGAAAGTAATGGCACTGAAGGTTTGCAGATAGCTTCTAAGTGAACCACTGGATCTGGATTGAGATCTGAAAAACAACAAATGGGCAACAAAGACCATCAAGAGTATGAAATTACTTCTGCACGAGGAACAACAAAGCAGTCAACAGTCTGGAAAAAACATGTTTGATATAGGTGAGGGGAAATAATACAGATTTACAGATTCCCTCGTGGCATTCAGGGACTCAACAGATATTGCAGTCTCTTTACCACAAGATGAAAGGCTAAGTCATATAAAACTGACGACAACAGTTTCAAAACAAGAGGACTTTATTTCACTATAAATTAAACAAAACAAACAAACAAACAAAGTCTTCCTTTGATAACTCCTGAATATTTAATGCGTTTGTAAGAATTTAAAAAGTGTCCAAGAACTTAAAGTTTGGAATGATGAAAACAGTCTGTCAAAGAAAATATAAGTACCCTGCCTTCTTATAAATTCCCAGTTTCAGGAGGCCAGTCTGGCTGGAGCATACAATGTCAGAATGGCTTATACATTTTACAGTTCACAGTAGTGAGATTAAATGAGAAATAACTTCATTGCCAGGACCAAGATGGATTTTGAATAATTGTGGTGCTGAAGTAGAAAAAAAAAAATAAATTCTGGTACGAAAAAAAAATTCTGGCCCATGGAATGCCAACTTGCTAGAATTAAATGGGTAAGAGAGGTTTCAAGATTTTTTTTAATGTAACAGATTATCTTTTCCTTTTTTGTTGCTGAAATATATCTGAATTTCCTCCTGTTGTTCTTGTCATCTCTCTGCAAGATTGTGATAGAGTGTCACAACAGCCTCCTTCATATTATCCCCATGAACTAGAATCACAATTTACATAGAAAATATAATGGGGTTTTTTATGTATGTAATTTTAATCTACAGCTTTTTGAATGTGTAGTAAACAATACTGCAAGGTTGGTGTTTGTGCTGCTCCCCTTCATAACTATATTGCTATAAATTTTTCCTTTAAACTGTTCCCAAGTACTTCTCACAATACCTTTAAATTCTGTAGAATGACTACAAAATATTTAGAAAAATGCAACAATCTGTCATAAATGCAATTAAAACACAAATGAATATAAGCACAGATAAAAGTAAAGTGTATTTTTAGTATTCCATAGATAGAAAATATGCATTTTAATGAGAGTAAAATGAGTGTAATTGCTAAAGGAGGCAACCCTTTCCAGGGAATCTTTAGTCTAAAACTTTAAAACAAATTAAATCAAATCACATAAATTCAATTTTACTGTGTGCCTAATACAATCAAGGTTCACATTTGGCAATTAATATACATTATGTCAGGTGTGACTAAAGACTATATTTATATATACACATAAACTTGTAGTTTCAGCTCTACTTTCACCAGAAACGTTATATATTATATATTACTCATTAGTGAATGCTGAAAATGCCACTGTCAGGCTGAATGGCTGAGGCTTTCACAGAATGGAGATAGCACAGAACAGGCAGTTAATGAGTTGATCCTGTTGACCTACAGCTTCTGAAGGGATGTTCAGGAACTGGCCTTGTTCCTTAAAATGCCTGTTCACCAAATGATTTCTTGTCCAGGGAACAGGCATTTTAAGGAACAAAGACAATTGAGATTAGTCCCAAATGGGCCCTTGATTCTTAGTTCCACATCGGTAACTCAACTGCAGACCAAAAAAAGAGTTGCAAAAATCCAGTTATTTTTTGAGGTGTACAATATGATGAAACAACTCAGACACTTAGAAAGTATTCATTCTTGCAGTCTAAAAGAAAGACCAATTATCTTCCTGTTCTTGTCAGAAGGCTGTGAGGAATAAGAGGTCCTAGCTGGGAATAAGATGCTTTTAAGATGCTGTGGTGTTAATTGCTAAAGTGAGTGTGAGCCAGTGTGCTGCTCTGTGATTACAGTTTTATCTCTGCAAGCTAATTGTTAGGGCAAATGTCAGCATTTGTATGTGTAACTGAACACCAAAAAAGTGTAAATGGAATTGATCCTTACAATTATTACAAGTGCAGGATTGTGCGCTAGGTCTTTGAAAACACCTAGTTCAGCAAGTAATTGGTTGCATGACATAAATCAAAATCCTCCTAGCCCATCTCAGAGGTTATCATAGAAGACAACATTTCAGGCTTCTCCCAAAGCGGTTTAGTGGAATAACGCTAGCCTATCAGTGTCAGGTCCTACATGATACAGTGAAAGATGGGCCAAGTTTAAGGAAATTTAAAAGCTATAGCTTTGTCATATTTAAGATGTGTTTATTTCAATAGGAAAAAAAGAGTTAGCCACATTTTTCCTTCACATAACTAGACTCTTTTTATGTCATCAACAGTGCATAATACTTTCTGACAAAAAATATAAATCCAACAGCTATTGTGTACCATATACAGGTACTCTGCTAGATTTGTGACTAAATAGATATTGGTCAAAAAAAACCCAAAAAACCCTTAAGAATTTATTCTTAATCTGATGAACAATACTCATAAAAAAGCAATCAAAAAACAATCAAGAAAAAAAAATGACCTGAAAAAATCATGAAGAGAAATGTTTCACTTCGTTAAATTAAAAAACAATTGTTTTGGGGTTTGCTTCAGAATCAATTGCTTCTTCAAAATGCTATTTCAAGACTAAATGACCCTATATTTGTTTTAAAACTAATAGCGAAAAGGAAAAGCTAGCAAACTACCAGACCCAAATGGTTTACTTCTTGGGTAAAGTAAAGGATCTTGCTAAATCCAAAGCAATATGTTGCTTGTTTACAGCCCTGAGACTTCCCCAGTGGGCACTGAGGGAGATGTTCTCAGGCTGAGGCTGCTGCCAGTGGAGAGTTCTGACACCACAAGTGGTCACTGGTCCCACAGTACAGCTTGATACAGCACTTAGGAATGAGAAACAACAAATAATGGATATTGGATGATGTCACCTTTCTGAGAAAAACTGGTCAGGAATCTTTGAGCAACTGTTTTTCTCTCTATAAATTGATAAGTTGTCAAAGCTAATATTTCTACTGGAATTCTATGTTTGAAGAAAAAGAATCTGTCTGTAGTTTCTTTTCAAGGCAAATTCCTGAAAAGCTCAGTGGTTAGGCAGGATGTGAGAGACCTAGATTAAAATCCTTCTTTAGTCTTATTCTTTGCAGTCCAAAGAAGATTTAATTATTTATGGAAAGCAGGGCAGTTCAAACAAATTAATTTGGATGTCTGAATTAAGACCAAGGACTAGAGCCTGGATTTCCTACAAGGCAGCCTACTATTTATAGGTGGGGGAATAAAAAAGGGATTTAGTGCAGATCAGGAATTTCTAAAATCTTTCCTTGCTTTATAAGAAGCAAATCCAATTCTGTTTTTAATCTGGCTGAAGTTCAGGTCTAAGTAGAACTATGCTGAACTAAACATCTAAATCAGAGCTTTCAGTGTGGTATTACTGAAAGGAACATTTTAAAAGTGTCTAAAAAATGGAATATAATAGGGCAGAAAAGAGAACATTTTCAGGAAAGAAGGAATCATCTGTCATTTATTTTAAAATACCTTTACTTTACAGGTCACAAAACATTATGGATAAGAAAGAGTTAAATATACTTTTATAAACTTTCAGCTGGGCAAGGAGTACATTTAATAGTGCAGCCAGATTGTACTTTTCTCCCAATATTTTTGTAACTTGTTTCAGCTTAAATCAATACTTCTCCGGGAAAATAAATTATCTGTTTCCACTATGACATATTTATTTGTGCAGAGTAGAAAACATTTGTTTGTACTTTGAAGACCCCTGTGGGAATTCTAAAGATAGAATTCATATATTGTATTTATTATACTTTCTTCTACCTAAAAGATATTAAGGGGGAGAAGTGGAGGGGGGAGAGAGACATGGGTGGGGAAGGGAGAGAGGCAGGGAGATAGAATGAGATAGGAAAATAAGAACTTAATATATTGAAATACATGGAAAAATACTGAAAAGCACATTAAAAATATCAGCAATCAGCACAATTTCAGGTTAATCTTAGAAGATGTAAAAATAGTGGAAGGATTAGAAAACAAATGACTGAGTAAAATCATGAGAGAGAAAACTTTGGATACAGCAGCTGCAGCTGAAGAAGTTCTGTAAGACCTTCTTTTACAGCTCTGGGGTTGTAGTGGTGAAATTTACAGTAATAGTAAGAAAATATTTTTTGGTTTATCTTTAGAAGAAACAACTTGCAAAATGAGAATTAAATGTATCTAGGATAGATGGCACTACAAACCCTGTTGGGCAAGCCTAAAGAGAATAGGAATAATAAAAAGAATCCCAGGTGTGCATATTGCAGTCCAGGAGAAGGGAAGGAATCGCATTCTTCCATGCCACTAAGCTGACAGTGGTCATATTTAGCTGCACTGATCATCTTTGCTGGCTGATCTTACAAGCTTGCCACAGAAGTCCTGGGAAAATAACTTCAAGTTTAGATTCTCATTCAGCATAGCAAGCAGGCAGGTGTTTGATTGGAAGTCTTCCATCAGTCTTCTCTGCTGTGATAAATAAGCTACGAGTAAAGTCAAAGCACTGAAACACAACATTGCTTGTGAGAATTTATCAGTAAATGGGAACATTTTGATTCGATGGAAAGCATGAAGCAGCATGCATAGGCAAGGCAACCATAAACCCTACTGTTTTGACTTGTTAGTCTCGGCCAAGGAGAAAATTTGAGAGACTTAGAGACAACATTTTGTCTTCATAGGCTTTTTTTACAGCACTGTGTGTTGATAATTTCTTGTTGGCTCATTATTTTATCACATTGCATTGGCCTAATGAATTCTGTTCAGAACCCTGACTGCTCTAATCTGTGTTTATTTGTACGCCAAGAATTACTGGTAACATAACCAATATCATGAAACCAGAAGTGACATCAGTACCCTTCAATTTCCGTTAATGTGAGGCTTCTAGAATTACATTTACCTGGACCAAACAAATGCCACTTACATCACATCACATCACATCACATCACATCACATCACATCACATCACATCCTTTTACGTCTACATACTTTTAATTTATTCACCTTAACATTATTGCTTCTATCATGCAAAAAAAAGAAATTATTACTGCATGTAAACTCTTGAAAAACCCATGGTGATCAGTATACCCTGGCAACCCATAGGTTGAGAACTCCCTGTTCTACTGCTAACATTTTTCTTGTCCCTTAACTGAATTCAACTTATATATTGTTCATAATAATTTATGGATTTCATTTACAGGGAGAAGTGATTAATTCTGCTGTTCACATTGGCAGAATCAGAATCTTTTGAGTTTTAAGGGACCCACAAGGATCATTGAGTCTAAGTCTTAAGTGAATGGCCCACAGGGGATTGAACCTGTGACCTCGGTGTTATTAGCACCAAGTTTTAACCAACCATCCACTCTCCAGCCTTTGTGCCACTTCTGCTTTCATAGTTCACCTTACAGAAAGAGTCTGAGTGACACAAGTTTGTGTGTTTGTGTGCCAATAAAAGTATTTGAAGCTCGTTAATGAGTGTGAATATTTCTAGAAACCCTTGTGAAAAGTCAAATTCTGCTGCACATCAGTATTCAGATTTTTCTTATTACTGATTTGAAATGCAGATTACATTGATCTGCCATAATTTGTTCTATAGAAACTACTTTTTCTAAGTGGCTTTAGGTGTTAAAGGCACTTTTAACACTTTAGTGAAGGTAAGCAATATAAGGAGCTTTAGGGATTTCTTCTCATCAGGAAGGAAAATTGAATTGAAGACATCAGCATCCAAACCCTTTTCCCATGAATGAAATGGGGAATTTTTGTACTGTTTAATGTTGGTGGTTGGACAAAGAAATCATCCTCCATGGGTTTTTTTTGGAAAAGTCTGCTGTAAGTTTTTTTGTTGCACAAGGTACTGGGATGATTACTTTCTATTTACCGTATAGGGATCTCAGTTTACTCTCTTTGGTATATGATATGTGATTCAAGTGAGATACTTTTGCTTTGGAAAACGGACAAGTGAAGGTAATTCCTTTGTGAGCAAATACAAGACTGTTGAGAAACTGTTGCTGTTTTAGTGAAGTACTCTGCTTTTTAGTTTTTCTTATATCAGTTATCAGAACTCCACTGTTGAGGCCCTTCTATAGAGATAATGCTCATTTTTTATCACTTCTTTGCTTCCTTTTCCACTGTGGAAATGGCTGGTTCATGGCCCAGAAAAATATGAAGGAATGCTCTAAGTGGACAGCAGATCCATACCTTTGCTATGCCATCTGCTGAGTTTGATTGCTGCCATTCTTCTCAGGTAATTTCAACTATTTTGGAGACAAGACTATGCTGAGTACTTTGCCTATTTATACTCCCCTTAAGTGCATGGGGCAACCTGTGTTTTCTCAATTACTTTTGTGTGTGTTTACTTGGGTAAACTTATTTGAAACCTTGATGATCTCTTATTCTGCATTTTAATAATTTTCCAAGCAGAGATGTTTTCAATGTTTTTTGTAAAATAGAAAACATCATTTGCCTTTCTACCTTTTTGTTTAATACCTGATTTACCTGGGTTATCAAAAGTGTGTCTCAGGCCACATTTCTTGTGAATGCATATATCTTTTTTGATTAGCAAACAATCAGATGTGATGTTGATCTTCATAATCTATGGTGTTTTCTCAGAAAATCAGAGTTAATACAATCATGCCAGATCTCCTGATCTCCTTGACCAACCTGATCTCCTTTTATAACCAGGTGACCTACCTAATGGATGAGGGAAAGGCTGTGGATGTAGTTTACCTGGACTTCAGTAAACCCTTTGACATGGTCTTCCAGAGCATTCTCATGGAAAGATTAGCAGCCCATGGCTTGGACAGGTGCACTCCCCCCTGAGTGAAAAGCTGGATGGATGGCCGGGCCCAGAGAGTGGTGGTGAATGGTGTTACATCTTGTTGGCAATCAGTCACTAGTGGTGCTTCCCAGGGCTCAGTATTGGGCCCAGTCACGTTTAGTATCTTTATTCATGATGTGGATGAGAAGATAGAGTTACTTACTTTCAGTAAGCTTGCAGATGGGCAGTGTTGATCTACTGAAGAGTAGAAAGGCTCTGCAGACAGATCTAGAGAGGCTGGATCAAGGCTGAAGCTGAAGCCAATGGTATGATGTTCAATAAGGCAAAGTGCTGGGTCCTGCACTTGGGACACACTAGTTTCATGAGTGGTGAAAGCAATTGACTTCACTGAAGAAGCTAATATTTTGCCTCAAATTAAAGTAAAATTATTTGAAACCTTCTAGGAAGCCATTCTAGGAGCATTTGAAATGTGGCTGAAGCTAGGCAAGATATGAGTTTCTGAAGGAAACAAACTCATCTACAGCACAAAGATGCCTACTGTATCACTTTTTAAAAACAGCATGCCCTGCCTGTAAGGAGTTTTCTCCAGAGGAATTTGGCAATAGGCACTGTGATGTTGCTCGAGCCACATAGTCATTCAACAAAACTGGAACCTGGATTATAACAGTTACTGTTATTTATACTATTGGTTAATACTGCAGTGTTTAAGGGAAAGGTCTTCTTCAAAAAATGTACTTTGAGGTGTCTAGGTTTGAATAGTTTCACTTCTGAGAAAGAATTGTGTCCTGTTTTCTATTTAGTATAAGCATTACAGAAGCTAAGAGAGAAGCAAGTGCTCCTGCTGCACACCCTTCCTTGGTGGCCGTCTCATGAGTGAAAGGGAGGTTAGGTTTCATGCAACAGCTAAAGCCCTGGTTCTTCAATATGATATATTGAGCTTTGGGACAATCAACATAGGATCAAATATGCATAACTCAAAATACTAATGTAGAACAAACTCCTTCTGGACCTAATGTTTTTCAAAATTTTTGACAAACCCGCTTCTGTGTCAGAGTGATATTTTCTGCCTATTCCACTCTGTTCTGGATGAGATAGCGACCAGAATATCCTATAGTTAGTTCTATGAAAATATGACCTGGTATACAGGTTCAATTTGCACTTTTGTGTGCACAAATCTAATATAAGCAGTTTTGAAAATATGGACCCAACCAGAACACATTTAAGATAATGCTCCTCACACACAATGATAGTAACATTTCTTCATTTCTCTGCTCTAAGCTTAAGTAATTCTTAAAAAAAACCCAACCAAACAAAAAAAAAAACCAAAAAGCCCCAAAACAAAACAAAACCCCCAAACCCAAAATGAAAAACACAAACAAACCCCTTCCCCCGAAGACCCCCAGGAAAATAATACAATGTTAATAGTAATTTTTAAGTATTAGGTAATTTCAGGTTTCCCTATAGTGGACCACTAGTAGCAAACTTTCTTTCCTAATGCTTCAGGTCAAGAACAGATTGATATGTTCTGGTACCCTCATAGCATGTTTATTCTATAAGTTTACAATAGTGCTTTTAAGTTGAAATTTTTACAAAGAAAGGATGAGAGTTGAAGGATTTGTTCCTTCCTTCTAAATATTCATATCAGATCAGGAAAAACTGCACTGAAATCAGTTCAATCACCTGTCATGACTGAAAACAAGAAATGTTTTCATCTATTTCATCAATAATAGAATATGTGCTCATGCTGCTGAGTCATGACTCTAGGTTCTAGATTACTGAGCCTCATGCTGGAAATTCATTTTATACTGCTAAAATATTGTAAAGGAGTTTGCTGGGGGCATCTCTGAAGTTCCTTAAATATTCCACTGGAACAGTCTGTTTCCATGTTTTGAGATTAATAAATATCAGTTCCCAGAAATTATATATATGTGCTGTATATTCACTTCCATACAGTATATTAACTAGTTCACAAAAACAGCTCTCACAGGAAGGAGAAAAGCTGAAAATTTGCAATTTATTTAATTTTCAGTAATTTAAGCTAAGCAGCTTTCAAAAAGTGGTGTGTATTCCAAAAGAGATGGGAACTCTAGAACTATGTAGTTGGTGCAGAGTTGGGAGCTTCAAGTGATTTCTGCTGCTGTTGCTGCTGTTTACCTAAAAAGACTGCAAAATCCCCTGAAATATACTAACTGCAACCAAAACAGTAAGACCTTTTACGTATAAAATACCTATTTTCCAATTTTCTTCATAGTGGCTAGAATGGTGCTGTGGTTTGGGCTTGCACTAGAAATAATGTTGATAACACAGGAATGTTTTCATTATGCTGAGCAGTGCTCACACAGCGTCAAGGGCTTTTCTGCTCCTCACACCACCCCACCAGCAGGAAGGCTTGGGGTGCATCTGTAGTTGGGAAGGAACACAGCCAGGAGAGCTTCCCCCAGCTGACCAAAGGGATATTCCAGACCATATGGCATCATGCTCAGTACAGAAGGCTGGGAAAAGAAGGAGGAAGTGAGGATGTTTGGAGTGATGATGTTTATGCTCCCAAGTCACTGTTACACATGATGGAGCTGCTGGATACCAGCCTGCCCGTGGGAAGTAGTGAGTGAAATCCTTGCTTACCTTTGCTTGCACACAGGGCTTTTGCTTTACCTATTAAACTGTCTTTATCTCAACACATGAGTTTTCTCACTTTCACTCTTCAGATTCTCTCCCCCATCCCACTGTGGGAGAGTGTGAGCAGGTGGCTGTGTAGGGTTGAGTAGCCGCTGGGGTTAAACTATGACATGTTACTTATGACATCCTCAATTTGGATTTTCTTCTTAAGCATTTCTTTTTTTCCTTGTCCATCATCTTCAGTTCCTTATCTCATTCATCTGCCCATGAAAATAAATTTTGGATGCAGAATGTATAGCAACAAGGTCACACTTTTATTTACCTCCCTCCTCCAATCGCTTGGGCAGTTTGCAAACTCTCTTCCATTTAAAAATTTGACTTTTCTTGGAAGGGTTTTGAGACAGTGAAAAACCTACTGTATAAGTTTTTTAGTGTTAATATTTCAGCTGTTTTCATTACTTTAAGTAAAAAGAAATATCAACTCATGCTGTTAAAATCTGCTAAAACATCTGCCAAGAGCAAACAATATATTTTTTCCCATTTTGTTTTTATTATCTTTTCCTATTAACAGGCAGTAAAACTGACAGACTGAATTTTAGCTGCAAACCAATAAATGACTGTATATATATATATATCTATATATATATCTATATATATAGATCTGATTTTCCAAGAATTTAATAACATGAATGACCATTTGCAATTGTCTTTAATGTGACAGTAGAGAAATCTTTATTCTGTTTACCCTATGAACCTCATCACTGAAATAAAAAGAAAGATGAGACAAGGAAAAATGTAGAAGTAAGGAAAATATAGCTATGGAGTAACTATGGAATTCCCATCACTGGGATAAATATCAGCTTTGCTTGTTTTGACTTGAAAGAGTATTAGTTTTAAATGTAGTTAAAAAAATGGATTAGTAATGAAAACAGTTATAAAGACATGCAGTGTAGGCTCTAGACATGCTTAAAAGAAACAGCTGGTGCAAATGGATATAACAGAATCTGCTTTTTAAAACAGTGGCATTTGTTGTTTGGGTTTGGGGTTTTTCTCACCAGAGGATCTTTTCCATTGTTCTCTTTAGTTGATTTTGAGACAGAAGGATTTAAAGGACTATAAAAATGTTGCATAGCTGTAGAGGGAAAAATACATTTGGGATAGAGGGAAGCTGTACACATTATTATCTTTCAGAGGCAAGACACAATGTAGTCAAGGAATGTTTATCATTCTATAAAAGATGATGACTTCCTCCAGTGTAAACAGTCTACACCCACTCTACCATTAAGATCTGATTGCATGTTTTCTCTGGAATGTCATATAGATACATTAGGCACACTTCTATTTTTGATAACTTAATTTGCCACCTGGAAAATAATTTAATCAGTTTGTAGAGTCCAAAAAATATTTTCCTGATCTGGGATGGTAGAATTTGTGTAATAAGTATCACAACAGTGATGTTATCCAAACCTATGAAACTGCTCAAACTGGTAAACATTACGTCTTCCTATGTAATATGTTGTTTTGCTGTAGCTATTTATATTTTCCACAGATCATTGTGAAGAAGTTGTTTCTTAACTGAGCGCTTTGTCATTATTTGGTGTTCACGAGTCCTCAAATCAGTGTCAATGGTGCCACCGATCTCATGATGCCAATTGTAGAAAAACATACAAAAGCATTTGGGTTTTCTGAATCAAAAACATCATATAAGAGAAAAAAAAACCACAAACCTAAACAATTTTTAGGTGAATTTCAAGTGGCCAGAACTACTGTCTTTTTTCACAAATAAAGCAACCAAAGAAAGGCATCAAGGCCATGATGTCTGTGAACGTTAACAATTTTTGGTCCTTGTTAAGTTATCTGGAGGAGTATTCAGGAGTAAGATTTTCAGGTACCTCTTATTTACAAAGAGTACTATAGTCATCTGTGGAAGTCTTGTCAATGAAGAAGTATCTGGTAAGAGTTGCTATGAAATGATAATATTTAGAGTAAGATCTGCGCCTACTGAGGATGCAAAATATTTCTACATCTCATTCTTGATGTTAAATGCAAGTATATGAAGATACCTGGATTTCAAGTGAAAAATTGAGTTAATTAGATCCAAGAAAAGTCTTTCTCAGCATTGTCATGTGTCTGAATGATAAAAACATTTCTCCCAGAGTCTTACAAAGGAGTAATTTTCAAGTGCAAGTGATATTGCCTAAAGCTGAAATATTTGTTTCTTTTTTTTTTTTTTTTTTTTTTTTTTTTTTGTTCCATATAGACTGTGTCCAGTAGAGGTAAGACCAATCATTAGGTGAAAAGCCTTTTCCCAAGAGAATCATCTGGGTTTGTAAAAGGTTGATATTGGAAGGATGTCTTGATGGCACATTTCCTAACTGGCAATAAAAAACACAAAACAAAGCAGAATGGATAAGATGGTGAGTAGTGCACCTAAATCTGTTCTGCTGGATTTGGCAGAAAATTGTACCTGGGGATGGACAGAGAAATAACTGAATAGAGACACACAGTTTGCTTTCGGAAGTCTTACATTAAAAGGAACAAATCTTAAAAAAAAAAAAAAAAAAAAAAAACACACCAAAAAAAAAACCCCAAACCCAAAACCAAACAAACAAGAAAAAAACACAACAACCCCCACAAACCGCCCCCAAACCCAAAAGGTATTATATATAACCAAAGAAAGAGGCTGGTACTTTCATTGGCATCTGCGATTTTCAGAAATACTTAGCATTTTTCAAATTATGCACAACATTGAACTTCCAGATGTGTGTATTTTATTTTTATTGTACCTCTAGTGCCCAATGTTTTTGCTGTGCGATTGTTTGTTTTTTTTTCATCTGGCTTTCCTTACTTCATCAGATGCATGTGAGGGTGAGCAAGTAACAGTCGCTGTGAACAGGCAGAAATACCTCTCCAGAGGAAGTGAACTCTTGTAATCCACAGTGACCTGTCTGCTCAAAGGAATGGATTTGGCAGAGTGCAGAGGACGTTTCACAACATGCATGCAAAATGGTTATATATAAATGTACAGGCACTTCAAAAGTGCTCTTTTAAAAATAGTCCTGTTTTATTTGTTCATGAGAAAACTGAAAATTTATAGCTAGAGATGTAAGGCGGGGCTGGGTTTCTATTTCTTGTAATTACCATTTGAATACAGAAATGCTATTAGTTTCTCTGAGCTCTGCCATGTAAGCACCAGCCATGATCTGACAAATAGAGCCTCTTAATGGTTTGATATTGAAATCATGGGATTTAGTCTCTGGAATTAGCAATTTATATTCTGTGTGGTTGCTACAGTAGTTGCTGCACTGAAATTATTTATAGAAAGAAAGAGTGCTGTTCTCTTTATTACAAATCACACCGACCGAATGCTCAGCAAGGGTAGAATTTTGCCTCAGAAATTCTGCGTCATTTCAAGAGTATATTTTTTTCTTGTCATTAGCAGTGCACTGTGATGAAGACAAATTGCGATCACACAGCACTGCACCTTTCATTGACTCTGGAAACAGTATCAGCTTTGTGCAAAGATAGGAGAATCTATGGCAGCAGAGAATTCGCCTTCAGTCAGTCAGTGCTACTTCTTGTAGACCATAGAACCAAATCCTTCAGGGAATGAAACAAAGTTCACAGCACGATGTGTGCCAAGCAGTACAAATCTGCTTTTAAGAGAAAGAGAAGTTCATAAGAAGAATCCTTGCAGTTTCCCATGAAGAAAAAGAGAAGAAAATAACGACACTGACAGCTCTTTAAGAACAAGTTGAATAGAATTACTGCTTGTGGAAGTAAGTAAATAACAAACAGACCCTCTATTTTCCAGAATGGTTATTTGGTTTGGCATGCTTAATTCTTCAAGTAGAGAAAATTCACTACCATCTGTAGATCAGTCACTCCTGCAGTTTCATACATATCTGCTTACAATTCTATTTTTTTCAAAAAGCCTTAAATACAATTCTTCCTGGATAAATGACATCAACTGCATATAAATAAAAATTTCTCCCACAAAAGTACAGCTTCCTTACATATTTTTCCTGCATCCTCTGAACTACGCTCTTCAGTTAGTAATGATTTGCATTATTTTTAGTTCATTTTTTTTTAATCAGATCTAAGTAAAATATTGACATACATGATTAGTCTGATTTTTCATACATGATCTGACATAAAGTTAGCTTTTATACACCACTGATTTGAAATTAGCTGTTAAATTTGCACAGGTTGATGGCTGGCTGTCACATCTTTTGTACAATCTCTTTATTTATATCTTTCCTGTGTCTTTATTTATAAAAACGTACCATATTCTATAAAAAAAATGCTTAAGTTTTTGCTCTCTTTCTGTGGGATCTATTCTAGGATACAAGCATTATAAGAATAAATATTTCAGGCCATGCCTATGTTGCCAAATCCCTCTGCTCTGGTCTACTCCTCTCCAGCAATGTCCTAGTCCAAAGAGCCCTGAGTGAGCACAAGTGAATGTCTGCTCAGTTGTAACTGCTGTCTTTTTGGTACCTGATGTTTCAGTACTGTTCATGACAGTACAGATCTAATTATATTACTAAAATTATCTGAATCTCTTTCCTCAATAATGATTTTCCTTCATTTTATTTCCCTTTTATTATAAAAGTTGAATCTAAGTGACTACAACATCAAGCTGTAGTAGTTGTGTTGGTGAGGCCATACTATCAATCTTTGGACAAAAAAACCAACAAACAAACAAACAAAAAAACAAAAAACCCCACAAAAAACCTAAGGGGAGCAGGGGAAGAGTTTTGGTGCTCATCAGTAAGTATGATAAGAGAGGCTACAAAAATCTAACAAGGCTGGTATCAGGGAACTTCAGCTACCCACTTGTAGCACATACAAATGTACAGTGCTTGTGACAATTATTTCTTGGCATTTTAAGTGGCTGCTTCTTAGAATTGATAGTTTCAAGAATGGCAGCAGAGGCTATTCTTGCTTAGTTTGAAGTGAGTCACTAGAAAGCTGTTTCAAGTCAAAGCTGTAACTAAACAGCGTAGTAAAGTTCAACACCTAAAAGACAGCAAGTGACACAAACAGAAAATATGCTATAGCATAGATTTCAGTTGAAACAGGAGTTTAGTAAAAACCAACTAAACCCTGTGTGTATAAGTAAAACAAGTAAAGTCTTTTGTAAGAAAATTTTGTAAAGGAATATAACAAGTGTTTAGGTAGACACCTAAATAGCATGAATCACTGCTTGTTGCATCAGTCATGTCATGGTTATGCTTTGTGCAAGCTGAAGAGTGGGGCTTACTGGCTTAGATGTAGTATATCACCATTGCAATGACACTGTTTCTAGAAGTGACCCAATATCTCAGCATGACACTGGGCTCTGATGTATTAGTGTACCAGTCTGTGCAGACTGAGCTCAAGGACTTTTGCATAACACAATTTTACCATAGTTTAGACAGGTCAGGGGAAGTTATGCATAGGCCTGGAAGTGAGGGGAAAAATGAAAAGGTAAGGATGACTTACCTCCAAGAATAGGTAAATAAGGTGCAGTGTGACAAAGTTCATGTGTTTGATTTTACTTCCATCTGAAGAAAACAGCTAAAGGCCAACAATGATGTTGAGATCTGGTGAGGAAAATGAATCCTGAGACTACTTGAATATGTTTCTGATGTGTTCTTTTGCAGTCCTCCACAAGAGCAACTGTGAGAGGTATAATACGGTCCTGGTTAGCAAGACTATATACCTCATATAGCCACTTCTGTGTTCCTCCACCAATATTCTCCTCACTTAAGTAAGCCTTGGGATGGCATAACTATAGTGTTACTGGATATAGGCCATGTGCTGCTGGCCCTTTGGTATAGTGGATTTGTCAGGTCAGAAGGGAAAGGAGTCCAAAATCTTCTGGACTCTTGAGTCAGAAGAATGTCCCAAATGGACTGTTCTGGCTGGTACAAAAAAGAGTAGAAGAAATCAGATTCAACTTAAGGAAAAACCAGGATCCAGAAATAATCAAGAATCAGGACAAAATTTTGGATATTGCCTTGTTTTTTGTCTTCTCTTTGCTGGAATTTTGGAGAGCTGGCCAAGCAAAATCAAAGTGTTGCCAAGAAATGATGGAGCCAAAGAGGAAGCTAAGGTTTAGGCAGATTTCTTGTGACACTTTTATATTCTTGGCCTTAGGGGAAAGCCTGACTGGTGGAAGCCAAAAGGAGACCTGCCATGGTTTTCCTGAGAGCAAGGCTTACATACCTTGTCCAGCTCTAAACTAGTTTTAAAAATATACATGCCAAACTGACTCCTTGGGCACAGGGACAAAACCTGCTCTTATCATGACTTGAATTTGTGTCTTCAGAGGGGAAAAGTTAGGCCAATAACCAGAGTGCCTTCAACCCTTCTGTTGCCAAAGGAAAAAAGACATTATTATATAATCAGTGACTCTATTCATGTTTTAAGTAACATTTACCTTTCACGTAATAACACAATTCTAAGACAAGAATGAGAACTATCTCCATCTTCTCTGAAAAAAGAACTGCAAAGGATTCATTCCCAAGTACGTGATCTTGCAGTTTATACAATAGGGAAGTTGCTCTTTGTGTGTATGTGCTGTATGTGCTGCTGCTCCAAAATTTGCAGAGACACTTCATTGTATCTTTACATCCATTCTGTTTACAGAAAGAAGAAATAAGCCTTAATGAGGCTTCTTTTCTCACAGCTAGATTTTTGTCTCCCATCAAATCCCATAATGATATGAGCAGTCACAATAAACATAAAAAAAAAAATATTATGCAAATGCAGTTTCTTCTTCATTGCTTTAAAAAATTTAAGGTTTACCAGCTGGAGTTCTGCATGGTGCCAATGAAACTGCTGGAGTGTCCACTGTGATGAAACTGTTTAACTTACTCAAGTACACTGAACAATTGTCATCTAAAGAAAGAGATGCATACATCTATATTTAATGGTAACTAAAAGCAGAAGAACAATTTTAATGCAAATGGAGTTTAAGAAACTTGTGGTAATTTTTTGAATTTTGGATTAAGGATTTTTCAGTTATGAAACCAAAATGGATATTAAATTTCAAGGGAACAAGCATGTGTGAGAAGTTTTTCACACTACAGCACAATTATGACTTTATTGCTTTTTTAGGTACTAAGAATATGCAAATATATATGTTAAGAACTATTATTGGTTGTCTCAGAAATGTATATGTCTGGGATTCCCTATCTTTATGCTTAATTGAATTTTCTTCTTATAAGCAACAATTATTTAAAATAGAAAACCCTTTTTAGTTATGAATCACCAATAAATAAATTTGGTAGGAATTATTTTGATATAACCATACAAAAATTTTCCACAGATAGCAAATATTTTCATTTTAATCTCATGATTTTCTTACTTGTTTCAACATTTGTGAAAGGTTATATACCTACAAGGCAGAAAAGTGGGTTAGCTAGTGTTAAGTGTGTGCCTGTGTGTGCGTGAGTGTGTAAGAGTGTCTGGAGGTCTTAATTCAAGTCAATGACCTTATCTTGCCTTGGAATTTTGCTTCAAATTCACCATCTGTATAAAGGTGATAATACTTCCTGCATATTACAGGAAATGTGAAACTTCTAGAGCTTGATAACACAAGCAATTAGCTATTCCTGAATAATTCCACATGGGAACCCATTTGTAAAGTTAATTATGTTGAAAGGGAAACGCATTTCAAAGTGGAATAATCTTTGTATATAAAAACTGCTCTTCCTTAATACAAATATTTTTTTAGCTGGGCCAACGCATTCATTCATTAAAGTAACTTTAAATTTTGAAAATCAAATTCAGGAGATCACAGTAACATGTCTTATTCTTGTGTGTTCAAAATACCACATGTGAACTAATTTAAGAATATCCAAGTGATGTGTACAGGATTTTCTAAAAGTGTCTACATGAATGTTGTCTAAAGTGGTGTCCTGCTGAAGAAAGACATATAGTTAGCAGGTATTTTTGGCCAATTTCTAGCAAAGAAGCATGATGACAACTTTTAAAAAAAAATCATATTAATAAATTCCTATGACATTATCTTAGCAATTTTAAAAGAATTCTCTAGTAGCATAATAATGGATTTAGATAGAGCTTTTGATGGGAAAACCATGCCTTGTCAATTTTGTAGAGAATATCTTAAGAAAAGTGCAAATGTTGCCAGTAGTTATACTGCAATGAAGTCAGTTTATTTGCATCACAATTCTGATAAAGCTTAAAACCCACAAAGCTCTTTCCCAAAAAGGCTGTAGAAGTCTCTGTTAGTTCAAGATCCTACCACCTTGGCATATGTATTACCATGCATGAGAAGTTTGCATAACCCTGGGCCAATAACACATTGTCAGAAAAGTATCAAAGCAATGGGAACTAAATTTGCAAATGAATAAAAGTATTTTCAGTAACATCTACTTTCTATTTAAAAATAAGTTTTACCCAATGATATTGAGGTGCAAATCACCACATGTACAACATATCTGGACCTTCAACAGACTTTTATTATCAGACTTCTATTGTCGTTGCAAGACAACATAGATTTAAAAGGCCCTTGGAGGAGTGTGAAGGTCTTCTTTGTATGAAACTTGCAATAGAATTGAATGGTATGGATTAAAAGAACAATGTCTATTCTGAAGAAATTACTCATAAAGACACTGCAATTAAAGATTTGTACAGTTAATCTTACTGACATATGTAAGAAAATGGAGTTTTAATCCATAATAATTGTATGCAGGGACTTGTTAAAATTGCACCTGAGAGAGAAGTGTTGGGTGAAAGATGAACAATTTTCTGATAGAGCTGGCTTTTCTGTGAGGAAAACACTATCAGTTTAAGACTCGTGATTTCCCCATTTCTCCTCACTGGCACAAAACTTTGTTCCACACACTTCCAGAGCAAATGCCACTCCAGTGCTACTTGGCAGACAGTGGCAAATTGAGCTAGAAATGATCCTGGTACCTCCTGGTATTGAGACAGTGCTCTGTGGTGTGCACCTGGGATTGTGGTCCCTGGGCTGGTCTGCTGGAAAACATGGCTGGAGTGGGCTGGGGCAGACTTCCAGTCCCAAAGTGGAGTCTCCTGCCATGCCAATTAAAGAATGTATGGAAAAATGCTGGGTACTTACATTTTCTCCTGAGGCAAACAGCTGGAAAATGTTCTCAGATCTTGTAAAGGTGCAAGGCTGATTGAAAGTCAGTATTATTTTTGGTGTAAAATCACTCAAGGTTTTGTGAAAACTTACCAGCTTCCCCCTGTTCCAGCCTGAGACAGTCTACCCTGAGTCAGACATCCCCATGGTCACAGGTCACAGGTAGTAAGGCTGAAGGTGTCTGTGTTGGATTGCACACTGAGAGTGCCTGGCATATCCAGGAGCACATCTTCTCATGGAAGTGCAGTGTCCTGGCCTCTCTCCTGCGCACACCACGGGTCGTGTGCAGGTAATCAGCAGTTTAAACGTGGCAAGAGAAAAAGCTGCCCAGTTGGTGAGCTGCAGGGTCTGCAACAGGCAGCCTGAGATGGAAACCAAGTTAATAGGTCAGACACGAAGAGAAAAAACTTCTCACAGCTGCCACTGCCTGGAGCCTGTTTTCCATGTTACTGGAAAAGGGAAACCTGGAAAAGAAGGGAAACCTCTTCACCCTGAGCATATGCGCCTTGCATTCTAGTATGCAAATTCTTCCTTAGTGTCTAAGCAAATAAAATAGGACCATTATTGGTTTGATTTTTTTTTTTTTTCTTTCTCAGATGTATTCTTTAAGGTACCTTCCCTTTCATATGGTCCCACCCTATAGGATTTTTTTATATCTGGCATTTTAAATTCCCTGGAAGAAATAAGTTTGGCAACTTTAATTCTAGGTGAATGGCTGAGTGGGAATAGGGATTTAGTGAACAATAACCTCTGTAGGAATGATTCAGAGAGCTTTAGAGGATTTTGAACAAAATGGGAGATTCAGTGGGTGAGACATAAATTGGGCATTCTCAGTAGTTTTGAGTAGGGGATTCAGTGGTGTGACAGACTGAATTTGAAGGAAACAGATAAGAAATAACACCTCCCTGCTCAAGGATGTTTTTGAAACAGAAGGCTCAAGAGTCCTCCTAACTTTGGATGACTTATGTAAGGCTAAGTCTGGAATGAGAAACTTTGAGAAGAAATTGAAAAGGAGACAAGGATTATTTGGTGGACTTCTGATACAGAAAATTAGGAAGTTTTTTCAAGGTGAGGTATTTTCATCTCTGGAATTAGTGGCAGAAGGGGTGTTTGGAGGGATGATGGCATGGTGATCTTTGCTATGGCAGGCATCCTGTGTTGGGCTTTGAAGGCATGGTAATGTCAGAGGATGTTTTCTAAAGTTATTATAAACCACTCAGGGGGTAAGGAGTCATCCACAGAGAGAAAAGGGACAGGGTCTTGGATCATTTATAGGAACTGAGAGGGGGCTCATGGGGAGGAAATTGGGAGATAGAAAATAGAGGATAATCCCCATGTTTCACAACAGGATCTGGTCTCAAAGACCATCAGTTCCCTCTCTCCTTCTCTACTAGTCTTCTCTTTAGACTACTGATAAAAAGAATTATCAAGAAGACCAAAACCCAGAATGAATTTTTAAGTGTGGGGAGATAGAGAAAGTTCAGGGTTAAGAGCTTCTGCAGGAGAGTTATTGGATTTGAAAGTATTCTGGTTTGCCCTTCCCTGACCAGGAATCCATACAGCACTTAGTTTCTGAGGACAGAGAATATAGGGCTGGTTGCTTTTTCACATTCCTCTCTCTGTTTCTGAAACACAGCATCCTCAAACTGTTCTGCAGAAAACTTGTTCCCTTATAGACTCTAATTCATAGCTTAAAAAGTAATCAGATGAAATATAAACCAAACATCCTCCAACACCCATCTGTTTCTCTAAGTCACTATTTAAACAAGGAACACATTGAAACTTCACAGTTCTACTTTGATCTGTGATTTGTATGCCTTAGATTTCAGGTCTCTTGAACTCTAAGGGCTCAGAGGTCAGACTGGACTCACTGGACCTCCTGCTGCTGAATCTGACCACTCAAGTACTGCCTCAGAGGCACTTACTGCATTTACTGGTGCTGGTTTGATATTAGGTATTCAGCAATTCAGCGAGTGAGCTGTGCTGTAAATGTGTTCAGCATCCTTTGTTCTACACTTTAGAGAAATGAGATGAGTGAGAGGTAATGTGCAGCCTTTCCTTCTAATATTTTTTTTATTGGATTCAGCCTTGATACTTTAAATGCCAACACACAAACCACAGAAGTGAGTTTCCCTCTTCCCCTCAACCACCCACATGTACATACTACCACCACTACTAAAGCATTAGAAGGGCAAAAGCACAGACACCCTTACTGTGAAATCAGTGAAGTTGTGCAAGTTGAACAATAGCTTTATAGCATCAACAGAGCTGGTACTTGCAAAAACACATCATGAAAGTTAAGCTTATCTTCTACCACCTGCACTTTGATAGTTCTTGGTGTTGTGCAGAAAGACTTTTTAAAAGTGAAATGTTTGGGCAATTAGCTTCAAGAAACTGAACCACAGAATGCAATTTGTTTACACAGAAACCTGACTAGTGTTCTTTACACACCATCCATTCTGCTGGATATTGTTGAAGAGCTGTTGACAGGATGTGTTCCTGTGACAGGGCAGGTCTAAAGTGACTTTTTATCAGATACTTTTTATTTTATGTGGACTCATAAAATGCTTCTTTACCCCTCCCCCCCTCCCCCCCCCTTAAATATGAGTGTTAGGGCATAAACTATCCATAAATTATCCTTCAACAAAATGCTTCTATTTTCTGTAGGCATGTAAAAAAGGACATTCAGAATAAACTCCTTGAACATCAATTGTACAAAACACATTTAGATAAAATAGGATATTTTCAGATTCTAAAACAAGCAATGGTGGCATTTTAATAAATGTTATTCTTCACTGTGAGTCAATGTTAATTAAATTAATGTTCCCACTCAATGATCCATGATGTTGGAGTGGCATTTTTTGTCGGAAGAGTTTAATCAAGGTCTTAATTACTTGTGATTAAAAATAGTCTCTTGATTATATTTTCAAGAGGAAGAAGGATTGCTCCATTGTTCCACCAAAATTCCAGCTCTGCTAATTGCATTGTGCTTATCTAAATTACCACAGCTGCACATTCACATGAATGTGTAGATGCACTGTTAGTGACTGATATGTTCCATCTTCCATATTTTTGGCACTTGACAAATTGATGACTAAATACTGGAGTATGTTTTTGGGCCCAGTCCACCTCATTCTGTTGTCCAGGAAATGGCACCTAGCTTAGCCCCCACAGAGAGTATTCCTACAGTTAACAAGAGACAAAACAAGGCAAGACTTATTCCTCCATTGCATACTTTAAATACAAGCAGTTATGCAAGGTAACGTGAAGCAGCAGAAAACAAAACAAAACCCACTCTTAACCTAGAAACTTAGTCTAAGGAAAAAAAAATTATAAAGTTATGAAAACTGTAAAACAGAAAGGTTAATGAGTATTCAGAGTAAAACCACATCTGTAAACTTAATTCCTTTCTTTAAGCAATTGTTTTTAGTTCTTTTGTACATTTGGTGGGAAATACAAGAAGTAAAGCATCAAAAGTCAGGAAAATAAGGTTTCCATCAAGTTTTAGGCTATTGGGTACTGGGAAGGTTGTTTGTATTTTCCAGTGTTCAGAAATGCTCACACACTAGTACAAGTGGTACATGTTTTCTCATCACATGACCTGTTTTCAACCAAATGGTCTCATCTTTTCAGCTAGTTGTATTGAACAAGATTTTTCTAGTAATTTCCTTTTGTGTGTATACGTTTGAACCTTTAACTCTCCCTTCCTAAATTTTTTCAAACAGATTTTTCCTACTTCAATATATAACTTTAATATTACTTTATATCTATAATTGTACTAAAAAAAATTAAACCATTTCCCAAGCTAAGTATAAGTGATCATGTCAACTACAACTATTATACCAGTAGGAGAGAAATATTAAATTGATGGATTCAGTCACCTTCATATCCTTTCTGTATCTGTGTCGCATAATGGGAAACTTTGGACAGATAGCCTCTACTTTCTAGTCTGCTTCTATGAAATTGCCTCCTTCAAAAATAACAGCAAAATGGTTTAAAGCTACTGCTGGGGCACCTTTTTGAAAAAAGTTTCAGTATTCAGGATATTTTGCACAGACCTTTCCACACTTGCCTCTGAACCCTAAAGAAAATACCAAAGTAAAACTGCAGAAGCTGCTGGGGAATACACTTCAAATTCACAACATCACCCAGGGGAAATATCTAATTGCGTGCACCTTGAAAAAAAAATCCACTTTTTCCTTTTTATTCTCAGTGCATGTAGATGATTTTCCAAGAACTGACCACAAACTAAACGCCCAAATTATACTGGTATTGAGAAAATGTGAGTAGACTTTCTTAACTACCTAAAGATCTCTAAAAAAATTTTAAACTCTAAATCTCTATAAGCAGAAATGAAGCTGATGTGGCTTCCAGGAATTATTTTGTGAAACAATTAATTAAAAAAAATTAATCTTAATTTCCTGGAAAACCTGTCCTTGTTTTTATTAAGTATAACATTAACATCACCTTGTCAACAGGATAAGAATGAAAGCAGATCAGGTGTAGCACCTTGCAATATAATTTTATTCAATAAGTGAGCTAATTTGTTTTTCAAGAAAGATACACTGTTTTTTCTAAATAATTTTATCAGGTTTTATATTCTTTTGTATCAAATCTTTTATTGTCTTTGGGTGCCTTTTAATAATCACTAAACGTGCCAAACAGTTTATGAAAGAACCATAGATGCACTCATATATGTGTACTGTCAACATGATAATTGCCCAAGTCAAATTCAATTTCAGTAAATTTTTTTAACACCTGCCTAGCAGAAGTTTCCTTTAGCAATCCTCATCATTTCCCCTTGTTATTTTCAGTCAGGAAAAAACAAAGTCACAAAGCAACTTCTTTCCATGTTTATCTTTGTGAAGCTCTGGCAAACAAGAAATTTCACCTTAAGTTTTCTGAGATTCCTTTAGAGTCATATCTAAAACAGAAACCCTTTTTTTGAGTGATTATGCTGCAAAAATATCAGTAAGAAATGTTTATTTGTCTAAAAGAAGAAAATCTCTCCAAACCTGAGAGATTGCAACACCCACATTTTTGCCCTTCTATAAATCTTCACATACCTTAATAGTTTAAAATCTTATGAAATTTTTAAGTAAAATCTTATGAAATTTTTAAGTAATTTGAAAATCCCATCTCTTTTCCAGAAGCTTGGTGTTTTAAGTAACTAAAGCTGGAACTTGGGGTGTTTGTCTGCTGCACCTGGATAAACAATTTGAAGAATGGAGAAAAAAAAAAGAAAAAAGTTCTTTTTCACTGCAGTTCAGTATTCTGCTGGTTCTGGACTGGGAATTAATCTTTTTCTTCTCATTGGTGAGCTTCTCTTTGATGACAGTTCATCCCTAAAGCATTGGTTTAACTCAGGGGACTGAATTAAAGTGTGTATAAATAATAATCCTGTCTGGCCTCCTGACCCACTGCTGGCCCATGCAGTTGGTAAAAACACCTATAAATTCTGGTTTCTCCCAAATTCCATTTTGTCCCAGTAGTAAGTTAAAACACTTGGAAATAGCATGGTTTTACACTACTGGATTCAAAGTAGAAGCAACTATGTTGCAAATTGCTTGGTTTTCAATGGCTTATTATTTCACATTTGTATATATATATATATGTATATTATATAGTCTGTATTTAAGCAAAAAATGCCATTATTTTGCGATGGGTAGAGAAACAAAAGGAAATAAGGATCTGGACAGAGATAAATCGGCTGTTTGTAAATTGATCCCACATAAAAGGAAAATTTGAACTCATTTGGTTAAAGACATGTCTGTATAGACACAGTTACCATTTCTGACAGAGTTTTTTAAGCTGGTGTTTTTAGCTAAAACATCAGTAGATCACGTTCTAAGACTTTTTCTTATAATGAACCTAAATTGAAAAACAACCCTGGGCTTCATGTTAGATCTAAATCATGAAATTCACATTTTGTCTGTATTCCTGTTTCAGTAAAACAATCTACTGTTTCTCTAGAATTATTCTTTTTCTTCAATAACCACACCTACTTCGCTCTTTCTGCAAGAATTTACTGCTGCCAAAACTACACCATGTCTGGTAGCCTGCGACAGAGACATATTTTAAAGGTATGGACACATGGCTAAATGTAACTGAATTAGAGTTACTAAACAAATGAAGGGTCTACCTGTCCAGCATGACACTTTTAGCATGCCTCAGGTGAGGCTGAGCTAATGCACTTTGTCTCACAGCTGGGACAGGACCAAAGAAGGCATAACCAGTCCCTTGTGTCAGCTCAGCTGTTAGCACACAAATAATTGATCAGGGTAAGATGGTAACATTTAGTCGTAAGTTCATAAACTTTGTCATGAAAATCTGAAAGAAAAACTGCTTTTACAAAAGGAAAACAAATGTAGAACAATAATTTAAAAGTCTTAAATCTGAAGCAGATTTTCCTAGCATACAGATTAGTGCATGGATTGCCAATTCATGTGCCAATCAGATAAATATGGCCTTTTTTACACCATACCTCATCCACATTCACACCTTCTTCTTTTTAATGTAAATGGAGAAGAGAAGGAATACGCACCTTTCAGCAGTATCGCTTATCTTACCTCTGGCTTCTACAAGCAGCCTTAATACTTTGAGAATAACATTAATTTCTGCCACAATGTTTGAGGTTCTGTTGCGCAGATCGAGTTCTAGAAAATGAAACCCTGCAGTGAAACCCTGCAGTACAACCCTGCACTTTCTGAGGTCTTCCTTTTGGGTCTTAACTTGTTACTCAGCAGGTTTATTTTACCAAGGTATAGCCAGGTGCTACAGCATATTAAAATATAAACATATTGATGGAATAAATACAAATCAAATGTGAAAGCATAGCTGGCACCTCTGGGTTGCTCTAAACTGGCTATAGATAAAAGAATAAAACAAAACATGTTTGACAGTGAAAAAAGTCCTTAGGCAATGTAGCTACCACCACGTCAAAGGGAGAACGAAACCGTCTTTCTGTTACATATATTGATCACTGAGGCAAATTTCTGTTCACAAAATACATTGACTGCATTAGCCTCTCCTGCCCTACCTTTTACAAGCAGGATGGCAACCTCTCTCAAAAGCACATAGTTTGACACTTGAAAGCTATGTAAGACTTCAAAGGAAACATTGCACTGGAAAGGAGTCTTAGGAAACAATATTAGAAAAAAATCTGAAAAAAAAATCAAAAGGCCCATTTTCAAGAGCAGTAAGATGTATACTGCATAGCTTTTCACTCCACTTTTGACAATTTTGTTTTGTTATATTTTGAATTTAAATAGAATGGTATGTGGAGTATGCTTGAACAAAGAAGTAACTTTTTACTTTAAACATGGCTTAACAGTATGACCTTGCTGTCTCAAACAGATAGTGGATATCTTATTGCTTACTTGGTGCCTTGCTATAAAATACCACAATTTTAAAAAACATTTAATCATTATTTTATTAGATTTCTTGCTATACTTTTGTAGGGTGCTGGGTCAGGACTAGTCATGACTATATATCCAGTTTGTATGTGAATACAGTGCACAAAAAGAGTGAATTAATACATATTAAGGGAGGGAATAGATAGAGAAATAGAAAAGGGGGAGGGGGGTAGGGGTGGGCAGGCAAGTGGGCAGAGAGGCTGAGAGGGACAGAGAGAGACAGGAATCACTTCAGGGGACCAGAACCAGCAGGATTCCAGGTTAACAGAACCTACTGGGCCAGCGACAAACCTTCTCTCCTGAAGTGAACAAAATAAAAGGAAACAGACTCCCTGGAAGGCAGATTCAATCCCCTAAATTGAGGATGTGGCTTTAAAATGTTTATTTTAAAATGTTCAATTTTTAACAGCCTTCTGAAAGTCATACAGAGTTAAACCATGTTTCATCATCAGACATACCACTGAAATTTTTGTGGTTAATTAACAGGTGATATTACCAGAGGGAAAGTTTTAGAGCTATTTTTTTACCCTAAGCAAGCCAGAAATATTGACATAAGGTATCTTTTACACTTTTTTTTGCCAGATACTTAAAAATATATTGTTAGTATATGTTACTATAAAGAAATAATTTAAAGCAGACTCGTATTATCTTTGAATAAATAAAAATCACAAAATAGTTCTAAAGATGAATGATAAAATAAAAATGAAATGCTTTCTACTTCCTAGTTTTATTATATACACAATTACTAAAAAAAAAAATAAAAGAATCAGTTTCCTATAGCTCCTTAGCTACTGTTTCATCCATACTTTCCAAACTATAAACCAATCTGTTTTCCGTATTGTTCATGAAAATAATTGTAAAAAAATCTTACAGGTTAAATTAATCACTAAGAAAAGAAAGAAATTTAAGTAGTACTTAAATAACTTGCCAAATATTCTTTTTCTGGAATACCTTTTCAACTATTTAAATTATACATATTAATCATTCATTCATTTTCACCAAAACAGCTAACATATGAGTTAAAAATTTTCAGGGAACACTTCTTACCTCATCTGTTATTTTCTGTTCTCTTGTATTATGCAAAGAATAGACATTGATTCTGGCTAATTTTCAACTCTTTTTTTAGGCAAATTGTGTCTTGAAATCGATGTGAGGTTTTCTCAAAGAAAGGATTAATTTCAATGCTGAATATATGGCCTAAATGGATTTGTCTCTCAGTTGCTACAAAGTGGAGTATTCCAACAACTAAGTTTGATTTGCTCTAAAACCACAGTATTTTTTTTGTAATTTTTGTTGTTGTTGTTGTTTTTTTTTGTTGTTGTTTTGTTTGGCTTTTTTTTTATTTTTAATTAGGACTGTCAAGAATATTGCAAATTCACTTAGTTTGATCTGACAATTACATGATATATTTGTACTTAAATATAAAATATTTATAAATATTATAAAATATAAATAGGCAATTTTTAATTGTGCAAATTATCCAAAAAGAGATGTCTGCATACAGAAAAGCCTTTTGGGCCAAAGAAAGTTTTACCCAACAACGTTAAATTCTCTTGATCTCTTAGAGCAGAATATTTTCTTTAGATGACAAGTCTCATTGACTATCAGCTATAGAATTTAGTTCTCTTTGAGGGCATCTGTAACAAACAAGTCAAAAGACTTTCAAATTTCTCCTTTATCTTCATCTTTTTGAGTATAACACCAAGGGAAGAGTTGTTTAGTGATGCTACTATTTGTTTAATAAATATTTCAAGATCTTTTTTATCAGCTATTCTAGTTGATTCCATAGATTGACTTTCATAGTTTTCAAAAGCAGTCTGTATTTTTCTCTCATGAAGAAGTATGCCATAACACTCCAACACTTCACCTTTAGTCGGAATTAATTTCAACTATTTGAGTGTAAGACATTTGTTGTATCTGTCCCTCTTCACTCCAGGCTCAAACAAATTGAACCAATCAATGGAAAAAAGAAAAAAAAGTTTAACAAGACATTAGTGACAGTAATATTTAGTTTATACATTGCAATTAGATTGAAATTACTGTAATAGATATTTTTAAAGGTATAATCTAACCCTACAAAAACAAACACTGAATAAAAAAGAAGTAATTGACAGATTCATGGTCAATGCTAATGTTATGAGTTCTCTAATCAGATTACAGCTACTGTGGACCCCATCAAATCACATAATTACCTTCCCAGGATCAAGTGCCTTCAAAATCCATTTGTTACAAATATTGTGATGTCATAAGCACCCTTATTTGTTTTTATTATATTTGTGCTAGGCTGTGTACAGGGGTGTTATGGATATTTATTGTCTTAGAAAAATGTGATTAGTGGGATGAGATGTGAAAACAATATGCATTTCCCTGTTTGTGCTAAAACTAAAAGCAGGTTGAATTCACTAAATTTCAGTAGGTGACATATAAATCAGTATTTTCTGACAAAATGATATAAGGTGAGTCTTCAAATGGAACTGATTTCATGGTCTTGAAGAGTCATAAATCTGCCTCTGAAAATGTGTGATATTGATTAGACATTCATCGATAATTTATTATGGTGTTGTTAGAAGGCTATAAACAGCGCAAAAAGCAAAGTAAAGAGCAATATCACCTAACAGAATAATACATTAGCAAAAATGAGAAAATAAATTTCCAGTATATACTAAGTTACAAGCAGTATGTATCTATGCTGACTTGTTTTTATTGATGAAGGAGCACAGAAATGACAAGAAATAAATTAAGTTGTTAGGGTTTAAATTCCTCCAAAATATCCAGCACTATGGACCAAACTTTGAACAAGGGTGCCATCTGATCACATGAAATAGCTAAACTTCTCTGAATGCACATGTATACTGAAGACATAGTCAGGGAATGTACTAGGCCACCACGGAAAGCCTCCCCAGAAACTTTTGCTAAATAATTTGGTTTTAATTTATTATGAGCAATCTGAGCATTCTGGCTCTTTGAATTGCTTAGTCTTAACTATGCTGAAATGTTCTTTTGCATGTAGGGAATACTGGAACACAATTTGGAGAGTTGCCTTAAAATTGTTTGGAAAACTTTCTTGTTGGTCTTCAGCTGTGTTGTATTATTAACATTGTGAGTTTTTAGTTTCTCCCCAATTCAGCCTTTCTTAAAAAGAGAAAGTCTATATGTTCCTAATGCCAGTTGAATTATTTAAGTAAGGAAGTTTGAGCCCAGATGTAAAAACTTAGGGAAAGAAAGAATTGATAGTCCCCAAAAGAAAATAGGAATTATAGCTGTTTTCTTTACTATGAGACACTTTCTTTAAGGTCCCAGTTTGACAGAACACTGGAACCTAAGAGAAGGCATTATTTCAAGGAAAGAAATAGTTCTAATTCACTTCAGTGGGAATACTCCTGTGCTAAGGAATCACATGGATTTAAATATCTTACTGGATCAGACTTTTAGGTTTTGAAATTTTCATTGGCTGGATGGGGACTTGCTATTGAGTCATTGTTTTTACTACCATAGCAATAAAATTTGAAACCTCCCTGAATAGACTGAGATGGGGAGTTCCAGACTAAAAATGGAAATGTGTGAGATTCAGTTATTGTTCATGCATTTTCCTCACACTCACGGCTTAAGTCTAGCAAGTAGTTATGCAGGCATTTTCCCTAGACATACTTTTAATTGTGTATAAGCATTTGTATGGATGGTCCCAAGTCATCACAATTTTAAATCTATAAACTCAGAATGAAAACTTTCTACTGAAAGAAAAACATCTGGTAACTCTGGATGTATTTTGGATGTGTGGCATATTTTGAAGGATGTAGTAACTTTCTTAGCATAGATTCCATTAGACACTCATTCTAGTGGCAGTGGGTGCTGCATTTCCTCTCTCTCTGTGTTATTACTCAGACATAAACCAACACTACATTTGAACACACTACTGAGGATCAGTTGAACATTTGTTGTTAATTGTGCATATATTCAAGCTTATTCAAGAAATATATATATATATATATATTCAAGAACTATAACATGTTACCTTAAAGCTCTTTCCTTGAGTTTCCTTTGATATCTTTGATATTGTGTTGGGGTTGTAGAGCTAGTCATTGTTATGCATAGCATAGCATAGTCAATCTCAAAGCTGTAACAACACAATCATGTACAGCAGCCCTTTAAAATAGAAATTTGGTACTCTTCGTAATGAAATTTGTGGGTTTTGAAGCTCAAGCAGGATATGCTGGGACAACAGTGCTTTGTTTTTTGTCAGAATATTATAGCTTGGATGGGCAGAAAACATGTTCTTATCTTCGCAGTGGCCTCTTTGATAAGACTTTTAATGGCAGGGGGTTCTTATGGTTGCCTCATTCAAAGAACCCCAGCCCTTCATGTTAGGGTAAGTTTCTTAATGTAGCTGGTGTTAGAAGACATCATCTGCTGGCTCTGCTATGAGCAGAGTGGTTTGACTGAATAATCTGCAGAGGTCCTTTTGAACCTCAATGGTTCTCTGAATACATGAGTCAAAACTTACAGTCACCTTGAAGTCGGGGGTATTGGTGATCTTCAGGTACAGATCTATCCTGTTCATAAGACTAAAGGCTGCCTTTGCTGTGTGATTAGGACTAAAAGGATTGTTGTGCACTGGGTTTTCTCTTAATGGTTTTATTTAATGCAGTATCAATTCACTGTGGGACGACAGGGAAGACACTGCCCTTGCAGCCAGGAGGGCCAACCATGCTCTGGGGGGCATCAGGAAAAGCATCGTCAGCTGGTCGAGGGGTGGGAGTATCCCACTCTGCTCTGCACTAGGGCAGCCTCACCTTGAATACTGAGTGCAGTTTTGGGCACTGCAATATAAGAAAAATATTAGGCTCTTAATGTCCAAAAGAGGGCAGTGAAGATGGTGAAGGGCCTTGAGGGGAAGCCATATGCAGAGGGGCTGAGATCACTTGGTGTGTCCAGCTTGGAGGAGACTGAGGGGAGGCCTCATTGCAGTTACAACTTCCTTGTGAGGGGAAGAGGAGGAGCAGGCACTGATCTCTTCTCTGTGTTGACTGGTGACAGGACTTGAGGGAATGGCCTGAAGTTGTGTCAGGGAAGGTCTAGGTTAGATACTAAAAAGAGGTTCTTCACCCAGAGAGTGGTTGGGCACTGGAATAACTTCCCCAGGGAAGTGCTCACAGCACCAAGCCTGACAGAGTTCAAGTAGTGTTTGGATGATACTGTCAGGCACATGGTGTGACTCTTGGGGATGGTCCCGTGCAGGGCTAAGGGTTGGACTTGATCCTTGTGATTCCTTCCAACTCAGCATATTCTGTGATTCTGTGATCCCACTCTGCCAGTAGCAAAACACAGTCATATGCTAACATTCTCAATATCCAGGTCAACATACACCCGGCACAAATAGCTGAATAGTATATAATCCATCCCATTCAGTCTAAAGAACCAGATTTAATAGAGTAGTTAGATTTTATAAGCACTTGAAATAGCAGTTGTTTGGTAAAACCCAATAAAACAGAGGTTTTACAGTAATAGAATATATGTGTATCTATTACACAGCTAATCATGTCTGAATTAGTTTTTAACAATCAGTTAGTATTTACTGATTTTTGTGTCCAGTAACTGTCTGGTTAAATTAATAACTGAAAAACTTAATTTGAGGTGTCACTATTTCTGTTTCAAAGTGTCTCTCATTCAACAGCCTGTCATAACCAAGTAAAATTAAATAAAAAGTCCAATACATAAAAGATGTATATTGTAAAAAAAATGAAAGCTGCTGAAGTACATTTATTCAATGAAATTGTTTGGTTTCATTCTAGTGCTCATTCTCAGTGAGACAACCACAAAATATTTCTTACCATTTAAGCCGGAGCCACAATTCACAGGCTGACAGTTCATTGCATTTGTTTCTACATGTATGGAAAAGAGAAAAATGACATTTTAAAAAATGACTGGGTAATGTACTCAAATAAAGCATCATGACTACAGTATCCCTTCCTGCCAGTTTCCTTTGCCATAAACTTTATGATATTCTAATAGTGTTTAGTATGGGGGAGAGGAAGGAGACATAAAGTTTCCATAGGACACTTTATCTAAATAGGCTGTCAGTGACATGCAGCTCAAATGTATATATGTGCAATTGTTATATAGGATGCAGAGAGAGTGTTTTGTTCCAGTACCCACACCTTTGTTTTCAGTACTTTTCAATGGGAAAAATTACTTGTTCATAACTGCTACTAGAACTTGCTTGCTGTGTGAAGTCAGAAATCAGTGTCCTTCTGAATCCTGTGTGGAAGTGAGGAGCAGACGGCTCCTGCAGTCTCCTGAATGAAAACTTCACACCATCTAGATAGTGAATACAGACTATAATATAGCCCAATTTTCTCAAGTGGTTAATATCAAATATGCCTTAAGTAGCTAATATTTAGCATCTTTGGATTTGTTACAGACTTAGAATCCAAAAATTCGACAAAGTACTTAAAACATGGCAGAGCTGGACTCTAATTTAGATTATACTTTTGGCTGCCAGGTAAATGCTGCAGTTTAGATACCATTCAGGAACTGATTTCAGTTGCAGAAACTTTGGTGAGCTGAGATATAAATGATCTTGACTGGCTATTTATCTTGGTTCTTCCTCAGAGTATGATGCTTCCAGTGAATAAAAATCTTTTCACTGTGAGAGTATTGTTTGATTAATAGAACTGTACTGGAGGGAAACAGTCACTTTAGGAATGAAGAGAAACACACAACTTGACTGCCTAAATACATGTCCAAATGTATATCTAGTCACCCAAATAATGAGCTTGAATTCTATATACTAATGTACATACATAATATATGTATACTAATGTGTTCTATGTCATGTTGTATTGAATCCAATTGTTCCATTAAAAGTTTTGAAGATAAATTGAAGCTAAAATAAGCTCTTTTCAATGTTTTTGCACATAATTTTAAATGTAATAGTAATAGAATTTTCTCATTACAAGTGACATGACTCTAATCTCTGTGAGATTAGAAGAACCTGCCTTGTGAGTTGACTTTTTGTTTTATTTTTTACATCTTGTTCCAGGCTCAGCAGTCAAAAGTCAGTTCAATTAAACTTCCTTGTTTTCAATTTAAAATAGATTTACTTGTACTTTAATGCTTCATCTGGAAGCCTTATGTTTCTGGAAGACGTGGTTTTGGACTTTTAAATATTCAAGAAAAAATAGAGTGACAGAACATTTGTGAAGTTAAACTGTATTTGGAACAGAAAACTCTGTTCTGCAATCAGATGTCATTAAAATGCACCTATGTCTGAGTTACCGTTGTTCCAGAGATCTGTTTTACACAACAAATTTGAGCAGTTTCTATGTTAATCAGACCTTGAATGACTTAAATAATTTCTCAAGAATTTCAACTCTTTTTTTATATATTACGATACCCTTAACATATGTCATATGTGAAGATAAAATAAGACCATAAACCTTCTACTTCAGTGCTTAACAATAGTCTTAGATAGAGCAGAGGCTCCCACTATATCATACTGTGATGGCGCTCTGGTCTTAATAGCACCTATAATAAGACACTGAGTCGTGCCTAGGGGCTTAACTGCTAATAGATATATACATATATAAATATACATATATATAAAAATATAAATAAATATAGAAATATATGTACAGAAGAATCCAGACCACTGGATGTACTTTTTAGGCTTACAGCTGACTCCACTGAAAAACTTGATATGTAGGATACATGTTGCAATTTCTCATTTAAAAGTCTCTCTATAACTGTCTTTTAATGGCTAATAAAGCAGTGTGAAACTTGTAGCCCCTTGATTCTTTCAAAGAAACTTTGCATTTTTCTTAACAATATGTTGCTGCCCATTCTTCTTTCCTCAGGATTGGAAGTTAAGCAACTACCATGAACACTACATCTATATAATATAATAAAATATGATATAACATATCATGAATAACTGACTGCCTATCTTCATATTCTTTATGTTACTAACTGAAGTATGTAATTTATATTTAATTTCTACTTTTTGCAGGAGTTGCGCTCAGATAGTTTTCAAAAGATATTTCCCCATCAAGAAATAATTTTCTGAATATTAATAATGTAAAAAACTCTGCAGAACACTAGACAAGTTATATGGCAAGTTTAATAACCACTTTAAAACATAATCTTTACTTAATAGTTGTAAGCACAGGCCTGCCAATCAAGGTACGAAAACGTCCACAGCTGCTAGCAAAGCCACTTTAGGTATTTTAACTTGATGTTTACACAATTTGAAATTAAATCCAAGTGGTGTCCTGGTTGCAGAGTGGGGGCAGAAATGTAGAGCTGTGTGGGTGTGGGTGCTATTCTCTACCCGTCCTAGTTACAGTGGCCAGGACCACTTTATCATTGTGTGGGTGTAACCAAAACTGTGTATTCTACACCATCTATGTAATTTCTGACTAACTGTTAGTAATGGATCATTTGCAGCAGCTGTCCAGGGCACACCTGAGCCCTCAGACTACAAGCTCGGTGTTTAGGAACTCTGTAAGATAGGAAAGTTTCCTGTCTTCACACCAATAACTCAGCTGTGACAACTCCCCTCCAGGCAGGAATTAGCACCTTCACACCCAGGCTGAGGGGTCATGTCTGCTAATGGGCCATCAAGGATTCCAAAAGTATCCCATGACTCACAGAGTAAATCACCCACTGTAAAACTCCTTGCCCTGGGGGAGGTGCTGGGCATTCCCATCAGAACCTGAGCATGTATAATCTTGGGATTTGGGGACTTCTGGTACCACTTGTCAGATCCAGAGGAGAACCAAAACCTCACCAGGACTGCGACTGCCACTCTGGACAAAACTGTGGCCATCATCCTCACCAATGGGTTTTCCTTTCCTTTTACTTTGCACTCTGAGGGACCACATGGCACTCAGCACAGGGGCTAATGAACACCATTCTGCTCGTGCCCCAGGGTGCTGGGTTATACATATACATTTTGCGGGTCAAACCCAATATCTTTTCTGTATCATAGTATTTATTGTAATCCTTTTATTAAATTGTAACTCTGACTTGTAATCTCTCTTGAGTTGGGTTCATTTCTCCCACCAGTTTACCTTAAAACCAGCACAGTACCCCACCACATCATCACTGTGGGGCAGTGGTTTTGGGAGGAAGAAAAATGTGAGTACACACCAGAAGTGTGCCATTTTGTTCTGTCCCTTCCCTGGGGAAGTTTCTGGGACTAGCCCTGCAGACTTTGTCCTTCTCCTACCATTGTCTGTCCCTTCCCATTCCTTGGAAAGAACACAGCTCCAAGCATCAAACACAGCTAAGCCCAGCAGAGAATGCTGCTGGTTCAGGATACAGCTGCAAGGAATGGAGTGGCAGAGGTGAGTCTGAACCCAGGTGAGTCTGACCAGGGAGAAAAGGATTCAAGCTGAGCCGTAGGTACCAAGATGAAAGGAGCCAGGCAGAGCTGGCTGGAGCTGAGCAGGACTGAGCTGGTCAGGGTGGCATGACATGAACTGTCCAGTTGGTGGGGGTTTGCCCATCATTGTTTTTCCTTGTTTTGGTCTTGGGGAAGGGTAACACTGGCTGTGGAAACATCCACAACCTTGTCTGTCTCAGCAGCCATATGAAACTGAATCGAGGTGGTGAACACATCTTTGTATGTAAATCACCCTCTCTTGTTAATCTTGCTCTTCTTATTCTTTTCCAGCACCCACCCATGTTTGAATTACATTTCAGTTTACATCTAAAGTAAAGGTATTGAGGGATGCAGGAATGAAATTTTTTTGAGAAATTTTAGAGAACAAGTCCCTGTTTTAGAACTAAATCATATCCAAAACCCTAGGAAAAAAAAAACCAAAAAACAAACCCAAAACCAAAAAACCCCACACAAAATCAAAAACTGAAGATACTGAAAGCTGAAGCTGAATTGTATTATGAATAGGAGATGTGTTCATATTTATTGCTATATGACATGCTGAGAAATGCTACATAGAAACTGCTAGTATCTGTTATTTATAGAGCTTATATGCACTCACTTTCAGATTTGTTCCTGTATAACTCTACCTTTTGTGGGCAGGCACACCTTTAGACAATTTAATTTGTCTGAGATAAGATTTAAGTATATGTTTATTCTGAAAAGGACTCTGAATTGTCTTAGTATTCATTCTGAGGAAGAGTAGGACTAAAAGCTCTTAAGGAGTACTTTCACACTTACAGAAAAAGTTAATATCAGGATAGATCTATTCTGGACATAAGTTTTCCCAGGGTGAGTTACTTTGATCATTGATTCTTTTTAGGCAGATGCTTGAGTTTGACTGTAGTAACTGATACATTGATTGTGGCATCATTCACTGGTGTAATGGAGCTGAGAATAAAAAGTTGTCTGAATTTTAAAATTTACCATTTAGCCATTATTATAGATGAAAAAGTAGTGATTATTTGAAGTAAGCAACTACTGTTGCTCATTATAATGCCAAACTATTACTGTCTTTTTGACTTTAAGAACACATGATTAAAAAAATAAAATAGCCCATACCATTTTTTGAAAGAATATATTCCTTATATATGTACCCCAACTATACTAATATGAACTGTTAATGGCTGAAATTTTGGACCATTAAAACATGGAAAGAAAAAAACCCCACACTTGTATAAAAATAAAACAGATTTTTATAAAAGTAACTCAAAGGTATAGTTTAACTAATTTAATAAATTAGATTATTTTAGCTCATTGCTTTCCCAAAAATGAATGCATAGAACAATTCTTTGCTTTGTGTCAGCAAACAATTATAAGGTACAATGACCTTCTCTACAATGGCATCTTAAGCCAATAAGGACTTCTGTCTCTTCTAATTACCTAATGACAAAATATAACTCCCTAACCTAATCATTTGGCACTTCTCAACGTTGAAGTTTCTAGACACCTTCGTTTTGATTGTGTTGAAGTTATCACTAGTGCCTAGAGGTATTTTAGTTTTCTTGGCACAAATGGTGTTCTGAGATCTGAAAAGGACTAAAAGACAAAGTGTATTCTTTTGTTCACATTTCTGGGGAAGCACAGTCCAGGAGACACTCATGAAGTTTGCAGAACAAAAGTTCTTGACTGTTTTCTCTTGGACCTATAGCAGTTGATGCAGATGCTTTGTGTAAGAGTCTGGTGTTTAGGGACCTCTACCACAACATAAGTCATGACACCTGGTTATTTCTGCCCATTTATCCCATCCCGTTCTACCATCAGGGAGACCATCCTAACAACTAGACTTCAGTGTGTTCTCTGGTGATAATATTTTTCATCTTTTCCAGTACAGTGTATATCTTTTGGGAAGGAGATACAATGGAAGATGAGCCATGGCTGGCTCTGTAATTGCAGCAAAGGGTATCAGCTGAGGAAAGATTTATCTTTAGGTTTTTACTCCTTTTCTTTTTAGTACAAATACAAGAGCCAGAAATAAGAGCATGAAAAAAGATCCCTAGGTTCTAGACAAATACATTATTCTCTATGCAACAAAATCAACATTTTCTTAATTGTTATGTGAAAGGGGGAGATTTTTCTTGACCCTTAATATGGGGAGATTTCATCATTCTTAGTGTTTGATTTGTCTGTCAGTGCCCCAGGAAAGCTGAGACTCTTGTGCCAAACCAGTCTCAGTGTCCTGTTAAGGGGATCCTTCAAAGAACAATCCTGCTAGATCGGAGGGCAGTCTGACCGACTTATTCAGGGACACACATCAACAACACACCTCAGCAGGTCTTCCTGGTTTATGATCCCTCAGTGGATCTTCCATCTTACTTGAGCATATTACCTGCTGCCAGTGACTGCTAGTGCCTGTGAAGGACTCACATTAACCATTTATAGAATAAAACTCTTTATTAGTATAAAATTGTGACATGTTAAGGTTCAAGGATTGCTGGTGACAGTATCTGACTGCAAAAACATACTTAAAGCAATATACAGACAAGCTTTAATCTCTAATAAAAGTATTCAGCAGGCACAGAATATGGTCCTTACCTAATAGACATCTTTATGGGAGAGAAGACAGGTTCAGCCCATTGACTCATCCCAACAGTTACAATGGAGTCTTCCATAAATTTTCCCCATTCTCAACTTTTATACTATTTATACTATTACGCTTAGGTAGAGCCTGAGTGATTCTCATCATACATAGCTTTGCTCCTGGTTGGTATAAAATTCTCTTACTCTGATCTTGAAAATATAGTCAAGAAAATATAAAGCACATGCTCAGTGAGGGGTCATCATACCTCAGTGGTGGGTGACTTTGGGATGGAGATATGCATAAATATTGTAATCAGGTTATAATGAACCAAGTTCATCCGAGGAAAACGATTTCACCCCAGCTGCTGGCTTGGCAGCAGGACATCTTCTCTCTCCCTTGGTTGGTAGGTGCTATGTGGTTTATCAGCTGCACAGTACTATCAAGTTCCCCTTCCTGTAAGGATTTCTGCAGATTCTGGCCTTGGTGTTTCCACTTTTCTCTACCCTTTGTTCCATCCACTTTAGGAGGTGCTTATGGTTGCAGATTATATGTGTGGGGAATCATCATGGAATAGGTTTTGAGCATGCCAACCACATTCCACCCAGGGAATAGCATCTGCATTTTACCTTATAATTTCCATACTGTTACAGCTTCTGTTAGGATGTGACTATCACTTCTCAGTTTCCTCTAATTTTAGCCCCAGCCACCTTTCCACTTTTATCTACATCTACATCCACTGATGAATCCTTCATCTACCATCTCTCTATTTTTTTCTGCAGTGAGGTACAGCTCAGCAAGGCACTCTCTGGCACTGCTGAGTCATCTGCGGGGCATTAGGTACATCCTTAATTTAGTGTGTTGGTGATTCACCATGCATATTCAATTTTGAGACACATTTCTCTGTCCATGGAGTGCCTACTTCCATTATGTTTTGATGGTCATTACATTTACATGGTAGATCAGACCTTGGAAATGTATAATTTCAGATTTCAAAATTATTATTGCTCTATGACATTTCACCTTACTCCTTCATTTTTACATGGGAATGAGGTGTAAAACAGTAAAAAACCACAATTTTTACAGAATCAACAGCATAATCTCAATAAAGAGCTGAAGAAAAGGGATCAGATTTAGACACAGAATCCAAAAGTTACTAATTTTCCTTTATTACTCAAGAAATATGTACTTCTAACTGTACTTCTAACTACATCCCTGCTTTTATTAATACAGTGATAGCTCATGATTTTTTTTTTCTATTTCCTTTCTTAAACATAAACCAAACTGTCAGTTAAGTGACTTTTAAATAGTTCCTGGAATTTAATTTGAATTAAGTTTAATACAGACATAAGTCTGTATTTCAGTCTAAATAAATCCTCAGTCTTCTTGGTGGAACAGTTGATTTGTAAGAAATACAAATCGTGTACCTGAGTCAGTGAAAGAAGTTTAATGTGTTGAACTTTCACAGATCCCATCTATACTCAGTTCAGTATACAGCCGAGATGATGGCATGTTCAGTCCTATCATGCACGAGTTTCATGCAGCTCATGAATTGTCTACAATAAGTATTTTCAGTTCTTCATTATCTCTTACTGCTCCTGATACTACTTCCAATCATAAACTTCAACAAGTTCTTGATTTCATCTCTTTATAAAATGTGATAGTTTTCTCTTAGAATTTCACACTGGAAGAATCTTTTAGCTTGATTCAGCAAAGCATTTCTTCAGCTCTCTAAAAGAAAGTGGTTTCACTGAATATTCTCTTTCTTAATCAGAACATATTAAATATTAATTAATTTTTTATTTATAACCATTTGGAACAATTGTAAATTTATACTATAGTTAAACAATTAGATGGTATTTATATCAGAAATGTCATGTGCCTAAGTTAAGCAAATTAACAAAATTAATGTATTTTAGAGTATTCAGTATTAAAACTAAATCACACCATGTTGTTTAATTTAAATTATGCATAGATTTTCCTCTTCATTGTTCAGATACAGACCTGTAGTTCATCAGATTTTTTTCCCAACTTACTTTCTACCCTTCATCTTTAACATAATCTTTTCATTTTTAATGCTGCATTTTAACAATGTGTAAATACTTATGTCAGAAAATACATGATTGAATTAATGCATACACACACATTTTCATAAAAATAAAATATTTTTTTACTTGTTAGTCTTATTGTCCTAAATAGTTCTTGTGAATATGAATTTTTATGCCAACATTTTCCCAGAAATTAGCTGACTTTAATATTTGAACATCATTTATTTTCTCTAGTAAAAAATACCTAATTACCATTTTTCCAAGCTAATAAGAATTTTTTAATTATTCTTGAATATACTATGCTATTATTATCTTGCACTGCACAAACCATGAATATGCTACATAGGATTTTAGTGTGTATGTTTCATCATCTTATTGATCAAAATAACTTGAGTATTAAAACAATAAAGTAGTAATACTTTGGAGATTCCTTTGAGGTTTTAAATTGTTAATGTTGTAGAAACAGTGCTGTGAAATGATGCCAGTGTATGTTCCTGGAAACATTTATAGTAATAATATAGCTTCAGCAGAGACAGTAATAGTATAAACAGGGCAAAGGAAATACCAGAAATGCAGCAGATGCAATTGATTATATGCCTTGGAGAATATCCCACTTATGTATTTTAAGTCCTGTCAATGTAAATCAAAAGGAGGTGATGCTGTCAGTAAGATATATCACAGTCAACATAATGTGCAGTGACAGCAGTCTCCCCATGCTGATGGAGCAGATCATGATTTTTGAAATGAAGAAGACATCCATAGCACAGCTGAGGTATTATAAACCAGAGGAAAATAATCTGATTTAAACATCTGAATTATTGTGAGCTGTGACCAAATTTATGCAGAAAGTTCATATGACTGATAGGGCCATATCAACTTTATGTTAAGCTGATAGAGCTGTTTTACATTGAGTTGACTAGTGTGTTTGAACTTGATCTGTGTTTTATTCCTGCCCTAAATGTTTGCAGCTTTCATTATTTCTCAAGCTTGTAAATCTGGAAGCTGAGCACTGTTTTTGAGGAAGTGGAATGAATACCCAGCAAAGGCAATCATAGAAGTCTTGATTTAGAAGGCAGTGCTCAGAGTCCCTGTGGTGGTTAAATATGGCAGAGACCTAATGAAAAGCTTTTCTTACTCTTGTGAATTCAGATCTACAGAATTATTCTACCAATTTTGGAATTAACATTTTAAAAACACACAAATGAAATATTATTTGCTTTAAAAAGCTTTCTTACTCTTTACTGTGATTAAATGTTAATATTGTATCTTAAATTCTGCTTTAAGACTTGGAGCTAAGTTTACCTTTTGTAATATGGAAATTCTAGCATTGCCTCCTAAAATTCCCATAAGAATAGAAGATTAGCCATGCAAGCTTGTATAAAGATAGGAATAACAGAAAATTGTTAAGCTTTTTTATAACTAAAGCATATTTAATGTACATTTGCAGCATCATTTCTTTGAAATTGCATATTAAATGGACATTTATATAAAAAGATCTTTTCTTTGAATAAATAGGAACAAAAATAAATTATTTGTAATTTGTCAAATAACACTGACATATAATCTGCTGGAAAATACATTTATTTTTAACTTTATTAGTTAATAATTGATGATTAGATAATGCAAAGGCTGAGTTTCAATTTTTTACTTTTTAAAATTTTTTTAACTGTCTTAAAAGAAAAGCAAGAGACAGACCACATTCTGACACAGTTAAATCAAAGCTTAGCTGCTTATTACCTTGAAGATTAGTGAGCGAATCCACATGTGGTCAGATGTCAGTGGAGATGAATGCGCAATTTTCTTTGTCACCTGGTGGAAGATACTGTAGCTACTTTGCTCTACTTCAGCTAGTCACAAAGAAATTTCTCATCTGATTTTTCTGCTAAGGTTGAATTTCTGAAGAAAACAAACAAACAAACAAAATAATAATAAAAAAAAGAGAATGTGGGCTTATATTTTACAGCTTTTTAGTTCAGGATAAGTGGAACGAAAACAAACCCAAAACAAAGCTCAGCATCAGGATCATAAAAGACTGGGACTGATGAAGTGTCATTGCAATGAGCAGTCAACTGTCAGGTTGTTTTCTTAGACCTTTCTTAGCCCAGGCAAAACTACAATTCAGTGCATTTCCATCACTGGATACCAGGAAGAAGAGATCAACACCTCTTTCTGCACTCCCCTTCTTGTAAAACTGGAGTGATCAATGAGGTCACCCCTCCTTTTCTCCAAACTAGATAAACCAAAAGTCCTCAGCTCCTCCTCATAGGGACGTTCATTTCAGCAATTTTATCAGCTGCCCCCCGTGCCTTCTTCTGGATAAATTCAAGGACCTTCACGTCCTTCACAATCTGTGGGACCCAGAACAGCACACAGTGCTCAAGGTGAGGGCGCACCAACACAGAGTACAAGGGGATAATCACTTCTTTTCGCCCAACAGGTCATGCAGTGTCTGATGCACCCCAGGATGTGGTTTGATGTCTGGGCTGTCAGGGCTCACTGCTGAACATCACCAGGGATTAAATTAATACTTTCTTAATCCTCTGAAAATTATGACAGACTTTCTTAGCTTTTCGACGCCAAAGAAATAACAAATTTGATGGTACTTTTTCTGAAACTGTTTTTGACAGTTTTGAAAAATGACAGAAAAAAAAAAAGGGAAAATGAATATAATAAATATCTGAATATTTTAAGAATTTGAAAAATTAGAATAAGCAACATGGTTTTATAACTAATCTTATTCTAAAGCAGGATGATGTGACTGAAATTTCAAATACTAGGTTTCACTCTCCTAAAGAGAGGTTGGTGTTAGGGATTGAAACCAAAATTATCTATAGTTCTCAGCTAAACAAGGCATTTAAAATAAGATGCTTTTAAAAAATCATTATTATTTTTTGCTTCCTTAAGTACAATCTTTATGAATAACCTGTAATTAAATTATCTTAAAGCTTCAGGCTGTAATTCAATCTGAAACATTAACTGAAAAAGTTCTGAGTCATTATCACCCTGATGGAGGATAAACGTAACCACCTCTTTTTTTTTCCCTCTCTCTCTTTTTTTTTTTTTTTTATTTTTTTTATTATTTTTTCCCCCCCCCTGAAATAATGCTTGTGGCTAGGCTAAGGTAGAGAACAAGGAAGTGGTAAAATAACATCTTTGGTTATAGACTGAGACTTGATCCTCATGTTGCCTTTCACTGTGTGCAGGCATATCTATGCAACATATGCCAAATGCTAAATATCTGTGGAAAACTGGTTTTCAGGTAGTTTTAGATTCACTGAATATTTGTGTGACTTATGTATAAGACCATGAAAAGCCTTTTCTTCTGAATTCATAGAACATCAATAAAGCGTTTCTAATATCTTTGAATCTGAAGTCAGAACAAACTGGTTTTGGCTCTGCATGGACATGGTTTAACAGTTCGAGTTGAGCTTGTTTTTGTCACATGGTTCTTTACTGCTCCCAGTGAAATAGCTATTCTCTACCAAGGAATCATTGTGTGTTAGTATATCCCACGAACTCCCATTTGTTCTCTTGGACTTCTCCATGAAACATGTGGCCAGCTTATACTATTTGGGAAATTCTTCACTGTCTGAATGTTACAAATATTTGATATTTTCCTGCTATTTCCCTTAACCCTGCCCTGGTATTGTTTTTTTCTGTTAAAATACGTGTGAGTAGTCCTGTCAATGAAACATTTTATATAAGCTATTGCTGAGAGAGACAGAACTGTTCTGCAGAGAGAAGAGAAAGCTCAGGGGGAATTTTGTGAATGTTTCTAAATACCTGATGGAGTGATTGCAGAAAAGGGAGCCAGACTCTTCTTAACAGTGCCCACTGATAGGACAAGAGGCTACAGGTGCAAACTGGCACACAGGAGGTTCAATTTGAACGCAGCAAGTAAGTTATTTCCTGTAGGGACAGTCAAAGAGATTGCCATTGAGAGCACTCATGAAGACTCCATCTGTGAAGTTGTTCAAAACTCAAAGGACCAGTGCAGTAAGCAACCTGCTCTAGCTGAGAGCTTGGACTAGGTCTGTGACACTGTTCTGGAGAAACTTTGAGGACTACCTTTTATAATAAAGACTCTCCAGTTCCTAAATGAAATCATATTATTATATTTTGACTACAGCCTCATTGTAAAGCTTGTTCTCCTGTTTAGGATAAGATTAAGGTAGATAGAGTGAAAAATAGCAAAATACAGAAAGCAAGTATAGAAGGAAGAAATAAAGGCAGAAAGGAAGAAAGAAGGGGCTAATGATGCAGTTGGAGTATGATTGGAAAGCAGCTGCCAAAAAAAATGGGGGATTCAGGGGAACTTTGCTGTGAGGAGTTCTAGACTAAGAAAGGGGACGATAGCAGTCTGTGTGTAAGACTCGGGCATTAGTTAAGGCTAGAGTTAGGCTGAGGGGGAAAAGAGAGGCCAGAACTGCGGATGGAGTGGGGCTGTAAAACCTCTGTCAAATAAAAGAATAGATGGAGAGAATTTTGCTGACAGTAAAATTTCATTTAGGCAGTGGCTGTGAGGTCTTTCATAAGGCTTGACCTTCAATTATGTTTTGAATTACATACATGATTTCTCATGTATATCCTCTAATTTCTTTCTTAAGAAGAATCATTCAAATAGTACTGCAAATGCCTAAGGTTACTGTTGCTTCAATTAGGTCAGTGAAAATTCAAATTTCAATTTCAAATAAAATATGCCAGTCTTCCTTTTCACAAGTAAACACTGAGATAGATCTTAATTTCTTAATTTCTCATGTTTCAAAATATAAGTACAAGACATAATTATTTCCTTTTTTTTTTTTTTTTTTTTTTTTTTGGTAGGAGCTTGTACTATTTTCTGGAAGGAAGAAATCCCATGACTTGCTTACTTGGTAAGGAGCTCTGAAGTCCCAAATGGAGCATACCAGACTTGTAGTCATATTTTCATTAGCTGTTTTTGTACTGTTGTGTCATATCAGCCATGTTAGCTTGAAACAGTTACTGAAAATAAGTGCTAGAAAACTAAATTCAGATATTGTTATGTTATGTGAATAAAGGTTAAGCAAATTGCACAAAAATATGACAGGGATCAGAGGGACAATAAGAACCAGGAGTTTTCTATGGGATATCTAGGAGGCAGCTTGAAGGCAGAGAAAATGATGACTCAAGCAAGACTAGGGTGGAACAACTGGAAAATCAGAAGGCAAGGTAATGGAAATCCACGGCCACATATAAGAAGCTGCCGGCTGTTCAGTAGCTGTATCTGTCTGAGTCTGGATCTTCATCATAGTATGTTCTATACACTTATTAAATTCTGCTTTTGACTATTGATACTGGAAAAACGGCTGATTAATAACTGTTTAGAGACAGAGTTTTAGTCTATAAACAGCAAGGTATTTATTTGCAACGTTGGGGAACCCCCGGTTAGCA
>JAWWTY010000037.1:40239665-40304675 GCA_035222235.1 Margarornis squamiger
CCATGTGTATGTCTTCAGGGACATACTGATATTACTCATAGACAGTTCTCAGTGTTAGTGTCTTAAGCTAATTTTAAGCCTTGGAGCTTTCGCTCAGCTTCACTATCCTGTGTGTGTGTGAAAGAGAGAGCAGGAGAGGGAGAGTGAGACAGAGAAATTGTGCTTGGGCCCTCTACTGCCTGGTCCTGGGGACCAGGAACTGCAACAGCCTCCCATTTACAGGGAGACAAGAAACTACAGGTCTTGTAGTCAACCAAATTCAACTAACTTATGTAAGTTAAATTTTGTGATGCTCTTCATATACCATCTGTAATAAGTAAAGAATATAGTGTGCTTGTTGTTTTTTTTTTTAACCTTGATCATCATTATTCTGATGCTGCTTATTTTAATCTTAGTATTTGCACTTGAGTCTCTGAACTACATGGAAAAAGCACTGAATGCATGCATACCCATCTTAATGATGACTCTTAGGTAACTCACAATCACTTTAAATTCCAGCACATCTGTAGCAAATATTTCAGTCTATTGTGTTATGATTTGTTTCTTTTAAAGAATGTGCCATTTAGGAATATTCTTTTCCGTATGGTGGCAATATTCAGATCTGGCTTAAAGCAGATTTTGGCGTATTACAGAACTGAAACAGAAACACATCTTTGTCACTCAGTTTCTGCTCCAGAAAACTACTGTTAAATAAATATTGAGATTAAAAAAATAAAATCCAAGACAGGCATTAGTATATGCTTTAATGAAATTTTATATTGCTGTTTTCTTAACTATTATGATGTAAAAGAAATAGTAATTAGGAGGATCATTTGCAGATGTATTTCTAAAACTAAGAAAAATATATAAAATAAATGAAGTTAATATACCCCGAGCTCTCATCACCATGCCTGACTTCTTCACCTGTCCCTAGGTGGAATTCCAAAAGTGTTTTGTTTTATATGGGAGCACTGGGGCTGTAGAACAGTGTAAATCAATGGCTGATATTTGTGAGATTCATCTAGATTTAGTCACACAGACCTCTTCCCTTTTGTAACTGTGATACACAGCTATTTGTATTAACCTATTCTTAAAATGAAAGCAATTTCTGCATAGCAGTAGTGACGATAATTTCAGATGAAGAATTTTTGAAGGAGTAGTTACATACACTGAGCACTGGCCTTGAAATCCAGAATTTCATGTCCACTGTCTTTGTTCACTTGAACCTGGACATGCCTTGGCCACTTTATCCAAGCGAATTTGGTATTGTCTGGCAAAGTGTGTAAATTTCACCAGATATTTTTTTAGTTGTTTATGTGCATTAATTATTCCTCATTAGAGTAACATAAACATCATTTGGCATGATTTCTTAACATCTTTTTTTTTCAGATGGGTATTTATATGAAATCATTTTCCCCTACCCCCTGCCATGTTTCTTTCTCATCCATTGCAGAATTAATGCCACTGAGTCAAAACACTACAACTAGAGAGAATATATGTCCGCAAAGAGACAGTAAGGTGTCATGATTAATCCTAAATATCTCACATACCTATATGAGAACATAGACAACTGGCATCTTGATTTTGTGTGCATAACTCTCTTGAATTCCATGAAACCAGGCTTATTTATACCTGCTGTTAAAAATAGTCAAACTATAACCAAATTTATTAGTATGTATATTTGTTGCTAGCTGTATTAGTTTTTCCTTTGGATTTTCCTAAACATAATAGAAATAAGAATTAAAGTCTGATGGCATAAAAAAAGCAAGTCCGCAATTTCTGGCCATAAATTTTTGTCAGAGATTAAGTCAGCCTAGGTCTGCACCAAAGCAGTCCATCAGTATCCTTGCTGTGTTCTGTCAATACTCTGTGCTCACTGGACAGAATGTTTGCCAAAGCAGTTAAATGCTGGTCAGGAACATGTTTGTTAAATAGAAAAAGAGAATAAATTGGAATTTGCTTTTTATCATAATATATATTTGTGTATATATGCATGTAAACATTTTTTCAATATTTTAATATGTTTTCCATTTCTTGATGAGGCACTTGATTACCCCAATTTAAAGAGGCACAATGACGTTTTTTAAAAACTAGTTTCTCCAGAAGTAAAGAATGTTATTCCCACAATGAACTGAGGCCTTTCTCATATGTCTCTATTCAAAGTAACAAGAATTTTCAAGAGAATCTACAGGTGCCTAAATGTCCAGGGACTACATGAGTCAGGAGAATTGTATTTTGGAGTTCTGAAAGACCTTGATTTACCTTCATAGTACAGGTATCTGCTAGCAGTAAATTCCAGACACATAACTCAGAATTTAAACAATTTTTGTAAATTTATATTAATGCAATATACAGTAAATGTATCTCCCACTCAGGGATGATGAAAGTTAAAGAAAAGATACTTGATCTTTTCACTTACCCTGTACTCAGTCCAAGAGAACCCATTTAGCTGATTTGCCAGGGCTGAAAAGGCACACAGGGCTGATTCAAGGCACACAGAGATCCACACAGGTTCTAACTGTCTATCCTAAATTCATGCTCATTAGCTTTTAGTTCTCAGCAGGAGACTGATAATTTCTAAGAGACTATCTGCCTTCACAATAAAGTTAATCAATGTATAGTTTAGCCATCAACATTAAGTTTTCTTATCCTGCTTTATTTCTGCTCGTTTCAGGAGTCCAGAGGTCAAAACAAAAAGGGCACTGATATCAGAAGCTGTACACATAATATTACACTTGGCATACACTGAAGATAACGTAGAATCATAGAATAATTTAGGTGGCTCTACCACTTCCCTGGACAGCCTGTTCCATTGTTTGACAAACATTTTGATGAAGAAATTTCCACTAAATTTCCAACCTAAACTTACCCTGGTGCAGCTTGAGGCCACTACCTCTTGTCCTTTTGCTAGTTGCCTGAGAAAAAAGGCCAACCCCACCTGGCCACAATCTGCTTTCAGGTACCTGTAGAGAAGGATAAGGTCTCAGCCTCCTTTTCTCCAGGCTAAACAACCCTAGCTTCTTCAGCTGCAGCTCGTAGAGATGCCTTAGCTGGACCCTCTCACAGCAAAGATGGAGACCTCACCTACAAGTGACAAAGTTGAACTTATGAATGGTACTCTGAAAACACAAATAAGCAAAATTTGTCAAGTCTCTAAGGAGAAAACGGCACCTTAGGATTTTTATATATTTGTAGATTTTAATATCTGGTATATTTGTAGATTTTTAATTAGCTGTATAGTTTCTCACACTTGAGGTAGCAGCTGACAGTTTTTAACAGTTTCTCATGGTTTGTGCCACATTCCTGAATTTCTGTTTAACTGTCTTTCCAAAGAACAAGATAGCGGCAAGGAGACTGTGTTTTGGACACATGCACCTGGACCAGAATAACAAGACGTTGTAGTCAAAACAAGATACAAGGCTCAGAACCATCAGAGATGCTCCAATGGGGCAGTTCTGAATGTGGTACAAGGGGCAAAAGGTTCTTGAGCTGAATGTTTCCATTAGATATGATAATTAAATAACATTATAATTGTGTAAGAGGCCTATACTATGAGCATGCCTATATACTTCATGCACCTGAAAGCTTTCATTTCATGAACTGCTCTCTACTTTACCTGTACTAATATTGTCTCTAAAGTTTTTTTCTTTGATTTTAGGCAACAATAAGACTTGCACTTCAGAGTCTTCATCAGCTCTGTTGCCCTGCTCTGGACTTGCTCCAAGACCTCAATCTCCTTCTAGTGGTGCGGGCCCCAGAACTGGACCCAGTACTCTGGATGTGGCCTCACCAGTGCCAAGTACAGGAGTACAATCACTGCTCTGGCCCTGCTGGCCCCACACTATTTTTGATACAGGCCAGGATGCCATTGGCCTTCTTGTCCACCTGGGCACACTGCTGGCAACCCCTAGTCCTTTTCCCCCAAGCCTGTAGCGCTGCATGGGGTTGTTGTGATCCAGTTGCAGGACCTGGCACTTAGGTGTAGCTGCAGCCTTTTCCCAAAAGATTTCCAAATTCCCAAAACACTTTCAGAGACGCTCTTCCTCATCACAGTATCTACTCTGTGTGTTAAAATATATTCTCCCAAAACTCCACTGTTCTCTGATCTACGCAAATGCTGTTAGTCTGAATCTTGGACTCTGAAAGAAGTCTCTATTATCTGCTATCAATTACATATGTTTTAGTGACATTCTGCTTTATATCAGACTGGGTAACATAGAAAGAGCATTTAGTGAAACCACATAAATCTGCACTAATTTTCTGTTTTATCTCACTTACTCTGGACCTATAAGGTAAAAAGAGATAATAGCTTTCTTTTTAATGAGAGTTTAGCAGTGAAAAAGCCATTTTACGTCTGGATTTAGAGTTGTCATGGTTACACACTTGGCAGATGCTATCGTTTTTTTTATATATTTAGTGTTTTTTTTCTTGAACACATTATAAAAATTAAAAAATAAATCATTAATTTACATGATTTGTTAAATAGAGTTTAGGGAAGAAATAAAAAAATTCCAATTATAAATATAATTTGAAGCTTGTTTTGCATCTTCTGTAATTGCTATTAAACATTATGTGTAATTAGGGCACAGTTTAGTAAAATCACATTATTTAAATTTATTTTCTCCAGAGCAGAAAGATTTTATTCTCACAGTGAGCTGAAGGGCTTAGCTGGGAACACTTAGCAGCAACTGCTCCTATTAGTACTTGCAGGGATGAGTGCAGTGAATGCAGATGTCACATAATCTTCAAGAGGCAACATTAAAATCGTATTTGCTTTTCAGAGCATTTTAATCTTGTAGAAGCAGGATGGTTGCTATAAACTGATGTAAGAAACATTCACGATGGAGGTATTTCTGGAAGAACAACTACAGAAGTTTAAACTAGTAGTTTTTACAAATGTAAAGCTAATATTGAAGACTGATCTTGTTATCAGTCTTCTAACTTATTACATTGCTCACTGATTGTAGCTTTATTATTTATTTGCTTGCTGAACTGCACAGTTATGCCCTCCATTGAACATAACTGCAAGCTTTCTTTTAAGAGTGAAGAACCTGGTAGTTCTGCTTGTGTGTGTGTGTGTGTGTGTGATGAAACTTGGGCGAGACAGTGGTCTTTGTGGATCCTGACTTCCTGGTTCAGATTACCTGATTGGCAAGTATTCTTGCTACTACCCAGTTAAAAAGCAGGATGATAAAACACTGGACCACCACTAACCTCCACTGCTATGGCTGAGATATATACTTCAGGTGAAAAAAATGGAAGACAGCTTTTTTACTCTTTCTTGAATCGTCATGGGCATTGTTTATAAATGTGTTTCCACACCAAGCTGAGGGCTTAATTTCTCTTTCTACTTACTGTTCTTGTTTTTATTTTCAGATCTTTTAATCTGGGGAATTGAAATTCAATGTAAAATGATGAATTTCTATGAACTTGGACTACATAATTTGGAAATATGGTGCAGGATCAGACTGACATGGCCAGAGGAAAAAAATGTCTCTATATTTATATAGTTTCTAGTGTGAGTCATTTGGACTGTCTTAAAGATCAGATTGAGTTATTGGTGCACTCCAGACTTTTTTACAAGCAAGCATTTTCTCCTACTAAATGGTTATAGGAAAGGCACAGTCTTAATCCATAGTATACATGTGTAAACAGATTTGGTTGGATGAAAGTGCTGATCTTAATTTTATGGGGAGAAGCCACAATTCAGTCCTATGACAAAGTAGTTGCATGTTGTGACTGGGGTGGTGAAAGCCCTGTTAGCTTCTTTAAAATCTCATGCCTACTTGTCACTACAATTATAATATTATATTTCTGGATCAAGTTTTAACAGAAGAATGTTATTCTGAGAGTTCTCACAACTAAGTGGTATGTGCTCCCAACCTTTTCTTGTATATGGCCATGAAACTTTCTGTATATTTTTTGATACATTTGCTGCTCTTTCCTGTCTATTTCTACAGAGAAACTTTGGAAACTTTTAACCTCAGAGTCTGTGGCATAATTGTAAAAAGAATTGTTCAAATCCCTCATCTAACAAGAGCAGAAGTTCTAAAGAGAAAGAAAACATACACAAATTATAAGAAAAATAAATTCACAATCAATGTCCTTGCCACATTTACTTACAAAATTCCTTAAAGGTTCATTACCATGGTACAATACATGAAAAATATCCCGCGGAGAAATGTGAATGCCTTGACATAAGCTTTTTGTATTTTAATTAGAATATTTTTATTGTTAAATAATTAAAAAATTGTATATAATCTATTTTTAATATATACATCGACATTTTGTACGTGTATGTATTTATCAATCAAAGCCAAATGCATGGAAAATTAGACACATGCATACATTTTGTGGATATTTATGTTAGTTATAAATCAAGATTGAAACAACTTCACCTATTCAATTACCATGTGGTGTGTTTAGAATGTAAATTAAAACCAGCCAATTGTGTCTTTCCCTTAAGTTCACCAGGAGGTTAGAAATGAAATTGTGTCTAAACAGACATGGAGTAAGACTGTTAAACCAGATGGCTCTTTAGTGACCATGGAAAAATTCTATTACTGGCAAGACATTAATGTGCAGATATTTGCAGTGCTTCAGCAAAGTTGTTCATTATATTATTCCAAAGCAGATCTCTTCTGAATTACATTTTACATGTATTTTTTGTTGGAAAATGAAAAAGGGTTGCATGCATTTATTTGGAGGTAGGAACCTCACTTTATTCCTAGCTTTTGCCCAGAAAGCCAACCACATCCTAGGTGACATCCAAAGAGGAGTGACTAGCAGGCCAAGGGAATTGATTCTTCCCCTGTACTCTGACCTTGTGAGATCTCACCTGGAGTACTGTGTCCAACTGTGGGGCTCTCAACACAAGAAAGACATGGACCTGTTGGAAAGAGCCCAGAGAAGGGCTGCTAAGTTGACCACAGGGCTGGAACACCACTTCTATGAGGGCAGTCTGAGACAATTGTTGTTCAGTGTGGGGAAGAGAAGGCTCTGGGGAGACCTTATGGCAACTTCCAGTACATAAAGGGGGGCCTGCCAGAAAGATGGAGTAGGACTTTTTACAAGGCCATGCAGTGGACAAAGGGGAATGCACTTAAGTTGAAGGAAGGTAGGTTTAGATTAGATATTAGGAAGAAATTCCTCACTGTGTAGGGAGGTGAAACACTGAAGCAAGTTACCCAGAAAGGCTGTGTAGTCCCCATTCTGGATGTGTTCAAGACCAGCCTGGATGGGGCTCTAAGAAAGCTGGTCTAGTGAAAGGTTTCCTGCCCATGGCAGGGGGACTGGAGCTAAATTGTCTTTAAGGTCCCTTTCAACCCTAACAATTCCATAATTCTATGAACCTCCAGAAGATATCTCCATGTACATGCAGGAAGAAAATCACTCGGATTCCATTGGGCTTGTCTGGCAGAAGGCATGGCCTGTCTCCTTCAGCTGTGGAGAACTGGCATTCCTCAGGGCTTGTCTCTGACATTGCAGCTGTGACTGTGTCCAGGACTGCCCCAGATTTTCCCTCCTAGATTCAAGCAGGTACCAGTGACTTCTTGGCTGTTGGTTAGTGCTTAGGTTGATAGGGGTTTGATATGACAAAGACCAATGTTGGACTTCATGTAACAGAGCAGGCAGTTGCAAGGGAGAGCCTTGTATTACCTCAAGGGTTCTACAGGAAAGTGGAAAGAGTGAAAATTTAAAAAAATATTCATCTCTTTCCACTAGTTATTTTATTCTGCTAAAACATTGTTTATTCTGTTCTGTTGATTTAGTTTAACTTTACAAGTTCACAAACATTATCAGAAATGCTTTGGAAAAGAATACAAAATCCTAAAGAGGAGAATTAGTTTGTATCTGGGATGAATCAGAAGTTGAGGCAAGGGGAGCAGTTCTTTGTCATATTAGGGGCTGGCAAAGTTTCAGAAAACTCTAGGGAGAATGAAAAATAAAATCATCAGCATCTTGTTGAGAATAACAGAGGAGGGGGGTGAAAACCCAATCAAAACCTAACCTAAACCAAAAAAAGGAATATGCTCTCCAGGGCCTTTGACAGGCATGAAATTGGTATGTAGGAGCTGCTTTCTCCTTTGAAAGCCCATAATGAGGGTTAAATGCTTCACAGGGACTATTTTGCTTAGTAACTCTGAAATAATGTTTCCTTATGAATATCATAAATAAAATTAAAATTAATGGAGAAATGCAAAGACTGTTCCCACCATGGTTAGAATGCAGTCCTCAGAGACTGCTTCTCTCTGCAGGAGTGGCAGACACTCTTCAATGACTCTCTTTAAAAGAAATGCTTCAACTTCTCCCACTGCACACAAAAAATGGGCAAATCTACTAGGAAAGAATTTCATTCATTCATCCATCCATTTATCCATGTGCCTGTCTATCTGTACGTGTAATATATATACCAAGTGCATACAGATTTATGTACCTATAGTTCTATCTATGGTCAGTCTGTGCACATGGCATATAGACATACATATGCACATACACACTCAAGCAGTTATATAGATCATTTGCTGTATCTAGTGTTTTACATTTGAAAATGCTTTTAATAATTTAATTAAAATTTTATTTAAAATTCTTGAAAAAGTATACCTAGATGATGGATCAGCACTAGAATAGTGAAATTTAACTACACCTGACTGAACTATTATCTAGAAGTTTCACAGAAATTAAGTTAAAAGCTTGCTAATACAGGAATTCATACATCATTTTAGATATCTGTTTTACCAGAGTACTAAGCTTGGATTGTCAGGTTGCTTAGGCAATTATTTATTACTTCTGAGAATATGGGTTCTATGCTAATATCCTAAAACATGAAAGTTCTAAACTCTATGTGAGTGTGTAAGAGACAGTAAAAGTTAATGGCAACATTAAAACTTCATTAGAAATGTTATATTACCTCATTATAATACAGTTTCAAATTCAAAATAGAGGTAGTGTGGAAATCCCTGTGGAAGTTTTCAGTTAAGTCGCTAGAGGTCAAGTAGAAAAAAAAAATAAAATTCTGCATTTTTTCTCCTTTTTATTTCTATTCTTCTTTACACAGGCAAGGTTTAAGCATTTTGAATTTCCTGCTGCATTTCTCTCAACTTCTACCCAACCATGGAGACAGTCTAGAAAAAGCCTTCTGTAAGGACCATGTAGCTATAAGGGTAGATAAAAGGAAAGATAAAAATTTTTAATGTTACATTTTAAGGTTATTGTATCTCCATTAACAGAATATCTTGCAAAATTTGAAGAAAAAAAAATCAAGTTTCTCACAACTTATCTTGAGGAGCTGCAACGTCTTAATTTTCTGGTTTCTGGTCTACAAGTGAGACTTGGACAATTGAATGTCTTACCCTATAATCAGGTCCACAAAAATAAACTCCTGCACTTAAATGTTAACATTGATAGCACATTTTATGTGCAAAGTTTGTTTCCTGACCAGGGCCCAGTCATCAATATGAGTCTTTATTTATGAATACTTTTTTCATGCTTGATATGTAAGCATATTCTAAATAGTACAACATGTTTATAGTTCTTAAAGGTCTGTCCTTCAGCTTAAAATTACAGGAACACAAACAAAACTAATTTTAAAACATAACATTGTCTTTATTCTTTCTCAAAATCACTACTTAGTTAGAAATTCCATTTGGGACATTTTTTTTTTTTTTTCCATGAGACATGCTATGTGCATGTAAAAGGTTGTGGAAAAATAACTTCTTAGTTTCAGGACAGGATTCACCCCTCTCAGAGAAGTTATTAGTGGCTGCATTTGCAGCAAAACTACTGCACGAAAAAGCTTAGAATGTGCAGTGGTTGGTGAAAATATATATTATATTTTAAAACTCACCTGTAAAAAAATCCATCTGAAGCAAGCACTTTGTCAAATCCCAGAGCATTTAAAAAAAAATTAGTTTTCCCAATTTATGAAAAATAATTATCTTGTATCATCCAAAAGTTTTATTTAGTAGTTACCTGAGAAAACCATGACCCAAAAGGAGAACAAAGAAAAAAAAAAAAACCTGCTCTGAAATAGTGTTAACCAACCTGATCTTATAAATTACGTAATAAATAAATATATGCTTTACTGTTCTTGACAAATTCAGCCATCATCACAAAAAAAAAATATCATATCAAGTTTGAACTTTTCAGTCCTTTATTGGTCCTGCATCACAAAATCAGACTGAACATACTTTACTCCAGAGTTAAGAGAGCTCTCTATTGGCAGATGCTTTTTCTTCTTGAATTAAATTATTTCAGTTTGATTGCTTTTGATGACTGCCACTGAGTGATATTACACAGGGGACAGGGGTTGCAAAAATAAGGAAAGTCCTGGGATATCAAATTCTGCTCTCCCTCCTTCTGCTCTTTTGAGAATTTAACATTTAGAAATATGAGATATTCATAAACAACTCTAGCAACCCAAGTTATGGACAGTTCCACTTGTCATTAAAGAATTATTCTCAAGGATGCGTAAGAAATTAATTAACTGAAAAAAACCTGTTTAGTGCATTGAATTTTAGACTTCAGAGGGGTCCTTGTGTTAGGGATTTGGTCCATCTTTATTATCAATGGTAAATACAGTGTTCTTCCGGAAGGCAATTCTAGGCATCAAATTAAAGAGGATTTACAATAAACTTCTAGTGAAGTTAACTCTACTAGAAAGTTTCTAATATTTTCATCATAAGGAATTCAATTTTCCTGGTTTCCTTATCAGGGTAGGGTGTCCCTCTTATGTCCAAGCCAAACCTTACATATTTCTTCAATTTTGGCCTGGGTATGACTGTGTGACTAGGTGTGTAACATCCTAATTTACTTCAGGATGCTGCTGCATCAAATTCTACTGTGGATTATGATCCAGTCAATATATGCTGCTGGTATACTGTGAGTTGACAAAATTGCATTAACCAATATGTGTGGACTGGAGAGAACTGCATCCTTCTACATCTGTTGCATATTATATTAGATTCTCTAAGTTTGGGGAATTTTATCTCAACCAACTTTAAGAATGGGTCAATGTACTGTTAACATACACACCTTTCTGACTTTTAAACAATACCATAATTTTTTAGGGGTTTCTGACTTGATCTTTTTTTTTATTTTTTTTTCCCCTATCTGTGATTGTTTTATCTGTGTGATGAGATGATATTTATTATCAAATGCAGGTGATGCATGAGCTGAGGAAAGATACAAGTCAGACACTTCATAGAGAAGACACAGTTTTATGATAAGGTAAGAAAAAATTCTTCCCCAATAGTGGTGCAGCAGAATCAATTGCAAGGCAAGTTGCTCCAACCTTAGAACAGTATCACAGAAATTAAAAGCAGAACTTTGTGGCTGCTGAAGTGGAAAAAGGGAGATTTACAGGAAGAAGATGTCCTTCTGACGTAAGGAGAGAAGAGGGTTCTCCTCAGCACAGCCCCAGTGAACAGCTGTATTGAGCAATCTCATTCATACATTCAATAAGCTCTACATTTGAACTCCTGAGCTTTGTTGCACCAAGCCTTTTCCTAGTGGAAACTCATTTACCTAAAGTGATCCTATATTCTTAAGAAAGAAAAAGCCCATGGTACCACTTTCCATTATGTTTGCTGCTTTTAAGACAGATGTAAAGAAGATCACAAGGCATGGTCTGCTTCCCTGTTATGGAGGTTGAGCTTATAACAGAATAAAGGGCAAGAAAGGGAAATCTTTGAGTATATTCTTGACACAAGGATCACTTGAAGCTTGGAACTGAAAATATGGTTGTCACATATGTATGTTTAATTTATCTAAATCAATCCACTTAAATAGTAGCTGGTTAGGACAGTCTCTCTGAAAATCACAAAGCCTAGTAGTACTATACTAAAATAAAAAAAAAAACAAAACCCTACCAAACAAAAAAAGTAACCCAGCTTCACTTGTTTTATTTAAAATCATTTTTTAAAATGTTATTGTAATTCTGTAAATAAACAATTCTACCTCCTTTCCTCTGGGTAAGTGAAAGCACATTTTTACATTGCAGAATAAAAGGCTCAGGGATTAAATGGAAAAAGAGGTAACTGTTTAAATAAAAGTTTATGGTTGATCAAATATGAAAGCCTCTTAAAATATCTTAGTGAAATATTTCCAATTTCTGAAGAGTGAGTGATAGACAGTGTTACAGAAAGAGCATTCTGTAACAGAACTACATTTCTAAAGTTAGTGTTTCTCTGCTCTTTGTTACAATGAAAAAGAATTAAAATAAAAACAAATACTTTATATATATATAAATTTGATATATTGTTCATGTCAGTAAAAGGGAGGACTAAACATACAGGTTCATAAATATGCATAATTTTAGTACATTAATTTTAACATAAGCAATTGTAGTTACAAAAATAGAGTACACTAGTGATGAAAATTGTTGTGATGGGGTTGAAATAGTTATAGTTCACAACACAATCCCTGCTAAGAAAAGCCCATTTTGATATTCTGTTGCTAACTCTTGTGTTTAGAAGACTTAGTATCCGCTAATTTATACTATTTCTTACCACCTTAAGTTTTACCTTAGTGAACAAGCTGTGATCATAATCAGAGCAGATTCTGATGCCTAAAGTGATTGCAAAGGAATTACACATCCCATAAAGTTTAAAATATAAATACTAAAAAATGATATTTTTTCTAGAATGCAGTCAAAGGAGTCAGATTAAGAATAATGATAAATGAACTGTAAAGTATGTTCTTTGTCAAACTCAGAGAAGAGCAGAGATGTCTCTAAAAACAAAATAAATTATTAAAACATGCATTCAGGTTCACTTAGCTTCTACACAGAGAAACCTCTTTTACTGCCGTGCACAGAGCAACAGAAGGGAGTGTTTACTGAGGATAATTGTTCATTTAAGTAACTGGTACCTTTTAGTGTTCAGTTTACATATTTCTTTAAATAAATTCTCTACATAAATATTGCCATACCATGACAAATTATTTTATGGCAGTCTTTTCCAGTCAAAGGAAGTCTGGTCTTGACTTCCAACATGTATGTGGATAGCGGAAGGGATGACAGGACACACTGGTCCAAGATTTTTTAAAAATCTTCATCTGTATTGAGCGTATTTGGGCATATTCATATTTGGGCATCTGAAGTACAGCTAATAATACCATCTTCTCTTTTCTTGTCAAAGTGGGTGTTTTTCAGTTCTGAATGTTTAAAATAACGGTACATGGATAAACTGGGGATTTGACAACCTTCTAATGACTCCTTCTGATCAAAATTCCGATAATTTTTCTCTCAACATCAAAAAGCGTACATAACATGTTTCTACTCTGAGGACAGAAGTCATTAGGTATCAGGGTAAAAAAAAGAAAATAGTAAAAAAAAAATCCAGACCCCAAACTCTATGTTTTCTTACCCTCAGTTTTCTCTGGAGATTTTCAATGTTTTGTTTCATATTATCATGTCATGGCTTTGTGTAACACTCACTAAATACTTCCCTATTTGATTATCCATAGCACAGCTTGGTCACAGATGGAATTGCTTTCAGTACAGCTCCTGTCATACAGAACAGTCTATCTGTGCCTACGTTCTTTAATTTTTTAGCCCACATATCTCTTAGAAAGAGAAAAATCCATTTTATGGTACTGTTTAATTTTTCTCTTCCTCAATTCCTGTCATATTTATTATTCAGATCTGTTACAGTCTTATTTAATAGTATGAAGTATCTTCAAATAAAACCTTAATGAAAGGAGCTCTACTGAAAAAAAATTCTATTGTTTATAAGAATTAATATTTCCTATTTTTAGTAACAGTAGCTCTGAATAAAAACTTTCTACATTAAAATATTGAAGTCATTAAAGTAACTTCATTTAATCTGTTGAAACATTTTGCTTAACACTCTTCAGTTCCTCATACTTTCTCTGTGTCAATGAATAAAGGTCAAGGAAAATACAAAACTTCCCTCATAGGATATCTCTTCCTGATTCCATGCCATCAATGAAATTTACTCTTGCTCTCTCATGTTTCTGGTAGATACTACAATTTTTGTCTTTGAATTATTTCTTTAATTTTCTTTCTCTTTCCATTTCTTTTTTTCTTTTTAGTGAACAGCCTTCCCCCCCCTCCCCATTTCTGGTAAGTCACACTTATATTAAAAAAAAAAAAAAAAAAAAGTAGTTTTGGCAGTAAATATATAATATGTGACAGAATAATGGGCTGTATTAGAAAGAATAATAATGAAATATTTGTATTAATAGGTACCTACCTCTGTCAAGAGACTTGTGAGTTCTGAACAACAATGGTTAAACCACAGTCTAATTAAAAAAAATCCAATATATCCTAATATATCAGTGGAACAAAATAGTTGAGTAATAAAAATGAAAGCACAATAAGAAAACTCAGAAAGCCTCATAAACAGAAAATTGCATTAAAAACCAAGAAGTAGAATAGTGAGAACACTTCACATTTGAACTGTAAAAGTTTATATAAATGTTCATGTAAAAAGAACATTATTTTAGCACATTTGAGGACAAGGTTTCAGCTTTCAGGCTTCAGGTGGAGTTGCTCTTGTGGGTCTTAACATGGACCAAAGGGGAACATATATAAAATTTTAAGTTGCACCAATATTTGATACTTTCTTTGTAGGCTGAACCTTAGTGTCATCCAAGGGAGTTTAAGACAGTTTATGAGACCAGTTTTTCTTTACAGGGAAAGGAGTATGAGAGCATATCGACACTTCTCAGAATAAACTGTTGAAGTGATTTTAGTAAAAGTGGGTAAAATGTATTTTAGCAAATATTTCAGTCTAGATGGTATGGAATGGTTAGGGTTGAAAGGGACCTTAAGGATCATCTAGTTCAGCATCTATCTAAGGGTTTCATCAATGCTGTGTTGGGTTTGCATGGCCAAGTTTTGGTAGCAGGGGGACTACAGAGTGGTATCTGTGAAAAGCTGACATGAATTTCCTCCATGTCAGATAGAGCCAATGCTAGTCAGCTCCAGGATGGATTTGCTGCTGGACAAGGCCAAGCCAATCCGGAATGATAGTAACACCTCTGTGATAACATATTTAAGAAGGAAAAAAAAAAAGAAAAAAGTTATTGTGCAACTGTAATTGAAGTCAGAGAAGAGCAGAGTGAGAACATGTGAGAGGAACAACTCTGCAGACACCAAGGTCAGTGCAGAAAGAGGAGGGGCAGAAGGTGCTCCAGATGCCAGAGCTGAGGTTTCCCTGCAGCCTGTAGTGCAGATTATGGTGAAGCAGATGTGCTCCTGCAGCCCATGGAGGAGACCAATGCTCCTGCAGAGCAGGTGGATGCCTGAAAGAGGACTGTCAACATGTGGGAAGCCCATGCTGGAGCAGGGTCCTGGCAGGGACTTGCTGATCTGTGGAGAGAGGAGCCCATGATGGAAAAGGTTTCCTGGTAGGACTTGTGACCTTGTGGGAAAGCCACCTTGGATCAGCCTAGGCCTAAAGGACTGTACCTGTAGAAGAGTGACTCAAGTTGCAGGAGTTCATGAAGAGTTGTCTCCTGTGGGAGGGATCCCATGCTGGAGCAGGGAAAGGACTTTTCTCCCTAAGCAGTGGCAGGAACATGTGATGGACTGGTCATAAGCCCCAGTACCAATCTCCCTAGGCCACTGTGGGGAAAGAGGTAGAGCTTCAGAAGGAAGGAGAATGGGGGGAAGGTGTTTTTAAGATTTATTATACTTCTCATTATCTTGCTCCGATATTTTAAAAAATAAATTCAATAATATCCCCAAGTTGAGTCTGTTTTGTCTGTGGTGGCAATTAGTGAATTATGTCTTCCAGACCTTACCTCAACTAATGAACCTTTTCTAATATTTTTTTCTCCCTTGTCCAGTTGTGGAATGGAGTGACAGAAAGGCTCTGGTGAGTGCCTGGAATCCATCCATGGTCAACCCACTGCAAATGACTAGTAGATAAACCATTAGTTCAGGAAACCTCTACACAAAGTACAAGGGAGAGCTGGGAAAGTGTCCTGAAAAAGTATGTAAAGGGCATAATTGTTGTCTACATATCCTGACCCTAGTGCCTTCCCATGGATCCTTTAACAGTTACTCCAAAAGGATAGACATGGGTCTATATGGACCTTTTGTCTTATCTACAAATCATGTGCTTCAACAGTGTATTTCCATACTTATATAATTGTATCTGTAATTTATAAATAATCAAACTTTTTTTTTTTTTTTAAAGTTAGGATGGCTGCTTTAAAATATTCTTGAATTGCTACTCAGTGTACTTGATAATTAGATCCTGAATGAATTAGCCAGTAGGCTATTAAATCAAACTGCTTGAAATTTATTTTCCCTTTTTCTCTGCTTCCACTTCTACCTCTACATTTTCCAAGCCTTGTTGCACTGTGTTTTAATTCAAACAAGAGACCCTGGAAGAGTGTCATGCGCTACTCAGCCTTGTGTGTAGTCTGTTGGTTTAGATAATTTCTTCAGACTGAAGCAATAGGTTAAAAGACCACAAAACACAACAAAATCTCATGAAGTATGTTAATATACACCTAAGATGCCAAGAACTTCTGAAATTAAAAAGGCCTTTCAAAATGTCAAGTTTTCCACAGTATTATTAACATGTTTTAAGTGTTAAGTCTGCATGATGAGAGGAAAGTGAGCTTCTATGATGAATTACATGAGGTAAGTGGGGTACAGATGCAGTTTCATGCTCTTGTCTGGCATGTAACATATTATATGAAGCAGGAGGTAGAAAAATCATGAGTCCTTATAGCCTAAGGCAGTATAAATGGAAAAGCTGTGCTTTCAATGGAGTAACTTTTCAAAAGGTGTATAAGGAAAGACAGGAGGATTCTATCCAAACACAGTGACAAAGAAGATACGGACTGACAGAAATCAGAAAACCAAAGTCAGATTTCTGAATCAGCCCACTCCCTCACTGTCAAAGGATGAACCTTATTCTTAGTAACATTTAACATGACAGTTTAGTGTTATATTTGCTTTTTAACTACTCACTTTCTTACACATTTTCCTATTAACAGAATTATACCTTTCCTTTGCTAAAAAAAGATAACCAGGGATATAACTTTTTTCCTTAGTGTTAACCTGTTTCACACTGATATTTTAAAACATGCAACAAGTTTGATGACATACCAAAACCATTTGGAATTAGCTGCTGAAATTTGTGAGTCAGCTGTGTATGTTTTAAAGCAGGAAAAGACAGAAGAGTTTATTAAAAAATTGGATGGACTTGATAGATTGTTGTTTGGCCCTTTCAGTATGTTCCTCAAAGTTCTCTTTGAAGCAACTCTTTCCTTCCCGTCTGCCAGACATACCCCATGCAAAGAAAATATGACCTGTGAGAAATTTCACATAGTCCTGCTGTAAGTCTTGGAGAATGCTATCCTGAAGTTTAGTTCTTTCTTTTAACCTTGGAAAGTTTATACAGCAGTCCTAAACACTTTAGACAGATATACTATGGCTACCATTTAATAGCTTCCATTTCTTGTGGATCACCTCCGAGTTAACCAAGTCTTCTACCATCTCAAGTTGTAAAATATAGCCTTCTTTTACATATGGATCACAAATGTGACCACTAGAAAAACAGATATAATGCCCCTTATATATTTTGTATCTTTCCATTACATCTGGTCCATTACACTCTGAAGTAGCTTGGCACGTTTGAGTCACTAACCTACCATTTTTCAGTGTTGAAGAAAGCTCAGTTTTCTATTCCCTCATAGGTTTGTAATTTGTATAGTTGATTAGTTGAATATATTTCCAAGTCTCCCAGTTAATTCGTGTAAAAGAACTCTGTTAGCAGATGAATGTAATTCTGCACTGTTTTTTTCATGTAGTTGAATCATTTGTTGTCAGCTGTCATACAGAGGTGGCATGTAGAGGAAAGCATCTTTTTTACCATGAGAGGTTAGATTGCCTGTGCAATGCCAGATGTATACAGCAGATAATATGTTTCCAGGTTAGTGATGATTCAGTGTTGAAGTGCTGGCTTATTCTAAATAGTTCTTAAAAACACAAGTATATATTTTTTAGTTTCCTAATTATTATATTTTACAAAGTGGTTATAAAATTACTCTTTTAAAAGAGTAAAGGTTAAAATTACTCTTTTTTTCAAACCTCTAAAAGGAAACTAGAATTTTCTAAGTGTCTTTCAGGTCAAAAGAGCTGTACAATTTTAGTATGAGCTGGAATCCATTAAATGATGTCTGAATTCACTAATGAAAGATTATGAACATTATTATTATTTCTAAGTGCAACCATGTGTTTGAAATAGGTACTTAGAGTGTTTTATATATGAAGATCTCCTTCAGTTTTGTAACATCTCAAACAAAAAAGACATCTATAAGCATAATTTGAAAGGGGATTTGAAAATTCCTGATATTAGAACAAGGACACAACATCAACCATTTTCATTTTGGAAAAAAAACCAAAACCCAAGCCTCTGCTTTCAAAATCTTTGTCCTTTCTGTGCCTGTCCTTTCTGTGGGGAAAATGCCAATGGCATAGGCAAATACAACTAGATTTTTCATTTCGTGTTAATTTTTGTGAAAGATGTTGCAGTATATGTACTTTTGCACCATAGTGGTAAATGCTCACATGTATAAAAATAAGGTGGACATAAATGAGAAGAGTATAATGCAAATATCTGAATTAAAATATTTTCAGATTTTTGAACTGATCCTAAAGGTGACTTTGCAGTCTACAAAATGAATGACATTGAGACATACTATTAAAATAGGCTCAGAACCATACTAGCTTTTCATTTTACTTGACTTTCTGCTTAGGGAATTAAAAGGAGGTCTGGCAGGAAAGTTCTTCTGTCTGGGTGCAATAAATGTCTTTGTAAAAAAAAAAAAAAATTACAAAAGTAATTATTTACACTTCAATTTTAAACTCTATACTTCAAAAAAATAATCAAAACTATTTCAATATGTAGTTGGACACTCATGTTGCCTTCACAGAAATATTTAAACAATTTGTAATGGAGGCCTTCTGAATCTTAGTAAACCTAAGGAAGAGCAGTGGGAAAATGTGGGAAAACATTACTGAATCTCATATTACCAGTAAAAAGTTTTCTTTAAAATACTAGTTTTTATGAACATTCTCCTAAGTTTCCATAATACTGAATGCCTTATTTAGCTCAGATGCTTTGATTCACATCTGGTTATAAGAATACACCGTCACTTTCTGACCCAAATTGGTTATGACTTGATTTAACCACTCATAAAAGAGGAACAGAGCTAAGTAAGGCAAAGTCTACATGGACATCTGAATTCTCCCTAGAACTCTCTGAAGTCCCTTAATCTGACTTACATCCCCATACAAAGTCTCCAGCCTGGGTAGAAATTGAACTGCATCATTGAAAATCTATAACAAGTAGCCACAACCCGGGTCAAGAGCCAAAGTGCTGCCTTTTCGTGCCATATGCATGTGAGTCAGTATTGGAATCTAAACTTTTGGACAAAACTACATATTCTGTCAACTCAGATTTTCTTCTCCACCTTTGTAGAGCCGCATATTTCAGAGTGTAGTCACAGACCTTTTAGGCTGAGGAAGGATCTGTTACTATGCTGCTCTGACCAGTTTCCTACCTGCTACTATCCCCTCCCTTATGTTGATATAAACTACACAACTGACCATATTTGGGGAAAAAAAATCTGAATTCAAATTATCTTGATAAATTTCACTAAGTTGTAATAAAAGTAAATATGTCACTCAGCCAGATTTTCATTTCCTGTTTCACAGATGAGACAACACTCTTGACTCAAGACCATGATGTATAAGAACAAAGTCAAAAATTAGTATAAGTACCACAAAACCACCTGCCTGTGAACAGGCCTAACATAAGGGGTAAAAAAGCTACAAATCCCCAAAACATTACTTTTAATCTGAATTGATTCAAGCTGCAGCTCAAAAATCATGAAGCAGCACAAATGAGCTGATAAACTAGGGCAAGGGTAATAACCACTTATACTGAATCCCCTGCCCAAAGAGACAATGGGTGAAGCACTGCAAGCCTTTGGACACAGAAAAGGAAAGATTTATAAATTTTGAAGATTTTCTTCACATCAAATTTTTCAATTTCAAGCAAAAGTTTGATCTAAAATAAGAGTCATTATTCATCTCATCTGACAGTTGTATATTTCTGTAACAGTCCAAGTCCCAAGCTTCAGTGCCTTTAGGCTTTCTCCTCAGGTAGTGCATTGCCTTTTACTTTTTATTGAAAAATGCAAACATCTGAAAGCATAGCTCTGTTGTTGTATGAAAATAAGAATTACAGGCCTTTTTGAAATAGGCTGGGTCACAATCTCTGTTGCAGGTACACTGTGCTAATCTTTTTGTTCTGTGGCAAACCTTCTAGATAGGTCTGAAGACATCCCAGTGGGTCTGAAAGAAGGTGCGTATAAACTTTGCTAGTCTAAGGAAAACAGCTGAGGCTATACTTATGGGCCACTTCACTGAAGACCAATTTTAACATTTAAGATGTCCCTAGCAGCACTTCACAGCTGTGCTATTATCAAAGCTGGAAGGCTTGAATTAAGTTGTCATCACTGCCGCTTCTTCTGAGAGCTGGCTTAGCCAAGTACAGCATCCATGCTATTATACCCTCAGGAATATTTTACCACAGCCTAATGAAACACATCATTGCTCTAAGAATATATAATCTTTTCTGGAATAGAAGTGAGGTACAGAAGAGTCTGGCCACATTATTACCAACATATGTATGTCAATGAAATGGTTTATTTGGATCCACCTTGAAAACATTATCCTGCATAAGAAAGTATACAGATGTTGAGGAAACAGTAGTACTGGGCTTACCTGGAGATATTTGGTGCATCATATATTTCTGTATGACTTTAACAGCTTCATTCTGTTCCTTGGATTCTGGTCTACTCTTTGAGACCTTAATCCAAAGCCCACTGAAGCCTCTAGAAATAGGTGTTATTAATCAAAAGCATACTGTGGATAACATCTCTACTTGAAATTTCTGCAAAATGCAGGAATTTACTCATATGAAACACATAGTTGATTAGTATGTATTTTTATCTACTTTTCATATAACTGGCACAGCAGCAAAGTGTAGTAAAAAGTTTACTACATTTCAGTTTAAAGTTGTTCATGATGCTGTGGGTAAACATTATCCAGATAAATTACTGCTAAATTCTTCCTTTGCAGCTCAGCTCAAAAAAATTACACTGGCAGCAGACAACAGCAATTGTCAGTTATTTTTCTTGATTCATTTTGACAGCTCGTGTTATACGTTCTCTTTAGCTATTACCTGCATTCCATATATTGTCTACACATATTTAACTATACAGCTACAACTCACCACACATTTATATAAATAGGAGAGTATGAAAATATAAATAAGCTATTTATAAATAACTAACCTGGAATCAGCACATGAAGGCCACACGAATTATTTCTGAAACCTGCCAGTATAATATGTTGTAATAAAATAGTTTCTTAACAATGTGCAAAATAATGTCTTGCTCAAAACAAAAAATCACACATGCACACACACACACACAAAGAAAATACCACCCCTCCATAAAAAACCTCCTACACTCCTCCCAAAAAAATCAACCAAAAAACCAAACCACCAACAAACCACCAGCAAAAAAAAAAACCAAACCTCACCCTTTCCCCCCCAAACTAAAATAACAACAACAAAAAAATACTTCCTGTTGTACCCACTCTAATCTCAAAATAAGTGTCTTGGAGGTTTGCAAAAGAGAAAAACGCTCAATAGGAGCAGATTGAATAATTTGGCAGAACATTTAAATATCACAAGGCAGCTTAGATAGTGAGTAGGAAACTTCCTGTTGTGTTACTATATGATGCATGGATAGTGTAGTGCCTTATGGATAGTCCAAGAGGCAAATTTCGTGTATGCTGCATGGACTTTATTTCTTTGAATTTCTTGATGGAGAAGTGTGAAATGCTTATAGTTTTCCAGTAAAAATTACAGGCTCAGATAAGCCTTTTACCATAATTTCTTATTTGTTTCACAAATAACAAATATTTTTGAAGGAAATGTTGAAATAATTTCTGCTACTTTCTTCAACATTCAAATAAATTCTTTCAATTTAAAGTCACTTTATACTGTAAATTTACTTCATCCTTATACCTTAAAAAAAGGTTCGTTCTTTTTCAGACTCACTCTTTTCCATTTGTTCTGCAATGAAAGCAAGACACCAGTTATGGTTACAGAGTAATTTGCAGCACACAGGTGATCTATAATCAGTAAAAACTCATTTGAAACTTGGTTTGTAGGGGTGTGAACAAGTATGTGCTCCATTTTGCACCCTTCAAAAATAAACGGGAAGTGATTTGAAAAATAAGTGTGATGGCTCTGTTTTCTGTTTACAATTTCCATATGTAAGTGGTATCTGAAGCATGGAAATATAAAATAAGGATCTGCAAATATATGGCTCCACAGAAAACTTATATGGTTAATAGGAAAGGCAGTCTAGGAATTGATTTATAATCAGACCTCAAATGTGGACTGTGAATGATAGTACAGGCCGTTGTCACCTTTCTTGATATTTGAAAGGTACAGCATTTGTTCTATCCTTCTCTTCTCTTTTCCTCCTTTTAAAATGAATATGCTCTCACAAATTTCTGTTAGACTGAAACATAACTCTAACACTGCCTTCAAACAACCTTTTTTTTTTTCTAAGTAGCCAGTAATTATTCAAAACTATGAAATTTTTCAGTTTTCTTGAAAGAATGTGAAAATAATCAGAATTTATGAAGGAGTATCTCAACAATGGCAAGGCTGTCTGAATTATACACTTACAATATTTGTATCAACTACTGTTTCACTTGCTGCCATTCAACATATATTGAGACCTGCCAAATATCTAACAGCTTTGGAGCATGGCTGGTATGAGATATTTTCTGTTGTGGTTTTCTAATTCTTTCTAACAAGGCTTTCTGATTCTTCTTTTACCAACAGAGTAACAAAGTATACGTAAAACATGGTTTCTTTCTATAACCATTTATTGGTTTGTAATGTTACTCATGCATTTTACAGCAAATGTAGAGAAATATGTAAGGTAGGTAGCCCAGCAGACTTCATCGTATTGTAGCAAGTTTTTTATGGTTGGTGTTTTGCTGCAAACAAGATAGAGATACTTTACTTGTTTGAAAAGAAAAATCTTTCAGGCAATAATTCCTATAGAGTTCCTTGCTTTTTCATTGTTTAATTTTAATATTACTGTAACAAATTGAGCTCAGTATGTTGGTATGTAAAGAAAAATTAATGTTCTCCAGAGTTTCAGCTTTGTTTTGAGCATATATATCCTGGAGGCTTTTCTTGGCTTCAGAGGGCTTTACTGAATCAGGATGAGTACAGCAGGATTTAGGAAGAAATGTGTTTAATGAATTGCATCACAAAAAGTAAAACAGAAGATAAAATGCTTTAATGTAATGTCCACAAAACCATTGGCATAAAATTCATGATATAGATTGTCCTTACAGAACACTGGAACTTTTCCCAGAGTAGCTGAAGAAATATTTGTGGAGCTAGCCTCTATTAATCTGGAAAGAAGCCCCAAACATAAAGCAATTTGAGGCATGTTAAACTAGAGGCATTATCTGTTGCATCCTGCAGATCTAATTTTACTCATACAGATGAGTATTTTGCATGATTATGTAAATATATGCTTAATACATACACTGCTTTGTAGGTTTGCCTGAATCATAGGTGTCTGCACATTTGTAGCATGAGTTTCTTCAGAACATCTTCAGGAATTGCACATAGTCATTAAGTTATAGTTTGAGGTTACAAACAGTTTACAGAATCACAATATTCTGAGTGGGAAAGGACCCATAAGGATCATCAAGTCCAACACTTAAGTGAATGGCCAATATGGCAAATAGTGGTATTGTTAGCACCATGCTCTAACCAACTGAGCTAATAACAGTTCTCTATGCTGAGAGAGATTGCAGAGCTACAGACTCCCAAATTCACATGCTAGGATTTTCATAGCTTGTGGACTTGAATGTTGTTATTTTTTGTCATGTGTGTAGAGATGTGGTTTGAAAGATTGCAGTATCAAGAGGTCTCTTGATTTCCCCTTCACAGAATTACAGAAAATCTGAGGTTGAAAAAGAACTCTGGATGTAATCGTGTTCAAATTCCTGCTTAACCAGTCACTCAGAGTCAATTGCCCATGACCATGGCCAGACAGCTTTTGAGTATCTCCAAGCAGGGAAACCACAGCTGTTCTGGGCAACCTGTGCCAGTGCTCAGTAAAAGCTGTGTTTCCTGATGTTCAGAGCAAATTGTCTTTGTTTCAGTTTGTACCCATTGCCTCTGGTCCTGAACACCATTGAAAACAGCCTGGCTCTCTCTTTTTTTTACATTTTCCTTTCTGATATTTGTTCACATTAAAATGATTCTCCACTGAACCTTGTCTTTTCCAGGAGAAACAGTCCCAGCTGTCTCAGCCTTTCCTTGTGAGACAGATGCTCCAGTCCCTTAATTATCTCTAGGCCCCTTTGTTGGACTCTCTGAAATGTCTGTCTTGCACTGAGGAATGCAGAGTTGGACACAGGATACAACAGATGTAGTCTCTCCTGTGCTGAGTAGAAAGGAAAAGTATCCTCCCGTGACCTACTAAGTAAACTCCTCCTAGTGCAGCTGAGGACACCACTAGAAGTCTTTGCCACAAGAACATATTGCTTACTTGTGCTCAACTTGGGAATCACCATGTCTCTTTTCACTGAACCCACTTTTCAGCTGGGTGGCCCCCGGCATATATTTGTGCATTTGTTGTTCTTCCCCAGATGCAGAACTTTGCAGTTCCTCTTATTGAAATTCATGAAGTTCTCTCAGCCCATTTCTCCAGCCTGTCAAGATCTCTCTGGACAGCAGCACAACCCTCTGGTGTATCAGTCACTCTTTCCAGTTTTGCGTCAACAGCAAACTTTCTGAGGGTACACTCTCCTATCATCCCAATCAATAATGAGGGTTACACAGAACTGGACCCAGCACTGATTCCTGAAGAACAAATTCCTTGAAAAAAGAAGACAAAATGTAGGACTGGGAGGGACACACATCTCAGATGTTTAAGCTTAGTCATCTAGGGTATTATAGATGTGCTAGGGTCTCAGTCCTGGTATTTAATAGCCCCTTTAAAGGATCTGTGTCTTTTGCAGGACATATAACCTAGTCCCATGTAATTATTCTAGGGGCAAAAATGGCATGAATTGCCTACTCTTAGGCATATGAAACACTCTCCAAATGTCTACCATGTTGTTATCTTTCTGAGCTTCCTGGAAGATGGAAAGTTTCTCCGCTTTACAGACTGGATCACATTCAGAGTTCATAAAAAATAAACATATTATATGACACCTTCTTCTAGGATTTTTCTTCTCTAAAACTGCTTTGCTGTGTCAGTCACATAGGAATTTTATCTCTGAATGATATGAAATTCTGATGTTATTAGCACAAGATTTAAAAATCTCTACAGTTTCTAAAACTTACTGTGCATGAAGTATTCTAGCTTAAAGGCATACTTTCACTTTTCCAATATTGTACTATGCTTCAAAATTTGTACATTAATTCCAATTTTATTTCATTTCTATAATGTCATCTGTTTTTAGCTTCACCTTGCCCATTATACTATTTGAATTTCTTCAGCAATTTTATGCTAGCAACTTTGGTGACTAATAAATATGTTAATTTGTCATGAGTTGTAATGCTCTTCCTATTATAGACAGCAGTTTCATGCACATTGCACAATGTTATTAAAATCTTCACATAGATAGGTCTTTATTGATGTTCGCTATAAATTAGGCTTAAAATGATAATATGTTGCCATTCTAGGCATAAAAATATTTAATTACCTTACTAATTGTATTTCAGGTGGAATTTATAGTAACTTATCTCAATTTGGAAAATTTCTTAGTCAAAAATATTAAAATAAACATGCATGAAAGAGGAAACATCCTATCTTAATTCAAGTTACTCTTCTGCAAGTATGCCAGATACATCTGAAGTTTCTTTATGTGGTTTCTTAACTGTTACTTTGTACCTCTCTTGTGCTTGGATAAAGATCAGGGTGGAGAAGCAAGATTAAGAGTGTTAAATGAAGAAAATCAGTAATGCCAAAATGGCCATCAATTTATAATCAGTAAATTAGAGCTCAGCACCAGCGAAAGTGACAGACGAAAGCAGGCAGTGCTGCAATGTAAACATCAAGGTTATGGTCTGACAAGTGGCACCAGCCAGAAGTACCATCAATCAGGTATTCCCAGCAGAAGCTGCAAACACTGAATTCCTATTGTGAAGTGATCGCTATTCAATAGCCAGAAGAATGGAATTTACTCATTTGTTTTCAGACATCACCTCACCTGATCTTTGCACCTAAAGCTGCTGTTGTTGTTAATAACACCTGCTATGTACTCTGCTAATGCCCAGTTGTAGCAGACCCATTTGTAGTAAATGCTCTGCAAATTCCCTGCTGGAAATGAACTTTGTCCAAAATAGCCTGCAGCCTAATTTGAAACTAATTCAATCAGTGCATATGATAAATGGGGGCAGAAGAGATATCTTAAATCTTACTACAAAGTAACACATTATTCAAAGCAAATGAAAGGTAAAAGTCACTCTAATGTGTAAACTTGTTGTGAATAATAGCTATTGAAAGAAAAGGTGCAATGGGGTCAGAAAAATTACCTGAGTTAAACTTGTAATGAACTCAAATAAAAGCTTCTGATTAGAAGTTTTCAGTAAGCTTAGGAGGTTGCAGAAATCACCATAAATATAGTAAAATGTTTTTAAGATGAGGAAAAAAAAAAGTTGGTATAATGAACCTATGCCTGGATTAGATACCTCCGTGTACATTGGTTCTCTGGAGAGCATTTTGTTCAGTCTTTGCTTTTGCACTTCTTCCTGAAATGCTTCTACATAGGCATTTAAATTGTCTTGGAATCTGAGGAGTTGTAGTTCAGCGGCTGGGTCTGTACAATGTAAGAGTTACAATACTCTGACACTGGGAATTTTTGAGGTTAAGCAGTAGGTTTTCATGTATGCTTTTTGTTTGTTTGTTTGTTTGTTTGTTTTTTGACAATCAGGATAGCTCTATTCTGACCAGATAATCTGAAAAGAACATTTTAAAATATATTTGTATAGAATATGTATCCCACCTTAACCACTGGCTGTTGGTTTGGCACTATTACAATGCTGCTTTGATATTACAAAACAGGGTGGAATTTACCTGGGGATGTCAGTTTGCTGATTGTCTTCAATCTGCTTTAGATTGTCAAAGCAGGCTTGAAACATCAGGATGATTGAATGCAGAGATGGATGTCTCAGCAATATAAAAATTTTCCCAGAATCTATGGTGGCCACTTGAAATTTTTTCTTACAGTTTGCAGAAAAAATTAGAAGCATGATGAATATGATTTCCTACCTTTCATTTTCCTGAAATCATCATCCTACCTTTAGATTGAAAGACATTCTCTAGTGATAACCAGGGAGGCCTGGCAGTCATGCAGCAACACAGGAATTGGGCACATACCAGTGTTAACGGGTATCTTTATCAGGATTAGCACCCAGTAGAATACCTGACTTGAGATCTGAGAATACTGGTGCAGTTACAAATTAGTTGTGTTTTTCTTCTATTTCAGTTCTGCAACTGAGATGCAACAAATATTGTCCTCATCTCTTAGTGTGTTCACACAGGAAGCTATTCAATTATGAGATTTTTTTAAGGTTTATATGAGCAGAATAGATTGTCATTTAGTCATAGAGAGACCAAAATAACTGGCCATGTTTTTTACTTATGTATATATTCATCATAATTGGTAATAATTTAATTTAAAAAATTATGTAGAATATTCCACTCTTTGTAAAATATACAGAGCTTGTATACACCTCTTATTTCTGTAACTAGACCTCTTTCTCCATCCCTAAGTCATGCATTGATGGTGTTGTAAGACTTCGTATATTCAACAATGATGATATTCATCAATGGTATTTTTACTGCTTTTACCAAGCTGTGTAATATTTAGAAAGCCTGGAATTATCCACATATAAGTGTTACAGCTGAGTCTTAAGAAGATCATGCATCTCGGATGTGTTGAAACTATTGCAAATATATGTCATTAATTTAAATCCTAAAGCCAAGTGTAGAAAACTATAGAGTTCTTCAAGAATAGCACACCCATCTGAATGGATCTATGTCAAAAGATGGTGTGGATGGAGGATTGCAAGGACTTGTTGTTAATTTGTTATTCCAAATTAATCTTGGAAGATGAAGAATAGGGACAATTAGAGTGAAAATGCAAAAAGGGCTGATGCTGCTCTGCTGTTATGAGTCATAGAAGCCTTGAAATTCTGACAATATGAAGTACTGAAACATGAGTGAAGCAGCTCTTCAGTGCTCCTTCTCTTCACACTAAGAGCATCCTGAAGAATTTCCTTTCCTGTTTGACGTTGGTATACAGAACTTATGCAGAAGAGAGACATTTTTTTTCTTTCTGTAAGTTACCAACTAAACAAAACTCTTATGTAATCCCCTCTCCTGACAGGTGAATGACAGCAAACCAATTCTCAAAATAAGTGAACATTCCTATCCTCCTGCAAAGTCAAGCTCATATTACAGTACACCATGGTGGCGTGGAGAGAGAGCTATGTCTGGGACCATGATATTAAAAACAGGGTTTTGTTGTTTGGGAGGGTTTGGCTCTGTCTCTGGTAAGCTGGGTATCTTTAAACAAGACACTTGATTTTTCTGAAGCTTCCTCACCATATGAAGCCTCTTTAAAATGCTTTGAAATATACTAGCAAAAAAGTCACATTAATGCATGGGTGTATAAACTAATTAAAAAAGCTAGGCAACAGTAATGAAAAAAAAAACAACAAAAAAACCACCAACAAAAAAACCCTCAAAAAACCCCACCAACAAAACCCCAGTTATTCATGACCTGCAAATACTAAGGATGTTATTTAGCTACATATGGAACCATTCCTCTGTTTTCTATGAAAAAGCTAACTTTCTCTTACAGTGTTATGCAAATTGCTTTATTTTTAGCAAATTGATATAGCCATATCCTTTTGCCATCTTTGGTCTGCCAAAGACACTTAGATACCTTAAGTTTGATTTCTGACACAAGATACAACATAATAGGAATATCTATGTATGCATGCATATGTAAGTATATATATATATATATATATAAACATGAAGAATAATGGCAGTTTTAAAGACATTTTTATAGGTCCTGGATCTCCTGCTACATGAAGTGAAAAAGTGAGACAGAATGACTTTTTGCAGATATCTCCAAAATATTCCTTCTTTCTGCTCTCTATCTTTAAATTTTCTGCAAAATTTAGTTCAAATTAGAAAATCTCAGTTCTCCTCAAGCTATGCTGTCTTCCTAAGTCTTCAGTAAATAACATCTTAGGAGCAGATAGCAGCTGGGACAGTAGTTAGGAGTTGTCTTAATCACCAGACAAAAATCCGTCTCTTCCAGGTTTGATGCCTGTGGGTAACTGGGAGCTATTTTATTTACATTAAATTTGCATGAATTCCTACTGCCTTCTGCAAGTCCTTTCCACTTTCAGACTTTGCTTCTGCTTTCCTCCCAAATTTCATGTAGGTTGCTAAGGTACAAAAATGTGATTTTGAGCGTATAGATTTTTTTTTTTCTTTTAATGAGTCCAGTCATATCTGGATAGGGCAGATGAACTTAAAAATTCAGAATATTCCATATGAATGAATTTTCCTAAGTGAAGATCTGAGATCTTTTTCCTTTATCTAGACAGTCCTCACTTCTAACTGCGAGAAGGCTGAGGGAGGACACAGAGAAAGCTATTCAGAATGGTAATACACACAGAAAGTAATAGAATTGTTAATATCCTGTTGTTTTACCATATGTTCGAAAATCTGTCTGGTATTTGGTTCAATAACTCATTTTACAATCACTGAGGCAGACAGACACAGAGGTAAGCCACTCCATAGTCAGAGTCAGGGCATAATGGCACAGGTTTTGGCACCCTGAATATTTGGTTTGGCTAAGTAATGCACCCCTAGAGGAAGGGGGAAGGATTTCTGTTCTATCCCCACTCTATGATGTCTTACATGCTATTGTTTCTTTCAAGATTGATATGTACTAAAGACATGCTCATTTTAATTTTTCAAATACCCTGTTGGTAAATGACCTTCGCAGTATGGCACTTATCCAACTTTTCTGATGCCTATTTCCTAACAAAATTGTTTTGGTCTGCACAACCTATTGTTTCTTTCTTTTCATTTATCTTCAAAACAAATAATAATGCACTTAGAAAAGTGGTATTTTTGAACAGAGAAACAATTAACCTCATATGTGCTCCAGTGCTTACAGGATAGCATATATCCTGCTGCATGTCCACAGATGGCTCTCATTTGGATTCGCAGACAGCATACTGGATTTGGACATCCTGAGCTCTCTGTTACTGGCTCAGTAAAATTAAAATGTTTGTCTTTTGTGCTGGCACTGGTTACAGCTGTTATGATGGTCAGCGTGTTGAACAGATTCATGAGAAAGGAGTAGAATAACTCTAAGTTTACCAAAAACTGCATGGACAAAGAACATAGCTAGATTCTTCTGGAATGCCTCTCCAGGGCAAAAGAAAGGGCTAAAACATCTCCTTGCATATGCATGTGATCTGTACACACAGACAGCCACAATGAAGTCAGGAGGATTGCTTCGTATTATTGCCACCCCCACATACAAAGGCTGTGAAGATGCTACAAAAGCTAATACTACCTCACTGTCATGCAGGAAAATATTGAACATCACATCTCCTTAGAAGGTGGCGAACCTGCTATTCTAATTTACATTTCTGCCCTTTTCATGTTCCTGCTGTGGCACAGTCCACTCATTATTGCAGAGAGCAAGCCAAGGCTAGAAGTGACAACCGTAAATGTTTGCATCTCTCAGAGAGGGGGAGTGAAGCATGAAAGACAATCAAAATAACTCTTGCATTTAGAGTGAAACAATTTTTATATGGCACTGAGTTCACTTCGTGGAAAAGGCTGTAATTGGAGACTGAAATCAGACATAGATTAGGTATTTGTGTCTGTATGTTTGTTTTAAATCAGCATAAATGGTAAAATAGAAGTTTTTCTAAATCAGTTTATTTTTTAAAATTAAAATATTTAATTTTTGAGAGATAGAAGCAGCTTAGGAACTTTCAAAAATTGAAATACTTAGGATTTTGATTTTAAATGACAACTCATGCATTTCAGACTTGAATGTGTAAATTATAAAATAAGAAGAGAAGATACTTAAAGATCCCTAACACAACCCAAGGATGCCTTGAGCCAAAATTTCCAGTGTTTTTTACATTTGTTTGATCAACACCTTGAAAACATCCATTTCAGTCTTCCTCTCCTCTTCCCCCTTTCTTCAAATTTCTTGGTTTAGGTAAAAAAGTCCAAACAGTCCCCTTTTACTACTAATAACTTTGGCAAATTGATGACAGGATTGAAATATAAACAACATTAGAAAGAGCAAGTCTAGTACATTAATATTGTAAAATCTCTTTCACCATCAAACTGCCAAGCACTTAATTCATTTTTATGGAACAACATTCAGAGCAGTTTATCTTCACCCTCTTTGACTCCAACACAGTGAGAAACTATTACTGCTGTGTCCATCTAAACAGAGCACTTAATGACACCAGTTGCTAGTTCACTGCAAGGGCAGTAACGTCATGTTCCTCAGCAGTCCCATGCTGAGATCTACCTCAGCTTTTCCTTCCTGCTGATTTCATCTGATGCCTGTCAGAATTTTACTTTTTACAATTGTGCAAATGCAGCCACCTTTTTAAAAGGTCGTAGCAAGCAATATCTTCTTACAGTGTCATTAGCATTTTAGGGGTTTGCAATCAGTTATGATTCACATCATCAAAACCATAATAAGCTCAGGTATTTCCAGTACAAGATAAGCTATCTGGTCCATATGTGCAAAAGCGTGTTTGATGTTCAGGAAGATCATACAAGTTTTAAATTTTTCAAAGTTACACTATGTTATTTTTTATTTTTTTTTTATTTTTTTTTAATGAAGGAAATAGTCCTCCAATAGGTGCCATTTTTGACAAAAATTCTACATGGCAAAATATGTATCGGAATACTTCCCTAGAGAAATATTTGTGCTTTCCTGAGAACAGAGTGGAACCTCAATAATTGCAGACTGTGATTTTTTTTCTCGCCTCCTCTGTTTTTGATGCAGATATTCTTCCTAGTGACAGACTTGCTTGCCTTTCCCCATATCTAAGGTCTACTGGACAGTCCCACAAAGATCACAAAACTCCAGCATCCACCATCCTGTCAGAGATTAAGGAGAGGCATTTATTCCTCTTTTCCAGTTTCACCTTCTTACTGGTCAAATATTTTCCCTTCAGATGTGTTCATTTGTGAGGGAAATCTTTTAGCTGCTTAGACCAGACACTAAACTGAGACTCCCTGCCTCTTCCCTCCGTATCAACATGAAGGTAAAACAACAATTAAGGCCTGTCAGATTCTACCTTTCAAGCAACTGTAATTAAGTTTGGAACAAACAGGCCTATTTTCTATTCACCTAGAAATTGCATGCAGCATTCAGGTTTCGTACTATTAGATCAATTGCCTGCAACTTGTCACCTACTCAGAGTTTAAATGAGCACAGCTGTCTGTCTCAAAAAGCTCCTAAGGATATATTGCTTGTCTCTTTTTCTGATAAACCGCTATTCTTTCCCCATTCTTTCATCATGATGGGGCACTTGAATGATTAATTTTCTCCTATATTTTCTTTGGCCTTAGCAAAATTAGTCTGCAGTCTTTCTAGAAACATGTAGATCAGAACACTGAGGAAAAAGAACTACATATTCTCATTCAGTTATTGGCTTCCTACTTGCCCTTCCTATCACGTTTTATCATATTTTAGCTTATTCACTGAGACAAAATATTATACAGAAGACAGATTGAGGCATGCATGTAACACCACACACATGATGATGCTCTTCCCCCATCATCTCTTCTTTGTTTTTTCCCCCTGAGCGCGTTTCCAGCACATCCCCACATGAAATAAAGCCTTTTCAATTAGGTTCAAGATCTCTGCAAAACTGTATGAGTGATTGCTGCCTGCACTTGAACTCTGATGGCTATTCAGGCACACTAGTGTTATTAAAAGGGGAATTTGAAAAAAAAAAATAAAAAATCTATAAGCTTTGATTCAATGTGTTCTCCAAATTATGCCTTATTTCAGTTCTTTGAAAAACCCTTTATTTATCCACAGACTTCTGGGTATTGCTCAGCTTTTTGTTGTATGTTTTATTGTTAAATTAATGGTAACATTTTTAACAAAATTTTACAAAATATTTATGCTATTTATTGAACTTACTATCTCAAAATAAATATTTGGGGTTTTTTATATACTTATTTTCCCTTTTTATTCCTATATTATATTATATCCTAAAAAATTATTTTCTTTTTATTCCTTTAGTATTTTCATAAACCAAATGGATTCTAGGATAATAGCTTCTTCCATGTTCCTTCTTGCAAAATAAAATATATTCAATTAATTCCACTTTAAGTTAAATCACATCTCAGTGATGTGATGTATTTCATTTATATTTTTTTAATTTGTTGATTGATAAAGAGTCAGACCAAGATGCAATTGAAAGTGGAGTAATATGGTCTCCTTATGAGTTAAATATACTCTTTTTATGAGTTAGAGGCAAACACAGAGACATCTTTGAGGACTCAGGTTAAAAAGGATCCAAACTCAGGGCATTTATATCTGATACAAAAATATGTATGTAGCATACTTCAAACCATTCAGAGTTCTTCGGATCTGAGATCCTTCCTGTGTTCAGGTTCTTAGCTGAACTAACCACAGCTTAGTCTAGAGGTGAAGAATAATTGCCCCTGTGTACAACTCTCCAGCATTTAGCCTAAATAGCACCTTCATTGTACTTTTTCAAGAATTCTTCACTCATTTTGTTGTACATATCTTTGTATATATCTTCCATACTACATGGAAGGTGTGATGCCCTCTAATTTTAGGTAATGACAGTGTGTTTCTTCAAAAGAGAATTGATTTCCGTCTTTGTAAAGTTGACTCATTAGAAAGTGTTTCAGTTCCAAAGGCAACATGATTGTGCATTGTGAAATAAGACCTTTTGTTTTTTTACCATTACTGGTACTCTTTCATTTCTTCCTTTACACTCAGTGGACTAATGGAACTCACCTGTGTTGCATTTTGTTCCAAAATTCTAAGTTTTCATCCCATAAGAAAGTGTTTCTAACACTTCCTTTGCAATGCAAGCCTTAAAAACACCAGTGAACTTAAAAAAAAGTTATTTTCTCAGAGTCTGCAATGATGTACACCAGTATTTTTTAAAAGTGTGAAAAATCTTCATGGGAATTACTAAGCTTTTAATTGTTAATCTTTGCCTTAAGAACAAGCAGGTATGTACATTTAATGCCTGATGGTTTTGTGTAACTAGTCTATGATGTAATATGATCTTGTCAGTACAAATATACATAACTTGATGGAGGCCATAAAGATATATTGTTATTACTGCAATGTATTTTATTAGAAAAATAAGTATTAGAAGAACCAGTATATTAGTCATTGCTACTCCTTAACTAGGTTAAGAAACAATCCAACATTTTTATGGTGCCACTAATATTAGAAAGAGGCATTGACAGTGGCACTTTCCTTATGTGTTTGACTTCTCCCTGCTTCAGTCTACAGAATTTCTGAAGGTAGCATAACATCAGAATGTGAAAGCTGTAGATGATTGCAAAAAGTATAGTTCATAGTCAGCTTTTGCACCATATATTATTTTTTATTTAAAGTGATGGACCTAACACTATAAAAATCTGTGCTAGGGAGAGAAAGAGAGAGTGGTTTGATGATTCTTTTCCTTATACCATGGTGTTCATAGGACATTTGCCTGCGCTGTAGTTTCCTTTTGTATCTTCTAAGATTAAATGATGTTTAAATGGGCATCAACTCCAAAAATCCTGATTCAATTTCAGACATAAATCTACACTTCATGGTCTTTTTCTTCCTGTAGAATAGCAGTAACATTACACCAAATTATCTTGGTTTGTGGGAGACTTGGAATCTGTATCTCACAAAGAGCATAGTGTAGGGGAATGCTGACTTTACATCATATTTTTTGTTTGTCAAACAATAAAAATGGTGATGTTAGCATCACTCCTGAGATCTTTGCAGGTTTGATTATTCTAATTGTTGAAGTGGATCTGCTGACAAAAAACCCCAAACCTGTCCATATCTATATTCACAGCCAGGCAAAATGGATGTACTTTCCCTTAAAGGACTGTGTCAGGCATTTTGAAATATTTTAAAGTGTAGATTTCACTCACATTATGTCAAGTCTCAATTCAATGCAACTTCCATTGGTCATCCCTTCCTTTGACATAAGTCCCCTTGAACAGTATAGGTTTTGGCACTGGCTGTGTTTTCATGTATAAAGATACCATGGATCCTAGAATTTCTTTCAATAACGTGTCTACACGTAACTAGAACATTTTGAAGAAAGGTAAATTGTAGCTTTATGGTGCTTATTATCTGATAAACTCCTCTATTTATTTATGCTTTATCCATTTTAATTGATAGGAAAGAAAATAGTTTATAATGTTATTTTGCATATTTAAGAAAACCAACACAGATCACAGATGTGCTTATCATAATTTCTTAAAAAAGTGCATATCTTTACCTCTAATGTTATAAATCATACTCATAACAAGTCTCTAGAACAATCTCATAGTTGTGATAGAAAATGTATTTTCAAACAAACAGAGGATTCTTAGGATCCACTCTTTTTGGTGTTTCTAATTGAATAGGTGTTGTGTTTTTTGTTTGTTTGATTGGTTTGGTTTATTTTTTTTGTTTGTTTGGTTGGTTTTGTTTTTGGTTTTTTTTGTGGTTGGATGCAGCTTTCCAAAGTAAACAAATAATAAAACTGCTAACAAATACTTTCAGTTTCCTGTTTTGAATTCCATCAATTGTGTGATAAGTGCATGTCTCAAATGGAAAGACAGGTAGGCAGACTCAGGGGCTTGCATTCTTTTCATAACTCAAAAGATATGCCCTGTCTTGCTTTAAATGGTGGAGACATGAAGGGCTACAAAGATTTATAATACGTCAATACCTCTTTCATGTACATACAATTTTAATTCTGTTTCTGTTTCCAGACTAACTGGGTTAAAACCCAATTTATGGCTTTTGTTTTGGTTTATATCAGGAACATACTAGGTCGTTCTTACCTACAAAGATAGGAGTCCTCCAGAAAATGCTCTATGCTCTGAGATACTATTTTTTAAAAAAATCTTTTCTGCTTGTAGAACACAATGCCCAAAACTGCTTTCTTTCTGAACTTGAATTCTCATCATGTTTCAGAAATGTGTCTCCTCTTTGCTGAAATATCACTTAACACAGAACTGAATCTGTACCTGAAAAACAAAATCTTGTTAATGAACAGAAAACCTTACAGAACTGCCTGAACAAAGGAAGGAGTGTGAGGAAGAGAAGGATATTTAGAAATCTACCTGTAAAAATATCATAACCAAATGTTTATTTCGATGTTGGAAACAGCATATATAAATGATGAGGTTAAAGGGCTGAACAGCCAGTCCAGTTAAATGAGGAACAGAAAATGTCCTACAAGATAACAGAGTAGAAACCTGGAGTCGTCCTTCTGCCCATCAACTCTGTGAATGAAGCTTGGTGCTGCTCTGGATGCTCCTGATGGACCACCAGAGAGCTGTCCAGGGAGCCACACCATGGTGATTAAAGGTTGTATATCTTCTCTTTCTTGTTTGTCCTGCTGCAAACAGGTGCCACAGCACAGGGCACCTCTTTTCTTCTCTCCTCCCTAAAACACAGAAGTGTAGATATACTGCGGTTTTTTTCCAGTTATGTTCCTGTGGAGACGCTGACCTCCTGCAGAAGGAGGAGTGGACATCAGGGAGTGACTTTTTAAATTAGTAGAGATTATCTTGAGTTTATCATTTATCACTAAGATTGTTCAGAGATGAGAGAGAGGAAAATAGTATTAAACCCTACAGTTTTTGCATTATTTTTGATATCTAGCTCCATATTGAATGGAGAAGTCTATATGTGAATTATCTTCCACGTTTCATGTGCAAGAACAAGAGTAAATGACCTTAAGCTATGCCAGGGGAGGTTCAGATTAGATATTAGAAATTTTTTTTCACCGTAAGAGTGGTTAGGCATTGGAATAAGTTGTTGAGGGAAGTGGTGGAAACACTGTCTCTGGAAGTGTTCAAGAGGTGTCCAGATGTGACTCTTGTGCATATGGTTCAGGGTTGATTTTGGTGGTGCTAGGTTGACAGTGGAACTAGATTATCTTGAAAATCTCTTCCAAAAAATCTCCTTGATGATTCTGTGATTATGTGAAACCTGCAGAGACCATTCCAGGAAAAAAAACAAGCAGGAAAAACTTTGCAAGCAGTCTGGTAACCTGTTTGCCAGATTACCTGCTTTTATGTGAATGAAAAGTAAAACTGGATGTGAAATGTAAAGATGGGGCTTTGGAGACACAGTTCATGTCTTTAAATAATGGTGCAGTGAACTGAGTGGTTGTTCAGGACTGGCTCAAGTACAATTCTCAAATATGAATATATTAAGTAATCAGCTACAAGGACTTGGGTGACTCATACTGTCTCCTATAAAATTTAGGAACACAAACCTGACCTGTAATGAAATGTGATGAAGTGGAACTTTCTTGGAACTTCATTTTGCCCCAGATAGATCAATACAAGGCAGGAAATTAGATGACTCTGATTAAAAGAAAAAACAACTTGATGATCATAACCACAAAAATCACTGACATATCTATTCTGTGCATATTAAAGGGATTCCTGACCACAAAATATTTTAAAAAGAGTATTTTCTAATTGATTTTCTAAATATTAGCTTGCAGAACAGAGGAAGAGGGGACACTGACTTAGGAAGACCAGAAGAAATGTTTATCAGAACTATTCTGGAGTCTTTGTCCATGATTATGACAGATTACCTTATGTTTCTGCTGTTAAATCTAGCAGACACCTAACAGACATTGTTTTAAAAAATTACTTTTTGAGATGACAAGTGTGATTTTCATTATGTCCTTAAGTTTAGTTTCTGCTAGATATGCAGACATACTCACACTTTCAAAAGAGTTGAAACTTGCGTCTTAACATGGTGATTCTGACATTTGATTTGTTAGTAATAATAACGCTATCATATTAAATAAGACTTTTGACTTTGAAATTGAGGAATCTAAGGGGTATTTAAGCTTCTTCTTGCCTTTCAAAAGCAGGCAGAATAAAGCTTGCTTTCTACCTCTGGAAACTGAGCTTGTTTTAGACACCTTTGTCTAATATTTAAAAGACAAAATAAACCAAACTGAAGTTGTAGGGAAGAGCTTTCATAGGGAAGGATGGGAAATAGGCTGGAAAAATTAGGTCATGGTAATGGGAGCTTCTGGAGTAGGGTAGTTACCAGAAGTGTTGGTGCATTTCATCACACCTAAGTTCAGGTGAAATGTACTTTTGTAGTGTTTTAGGATTCAAAAAGCAAAAGCAATAATTACTTTTCATTCAGGTTAGTCTTCAGAAAAGTAAGTAAGTATCAGATAAGAATTTTCCCTTTCCCCAATTGCTCTGACTTTTATTAAAATAAATGTTAGTTCAATTAATTTATTTTGTACATTACTCACTTTTATGTAAGGGCACTGTTTCCAGCACTTTTCAGTAAGTGTTCTGTCTGACATTTCTGTATATTGTCTCCCAAGAATAATAAAATCTCTTCCATGCCTGCAGGCTCCATTATCTACCTTACTTTTCCCCCCATTTGGAGTCATTACCTTGAGTGATTCCCAAGGTCTTAATAACACTGAAAGTTAAGAGAGTCTGTATTAAAGTGTAGTGACCCTCAACATCTCTGGTTGGCTGAGTGACAGGAATAATAGTTACACGGAAAACATTGTTACTGATTTGCATCTCCTCATAGATCAGATTTTTGTTCAGAAAGCCTGAAAAGCTTAGGGCCAAACCCAAACCTTGGCTCACATTCTTTGCTGACATGGTGCTTCACTTGAAGACTAGTCCTTCTCGAATCAGAGCCAAGTTCATTTGGATTTTACAGCAAATCCTGAACAGCTTCCTAGGTCTTTGGTAGGCAAAGACACCAGATTGTTGGAAGATTGCAACAGAGCAGGTGCTGGGTGGCAACAGGCCCACTGGCCAAGAAGCAAATATTGCATTGACAAGGTAGGTGCCTTCTGCAGGCAGCAGCAGTGAGGGATGGTCATGCCTATGTGAAGTGGGCTAGCATTGATGAACCTTATCAGGCACCATTAGCACAGACCCCTGCATCCCCAAGTTTTGGAATGTATTTATGCCAGATCTCCTTCAAACAGGGATGAGAATCAATTTCCTGTCTTCTAACATGTCTTGTGAATCAGAGAGAACATGAGTGCTAGCTTCAGATGGTGTCCTGGTTTTGGTTGGGATAGAGTTCATTTCCTTCCTAGTACTTAGTATGTTTCTTCCTACTTCCTAACACTTGGTACAGTGCTGTGGTTTTTATTTAGTATGAAAATAATATTGATAACACACTGATCCATTGGTTGTTCTAAGTATTGTTTACTCCAAGTCAAGAATTTTCAGTTTCTTATGTTCTTCCAGTGAGCAGGGGCACAAGAAGCTGAGAGAGAGCATGGCCAGGACAGCTGACCCAAACTGGCCAAAGAGATATTCCAGACCACATAGTGCCATGCCATGTATATAAATTGGGGAAGCTGTGTGGCAGCAGCAATGACTGCTTGGAACTGGCTGGGTCAGTGGGTGCTGAGATATTGTATTTTGCATAATTTGTTTTTTTGGGAGTTTTATTCTTCCCTCTCCCTCTCCCTCTCTCTCTCTCTCTCATTTTCATTGCAATTATTATTATTATTAAAATATTTTTGTTTTTTTTTTTTTTTTTCCAATTATTAAACTCTTCTTATCTCAACATAAATGTTGCTTACTTGGTAGCTGGGATTCAAACATAGCAAGTGGGTGGAGATAGACTGAAGTTATCTCTACCAACCGACTATTAACTTTCCTGATGACACTAAGAAAGCTCAATACAAAATGCATATATTGTATTGCTTTTAAATTCTAATTAAGACAATGTAAATTTTATTACTAGTTTTCTGTGAGATATGCATTTTATTCCAATTCACTGCAGGTTTAACATTGTGGAGACTCCTTAAATTAGAAGCATTTGCTTTGCTTTTAGTAAAAATTAACTACATTCTAAAATACCTTGATATTGTGGAAATTGGGTTTCTGAGACCAGAGAAAAGGACTACATGCAAAGGTGATTTCTCTCAGGTAGATCATTAATATAGAGCTGTTCTGCAAGGTACAATATGTAGTAATAGCCAGTCTCCAGAGCTTTACCTTATTTAAATTGGTCACCTACTAACAGGCCTGGGCAGGATTTGTGGAGGGTATTCAGTGAATAACACAATATTGCTTTATGGCAAATGCATTTTTTAGCTGCTATAGGGTATATTACACATAATTCTTTAGTGATGAATTATAGGCTTGATACACATCAGGCTGTTTAAATCGTTAGAGTGTTATTTTTCTTTCCCTGAGGAATCATAAAGGGAAGCACTGCTAACCTGTCAGCTCCGCTCTGCCCTCCTTTCCCCCTTTGTTGTATGAAACCTTAAATATGTAGGTGGGATTCCTGGAGCTTGGCTGGTTTCAAAGCAGCCTGGGGACTGATTTGGTTGAGCTGCCTAAAGCCCATAAATTCTGGACAATTGAATGGAAACAGGAGGCCAAGTTCAAGAGTAGAAAGCTGGGTGAAAAAGCCTGATGATTTGAATATTCAAGGCTTCCAGGAGAATTGTATATTGTTGCAGTGGAGGCTGAATTTTGGGATCCTGCCAGGGGAGGGGGCAATTTTTTGCATCATCATAATGTTATTCATAACTGTAAGAATAAGCCCTATCCTTATGTTAAGACTAGGAAGACTAAAGAAAACTGTGGATATCAGTATCAGTAGACAGTGATTAAAAAAAGAAAATCCAGAGTCACACAAAATGAAGTAAGATTCAGGGTTTTCCTGGAAAATAGTAGAAACACCACTAAACATACAGACTCAACAGTATAGGAGAAGGAAATCCTTGAGACTATAAAAATGTTCCAAAATCCCCCAACCTGTTACTTGTACTGTAAAAACAGCACAAACATACAGGATATAGCTACTTTTATAAATTATGAATTTGAGTCTGTTGTCAAGTTTTATCTGAGGGGATGGCACTGGACATTTTTATTTGCATTTTCAGTCTATTACTCATACTGAAGCATAAAAGACCTTCAATCAAAGGGTCATTGTACTGGCCATCAGATGAACAAGACACAGGAAAGACAACTGGTCTCTGGCTAGATCTCCTTAATCTCATTCACTTCAGGTTATTTTTCTGGAGTAGGTTAAAATAGAAAAAAAGAACAAAACCCCTTTAAAAATTTTATATTTTTTTAAAGTTATGTCTTTTTCCTTGGGGTTTGAATTAGAGAGTTTTGATTTTTTTTTTCTTGACATCATTAAAAAAATAATATGGAAGATGAATATTTTCTGCTTGTTTCTATGATTTTCCTTTAGGCTACTGAGAGCAGTATTCTAAATGCTTTCTAAATTGCTTTTCCCTTTTGTGTTTTTTTATTTTTTTCTCTTTTCCCTTGCTTTTTTACATGTGCTGCTCTGTAACTTTAGCTAAATATTATTAGATTCTAAAAGATTCCTGAGAGACAGAGTTAAATATCATTTTTTGCCAAGTTTTTCTAAGGAGGGGCAAAATAATAAAATTCAGTGACTCCAGATGTCTGTCATTTTTTCAGATGTAAGAAGTCCTCATTTCCTCATGCAACAGACTTGGACCAGTGTTCTACAAAAGACAACCTTGTGCTCAGAGAGACTTTCTCTTACTGTTTGAAAGGTCTGATTTGGCTGATGAATGAAACTGTGAATTGTGGTTGTTTCCCAGGATTATACATCTGGTAGATAGCCTAGTCATCTTTGAATGCTGAAGATAAAAGACATGTTGAACCCTCAACACTGAGAGAAATGTCAAGTTTGAGTTTCAAAGACAGCATTCATAACTTTAGCAGCATATGTTGCTGAAGAGTCAACAGTGTCAATAAAGTCAATTTGTGACTTTATGTAGATGATTTTGAAGTACATTATCAAGTGCATTATTAAATGAATTTAAAATTAGCTTAGATGTCAGGGAAAGTTCAGTCAATTTTTTTATAATGTTACTTGAGGACTTCAGATGCAATGCTGATTTCAAAAGAGTTGAATGTATGTTTTCAAAAGTTCCTGTCTTTCCTGAGCATGGAAGCCTTTAGGACATTTTGTAAGCAATAAAATTCACAAAACCCTTGAAATTAACAGGGGAACTGCTGTTAAAGACAATTTTAATACTTAATTTTATTTTTTTCTTATTTAAATTCAGTATATGCACAACTGAGATTAATTCTCTCAAGCTTTCCCTCGTATTTTGTGTTCAAGTACCAATTCTTGTTCTTTCATACCTGCAAATCCAAACTGAAACACACCAAGTCTAACAAAACCGGTATAAATGAAATGACTCCCTTACATAAATATTTCTATCAATACTAAAGCTAGACATTTTCAGGTTCTGAAATGTAGAATTTCCCTTTTTTTACCTAACATGTCCAATTTATCAATTTTGCATATATCTGCAATTCTGGGAACCAGCCAGAATTTGAAATGTACTGTTCATTATCTGACAAACTTTGATGACTCTGTGGTTTTGTATGAGCCTGAGATAAAAATTCATATTAAGGGTTTTAATCAAGCTAAACCGAACCTTCCAAGTTTTTGTTGAGTACTTCATAGCTAGTAGTTATTCTGCTGCATAGTAAGTCTTACAAGTAAGATGCCAAGAGGTTATTACTGCTAAGTTTCTGTGACAATATAAGCTGGTCTATATAATGCAGTATCACAAAAGCTTCCAGGGTGTTTTACTTAGCTTTTGCTATCAAGGGTTTCATTGAAATCAATGTTACCATACCTGTTTGTATAGATAGGTGAGCTGAGCTAATTAATGAAACATTTTCTGTGGTGACCTTCTTTATAACTATGTAGATGGGCAGTCTCAATAATGAAAGAAGTGAGAAATGCATGGGAAAAGAAAGAAAGTTTTGTTTGCTACAATCACAGTCCTGGAAGGATTTCAGGCTCTTCAGGCAGGGCAGGGCAGAAGAAGTGCAGTGGTGGCACTGTATGGAACAGAAGGGTTAGAATGTATGGAGCTCACCGTTGGCAATGGCACAGTTGAGAGCCTCTGGATAAGAATCAAGGGGCAAACAAATAATGTGAATGTCATTGTGGGAGTCTGCCATAGACCTCGCAGCCAGAACAATGATGCTGACAAATTATTCTTTTAAGAAATAAGGGACACTTCCAAATCAATTGCCCTTGTCTTTATGGAGGACTACAACTTGTCAGAAATTAACTGAGAGCATCACACAGCTGGTACAACCCAGGCCAAAGGATTCCTAGATAACATGAATGACAGTTTTATGGAACAAGTCCTAAGGGAGCCAACTCAGAAGGACGCCCTCCTTGAACTCCTGCTTGTCAACAGAGCGGATTTTGTGAGTGAGGTGGAGATTGACAGCTGTCTTGGCCACAGTGACCACAAAGTGATCAAGTTTAAAATCTCTGTTGACAGGAGGAAAAGTGTCAGCAAAATCTCAACTCTGACATGAGGAGAGAAGATTTCAGGTTGCTCAGAGAATTAGTAAGTAAAGTCCCCTGCAAAAATGTTTTTGCAGATGCTGGGGTCCGTGAGTGCTTGTCACTTTTCAAATGTCACCTCCTAAGGGCACAGGAGCAGGCAATTCCCAAACATTGAAAGTCAAGCAGGTGATACAGAAGTCTGGCTTGGCTGAACAGAGATCTTCTCTTGGAAATAAGGCAAAAAAGGAAGGTGTATGCTCAGTGGAAGCAAGGTCAGATGACATGGGAAAAATACAGAGAGGTTGCTTGCCACTGTGGGGAGAAAATTTATGTGACCAAAGCTCAAATGGAGTTGAAGCTGTCCAGAAATCTGGGGGACAATACAAGGAGTTTATTCAAGTATATTAATGGCAACAGATATGTGGGAAACTGCACCAGGCCTGTGGATTTCTTGACAGAGCAAGAAGAATTTGACCTTGGCCAGAGTCCTGTGTACCTGTAAAGATAAACAGCTTGCAGAGACTGAGAGATCTCAGGAGAAGCAGAAGATAAGAAACTTGGATGAGTTTGTACAGAGACAGTGTTTGTAACTGTGACCAATAGGTAATTGTTTGTGTGTAATGAGCACCAATAATGTTAGTGCACGTACACTTAAGAAATATATACAAGTAGTTGTGTGAAAAAATAGAGAGGAGTTTCACTTTTATCTATTTAGGATCTTTCCCTGCTTTTTATGGTGTCTGTCCCAACAACGACACAGGCACTGTAGAAATATCATTGGCCCATTACAAGATGAGGATGGTCACCTCATAAACAGGGACAGAGACAAGCCAGAAGTGTTCAATGCTTTCTTTGCCTCTGTCTTCAACATGGGTGATGGACCGAGGGGGTCTTGGTGCCTTGAGCTGGAGCACCATGACTGTGAGAATGATCAGCTCCCACCTGACCCTGAAATTGTGTGGGATCTGCTGTCCCAGCTGGATGCCTACAAATCTATGGGACCTAATGGGAGTCACCCCAGAAACTTCAAAGATCTGGCTGATGTCTTGATGATTTTTGGGCAGTCTTGGGAATCCAGCGAGGTCACAGCTGACTGGAAGCTAGTGAACTCATCCCAATTTTCAAGAAGGGCAAGGAGGAGAACCCCAGGAATTACAGGTCTGTCAGTCTCACTTCAGTGCCTGGTAAAATTATGAAGAAGATTATTCTGACAGGTATTGAAAAACACCTGAAAGACAATACATTCATTGGTCACAGCCAGCACAGCTTCATGAGAGGAAAGTCATGCTTATCCAATCTGAATTCCTTTTATGACATGGTAACCCACCCAGCTGACCAAGGGAAGCCAGCTGATTTTTGGATTTCAGTAAAGCTTTCAATACTGTCTTTCACAGGGTCCTTCTAGACAAAATGTCCAGCACACAACTGTATAAACACATCATGTGGTGGGTGAGCAATTGGCTCACGAGTCGAGCACAGAGGGTAATAGTGAGTGAAGTAACATCAGACTGGTGACCTGTCACTAGTGGGGTTCCACAGGGCTCCATCCTGAGCCCTGTGCTCTTCAACATCTTCATGAATGACTGGGAGGCATGACTGAAAGGGACACTAAGCAAGTTTGCAGATGACACAAAATTGGGAGGAGCTGTTGACTTCCTCAGAGGCAGGGAGGTCCTGCAGAAAGACCTCGACAAATTAGAGGACTGGGCAATCACCAAGTATATGAAGTTCAACAAGGGAAAGTGCTGGATTCTACACCTGGGATGGGGCTACTCTGACATGACATAGCCCTGAGGCCTTGAAACACTGATACAGAGCCTGTGGCCTGTTAGGAATAACAAGAATGTATTTGCTGCATTACAGGACTATGTAGCCTTAAATCTAAGCAAACAATTTGTAGTAATACCCAAGTATGTAAGAAAAGCAGATGTATTTACAGGGAAATATCTTTCATTGGGGTTTACTCTTCTGCTTCACTTCTCAAGAAGAAGTTGATACTACACAGCTAGATAATATGTTTCTGACCACTGAGGTTCTTCTAGAAAGTTGTGGACATCCAGGCTTTTTACTAACCATCCACCCAAAGTTCAGGGAAGATGGAAAATTGTGCTGGTTTCAGACCAGCTGATTCCTCTAGCAGCCAGCATGAATGATGATGATTGTCTCCTTGAGAACGTAGGACTCTAGTGCCTGAGAATGAGCCATGACAAAGGCAATGAGTTCTTTCTTCCATTTTCTGCACAGGAGATGATGAGAGGTGATAGGGTCTAATAAATGTTTATTCTACACAAAAGGCAGGGGAAAAAAGCCTTTTATCCACTTCTGTCATTTTCATATTCTTCTTGGTTTTCCTTTCAGAGCAAAGGCTAGAAAGGGGAAGAAAAGGAAAGAAAAACACTGCAGGAGTAATCCTTGCAAGATGGTCCTTTTCATGATTGCACTTACTTTCTTTGAAATACTACTTGATTTTGTTTTGAAAAATGAATGTTAAAGGCCAGAAGCTCAATTCATAAATCTCATAAACATTTCAGCAAATGCATCCAAGCTGGCAATACCAGAACTTTTCTGAGAAATTTTGTAAGTGAAAAGACTAAAAAAAAACCCCAAACCAAAAATCAATGAACAAAATCTCCCAACCCTCTGATATTTTTACTGACTACACTTGTCAACAACTTCTGTCTACTTTTCTCCTGTTTTGTTTCAGCCTAAATTCACAAGAAAATAGTCTGTCTTCATTGCACGGATAACGGGGCTGTGAAGATGGGAACATGCCAAAAAGTCACAAGCTATCAGTTGGCAGCTGTGAAACTGTCACTGCAACATTAGAGCTCTCCACATGTTGATACGTAAGGAATTTGGTCCACTAATCAAGAGAGTTGCTGATAACACTTCACCTTGGAAAAATTCTAACTCATGTGCCTTTTGCAATAAAACAACTCTTTGACTTAACTTCTTGAATCGCACTGCCACCTTTCCAGACTAAACAGTCAATTTCTTTAGCTGTTGTATCTACAAGGTCATAAAACCAGAGGACAAGAGGTGCCATCATTTCAGCTAATACATAATAATACACAACTGCAATAATTTAGTTTCCCTTCTGACTATGCTGGTGTTAATCAGTTGTTGTGGAATAACCCATTTGCAGCACCAGAATCCTCATAAATGGTAATCAGATGTTTAAAGAGACACAGTAAAGTATATAATGTAAGAGGGAAGAATGGGGAAAATGAAGAATTTTAGCAGCTGTGATTAAAATGTAATCTTGACTTCTGGCAGTCAAGATATGTACTGCATTCAGAATTTCAACCCTGTCTGGCAGGCTTGATGGTGGAACTGTCACAGGAGCTGCAGAATGGTGAGGTGCTACATGGAAGTCTTGGCATCAGCAGGATGCTCTTGCTGTTTCAGGAATCTCACAAATGGAGGCTAAGAGTAAATTAAGCTCAAGATGTGAAAACCTACTCCATGATGCTTCCATGTGATTTTTTGGTACAGTTACTCAGTTTTGCAGATGATTCTTTTACTAGATCTAATGTACAAGAGAGGAGGTGAATGTAGTCTTTTTAGCCAAGAAGATCAGGCAGTAAGGGGTAAATAAACTAAATCAGAATGAAAGAAGAAAAAGGAAGGGTAAACAAGAGAGAGAAATTAATACGAAAGTATATTTCTCTTTTCACTGATTGCTGTCTTGTGTCATTCCTTTGGCAACTTTTTTTAAAAAGCCTTCTCTGTCTATTTCCATCGCTTTCTATTTTCCATTACATGTACATAGAATGGACCTTGGGTAGAATAACTGAAGCAAAGTAAATGAAAACCAAATGTCACTTATCCTGGCACTATTACGGATTTCCTTCTAATTCTAAGGTGGTTCCTCCTTTTTTTGTTCACTAAATGTGGAGAGGAGAAAAATAATATTGAGACAAATGGAACATGTCAACAAGCAAATATACAAGAACCATCAAAAACTTTAAAATATACATTGCTTAACTTTGAGTGTGAAGTACTAAACCAAAGCTCTTCAAATTAATATCCTTCACAGCAAACAAAGCAGAATCTGAATCTAGTTACATCTAAGAAATTGTTCACCACCCTCTGCCATTAAAAATAATTTCTGGAGCTATCAAGCTGGGAAACCCAGAAAGAAAAAGTAGTAGGAATGATTACACCATAATTCCCAACTGAATGCTATCTCTCTCTTCCTTTTACCCTTCCCTCCTTTGTTCTTCATTTCTTTTCAGTGAAATAGCTGTGGATGTTTACCATATCACAAACAATTAAAAACTTTTTTTAAAAAAAATTAAATTATAGTTCTAGTTTTCAGCAGAGTTTCAGCTGTTAGATTGTCAGCTGAAGTGATTAAAAAACACATTTGTTCTCATTGCAATTAGATGCAAAGACTTCCTTTGGAAGCCTGCAATTTTTAAAAGTGTTTAGACCTAAAATACACTGAGTTAATGCAGCTCAAATCTGACAATCCAAAATCAAACAGAGGAGAGTATATTTAGGTCTGTAGTGTACTGAAACCTTAGTTACTAAGGTTAAAGGTTTCAACTGCTAAGCCCCAACCCGTCACACATCTCTAAAACTCCCATTGTGATCAGGTTATACAGGGATTTGTTGCTGTTAGGAGGGGTGTCTCCAAATCCATTTCTCCAAGAACATGCCCCCTCTTCACCCTTCATCTTCTGGCACTATTTCTGCTGGCACAGAGCAGATTCTTTTAGCATCAGTCAATCATAGAAACATTTATACATAGCTTCACCACATAAACCTTTGGGACCTGAACAGGTTGTGAGATCTTGCCCCAAATGCTGTTGACAGTGGTGTGGTTTGGAGATGAAATTGCTGATATAGAGGATTCGTGTTCACCCCATCCTCCTATAGGGCCTTGGCAGAGGTTTGTGCGGTTTTACCTGTGCCTTCTCAGCAAACAAAGAGGTACACTTGTAGAAGCTGTCCACATTTTGCCGGTGGTTACTGCTGCAGAAAAAGTAGTAGAGTGAATGGAAGCTTTCTGACTACCTTGTTTTATGCATGGATTTCAAAATACATATAATAACTTTTTAAGTATAACATCTGACTATTTCAAGAAACAGTATGCCAAATGTACAGAAATATGCAAAGATACCGAACTTGGCATGAGATTTTGCTGAAATACTTAGCTGGAAACAGGCTTTGCTATAGACTTGCTATACTTGCTTTTTCAGCTAAGTAGGGAAGATGCTGGCTATGCTAGTGGCTTTACTTTGTAGGATGTGTAAGGGATCCATGATTTCAATCTTCCAGTTGCACAGATAAGTGGAAAGTTTTAAGTAAGACAAATAAAATGAAACCATTCATTCTATTCTGCATACCACTTTAAAGTACAGTAGCTTCAAATAGTGGGTTCATAAAATACATATTTGCTGTCTCTCATACAGTTCAAAGATATTATTATTATTACACTTATAAATCTGCACACAGTGGAGGTTCCTTTTAGTCTTTCAGCTAAAAAGTTGCGAACAGATCAATACATTTGTAATGAATAATCTCTTTTAGATCTTGGGCAAGTGCCACTTACCAGTTTTGAGAGAAATGGAGCCAAGAGGTGCTTTACAGATTTCAACAATCTTGAAGCTGGTTCAGTGAGGTGAAGTCTGTAATTGACCTGTTGAGTACTGAGAACAATAACAGAAGAAAATAAAGAAAAAGGAATGGTAGTTTGGACTTTTAGCTGATTTCTGTATTGGATGCATTTCTAGGATAAGACATATGTGATGGAAACAATATTCATGTAACTTTTTTGTTACCTGGTACCTTTTCTTACAAAGAAAAGGTAAAATGAAACAACAAAAAACCTAATTTCATCCATAGCTGTGTCGAAACTACTGTGTACTAGTGATTAGATTTGTTCTGTCTTTGTCCTTTAAAATGTGGGTTTCTTCCCAAATGCCTCAAAGGTGACTGAAGAAATGGAATATAGTCTCTGAAAAATATAGAATTTTGGTACCTTGTCTGACAAAAGGCTGAGCTCCTGCATCTCTCCCTGGAGTCAGGAGCCAAAGATGCAAACATTTTATGGCAATTAATGGCTTATGCACCATTGTCAGACAGATGCTTAACTGTGGAAAGCTTGAATGTTTTACTGTTATTATTTCATTGTTGTCTAGTATGAGCCTGAGGTCTTAAATGAGGTCTCCTCTACCACCACACAATGCAGAAAAGGTATTAGTATGTGAGACAGAAATTCAAGAGAACAAGATGCTCAGTGAAGGAAATGAACCAGATAAAACAATACAAGGAGAAAAAGCATGAAACTTAGATGTTTTGGCAAAGATAAGAGAGAGAAACAGTATGCAAAAAAAATAAACCACACGATAATAGTCAAGAAAGTAGTTCTCTTGTTTTGCCTGTTCTGGTTCAAAACCATGTTAGCACCTATCTACACCTAAGTCCTACTTTGATAAATCACCAAGTCTCAGTCATTTTCTGTGAAAGTGTATTGACTCTTCCTGTTGGCACTGTTTTTAGAGCTGCACAAGTAATTAGACAGTGCTTAGACCAAAGGTGGTGAATCTGTACCTCAGAGCTCTGAACATAGGGTGCTGAAATCTGAGCCTCAAGTCCTTGCAGTACTCCTAAACTTATTTCTGCAGGATAGGACAGCTCCAGTAGAGAAATCCATCTGAGAACAGACAACAGTATGAGCTGAAGAAGATCTGCATTTAGGCATCACCTCCAAGTCAGGGATATTTGCAGACATCAGTCTGCAGTCTGCAGCCAGAATTCAACAGATATTTCCATATAAATACCTTGCATCTCACTTGGATGGGTTAACTAGAGTATTGTTGAAGACATATCAATCTCTGCTGATTTGGAAAAGGTGTCACCATTTTTTTCAATAGTTGTCAGCTGTATCATTTAGCTGTGGTGGTTTTTTTTAGTTTGTTTGTTTTTTTCAGAAGTCTGTCCCACTGATACCTTGACTCTCCAGAGTAACAGACACTGTGCATGCCAGGAATGGTCCTGTGTCACGTCCTTGGTGAGTGACACATCCCATTAGCTCTTGGATCTGCTGTTATTAGCAGATATCTCTTGTGGTTCTGGCAGCAGACCTATAGGATCAAGCCTTGTCCTATAAGTAGTGTGTTTGACCCTCTTACTTCACAGAATTGAGGTTGTAGAGAAGCTGAAGGTGACTCATGGACCTTTGTAGTTTCCAGAATGAGTGGTGGGGACAATGCATTGCTAAAATACAGTGCACTGATCAGTGGAGTCCCCATGATGGGACACCAGAAGGCAAGTCAGGCACAAGGATCTTGACTTTCCTGGGGCATTGACAGACCAATCGAACACAAAGGGTTTGAGGAAACCCTCTTTCATGTGGGAAGGACACATAAGCTTTCATGTCTTACCAATCATTCTTCAGTGTGAGGAAGTAAGCAATGGGAGTCTAACTGTCCTGCAGACACCTGAGGCTAAACCACACACTAAGTCGTAGGTAATGTTTCTGTAATAAATTCCACCATTTTCACAAGAGGTCCATCTAAATGAAAGCTGAGTGAAAACTGAGGAAGAAGGTCAGAGCTTGGCTTGTGGTGATATTTACTCATCATTTATTCCAGGGTTCTTTGTGCTTGTATTTTCAATGATTGATGACTGTTTGTAGACAATCAAGTATTAATAATGTCCTTCCAAGCTGAAGCCTTTCTTATAAAGCAACAGTAAAGACATAGAAGCAATATAGAAATTTATTTATATAAAACTAAAGTAAGAATCAGTGGTTTACAGTGTTTATAATGAGTTGTGAGAAAAAATTTAATTCTGACCAAATGTTGTATAATAAAGGTATGATTATTTAGGCTTGAATTTTATTGATTTTGGATGGGTGTTTTGGGTAACATATAAATTTCTTTTAGGCTCTGCTAATGAAGGCTGAGATATGATCTCTTATGATCTACATGGAACAGAATATTCTCTGAGCTATTACTGTGAATATGGAGTTTTGCATTGAATTTTTTGTTCTGGAATTAGTAAAAAATATTTTTCATTAAAATCTTGTAAATGACACCCTTCAGTTAAATAGGTTTAGAGACCTTTGCTATTGTATTTACTGAATGTTGTAAATGACATGAATATAATAGTGCTATAGAAAGAAAAAACTTCTTGCCAAAACTACTAAGCACCTAAAATTTCAGTATAAAAAAATATTTCTCTTCCTTTCTGTGCAGTAATAGTATCCTACTTTGTCACTGATCATTATTTTGATTGGCAAAAAAATACACGTGCTCTTTGCTACACAACAGAAAAAACCTTTTTTGAGATAGTCAGTCCTGACACTGCAAGATTATTTACAAAAGTGCGACCTTGAAGATGGGCCTTTAAACCTATCTGACTCCCTTATAAGAGTCAGTGAAAAGGACAAATAATGAAAAGACAAAACTAATGGGGTTATTTTGTACTTTTGGACTCAGTTTTGGACCTAAATGTCCATGTTTGTTTTTTTTCTATTGCATGAACAGATACAATGTACATGCCAAAAACTCTGAAGTATCTCTTCATTTTCTTCACAGGACACTCAGCTCAGGTAGTTTATTAATTTTTACTTTATGGACAGATCCAAATGATTTCAGATGGAATTTTGCTTGAGTAGTGCTTCAACATTCACGCTGTAAAATTATCATTTAATTTCTTCTAGTGTCTTTCAGAGGAAAAGTAGGGGGAAGAGGTAGTTACTATAAAAATGATTAGTTTTATAATAAAATCCTGAAATACAGGAAAATGTATTTTGCTACATAGTTTGTGTATGTGTGGGAACATGCTACTGTTGTGTAAAAAAATAAATTTACTTTTGCTCTCTAAATGAATCAGTGGAGCATGATAGTTTTTTAGGTCAAATATTTTATTTTCGCTGTCTAATTGCTTTAAGTTTCCATTAAAGGACAAGTAAACTTTCAAAATTCAGGATTAGGAAGTCTAAGCATTTTCCTATATCTATTTAAATATATAGACAGTTTTAAATAAAAGAGCATTTTAACAGCTAGAAGTATACTTGCTATTATGTAAACTCATTAAGTCAGTAAGGATAAGAATAATATTTTGTTGTTTATGTGTCCATACAGTGCTTTATAGCTATGAATAAGGGCTGAATTATGAATTGTTTCACACAAGACATATAGAAAGAGGAGAAGAACAAGAGAAAGAGCATGAACAAGAGCAAGAGCAAGAACAGGAGAAAGGGCAAGAGCAAGAGAAAGGGCAAGAGCGAAAGAGCAAGAGCAAGAGCAAGAGCAAGAGAAAGAGAAAGAGAAATCCTTCCTCTTTCTGAGCAAGCATTGTCCTGATCTGTGATCCAGTCATACGGAATAAGGAACCTTTTCATGTTATTCTGCCTTGTAGAACAAATATTAGGGACCGTGGAAACTGTTTCTGTATAACTGACCCAGTGTCCAGATGAAGTGAGCTAGCACTTTAGCAAAAGTTATTTACTGAAGGTATTGCGATTGTGCTTCTTAAGCTTTACCAGAAATGAAGCTCACATGAGAGGGACTAACCTTCATACAGTGAAAGTGTTTGGTTTTGTCCTGCAGTTTCTCATGTCTCTCTGAGGAAAAGAACTGTTTAAATTAATGACCACTTGTATTCTGAGGCTATTTTATAAGGGTGACAGCTTAAGGTAGGAAACTGTGAAAGAATTATCATTATTAAAGGGAATTCAGAAAGAAAAATTAACATGTTTAACATTAATTGATACCATTATAAACTAGCATAGAAACTCAATTTATTTTCATACTGATAGGGCAGGAGACCTGTTTGAAATCAAAAATCATTGGCATCAAATGTTAATGTGTTGTTGTCCTCAACATGCATACGACCTATAGAGTAAAAGTTTGTCTCACATTCATAAACCATTAATACACAGAGATTATATGTCTTGTCCCATAAAATATTGACTTGTATTTACTCTTTTTCTCTCAATGCAGTTTTCTATTTGCTAACCAGAAAGTAGAGTCTTCAAAAGGTAGCCTTCTGGATCTAGAGAAACAAAATACATACCTTTTTGGCCCATTCTTTGTGGGCTTGAACCAAAACTGCATATGTGACATGTAACTCAGAACTTTTGAACATACTGAAATTCTACCTTCTCCTAGGAAGAGGAATTTGTTGCTTGAAATATGCCACAGTACAACATCAAGTGACAGGAGCAAATATTATTGTCTCTAATAAACAAGTGACTGCCTTATTAACCCTGGGTTTGAAAGTGCACATGCACAGGGAAACTCATTACTATCAAGAGATGTGTGGAGGAAGCAAAGGTTGTGTTATTATCCCAGGGGTCACTGAGAACAGCAGCAAATAGGATTATTGCTCAAGCAAAGTGAACAGGAGGCTGGATGAATTCAATGAGAATTGATCTGTGTAGAATTGATTTAATGATATTTAAAAGATCTCTGTATTAATCTCTGTGGCCATCCTGTGTTCTCACTGTGATATCAGCCTAAATCTTTGTCTTTTTTTTTTTTTTTTTTTTTTTCCTGAGTACAATGTGTTAAGGAATCCAGGGACCCTGTGAGAATCACAGCAAAGTCCTCCCTGGTTAACACCAGTCATCAAAATTATGAGAGATGCCTCTGTCTGAATTACGGTGCAAATGAGACCATATGCCAAAGTCAATAGTAAGGATTTTTACTTAACAGCAAATATGTGTCAGAAAGAGATAGAAAGATAAAGAAAAAAAGGGGCTGAAGGGAGAGGAGAGAGAGACAAAGAGACAGATTAAGTATTAAAAATATCACCACTCTGTGGATTCTGAAGGTGTCCCATTGATCTTCTTGTAGTCTTCCTGGTGCTGAGAGTCCCAGTCTTGTCAAATTGATGGTTGCAGTCTGGAGCCATCGAGGGAAGCCCAGGGTGGTTAGAGGAGGCCCCTGTAGTGAGAGAAGTCCACTGGGGTTTTATTGTGCCTAGGCTAGGTGGAAATGCCCAGTACCTGCCTTGGGGTGAGGAGGTTTACAATGGATGATGCAATTCTGAATCAGGAGACATTTCAGGATTGTTTGACACCTTCTAAAACGTCACAACCTTGAGTCCATTATGGCCCATTATGGCTGATCAGCAGAGAAGAATACCTTCAGGCTGTGCTTGAATTATCCCTGTGTTTCACTGGAGGGGAGTTATCACAGCTGAGTTATTTGTGTAAGGACAAAGAAACACTAACTTGTCTCACAGGATTTGGCTCTCTCCTTATCTTGTCCAACACCCAGCTTGTAGTCCAGGTGTCCTGGTGTCCAGGTGTGCAGGCCCTCAACACCTGGGAGGTTACTTTGTACATCCTCAGCTTGCACTCTGATTGTCTGAGCCATTAGCATTCCAGTCACTCACGCTTGTGGATACATTCTCCTGATGGGACAATTGGACAATAGTACTACCTTTATCTTATCTCTAGTTCCCATCACAGTCCAAACTAGTAGGCATATTAAGGGAGGGGGGGTGGCTTCAGTGAGCAGTTGCTCCTTTACAGTTTGCTACAGTGGACAAAAGTCTTTCAGTGATTTCAACAATGTTTCAGTCATTAATCATTTCAGTCTCTCACACCTGGCTGGACACTTCCGAGGCTGCTCCAACTAAGTTTCACTCTCAAACTAAGTTTCCCTGCATCTACAGCCATTCATCAGGGACAGAAGGTGCATCCTTGCCTGAGAGATGGCAACACATGACCCAGATACTGACACCTGTGACTATCAATATTTCCTGGAGTTTAGAAACCTCTGGACTCTAAATTTTGGCTTTTATGGGTTAATTTTTCAGAAGTAAATATTAAACACAAAGCACATGCTGGTGATTCCAGTTACATTTTATTAGTATTGTGCCTAGAAAAACATAGCCTGATACAACTTGGTCTTGACAAAGTGCACTTACTTTTCTCACTGCAATACGGTTCAATCCATGCCCTTTGAACCTCCTGGGTTCTTCAGATCATGTCTTGCTCCTCATGCTGTAGAGTCCTCTTTCCGTGTTTGGTCTCAGTGTTCAACTTTATGCAGTGGCTAATTCTTTTGGCTCCCCCTGCTTCCTTGGGGAGCACACTGTTTGTGGTCTGCCTCTATGGCTCTAGGACCCTTCCTCTGATTAATTTATTAATCAAAGTTAAAAATATTGTCTTCTGTATTTACAGTTGTGCATTTTCCACTGCATACTTCTCATTTTTTTAAGAAATCATGGCCCAAGATGTTTTTATCAAAAAAGTTGTTATTGATACATCTTTTTTCTTGCAATGGGAAGATTGTGACATGTTCTATTTCAACATAGTAAGTGGAACCTTCGTCTTGGCTAAAAATCTGGCTTGTGGTGTGTGTTTGACTAAGAAAGGATGATTGTCAACCTGGGAAATGTAACAGTACTCCACAGGTAAGCAGTGTAATTTCTTTAAAGCTCATTTTTAACATGATTGCTAGTAGACTACATTATATATGCTACTGAAACATCTGTTTACCTTCAGAATATGGACACAGTCTGAAAACCTTCAGATGAAAGAAGAGGTGCTCCATCTTATTTCTTGCTCTGGTCAGGATCCACACAATGAGCAATCTTGGAAGTGCTCCATGATTAATCACTCTACCTTCATGGATTTTATGAGCATAACAATTTCATATTTATTTGAGCATATTCAATGAACAAGTTAATACTTAACTCATTTGCCAACTCTGTAATTTCTGCCAATCTTCTTAGCAACCCACTTCAGTGGATTTAATACATTTGTAAAATCATAGACTGGACATAGAAATTTGAATACATTTATAATGATATGTGGCCATTAGAGATGGCCTACCACTAATTCTGTGTTAAGGCATGCTAAATCTATAGAGCTTAGCTTACTAATGCTTGACAAGTTACTTTACGTTCTTATGGTTTTGTGTTTGATAACGATTAATCCTATAGTAAAAGAATAGTCTCTGCTTCTGACAGTTATTGAAGAACATGTGGAAAATAAAACCTGTCAATTAAGTTAAATGCTTACATTCTAAAACACACTCTATTTTACCCATAAGAAAATGTATTAAAATTATACTATAGCCAGAGAAAGAGGATTTGCAGCACCTTTATTTTTATTTTGCACTACTATTAGCTGTCCTGGTTTTGTCTGGGAACAAAGTTAATTCTCTTCTTACTAGCTGGTACAGCGCTGTGGTTTTAGGATTTACTATGAGAACAGTGTTGATCAGACACTGATGCTTTAGTTGTTGCTAAGCAGTGCTTACTCCAGATCAAGGACTTTCCAGTGTCTCATGCACTCCCATTAAGGAGCTGCACAAAAAGCCGTGAGGGAACATGGCCAGAATGGCTGACTCAAACTGGCCTGACATATACACTGGGACAGTTTCAGATCAGAGGAGCTGATCATGACTTGAGGATGGGCTGGATCTCAGGTAGCAGGCAGTGAGCAATTTTATTATGCATCATTTGTTTTCTTGTGTTCTGTTACTCTCTCTCCCTCTCCTTACCTTTATTATTACTATTATTATTATTATTATTTCCTTTTGCTTATTAAACTGTTCTTATCTCAACCCATGAGGTCTCATTTTCTCTTTTGATTCTCCTCCCCATCTGTGGGGCAGGAAGCAGGGAAAATGAGCAAATGGCTACATGGTACTTACTCAGCATCTGGGATGAAACCATGACATTAATCTAGAACTATTTGAAGTGTCCTAAAAATTAAAAGGCAATTCCTTTAAGAAGATGGTTTTCGTGATAGTTTATAGAGTCTTTGGTTTGGGTAGTAATGTTAAATAAGACAAGACATGTTATATTTTCCAAGATTAGGCTCAGATCAGCCTCAGAGACCACCCTTGAGTAACATTACAGGCAGGGAACACCTGAGCCTGGGAATGTTTCCTTAAGAACAAGAATAAACTATAATTTTCACTTAGGATGGGAGTTGATATTACAGAGTATCACACTCTACATTTGATCTAGAATCCCTTGTCAGACTTTGTGGCACTAAGTCAGATAGAAAAATTAAAGTTTCAGATTCTTTTCTTTATGTGTATGGCAAAATCTCCTTCTCTCTGCTTTGAAAAAGACAGTAGGACTCCACTCTGTCTAAACAGAACTCTCCTTTCAGCTAAAGTAGACTGTGATTATTTGTTTATGTCTGAAATTTGATTGCAATTGTGGATTCTGAAAATAGAAAGAAACAAGTGATGTGAACAAATGCAGTCTGGAGCAGTATCTAATCAAGGGACAATCAGTCACTAACTATAGGGTATTTCTTTATGATTTTAACTGCTGAGACTTAATGTAAATTGTTGAGTAAAAAAAATAAAAATAAAAAATTAAGGATTATCAATTGAAAACTGAAGTATGGTGAGGTTAAACAGTGTGGCGTCAATCCTGTACTTTCTTAAGCCAGTTTAAATGAAGTATGATTTACATCTGTAAAAAGAGAAGAGGAATCAAACATTTTCAGTATACATTTTGAAGAATCTCCTTTACCCATACAGTTTATTTTTGAAGCTTAAGAAATTTTCTGACTCTAACATTTGTCCTTAATAGGAGTTTCTCACAGGGTAAGCTAAAATGCTTTATTTATTTTAGCGAGTCTTTTCCCATAATTGAATAAATCCTTCAGAATATGAAAATTTTTAACTGTTCAATATGATAAGTATTAAAGACACATTGTCATTTTCCATTGTTTTGTTTTTATGCAAGAAAAATGATGGATCTGTTAATCACTACCTCTTTGGATATTATCTGAATACCTGTTGCAATGATACAGTAGCTCCTTTGCAATTTAATTTAATTTATCTAAATTGATTGCATTTTAGATTTGTTGGTTTGTTGTTTGTTTGTTTGGGTTTTTTCACTTTTAGTTGTACATCACCTTATGACCAAGGCACAGCTTTTAACTTTGTTGCCCTTTTGCACTGAAAGAGTTGTATGAAGAGGGTGCAAAGAAACAACTAAAAAGCAAGTGCTGCTTCTCTTGTCACAAAGAAATCATATGTTGCTCTGAGACCATGTGGATGAATCAATGTCAACTTGTCCAGTTGACTTCATTTTTTCTGTGAGCTAGAGAGGTAGAGCCTGTGAATGGAACATGCTGCAATTAGATGTTGTCTTTCCCTCATATAATTTATTGATAGTAACAGGTTTTGTTTTTTTTTTTCCCATTAGAATATATTCAGAATGAAATCTACTGTCTCAGTTTATGACTTGTAATTTTGCCATTAATTCAGTCCTCTTGAGATAAAAAACTGGTAGGGATCTGCCAGTTCAGGTTTTGAGTTTATGACTGTCAGTTAACAATGCCCTTAACCCATTGTAAATTGCCCCAACATTCATAATTGCTGAAATAGTACATAGGTGGTTCTTACATCAATGATAATTATATAAGTTGGCAAAACATTGTCATCTATCATCTTCATGCCATAAAATAGCCTGATCTCATATATTATCAGCTGGAGCAGTGACTGAATATTCTTAGAAGTCAGGTAAATCTCTCCCTTACATGTTTAAGCGTCTGGACAATACTCTGAAAACAAATAGCTATTGTTTCACTGAGATTTTAGGGAAGAGAAATCTTTGTGTGCCTTACAGCTGATGTCTATGTTTCTGCTCCCAGTGGATGTATAAGGACAGCATCTTATCTGACATAAATTCAATTATGGGTAGGTCTGCCACAGTAGAATAACTCCTAAGTGTGTACTAATTGATTGAATAGGAACCAGAGAATACAATGGGGCTTTTCCGCCCCCCAACCTGAGATACACCAAGGGAATGCCTCATAGAGGATGAGGAACTGTTAGAATTACAAAATTTAAATACCTATGGATATATAATAAAATATTATATTGCTTTAATTTTTATTGTTTTGTTTTGTTTTGTTTTGTTTTTTGTTTGTTTGTTTGTTTGTTATGGGATAACTATAAGGATTATACATATGCAGGGAAAAAGTGATATTGACAAGACTATTAAAATCAAGCATGTATCTCTGTGGCTAACAGCCTTTTCACATCAGCATGATCAATTCAGTGGAGGAGATTGAATTTCTTATCATCTTGAGTTTGCAAAATTCTAGATCTGCTGTAAACAAAATGTCAGTACTCATTAGTCTAATGTTGCTTCCAGGTTAGTACTTTGTGTGTCTTTAATCACAGACAAGACTGTTTATAAATTATTAGAGCTAGCAAATTAGGTAACCTTTTCTTAAAGAATCACAACCCAAAATACTTGGACAATCAATATTTTTCCCCCTGAAAACATAAAGAAAAATTACTCCTATATGCCATTTTGTTCTATAATGCAGATAAAACTGAAGCTTCACCAAAACTGGTTTTAATGTTGATGCTCGCATTGAAATTGAGCAGGATGAAAATGTTCATCCTTTTAATGTTTGGTCCAAGTTTAAAATATGAAAAAAGTAAAGTTTTCTAACAGTGAAACTGCATGTTAAAATCATATATTAGTACTTCTCCAGAAACAATTCCAAGCTAGGGAATGACTACAGGATGCTTGTGCAAAGCAAGTATTGCAGGAGGTCTCTGTATCATGGAGTGTAAGTTGACCAGCACGGAAGATGGAGATTAATTTAGACATAAAGAAACTTTTGCATTCAAATATTTTTATATTCAAGAGAATCAAAAAGGCATAGCTCTTATTATTTTTTTGTGACTATATATATATGGTACAAAGTTCTCAAATATAGAGAATTCACATGAAACTATAGTGCAATTTCTTTTTTTGTTATACGTTATTTAATAATATGGTCATATCAGCAACACTGAAATCTTTATTGCTGAAAATTCCACCATAGGCTTAGAATTCATCACAACACAATTTGCACTCTTCCTGCTACAATGAGGATTGAGTGTAAAGGTTCTATTCCAAACACATCCACCTTCTGGAAAAATGAATATGGAAAGCCCATTAATGTATACTTCAATTCCCATGTTACTCAGTGTAACATGAGTTGTCGGAATGAAGCATCATGGAAAGCAATGAATACCTGGGGGAAATATTCAAGGAGGATTGAACCACTAGAGTAGCGCAGAAAGTCCCCCTTGCAGACCTGTTCTTTTTAAAAATTAAATTTCTTTTTCCTGTCACTCCTTCCAAAAATTTTTAAAGCAGAAGGTACTTAGCCACTTTCCCTGAGCTTTAACTTTTTTTCTCAGCAGAGGTAATACCAATATGCTCCAGAGAAAGTATCCACCTCATTTTTCTTCTTCAGCTTTCATGCTCACAATCTGTTTCAACTGTTCCCCCCTCATATATTTACTTTTATTTATTTCTATATTTTATCCATAGCTTCCAGACACCCTGATTCACCTTCTGTTCCCTCTCTCTCTGTCACCAGGCACTGTGTACCAGAGTCTCTTCTATATCCTGACAATTTAGACTAATTCACTTAGACCATTGGAGAAAATAAGTCTCTATCTCTTGCAGGAAAAAAGAAACATTTTTTTAAAACAAAATTAGCTTTAAACATAGCATGTGTTTTTTTTTTACCTAATGGGTAAGACTGGCATCAAAACACTAGTGTTTCTCTGGACATAAGTAAGTAGTCCAGTTGAAGGCATAGAATTGAATTCAGATGTGATGCACAAGGTAAAACTGAGGAGTAATGCAGACAGAATATCTTACAGTGAACTCTGTTTAATTTACTCAGATGAGATACCAAAAATAATGGAAACAATCCAGAGAGTTCAGTAGTTTTTTCATATACATCTCCCTTTTGATTCAGCATAAGACAGCAGGTGTTTCATTTGTATTTCCCATAAAAAATGGTTCTTGGATTGCTTGATTCTGCTCACTTGAGAGCATAATGTCTCATAAATACTTGTAGCCAGGTAGACCTGCAATTAAAATAGCTAACCTGCCTATGAGCTGAACTAGCCCACACAGAGACTGTACGTGTGCATGGTTTACCTATGAACTTGCCAGTGTAACCACAACTAATGGAATTCCCTCAGAAGTGTGTCTACTACCTTACTCTCTGCCTCAGGCCTCCTCTACTTAAATCAAAGTTAGCTCATGTAATAAACAGCTAGGAGAAAGTATAATTTATTGAAGGAGATTCTTTAGCTTATCCAAGTCCTTTCAACTACTTTGTATGAGAATTATATTGTGTTATGTTGCCTTTCACATTATGAAGAGTATGAAATACTGAGGGAATTCAAGTAAATATTACGTGATCTATCTTACAGCACCTTACATATCACTTCTGAATTTGTCTTACAGGTCCGCAGACTGAGAAGAGAGAACAAGACTTCCAGAACAGCCAGCAAATGAAACAATATTTTAACATCAGGGGAAAATATTAAGGCAGACAGTGTTGTAATGTGAATAATTATAGAACAGTAACTTGATAGGGAACAGAAAAAGCAGCTTCAGATTTAAGTGCAATAGCAGATATGTAAATATGACCCTCAGTTCAGACTGATCTTTAATCTCAAACTTAAAGGTAAGGGCATATTAAATTATCACTGCTAGAAATGGTTTGTTTGAGGAAATTATATTTACAGCACTCAGTTCTCTCTCTCTAAAACTGGAGCGCATGGAGGTGTTGTTGGCGAAGCTCCCCCAAAGCAGGCTGGGGCTCTGAGGCAGCCTGGAGAGCCACAGACGTGATACTCGTTGATTTCTGCCAGGACTAGCCTCAGAGAGGTCACACTATTCAGATGCCTGCCAGCCTGTGTGCTTTGCATGACTGTTTGGATACTCAAAAAAACCAACACAACATGAATTTCTAGAGTTATGACTTCCATTCTTCATTGCAGCTCAAATAATTGTGTATGAACAGGAATATGTATCCTGGAAAAATGTGCACGTCACTCAATAACATTCAGTGATTGTCAGAGAGTCATATGAATATAATGCAATAGACATCTCACTAAGTAGTTCAACTGCATACATCAACAAACAGAAATGCAATTTAGAATGGTAAAACAGTTTAATTAATATTTTTTTACTGAAACTGATTTTACTCTGTGGAAATTTTATACAAAGTTCCATCTGAAGAATTTTTTAAAATTATAAGAGCTTAAATAGCTTACCTATTGATGTGATTGAAAAAGTCTTTTTCTGAAAATCTGATTCATTATTCAACTCAAAACACATTTTTTATATAAACAGTGCAAAAAGTAGAGTTAGAAAGCATGCATCCTACATAATAATTCATATATCATGGATTCCATACCTACCTGTAGTGTTCAAATCTAAAAGTTAAGGAAAACTATTAATTACCAGGAAATTTAATAAGTGTACTACAAATGTTCATTCTGGGTTAATGATACTAGTCTTGACTTTTAGCCAAAGAAAGACTGTCAGGACACTTCTGGGTCAATTTATCAAACTAATGGATGCAAGCTACTAAGAAATGTATACCAGTGTAATAAAATAATGCAGCTCACTGCCAAAAGTTTCTTGAAAGCTACTGCTGGAACACACAACTGTAAGAAACTGTGGTAGCTCTTATCTACTAAAGCTTTTAAAAATCTGACAGTTACACTGCAAATACTTGCCAGCTCAAATTGTCATTGTAAATTAGACATGGAATCTAAGTAGCAGTTGGACAGCAGATGACTAAGAGGCTTCACACCTACTGAATTTGCATTACTTTATTGTTGTGGTTTGTTTCAAATAGCCAATCAATCAGTTTGGGTTATCATGATTTATCTAAAAATGTAAGTAATGTGGGCTTTTTTCCTATTTTTCATTTTGTAGTTCTGCTTTTAAAATTCTTTAATGATCCTGGGAGCCTGTTGTTCCCCTGTTCATACTCCCTAAAATTGTTTGCAATATTTACTAGTAACGCCTGAAGTATCAACTTTGGAAATAGGATGCCTAAAAAAAGGAGCTTCACAGGTACTTCTAGTAACTGAATAATGTAGTGATTTATAAATGTTATTTAACTCTCAGGAAATTGTGTAATATCAGTCCAGGATTAATGAGGAGGATTATATTTAGACAGAATTTTATAATTGTGTATTTTTCTTTCAAATATTTAAAATTATTTTCCCCCACCTATTTCTACTCCAACTTTTTTGCTCTTTACTGATTTGATTCTCTGATATCTGTTCACAAGCCCAACACTCATCTTCCAAATCCCTAATATGCATGGAAATTACTAAAACTGAGATGATGCATTTCAGAGAAAAGAGTATATGACATGACCAAATCTTAAGACAGAGAAATTTGAATAATAAGCAAACTAAGATAAATATTTTGACATTCTAAGTACTTTATTCCACCTACAGGGAAGTCATAAATTAGTTGAACTAAAAAATCTCATGAGAGGAGGAGGAAAAGGAGAACACAGCTACCAGAAGTTTAAAAAACTTAGTTCTGAAAGTCAGGGATGTATTATGGTCACATCTATGTATAGGTACATAATTAAGAACTAATTTGTTCATAGTCACCTGATACAAACAGCCTTGTTTCAGGTAAACCTTACCTCTGCCATAACCAGTGTAGACAGAGGTAAGGTTTGACAACAAATGGAGTATCTCCATCCACTGAATATCTCTTCATGGGCTGGTTTGAAGCTGTTCAACAAATCAGTTTTTGTTTTGAACACTTATGTACCCAGCAGAGGTTCAAGCACATTTAGTGTGCATCTGCATGGGAGCTTCTGCTGATTTTTCCCATGTAGAAACCCACCTTATGAGTACCAAAAGTATATTGTGAATGTGAGCAACTTGCAGTAAGGATGGAGGATTTGCCTCAAAACCACGTAACTGCCCTAAGTCAAAATGATAAAGTAGATGTAGTTGGTGTGGAATACGTGATAACTACAGTTTATCACAGGATAGTACCTTGCCCAGGCTGTAGTGGATGGATTGTCAAGTGAATGGTAGGGGAATATCCCTCAACTGGTTGTAATACGCTTGCTGAAATCTGAATCCGTACTCTGCCGCATGGTTTTGTTAAACATGTCTTAAAACGTTGTGCAACAGAAAGCAGTTCAGCCTGAATGATTAATATCTGGAATAGTTTTAAATGTATAAACAAACAAAAGCTGTTTTAAAAATATGTTTCAACAGCAATTAATGAAACTTATCCATAAGCATAATTTTTACATACATATCTGTATCCATATGCAAGATGGTTGCTTATAATACTTTCTTGCTAATAAATGTAAGCATCTTGCAAACATTACTTAACAAACTTCACAAGAAATTCCTAAATTACAGTTACTGAAAATCATTTTGATAGTTAACTGTACTGTGGGAGGAGGCCCAACCAACGAAGGAGTAAAAGAAGAGGGCTTCCATGAATGGATACAGTGCCACACACTTTGA
>JAWWTY010000037.1:40304775-40365868 GCA_035222235.1 Margarornis squamiger
CCAATAAACGTTCCACTCTGTTCTCACCCTTCCTCGAGTGCGGACCGTTTCCTTTCTTCCCTCGGCGGACCGTGGCACTGTACCACAGTCTGGCATTCAGTCTAGCACTTGAGTGTCAACTAGATATTTATGTTAGCACCAACTCTACATAAAAAGGGTTCTGGCAAGCCAATTAGAGTCTCTGAAAACTAAAAGACAGGGAAATTGAACTAGTCACTTGTTTTTAGATGTAATTTATTCAGTTTGTAAGGCAAGGTAAGAAGTTTTCACGCTGCTGCCACAGCCTGCATGCTGCTTATTCTGTGCCATTCTCAAATACCTTTTGCCTATTCATGCACCCTGGTCATCACAGCAGGACTTGTTCCTTTGCAGATGAGTTGTGAATGAAGACAAAAAATTTCTGGTTATTGTTTTGATGAACAGCAGCAGGGGAGTTGGGGGATGCAATACAACTATTGTGCTCCGGAGCAGAATGACAATAAAAAAACTATGGTATGTGGGTGGGCTAATCTGAGCATATTGAGTTCTCTTACAAATGCATCATAGAGAAAAAGTCAGAAGGCATATTTTGAAATGCTATAGATAGCAATAATGTCTTCATAATGGGGAAGATAAAATAATAACAAATTATTAATAGCAATAATTTATAAATTAACCCATAAATTAAATACTTTTTTTTTAGACATCCCATGGTAGAGAACCGGATCTCTATGTTCATCTGTGACTTGCAGTGCCATTGGACAATTGTAAAATGTAGAGGAAAGCAAAGTTTTACACTGGGAGTTACTGTGTGGAGCTCATTAACACAAAATAGACCTAGAGCCTAGTAATTTAAAAACCATATTCCAACATCATGTAAATGAGAAAAGCATTCTCCTAGTAATTCCAGTATAAAATTTTAAGGGCTATCAATCAAGTTTCTGATCACAACTCATTGAATAATTAGGGCAGGAAGAAACTGGTTTCTTTAGTTTCCTCTGGAAAAGTGTAACATTTCCTCTGGAAGTGTAACATTTCTGATAGGGACCATAGTCAATGATTCAAAGGCAATTTTAAAATTTTACAGTGAGGCCACTTTTTGCAAGAATTAGAAAAAGATAGGCTGAAAAACATAAATTAGTGATTTGTAGTAGTTCCTGATGGTTTGTTTTCTTTTGTTAGAAGCATGGAAAAGATGATAGACAGTTGGGTAGAATATTTTATAAACCAGTAAAACAAGAGCAATCAGAAAATGAACCTGGAACATGCAAGTGTAAATAGACTTTCATTCTTTTATTTAATGGCTTGAAACTCAGTTTTCTCCATTAATCACTGACTATTTATTCACTGTACATAATGTCTAAACATGTGAGTGAAAGCTAAAGTATTGAGCTTTTTTGAATTTGAAATGTCTGGTCCTAATATATGAGCGTGAATTTGCATTTGAACACCTCTTTGCTTCTGTAGAGGTATCCTGCTGACTGCACTACATTTGGTAGCATTTCATAAATCCATGAATAAAATTTCAAGACTCAGTCTCACCTTTTCTCTTGGGTGCAGATAGTTGCAATATTTAATTTGTTGTCCTCTGTTATGTGTATGGGACTTGTAGAGTCCTTTTCAATGTCTACTTTTCACCTAAAAATATCTATCAAAGTTTCTCTTCGAAAAAAACCAAAAAAACAAAGCCTAATTTGAAGAGTTTTTTTTTTAAAAAAAAAAAAAAAAGATTTTAAAAATTATTTTATCTCACAACTTCCTGGTGCTATCTTATTTGTATAATGTCGAGAATCACTGATTTATTCTGGGTTTCAAGTACGAGAGCAAGTTAATTGAGTTTTCTTTTCAGAAGATGAAGATGGTTTTGTGACATTTCTGTCAAGCCATATAACAATTTAACACATACTAAAGCTTAGGAGGAGGAGAGAGAGATAGAGAGGGATAGAGAATTCTTTTCCTCATGTATCTTCAAATAACACTTTTGTGGTTTTTTGTGATGACTGATCATAATTTTGTAAACTTTAATAAAGTTTATGTAAAATCTTCTAAGCACATCAGTTAAGAACTAAGTTCACCATTACTTTTCCAGGACTAGCTTTTCTTTTTTTCTTAATAATTAATTTTCGCTAAGATCATATTAATAATTTTGATCTTAATAAGTTTCGAGACTGAGCTAGGAAATTGCTTGGATGTAATGTAACAGTTTGTTAAAAGACTGTTAAGACAGTTAAGAGAGAGTTAAGAGACAGAAAGTTTATGCCTGTATCTGATTCTACTCTTTTGTATGAATTTAAAACACTGGTTAATTTAAAACGCTGGTTAGTTTAATCAAATCAAATGAGTATTCTGCATATACAGGTACTTTGCTTCACAATTAGTGCACAACCAGAAAACCATGACAGTTGTTTATAATGGTGATGAAGGTCAAGACAAACACTTTAATCTGGCAAACAGCTTTAAATTGAAAGAGATTAGGTTTAGGTTAGCTATAATGAAGAAATTTTTCACTATGAGAATAGTGAGTCACTGGAACAAGTTCGGCAGAAAAGTTGCGGATGCCCCATCCCTGGAAGTGTTCAAGGCCAGGCTGGATGGGCCTTTGAGCAACTTGATCTAGTGGAAGGTGTAGAATAGGCTGTTTGAAAGGGAATTATTGACTGAATGCTCAGACCAGAGCTGGTTCCAATACAGCTGAGGTTGTTTGTATGCAGTATTTCATCCATTAAAGGTGTAAAATACCTTCATGTGAATATCTTCCAGATTTATATTTGTTTTGTTTGTGTAAACCAAGTTTAATAAAACAGTTCTTTAAATGAGTTCTCTTCATTCTGATTATGCTGCATTGCATGTATAGTTGCCCTTAGCTAGACTTCTGGCTTTGTTATATGAGGTATCTGTGATTTTATGGCATGAGACAAAACAAATTCAGGGATAGAAAATTAGACTTTCAGAGACATTTTAGAGCTGATAGGGTATTTAAAGTGATGAGTTCAAGACCTACTAAAGCAGAAACCTATTGGAGTAGCTGGCAGATGAAATGACACATGATGATAATGAAGGTATTCAAAAGAAATCTGAACAATATATTTGATTGCTTAAGTCTGCAAACTTCAACTTACTCTTATGGCTATTATAATTTAAGGATTTTTGGGCAGCACCCAAAACAGTTTTTTGAACCTTAATTTATTTTCCACATGCTTTATGCTATCACTTATCTATATGAAACCATTTAGACTCCAATTTGAAACTGATTAGCCTTAAAAGTAATACAGACACATAGGTGTTTTTTAAAAAACCCTCTATTAGCACTAAATGTTTTCTTCTATGTATGTAGTTTTCAGGTTGTAACTTTCCTTAGCCCTTCAGGATAGCCATAAGGATTTTTTTTTAATTAATTCAATCTGGCTATTCTCCTTCATAGTAACAGAACATTTCAGATTATCTTGTCATTGGAGAAAAGCTTTGACATCTATATTCTGAGTATATTTAGAGTTTATCTTATTCTGGTTCCACACCTTCACCAGTGCTGGAACAGAGACCCAGAGCACCAGGAATGATTCCACTCTCTTGTTTCAGAATTAAAAAAAAAAAAAAAAAAGTATTTTTATCTTCAAAAAAAGTCATTCCCCAAACTTCTTTTCACTGTTTTCTTAAAAAAACAGTTTTTGATTAGAACATTTCCACTAGCAACAGTAAAAAAATAAGTGATTTGAAACAGTGTTTTTGAAAATAAATGTTCATCCTCAAAATGTATTGCATTTTACACAGAGATTCTTTTTCAAGAGCTACTATATTTATTCCTCATTTAATTCATGCTGATAAGACTGTATAATGAAATTTCAGATTACTGATCTGAAAGAAACAGAGCATTCTTCTGCCTGAAACATTTCCAGCAAGATTATAAACGTTATTGCCTAGAATGCTGAACCTATGTCCTTTGACAGTCCAATCATTATTTAGTTATTTTTGGAGTATTCCAAGTTACATTAAAATCCAACTGATATGACTTTAAGAGAAACATATAAGGATAAGCAGCAACAAATGAACAAATCATATGAGGATACTGACACACTAATCTAGCTTACCTAATTCATCCAACTAAACGCAATGTTGCAGCTATGTTGAACAGTTTATGTGCACATAAGACAGCTCTCTAGAAGTATTTTGGGAAAGATGTTTTTGTTGCTATGGCACTTGAATGTTCTAATTATGGGCTCCAAAGATTTTTCCTCTTCCAAAGAGTTGAAACCAGATTATTTTTTTGGAATTAAATTATGAGTAAAATCTTATTAAAAATGAACAAAGTGTATATACTGAAGATCAGAAGTGAACCAAGACAAATTTAGAACAAATGTGTTCTAAAAGGTATTTAAGAACTCAGCCTTAGTAATTGATTCCACAGGAAATTTGGAACCGAAACACTAAAAACCCCGAACTTATTAGACACGGGTCTTCATCTCTATGCACCAAAATAACTTTTAAAATCCATCATTTGGCTCATGGCTTTCCAATAGCTTCCTCTCTAGAATAGAAAAATCACAAATACTAAAGTATGATCACAACCTAAAAGTCAGTGCTGAAGAACAGTTTTCTATCTTAGGTTTCATACTATAACTGTATACCTACAGTGTGTGGACACTCAAGTTTGTATTTGTGCATGAAGCTGCTCCTCCTTCACATGAACGTACATTATTGTGCAAATTCGATTTCAAAGAACTGCAGCAGGGTTTTTTGAGCAATGTACACATCTGTTGACTTTCAGGACATACAACCATTAAGTATAAGACTTGTATGGTTCTTCTGACCAAACATGTATGCGCTTCTTAAGAGGGTATCTCTACTAAGAATTGTGTTGTGGTTTCACCCCAGCCGGCAGCTCAGCCCCACACAGCCTCTCACTCGCTCCTGCTGGTGGGATAATGGGGACAATCAAAAGTGTGAAATCGAGAACTCACGGCTTGAGATAAAAACAGTTTAATAAAGAAAGTAAAGAATGATGTGTTCCAGTAAAGTAAAGCAAGGAATTAATTCACCACTTCCCGTGGACAGGCAGGTGTTCAGCCACCTTCAAGAAAACAGAGCTTCTTTATGTCTTGGGAAGACAAATTCTATCACTCTGAATGTTGTCTCTCTCCTTTTTCCACCAGCTTTACATCCTGAACATGACGCCCTGTGATACGGACTGCTGGTCATTTGGGGTCAACTGTCCTGGATGTGTCTCCTCCTAACTCCCTGTGCACCTCCAGCCTCCTCTCTGATGGGCTATGGTGAGGTACAGGAAAAACCTTGACTCTGTGTAAGCATTGCTCAGCAATGATGAAAACATAATGGGATTATGAACACTATTTTCATCACAAATGCAAAACATAGCCACATCCTACCTACTAGGTAAAAAATTTACCTACTCCTGCCAAAACCACCATAGCAGTCACAAAAAATGTAGGATTTCTAAAATTATTTTCCTCTGTGTTAATTTCTGTGAAACATTAAAAAAGAGGAGCATGATGCAACTGTTTTTAGAGCACTGGCTAGGACAAGATTAAGAAGATTCCAGTGAGTTACCTAAGATTACATATGCATAAAAGCATTGATGGCAATAGGATGCCACAGGTGTAATTGAAAACACAATCAGAAGACATTGAAGCTGCACTTGTGTAATGGAGGTATAATTTGATCTGCAAAATCTTTATTACTGTATTAAAGGAAGGAAACAAGTTGACTTTCAGGTCGAATTTGTGTGGCTGGCAGAGGAGTTTTCTTAATATTCACTGCTAGCAGTTTTAATATTGGAATCACTGAGGCGTAATGAATAGAGAATTAAATAATCACTTTCTAGGTATGATTGCATTTAAGAAACCCTGCCCTGTTGCTGAAGGAACTTACAGTAAATTTTGTGCCACAAAAACACAGTTTGAATAAAATAGTTGCAAGCTTAAAAGAGGAAGGGAAATCTTGTGTGTTATAGGACAGATCTGTTTTCTTAGAAATCAGACCTTTATGAAGGAACTACTATTACTACCACAGCTTTGAATTCAGTTTACTGATGTCTCTGCCTCATTGTGCACCTTTCATTGTACTACTAAGTGTTTTCTCCAGTCCTAGACTCCTGCTGCAAGGGAGCTTTCAAATGCTTGGAATGGGACAAGAGGAAATAGTTGACTTTCTTACAGATACTTTGCTTCCACCTTTTTAAGGAAACACATCTGTGTATGAAATATTTATGAAGTGCGATGCTGAATTAGATCCTGAGTGGTTCTAATCCTGTATTTGTTTTCTGACTAGACAGAAAGTACTGGAGACAGCGACAAAATACCTGAAAGGCAGGGATGGTACAATCTGGTTTGTGAAAATTCAGACTAAATTCCAATGCTTAGAGATAATGTTAGTGGCTGAAACTTAATCTTTTTTTTAAGACTCATTATCAAAAACCAGATTACACTACAGCTAAAATTGTACCTGAAATTCTTGTAATAATAATCATTTTTTCTGTGCATTGTTTTAGGTAGTGACTGTCTTTTCTTTTCGCATGTATCAAAAAGACCTCAATTTACAAAGGCTGTGTGCCAGGTTGCTACTTACTAACCCAGAATTAATTCTTTGCTAGACAGTGCAATAGTATATTCCATGGTACTGAGATGGAAGTTTGCCTTTTAGTGTGAGGATAAAGGCAGCTTTCATAAAGACAGTGAAGAGAAAAAAAATCTGAAAATTTTTGCTTTTTCATTGCATTTGAACACTTATTCCTTTAAGAAAAAGTACATTGATTGATTTAGAAGTTACCAGTAAAAATGCAATGTTTTTTTCCCTTTTTTCCCCTTCATTTTCCTTTACTTCTTCCTTTTCCCTTTAATTTTCCTTTCTATATCTTCCTCTTCCTTATTTTCTATTTTATATAATCTATTTTCTATTTTATTTCCCCTTTTTGCTTTACATTTTTTCTCCCAAGGAATAAAACTATCATTTGCTATGTGGCAGAGTTGATGACTTGAAAGCTCTTAGGTATTACCATATTACAAATAAGAATATCAATATTCATGCAATCATGTACAGATTATTTCTGATTAATGCTGTCACAAGTGAGTGTTTTAAAGTTGCTTAAAGAATCACTGGCAAAGGTATCAGCAAAAAGAGGTTTAATATAAAAGCAAAAGCACAACAAAGTTTGTTGGCAAGGTTTATCCTACTACTTACTAGATAGTTAAAGCACACAGAGAAAAAGCAAACTAAAATCTAGAATCAATCAGTCTAAAACCAGAATCAATCCAAAAGTTGTCTATAAGGAGGCTAGGGGTGCAGGGGGGAAAAAATGATAAGGTTAGAAAAGGATAAGGATAAAAAGGAATAAGAAAGACCCTCTCATTTTGTTACAAGGTTCAGAGTAGACTCCCTTGCTAAACTGAGACACACTCTTGACCAACTGTTTAGATCTAAAGTTTTAACAGTACTTAAACGTAACAGCATTTAATCAATAGATTAAGTTAAACTGTTTAACAAAGGATTCATATAGAATTTAGTATAACACAACTGTGACCCACTTAGGGGCCTAACTTACTTACAAATCTGAAGTACTGAAGAATCTAGGAGAGCAACATTTATAGTATGTTTGCTATAGCACACTCACACACACACAGACATAAAGGAGTACGGAAGAGGTATACCTGTGAAAACTTTCCCTTGAAATCAGTGAAGTACTCACGTGGATGCCTTTGCATCTTCTCAAAGGGTGAAGGGTTGAGCCTTGAGGAGTCAGGAGTATCAGCCCAGGATCCGTCATTGTCAGAGAGCAGGTCCTCTGGGTATAGCAAACTGAGGAGTTTGCTAACCTTGAGAAGGGTCCCACCAGAGGGAGATTGCTGGTTGAAGCCCACTGTGGTCCAGAAGTGCTCAAGGGCTCTCATCTTGAACCACTATTTACAGGGTCACAAGGCAGTGAGCATTAGTCATAATAATTTTTCATCCTGGCCACAATTTGGGTCTGTAACTTTTTTGAAACAAAATCACTCAGTTTGTTATTCAAGCAACAAAAGTAAGTTTCCAAGGCTGTTCCTTAAAAACCAGGAGCTTGTTGGACAGCCCTAACTCCTGGGAACAGACAGTGTTTCTGGTAAGCTCAAGGGGAGCTTAGCCCAGGTGCTGTTCATCAAGGCTGAAGCCTAATGAGCGTTTCTCAAATCACAGTGAGGCCTGAGGAGGTAGTGCTGGTGGGGATACACCACCACAAATACTTACTCTTTAAAGGTCTGCCTTCTCAGTGGTACGCTTCCTCAAGGAACATAATTTAGTCAAAGTCGTGCAAAAGCATTGTCATGTGGCAAGGGAAGGCAGCCCAGAGAGCTGTCTCTGGGTAGGGACCACATCTTTCAGTGGACTCTAGAGAGTTATAGAGCCCACAGCTGTACTGCCATGCTATGACCCTCTATGCCAGATGCATTTGATCAGTAGGTCAAATATCATCTGAATCAGTGGTGTCAGTGACACAGTGTGGTAGCTGTAGGTCAGCCAAAAATCAGCCAGTATTGTAAAGTATGTGAAGCCACAAGGAGTACAAACAAGACCATAAAGCTCTGCTGCAAAAACATGAGATATATCTCATACTGTCTAACAGCTTTTCATTAATCTTTGATGTATTTGCCATTTCTTTAGTGAATGGAGTACAGATTATTCCCATCATGCCCAGTTCCAAAACAGGATGTCTCTGAAAGAGTGAATGTGCTTTGGAAGGTTTAGAAGATGAGAAAGTGTACAGAGCATGTGAAGGGTGGGTGCAACTTTAGGAGTTTCCTCTCACCAGGCAGAACAGCAAATTATACTCAATGCAAACTGTAGTGTAAATACTAAAAAATTACTGGCTGAGTAGATGAAGAGAAAGCAGTGGATATGGTCTTCTTGGACTGCAGTGAGGTCTTTGGTACTGCCTCCCATACATCTTTCGCAGAGAACCTGTTGATGTACAAGCTGGAAGTACAGATGGTGAGCTGGACTGAAAACTGGCCAAATAGCTGGGCCCAGAGAGTGGTGGTCAGTGGCACAATGTCTAGTAACTGGTCATGTAACTCAGGGAACAATACTGGATCCAGTCTTGTTCAATATCTTCCTTAATGATCTGGATTACGGGACACAATATACTCCTCAGCAAGTTTTCTGATGACACAAAACTGGGAGGAGTCCTCACCGGAGGGTCATGTTGCCATCCAGAGGGACCTCAACAGACTGGACAGATAGGCTTACAGGAATCTTATGAAGTTCAATAAAGGGAAGTACAAAGTCCAGCACTGGGGGAGGAACAAACCTACGGACCAAAATATGCTGGGGGCCACTGCCTGGAAATCACCTGTGAATTAAAGGACCTAGGGGTTTTGGTGGACATCAGGTTGAACATGAGTCAACTCTGTGCCCTTGTGTCAAAGATGGCTAATGGTATCCTGGCCTGCTTACATAAAGTATTGCCAATAGGTGTTAACTTGCTGCTGAGGTCACACTTGGAGTACTGTATCCAGTTCTGGGCTCCTTAGTACCAGAGACCTAGACTTACTGGAGGGAGACCTATGAAGATGGTTAAGGGACGGTAGCTTTTCTTCTATGAGAAGAGACTTTAGCCCAGCTTAGGGGAGATTTTGTCAGTATATGCAAATATCTGAAAGAAAGGTGCAAAGAAGATGGAGCTAGACTCTTTCAGCAGTGCCTGGCAACAGGATCAAGAGGCACTTGAATTCACAACAAACTCAGTATCTAATAATGATGTAACAGAGCAAGGGATGGTTTTCTCAAGTTCATTGTGCTTTCCATTGTTCACCTTTGCAATATTTCCTCCAAGAATTGTGTGGCTTCTTCTGATATATGACTTATTTATGTTTTACTCCTCCTATGCATTTCTCCTTTATAGCTTACAAAGGCCAGACCACACGAGAATTTCTCTCAAAATCTGCCGTCTGTACCAATTGTGGGGGGAAAAAATTCCTTCTAGTTAAATCAATCAAGCCTGCTTTCAAGAGTAGATGGTTGATTAAAAACAGAAATAGTAGAAAGATGGAAAAATCTTAGAAGGATCACTGCAAGTTCACCTCAACCACTCCTTTGATACAACACAGAATTCTTTATGTTTATATGATTTTGAGTGCATATTTACCTAATTCCTTTTTAAAACCCTCAGTGACATATACTTTAGAGTCACTCAGCCCACTATTGTCATGCTTTACATTTCTTAGTGTTTGGTTTTTAGAAAACCTTTTTTAATACTCAATGTCCATTTTTTTTGCAATTAAACCTATTGCTTCTTTTCATGTATGATAAACACAGAAACACTGCTCCTTTGGTTTTTCAACCATATTTTATTAACTTTAAATGTGTCTTCTTTAGGATAAATACTTATTTAAATTTATTTTGGTGGACAATATTTGATCTTTTCTACTGTTGTTTTATCCCCAGACTGCATTTCATCACATAATATCACAAAGCTTACTGTCCAAAAAAATGGATGAAATGCCCCAGCTGAGGACCTACATTGGGGAATGGGGGAAAACTTCATGACTTTTCCAGGAAAAGTTCCTTTTTCTGTCTATGAGAAGACATAGCTCCACTGAAGTCATTAACATTATTTTGATTTACACCCACTTAAGTTCTGGCCAATTAATCAATACAAATGATTTAAAACATTTCCTAAGGTAGCTTAATGATTTAGCCACATGTCTTGTCCATGTGTTTCTTTCAGCTGTGTCATTTGTGAATCTTAATTTATACACTAACATGTTGAATCATAATGTCAGGGCAGTTTCCCAATTGCCATTGCATGCAGCAAGCAGAAACATTATTTGTGAGCAATCTGTGATCTTTAAGCAATATATTAACATTGTAAATCATTAATTAGAAGTAGATTGGAAACCTTCAGAATTATTCCAATTTTGCCAAAATATGATGGTCTTTGGTCAAATATGAGAGGGAGAATTCTGAATCTGGTGTGAGTATGCTTAATTTGTGTAAATAATTCAATAAAATACTCCATTAACAGATCAGGTCAACACTCAGGTAGGATTCCTTGCCACCCTTTGCTATCATCTGTAAGGGGGGGGGGAAGGGGGGGGGGAAGAAAAAAAGGAAACTTTTAAAATAGTGCACCTACTGGTTTCTTTAAAGCAAATTTGATCAAATACCATAAAGAACAACCTGTGTTGGGCTGGACTATGGGAGAGCTGGTCTAGTTGGTTTCTTCCATGTCTGATTTTTAAAGAAACTGTTCTTGCATTCAATCTTTCCACTTACTATCAATGTCATATGTTACTATCACCAAACATATTTATACACATTTCCAGTCAATTGTCCAATAGCTAGTGATATAAGGGTATATTCTAAAAAGTGCTAAGGCTTTGGTGCTTGTTAATTTTTTAGAAATTTAAACACGGATTTCACTAGAAAAACATGCTGATTTCTAATGGCTAAGCTGGTAGGCTAGAGTTAGAAAGAGCTAGCATGGCAGACAACTGGGTGAATTCATTTCATGTATGGCTACTTACATTTGGAGAGAAAGTACATAGTTTTTTTTTCAAGTTCCTGACTGTTTAGATGTTGGTTCCAAGGAGAATGAAAAATTACTCTCTTTGATCCAATCTAGAATAAAACCAAATTTTATTATTTTGACATTCTGTACGAAGTAGAACTACCAGTCTCACTTGATCCTTGGTGTTCTCTCTCTGCTTTGTCAAAATCTTGCCTCAACTTTCAGGTCACATTCTGTTGCTGATCAAGTTGCTTTCAATGTTGTATTCAGTAAATTTCATAATACATAAATTAAATTCCTCTAAAAACAAACAAAAAAAAAAAAAACAAAAAAAACCCCAAAAAACCCCAAACCCCCAAAAAACCCAAAAAAGAGTTTTACCTTTATGAAAAATGTAGTCCATGGCTTTTTAGAAGAAGCCTAATAAAATTGAAAAGAGGACTTCTAGTGGTTGTGGGGATTTGGGGTTTTCAGAGGGTTTGTTTTTGGCTGGTGAAAATATCAAGCTTTACAAATTTTGCAAACATTAGGATACATTTCATGCTGATTTACACTGCAAAGTCCTATTGGAGGAAAAATCTTTACAGATACTAGAGATGGAACTTGAACCAAGGTGAATTTCTTATATGTTTCTATTTTTTCTTCTGTAAAGACAAACCCTTATTTAAAGGACTAGATCATAATATTGCTATGCACTAAGAATTTAAGGTATATTACAACTTTTGAAATCTGAATGTTGACTTTTTTATTTACCCTGTCTTCTATCAAGTGTACCATAAATCTGCCTTCTCTCCTTATCCTTTTCTTTCTGCTCCATTTTCTCATCACAGACTAACTCAGTGGTCATCCATTAAAGTATTTAAATTTGAAACTTTCATCTGGTGAAGTTCTCATGACTGGGACATATAGGTTTAAATTCACCAGTGAGGGATTTTAGTGAAATTAGTGCATCATAGATGTCTGCAGTGTAACTGATTAGTAACATGAGGATAAGTGTTCTAAGTCTTCTTTCACTTCTTTCTATGTGTGTATAACCAGCATTCTGAGTTAGGAATCCATACCAGCAGAAGTGTGTAAGACATAGAAAAAGAACAGGTTCTTCATAAGGTAACTTGGAAATCTCATTTTTAACTTTTTCATGGTGTACAATTTGCCAGACTGCTGTTGACCAGAAATTGCTTGTGCTTCTAAAATCATGATTCCATTGTGATCAGAACACACTGAAGTGTTCCTGTGAGTTGATTTGCTGGTTCTTTTTGCCTCCCATTGCCAGGTCACCCTATCATACTTATTACAGTATCCAGGTGAATGAAGTAATGTGCAAGTTTGTGACAGCATTGCAGATAATCAGAGATTTATTGAAGACAAAGGACATAATTCTGGTCACAGTGTTGAATGAATTTGGGCATTCTGGAAAATCTGGCTGTCCTTTTTGTAACATTCATTACTATTTTGTTGCTGTAAGATGTACAATATCTGAGGTGAAAATATAAACCTCAGGAGATAGAGAAAAATCACAGGTTTTTTCCTTGTAAAGTTGAAGTTGTCTGTTTTGCTATCCCATTGTATTGTTAACAAAGGAACTGGTACCACCCTCATTAGTATGCAAGGACTGGCCAAACCAGTTTGGCCATCCTGCCTCCCTGCCCCTGGTCCCTGGCCTGTCAACCCCTCCAATACTGTCCCTCAGGATGTGACGTCACATCCCCCCTGAACCCTATAAAAGCCAGACCCTGAGAATAAACTTCCTCTTTGCTGCCTGTTCCCTGGCGTGTGTGGTCTCCCTGCACCTTCTCTGGGACCCTGGCCGCCACCACGTGGACGGGGGAGGGGCGAGGAGCGTCCAACCAAACTGCCGTACTATTTGAGCCATCACTTTTGTGGAAACTCTGTTAAATTAGTTTTCAAGCAAGTTCTCAGACTGTGCTTACACTGCATCTAAAATCTAGACCTCAATCACCAGCTTTTATATTGCAAAGCTTTAGCTTCAGTGCTAGGTCCATAACAAGTGTTAGGTTGCAGCCAGGCTAACACATCCAACAGTGCCTTTGTTGTACTGATTCTAACAGGAACAGGGGAAAAGAAGAAGAGCCTGTGAGTTCAGTGGAGTTCTCTCCTTTCTAGTTCTTCTGGTAACATCACTGTTGCATGACTGATGTCACTCCATTATCTCATAAACCTCAAGAGTTACCTTCTTCCCTTCCATTCCAAGAAAGGGAATAATTATTTATCTGTTTATTTCCTGCAAAAAATTCATTCTTGTAAATGCTCTCTATTTCCATGATTTATATTCCCTATTTTCAGCTGTGATCTTTTTGACATATTTTTGACTTTTTTTTTTCAGTCTTCATTACCATTTTCTTAATTTTAAACAGTTCTTGTCTGTACCAGTAATACTCTGTTAAGATAACTGCAATATAACTTTTTAATAGTACACATTATTCTTCTGTGGACCTTAACCCATTTAAAATCACATGCAGTAGAAACATCTGGTATCAAATCAAAGCATTCCTATTCTTTTTTAAGGAATTATACTGAATTTATTTATTTATCCAATTGTCACTTTATCTCCACTGTAATTTAGCTATTTCTTCTTTGGAAGATCCTATGTAGGATGCATACTTGTGCTTATAGAAACCTCCTTTTTTTTTTTTTATTTTTATTTTATTTTTTATTTTTTTTATTTCTGACTCCACTGTAACATGATTTTTGATGCAAAATTCGGCCCATAATCTTGCAATGTCTCTCCCATGAATTAATTTACAGTGGATTACAGTCCACTGTAAGAGAAGTCAAAATTGCAAAAATAAAATCTTTATGAAATTTCTACCTGTTGGCATTAATTTCCACTTTTTAATCCATTTTACATGTGTGCCAATCATACTAGAGGTGGATTCAGAGATCCAGTAAAGCTGAGTGCAAAGTCTTCACCTGTGAAGTGAAGAATACTGTGAAAAATATTTCACATTGTTCTTTGTCCTTTGCTCTTTTGGTTTGCATTAAATGATTTGCAAATAGTGTGTCTGAAAGATTTGGTGAATGGCAAACATATGCATGCAGAAAAGATACAAAATAATAATCTTCAGAACTACAGTTTTCATTAAAAAAATAAAGAAACTGTAAATGGAAAGTTGCTGTTTCAAATAATGAGGGTCATACAGGAGTGTTTTTTTCAAGGCACAACTGGACTGATACCTAGAAGGCTGTTTTAATTATAAAGAAGCAGACTCCACATTACATGGTGTATGACCAAACAAGCTGCCTTCGTCTGATTTCCCAGACAGCTGGAGTAGAATTCAGAGGCAGCTAATTGCCATGGGGACTTTCTCTGGCAAGTAGCCCACTGGTACTCTTGAGGGGTGGAGAGGCTTCACACACAAAGCTTAAAAGCATCTGGGCTGCTGTTGCGCAGAATGCTAGCGCTGACAGATTTACCATCTGTCTTTGGGAAAGACAAAAGTTTGGGAAGCCCAGATAGCACCATTCCTCAGTAGAAAGCCTTTTGTCAATCAAACCCGCCTCACCAGAATAGAGAGAACTTGAATTACAACTAAGTGAAAAAGAAATATCAAGACATTCATTTACTTTTATTTGTGTATGGTTAGATGAAAAAATCCTGTAACATAATGGAACAGCAAACCATACACACATTTGTATACACATAAACTTTCTGTGTGAGAATAATTTTACAGACCTACCAACAGTAAAAAGAAAGACTTGTGTTGCAATAACACAATATAATAACATATAATAATCAATTCATAATATACACTATAATACATTAGATAATAGATTTTTTCCTAAATTTTCATTTCATTTAAAGTGTAATTGCTTACATTCCAATGTTTGAAGGAAATAGAATGAATTGTATCTATCTTGCAATGGAACTTCAAAGATCTAATCACTGGAATAAGAAAAGGAAGTGCAGTCACTCCTGAACATTTTGATGTGTACTTGCTTATACATAAAGTTTTGTCTATTGCCTTAATTTTTAAACAATCCATCAAAATTGGAAACAAAATATAGATATATTCTAAAAAGCTGCAGTACACAAATATTTTCAGCAACAAATGCACTTATATAAACATATGTAAATACATAATACCTGCAGGTCTGAAAGACAGGCATTCATCCCAACAGTTCATAAAACTGTCAGGAATCATGAAGAATGAAATTATGGATTCTATAAACTATTTCTTAAGCTTGTGAGTCTATATGTTTTCATAACACTTTAGTTTCTTTCTGATAGACGTAAATAGTTATGCCCAACTGCACTTCTTGTGTTGCTGTGGTTGACTAGTAAGTGTGTACTGGATGTTTAAAAGAAGCAGATTTTTACTTTATGGCATATTATTGAAAGACAACCTTCAGTTTAATGTGAACACAGAAGAATGCCAAACATAGTTATTATATAAAAATATTTGAACACATACACACACACACACACACATATATATGTATGTATATTGTTTATGAGAAATATATAGATAGCTAGGTACAGGTAGCTCATATAGAACAATTTTTTTGTGTATATGTGAGAAATTTTCTTGTCTCTTTTTTACCTCAAGTACTTTACTCAAATCTAGAGGGATAAAGTAGGTATTTATACCAGGATTTTCCTTCAAGCTCCTTGGCTGCAAAACACTGAAATCCAGCTTCTCCCTCTCTATGCATGCAGTATAGAAAGAATACATCACCAGATGTAGGAAAGGATGCAGATTAGTAATGAGCCCTGAAAACTCTACCCAGCATATTGACAAGGTGCCACTATGAAGCAAAAATTACAGATTTATTACACTAGGGACTGCATCTCTCCAATGAAAATGGCAGTTCTGTTTTCCAGTTGCCTTTTCTAGGGTTTCTGTGTTTCAATGCAGAATTCTTTCCCTCTAAGGTTAGGGTTAGGGCATATATCTAGAAGATAGAACATTCAGATTGAATGTTCTAGTGCTGAAGGAAGACCTTGAGTTTAAACACTCAAATGAAATACAGCTTTATCACTGACAATGTTTTAAAAGTAAAGGGAAGTTCACTTCTCTTCTCCCAGGGAAACAGCTTGTTTTTTTACTTTAAGGGATAGGTTCAGCACTTCAAATTCCAGCCTAAAAAAAAAAAAAAACCTAGCGTAATATTAAGACATACCTAAATTACTCAGATTAAGCAGTGTATCATCACCAAATGGACCTAAGTGTTGGTTTATTTTTTGTGCCAAGCTACTTTCAGTACAGAGGTAGATCATATACGTCTATTGCATGTACTCTGTTACAGTCTACAGAGCTGATATATCAATGTCAAAAAGAGGTATGAGAGACAAATGATGTGCTCTCTCCATAATTTCCTATTCTCCAGTTTAAGTATATCCCTGGTTCATCATGCTGACTGCTATGAATCCCTTTCTTGAAGGGATGATTTCCTGCAAGCATAGCATAGAAAGTTTAGTTGGGAGTTTTGAGTTCCACTCTAGTGGCAGTATGGCAAAACCCCGTTAAGGGACTAGCTCTCAATGCATCTCTCCATTTCCAAAACGGCTATCACAGTATTTTCTCATTTCAGAGAGGGTAAATGTGTTTCCACAGTTGTGGAGATCAAATAAGTAGATAGGTAAAAGTTGCATAACACATTGAAATGGGAATATATTACTATTATGGAAGAGATCTTCACCACAGTATTTTAGCCATGTAGAGACTACTTGTTCCATTTCAATCAAGTGTGTTGGTCTAGTTAAGCCACTGTAAATCTCTGTGACTGCATGGAAATTAGTTGCCTACTGATGTATGACAAGTGTGTTCATGAAAATGCTTTATTTAAGCTTACTTTGTTAAATAGCAAAGCACAAGGCAAATAAATATTTGTGTACAGCTGAGGTATAATTTGGGAGCATGTAGACAAACCTTGAAATAAATGGAAATGCTGACATCCATACCAGGCATACAGGGCTCCTCTTCTGATTTACAGAAGGTTTGCCTATGTAATATAGGGCATAAAGTGAAGAAGAGGAAACTGAACAGGTGAAACTGAAAACATCATTTAGCTTTCAGATAATTAGATGGGTGTTTTCAGGTATCCACAGGCTAGTGATTAGGACTGACAATTAGGAAAAATGTTTCTTGTAAACCAGACTCATTAAAAGACTCAAATGTTAGTTAATCAGTGTAGAAGTCCTCAATTTGCCATTTTGGTCTGTAAAGTAGAATCATCTTTAAAGTATTCTAACAACTCATTGTGATATGAGCTTTGAACAAACCTTGACAGTTAAATATTTCCTCTGGGAACATCTTCAACTTCTCAAGTGTGTCTTACATAAAACCATGTGAATCAGAGCAACATCATGTTTTCTGCATATTGTACAGGCTGTAAGACTTCTGTGCAGATTTTGTGTGAAGTCTGTCAATATACTGGTTGCAAGGAGTATTTCTTAATGTCATTAAGGTCCTAAATGGAGACCTATGATTCAGTACACATCTGTTGCTCCTTCTGCAAACCTTAAGATACATATTACTTTTTTTTATTTTTTCCTATGTTTATACATAATACTGCCTTTTTTTTTTTTTTTTTTCCCCCCTCCCTGAAGATAGCAACCCAGATCTTGAAGGTACCTGGTACAGATAAAGTGTATTTCAGGGAACAGAAGAGACATGGGGATTTTCAAATATCCCTTTATATGCTTTGATGTGTTGTTATGTTGTTAATGCTAGCTGCCAATGGCACAAAAGCATGATTACAGAATTCAAACATCAAGGAAGGCCATAAATCTGATTGTCTAGCTCTAACACTAGATTCAAGAAGAGAGGGTAAAACAACTATTAAATCAGCTATCATCTAAAGTTTCCTCAAAGTAGTCAAAATAATCCCAGTTGCTTCTTTGTGATTCTACTCATTTGTTTACAGTAATGAGACACTCTGAGTGATGTGCATGCACTTCACTTCCACTAGCACTAATAAGAAATCAGTGAGCACGCCAAGAAGGGAGTATATGTCTTTGCAATGTAATGTACTCTTGGATAGATACTTAGCCCAAAATATATTTGAAAATAATGTGAGAGATAAACATGTGGAATGAAGTGGAAAACCTAGGAAAATCTAGGACATCAGGGTCATGACCAGCTAAGGTCATGAAGGAATACTGGAGAAGATCATGACATGTTATATTTGGAAAATATAAAAATATTTAACATTCTCAGCTATGTATTGTAGGATTTAACAAAGCATGTATTTCAACTTACATTTGATCTTATCAGTAACTTGCCTGTATTTAATCTAAATTCACTTGAAAGAAGAAGAAAAAAAACCAAAGAACACTCCCTCAGATTCTTAATCCTATTAACAATTAACATGTAAGAGTGTATTGGGAACATTACCCTCAAAAGTTATGAAGTGTAAGGATAGAATTCATGGAAGACATGAGGTCCAGAATCTGAGCACATGCTGTGCTGTAAGTCCATATATATAAATAACTTTTTAAAGAAGTAATAACAATGTCTGGAATTTTCAAACAAATAACAATTTGATTGGAAATACTTATTTGAAGAACAACAAATGTTATAACTTTTATATATTTATATATTTATACATAATATATTTATATATTATAACTTGTTAGTTGCAAGTTCTTCTGTTTTGGAGAAACGATGCAAAAAGGTACAGCAGCTGTGTTATTGCCTCCTAAATTCAGAAGTTCAGAATGACATAACGCAATGTGATGCATGTGGACGCGCTTGCTACAATCTCCCTGCTTAAAAACATGCCTGAAAGCTGTGACATAAATGTGACTTCCATTTGAAAGACATCCAATTTGCAACACATCAGTTTTCTGAGTGTTCTCTAAATAATGCATATAAGTCCAGGAAATTATTTTTTAGATTTTTATGTCAAATGTGAAGTTCTGGTTTTAGTGATTTTCACAAATAATGCTGTGTGATAAAGTATTGGCTGTATCATTCACACCTCCTTCCCAAACCCAACTTGGATGCAGGCCAGCTGTTGTTAAGTGGATCCTGCATGTTATTACACATGTATCCTTGGTATCACTCAGTCTTTTAGCATTCCATTGCATTTCCTTCCTTTGTGCTGTGGCTTTTTCACTGCATATTATTTGTGTTTTTAAAGTGAACCATGCAAAGAAATATTTCCATAACCATGGCGACACTGTAATGTTATACACACTTACAAAGGTAATTCTACCACACTGGTATTTTCTGTGACCAATTGCTGGAAATTTAATATATCCATTTTTTTTTTTTTTTTCTTTTACTGTGTATTTCCAGATCTGCTCTATGCTGGAGTTACTGTTGTAAATTAATCTAATAATTTTTCAACAGAAATGATGAGCTGTGTGTTGCTGTGCCTGTTTTTGTATAGTATTTCTAGTTTTTCACGAATCCTGGGATATGACGCAAATTTTTCTCTTTTTTTTTCCTCTTTTTTTTTTTTTTTTTTTTTTTTTTTTTTTTTTTTTTTTTTTTTTTTTTCCCCTTAAGGATCCACACTTCTGGAGTTATGCAAATAGATAAAATTTTCAGTAATTTGTTTTTATCACCAATAGTTCTGCTATCTTAGGAATCTATATACATTTTTTTCTGGTAGTATAAAAATGCTTAACATATTTATTTTTATTTCTCATAATATTTGAGAATCGCAATATGCAGTTGGGAAGCCAGGGTACATAGAAAGTGGGGTTCAAATAGAAAAATACATATGTTTTATGCCCACTGTCCTTGATAGCTCTTAATTGCTTGCATTTCTGACCAAATTGAGTCTATAAGACCCAAGGTCTAAAAGGAAGCCTTCCATATAGTAAAGACTTTTAGTTTACTTCAAGACCCTACACTACTTTCTTTACAAAAAAGAAGTGTTCCTAGAAACTGCCAAAACTGAAATGAAAAGAAATACAAAATATACTAGTCATTGCAAAAAAAAAAAAAAAAAAAAAAAATCAAGTCAGTCTTGTGATTTTGAGAATCTGAATTGGTTTAGGTTATGAAAAGGACAGGAGCTGTGGGCAAGTATTTGGGCATTGGCTTCTGCTAATTTTAGGTCCAGATGTACAAAGGCAGAAAGATACAAAACTGTAGGCCCATAGCAGTTCACAGCTGCATGTTTGCTAAGAAGCCTTGTCTGTTCCACCCCAATCTTTTCTCTTCTCTCCATGACTCCAGAGAAATCTGAACATTGTTAAAAGGTAGTCTTAATAAGCAGAATGTTTACCTGTGATATATGCAGCAAATTAGTTACCACAGTAGAAATGATGTGATAAAAAATTCAACTGTTCTGTTAAAAACCCTTTAAAATGACTGCTATTATGTGATTGCTAAAAATTTACTAAGATACTGTACTAGATAATTATTTAAATCATCTTAGCTTTCTTTCTTCTCTATCTTGGCTAAACAGATACTTAGAATTGAACCCCTAGAGTACAGGGTTCCTATTCTATCTCTTAAGTTCACCAGAATCTCTCTCAACAGCCAGCAATATTTGAGTGTTTCAGCATGCAGGACATTGTCATTGAGCCTCAGTAATTTTCTGAGGTATCATGTCTTTTTGTTGTTAAACAAAATATTTTACCGTTCTTATGTTTTCCCTATAGCTTCAAGGAACACAACATATATATTACTTTTCAAGATACTTGAAAAATTTTTGTTGTAATGTTTCTCAGTTGAGTTGTGATACAGACTGTGCAATAGAAGGATTGTGCAACAGAATGGTCTGTGCAACAGAACAGTGATACATAGTTTTGATAATATTAATACAACTTTAACAAGTCATGAAATTCCACTGGAATAGGAACCATAGTGCTAATTCCAGCTAATTGTTAATGCAGTTGTTTTCAGAGCAGAAAAAATAATTCTGTATTATGAAATGGGTAATGATGATTGTCTGACTACCCTCACTCCCACTCCCCTTCTATCTCAAAAAGAAAGCTTCATAACACATCTCTGGGAAAGGATTTGTAAACCTGAGTAAATTGCCAGCCAGTAAACCCACTCTACAATCAAGAGAATATTGTTTTAAGGAAATGGGTAACAATGAGAGCAGTTAGGAGCTGTAGTTATGTTTCATCCAAATCAAAGTGGACTATCACTGATTAAGTATCACTTGACTATTACCTCCATTGAAAGGTTATTATGTAAATTAAATACAAACACATAAAAAGTTTGGTGTTTAACCCTGTTAATACTTTTCCAAAATTTCTGAATTAGTTCACTAGTATTAACCCTATTTTATATCAAGGGTTAGGGTTAGGGTTTATATCTAGACTTCAAGAGCAGAATGTCTTTCACCACTGGCTATCAGAGGTGTTATTCTGAGTTGAAGTAGAATGTGTCCATGTTCATGGATGTAGCATTTTTTTGGTCTGCCTCTTAGGCTGACATGGTCCTGTACAGAAGTACATTTTATTTTTCCCCATTCTAGCTTTCTGTATTTAAGTTGCCATGCTCCTTACCATTGTTATCATAATTATACGGTGTTAAGGATGTTTTTAAAGCTACTTTTTTGGAGTTTTTTGATCTAGACACCTACTGCTCATGAGATTAATGAACACATAGATGTCTCCGATCTCCTGTTACTCCAACTTCCATCTTCCTATTAATTCATCTTCACAGCTTTTAAGATATTGCTGCCACCTGGTCAGTATTTCTAAAACTTCCACTTCAAAATTTAAAATGTTAACAGATGCTCAAAGGAAGTGTACAAAGTCTATATTAAGGATAAAGAATAGATTTCCCACCCACTATAATCATGTCTCCTGCTCATGTGGTGAACATATGTAGCTTGTTTCCTCTGGATTGAAACTTAGGCTTGCCTTGGTTTTTCTTCTCGGGAAAATTCTGAGTGTGTCCTTCACTTCTATGCTACAGTAACATTTTGAAAAAACAAAATAAAAGAAAAGCCAAAACCATATATTAGACATCTCTTAACTGTGGTAAATATATTGAAAAATGTAGCAGTGAAGTGCCACCATCGCTTTAAACCTCAGTATGCACACAGGCTGGGTGTCAAAAACCTTTGCCATTATTTACTTCATAGTTTTATAGTTTCTTTAATGAATAAATGTCTTGCTCTAGGGAAAAAAAAAAAAAATCCTCCAAAAAACAAAGCAGTAACAACTATCAACTAAGTAAAAAAATTGAGTTCAAAGCAAAAAAGCAGCATATTCAAAGGCCAAGATGATAACAAAAGTTTTTGCACCCTGAATGTTTTTTTATTTTATGGCTTCAGTAGCTCCTCTTGCTCTAAGCTTAACAATGCCATTTAATCAAAACGGATAGCTTTAGCCATATATTTAAAAGACAGTGATCAACAGTAAAACAGTGAGCAGATTCAGCTAATTAGGCTTCACATTTAACACTTCATGGAGATGAATGGGATCATTTCACACTTATCTTCAAGTTAGTGTTTGTCTATATCTGACATTCTACATTATTATGGCTATCTAACTACATAGAAAAACTTTCTTTCAGAAGGAGAAAGACTTTATGGTGGAATTCTCTTCAGAAAAAAACACACAGAAAGAAGTGAATTTCTTGGAATTAATGAATTTTTCACACTAACAAATTTCTTTTGTTTTTGCACATGGGTGTTTCAGGTTTTGCCTGTGTCTAATTAACAGCTGTTGTGAGTTTCTTTCTTTCTTTTATTCCTATTATATGACTGTGACTATTTTAACTTTCTTTTATATTTATAATTGTCATTGTCTTGGCAATCCTCATAGAATTTATACAATGGTTAACAATTTGATATTCTTACTGCATTTGATGGTTCATTAACGTAAGTGAATATTAGTGAATGATAAACAATTTTAAATGTTATTACTGTTCATAGGAAAAGTAGAAAAGGAAATAATTCACTGAGAAAGACAGCTAAATAACTAATTATAAAATATTTAAATTACATGTTATAAAAATGAATTCTTATGCAGATAATAGATGATGGCCTGATTCTTTCAAAATAGTAGAGTTCTTTCATGTAGTTAACTCTTTCCTAGTTTTAGATTTAAGTCAACTATCATCAGTTGAATAAACAACATGGGGAAACTTTAGCTTGCTTGACTGAATTGTCTAAAGTCTAGCTATCTACTTTTAAGATAGTCAGGCTTGTACTTTTACGGCTGATTCATCTCACTCTATCTGCCTTAAAATAGATCAGATGCATCAAACTATACAGAAATTTTTTCTCTTTGTTTACTAAACTAGTAGACCAAATTCAAACAACTGTTGGATGAGAAGAATTGTACGTATGTGACAGTAATGAACTATCAGTAATTTATATGAGAAAGTCCAAGTCAGTTTTGAAATAAAAGAAAAACATCTATACTAAATGAGTGATAAACTAAGATTAATGACATGGCACATATGATATGCCATACCATGAGGCTGCAAAAGTGTAAAAGAACAGGAGCCTTCAAAGACAAATCTGTTTGCTGAAATAAATTTCTAGCAAATAGATGCACACACTTGCCATACTTGCTCACAAGGTGAACTGGAACTCCACATAAAAAGGAAAATCTTTTTCAGTGGTCTGTATCGGGAGATCAAATCTGATTCTTTTCTAGAAAAACAAAAGTAAATTAGGCTACTATTGCATGCATGTCAGAGAGACATGGCACATAAATACTTTTTTTAACTGTGACATGCAAGTCAAAAATTTCACAAGACAAAAATTTACCCTATTCCATTCAACTTTTCTTTTAAAACACAAACATAAATTTTGTGAAGCTATTGCCTCTAATGAGACAAATATAATAGCAGCTGATTCTGCCTTTGTTAGTGAGAACAGCCAGTATTATCAGTACCATTTTCCAAAGCTCTAAGGAAAAATCAGGCTTTTGTTATGTACAGGATTTATGCAGTCACTTTTCTCTCTCTAGGAAGACTGGATTATTTGGCTAATCTCTGAGTTTGTGCATCTTCTGGGCACTGAACCTTTAAAGTCATATGCAATAGTTAACTTGATATATTGAGCACTTCCAATGTTTTGGTTTTTTTTCTTTCCTTTTTGTTTTCAGTAAGTAGTTTGATTCTCTTCTCACTGTGCAAACACAGTCTCCATATCTATTTTCAGCAAAATATATTTTTTAAGTGTCTCTGAAATTTCACAACTTTCTTCACTAGGTTTATATTATTCTTATTTGCCATTGGCTCTCAGTCTCAATGGATAATGAGACTGTTGAGACCATGATGTTCCTAAAAAGCATGTGCATAGATGTGCCAATGAGACAAATAGTCAGGCAGCCAAGAGCAGAATGTGGAAGTTACTATAGTTTTCTGAGTAAATGTGCTTCCTGGAACTGTGCACCCTAACTGTGAAAGTAAACCAGCTTCATTTGTAACCTATTAAGTTGATAGACAGGGAGACATTAAGCCATAAATAAGTTATGGATGAAAATCCCCTTTAATCATATAGATTAAAATTTATTTGAGAGAAATTAAGTAATAGTTACCATTCATTGAGTTCAATCTTTTCTTACACTTGCAGCAACCCATGAGAATACTTTTTTATAAATAGAATAATCCATGGTACAATTTTTTTCGTTGTACTTTTTTGAATTGAATTATCTCCTAAAAAGCTTAATTGTCTTTGTCATATAACATTACCATGTCATAGGTCATTGATCACAGAGATATCTGTGAAATACTGATGAACCTTAAGTACCTGAAAACACTGATTCATGGTGAAAAGATTGCTTCAATTAACTAATTTCTTTAGTTAGGCACACCAGGTAGAAATTCAATTTTTTTGGTCCTCATTGAACAGTATAATGTTAGCTATGAGATTCTTCTTTCTTTTAAAAAGCAGGGAAAAGGAATGATGACTGTTTTATGAGCTTTCATGTGGCTGTACCTAATCATACTTGGCATATGTGTCTCTTCAGTTAGCTAGCAAGATAATAAGAGAAGATGAATTTCGGTCCATTAATAAGTTAACAGTTTTGTAACACAATTGACTGGACAGATAAGCTGAACACTTTTGTGAATGTAAAACTTTTATTAAGTTGAATTTGGTTCAAAAGGCATTGTTAATGTCTTAGCCAATTATATTTCAATACTACATACATATACATACAAGTAATAAAGAGGCATGTTTGGGCTGGAATACGACATCCATAATTTGAACAACAGAACTATCCTGGGACAGTCCTGCTAACTTCAGTAGAATTTCACAGAGAAGAAAACAGCCTTATGTTCATGAACTGATGTCTTAGATTTCTCCTTAAAAGCAACATACACAGGTGAGTATCAAAAACCTATTTCCTTCTAATTTTCATCTTAAACATGGGAGATATTAAGTGTTGTAATACAGAAATGTGCAATACAAATGTATTGACTTGCATGGCTGTGCAAAATCAGGTCAGTGAATGTTAAAGGAAATCTTTAGAGAATAATTTAATTTCTCTTAAAATTAGTTTTTGGAGACAAGAAATGATAAATAATGCCTGTAGACTTTCTAAGAAACAAAAATTTATTATTAAGAAATTGTGTACAGAAATACAGTAGAATTGAAATTTACTGCAAATGCATAAGATTTGTATTTGATTTACTCTGCAGAGAGATCACATTTCAAAGAGAAAATTTATTTTCAGTCCTAGGGTACAATGATAAATTTATTGACATTAATGACACTCTTATCCTAGCCAAACAATTATTTAGGTGATATACTGTTGGACCACAGCCTTTGCAGTGGCTATAGCTAATAACTAAACTGTGACTTTGTAGAAATACTTTGCCAACAACACATAGAAAGAGCAAATAGCATAGGATTTTTTTAATTTCTTTTTTTCAGTGCCCCAGATGCAGATTTTGACTCTGCCACAATCTACCTTCTGCCATCACCTCTGCATAGAATAGAGCAACACAACAGCTCTGTACTTCATGCAATTATATGACCAGGTGCCACTGTGTTAGTGCAGTTACATTCTTGGGGAAAGAATTAATATCAAGGCTCAGCCTACTCTCTTCACACCATTATGGAAAGGGAAGTAATAGCTCTGCAGAGGTTGCTTTCCCACCTCATAAATGAGGACGCTTTCCCATTGGTAATGTAGCCAAACCTGTGTAACAGGCAAGAACGAAAGGTTACTGAGGTAACATTAAGTGGAGTGGAGGAAAAATAAAAATTACTGTTCCATGGAGAAATTCACCGATTTCAACGCTTGGTTTTTGTACCTACTTGAGTTGAAAAATTGGAACTTGTCAAAGAACAGTATACTGTAAAAACTGTTTTGGCTGTGAGGTGGTGACATTTCATTTTGAGTTCATACAGTATTAAAATGATTTTCTCTATTGCTTTATATTACTGTATACATCTCACAATATATCTCTAGATATATGTTAATGATAGTGCACCATATGCTTTCATCCCATTTAAGATTACAGGATCATAGATTTCAGAGGATGCGTGACCAGTAGGCAAAAACTTGACTTTGATAATAGTTGTCTGACAGTATAGGCATTCTATTAATGAATAAATAAAATGCATACAAACTCTTTGCAAGAAGACATCAATAGTATGCATTTGAACAAAACTTGATTAAAACTTTAAGGTAGTAGATCTTCATATGAGAATTCTAAAAAGACTTTACAAGTGATCCAACAAAAACCTTAACTACTTCTGCTAATTACTTCCTCTACTTGGATTTAGTAATTGCTATTAAATATTTTAACATAAATATCTGGACCATGCTTTAAGCTCTTGTTTCTTTCCAAGGAGGTGGAAAGAAACCACAATCTTGTCCTGACAAACAGTGGTAAAATGAGTAATGCTACCATTCAAAATTAACACCATGCTTACAATCACTGAGTTGTATCACAAAGAACTTTGAAGAGCTGTGTAGTAATAGCATATCTTAGCTGTATGTGAGTAAAACATATCCAGTCAATTTTTCAGGCTGCTAAAAATATTCATAAAAAGAAAACATATGATGCAGTAAAACCACAAGGGAAATTATGCAGTTTGTTTTTTTTTAAGTTATTTGCACTAGAAAAATAGAGAGGCCTCCTGTTTATCATTATATTTATGAGGTAACTTCAATGAAATTATAAAAGTATTATCTTATGAACTGAAGAAGCTTTCATTTACTTTTTCTGTCAAATCACTAAATGACCCACTATTTCAGCTGTGTGGCAAAAATGCAGTTGATTTCCTACAATGTGTAACTGGGTTAAAAGGAATGAGATGTTTGGGTGACATAGGGCTTCTTTTGTAGTGGGGAAAAAAAGAAAGACTGTTATGAAGATAATTGCCAGCATTTTCTCTGACACTTTTACGTGGGACATGTCATTCATTTCATGTGCTCAAATAAAATTTCCCTTGTTACATGGTACATAATTATAAAGCATATGCACAGACTTTAGATGCAAATATACATAGAAACATTCCAGATGACACAGTCCATACAAATATTAGTAAAAATTTTACTTTACAATTTTTCTTTCCTGTCTTTTTCTCCCACCAAAACCAGCATTTAATTTCAGAATACTTCCTAGGAACTACTTTTTTATTAAAAAGAAAGAAATTAAAAAAAGATGATGCCCACAAAGCAGTTCAGTTTTGGAAATTTAAATGAAAACTTTAGGGTACCATTTTAAAATCATCTGAATAATTTAAGAATGAAAAACACCTTCACAGTCCTAGTTTTTATACTTGTGACTAAATTTTATTTAAAATAGTAGAGGAATTATTGCATTTAGTGGCTGTGTTTTTTCAGATGAGAGCGTTCTGCTCTGAAGACTTTCAATGGCGATTCCAGATGAATTAACTATCTGCTGTTAAAATGTGATTTCCTAGTCAGGATTACTTTCCCACAGAAATAGTCAGTCTTCTAAGTACATTCACTAAAGAAAGTTAGAGACTTAGGGTATAATATCTTATCTCACAGCTGTCAAAAGAAAGTGATTTATTTACTTCCAAGACAAATGAGTGTTCCCTAAAATGGTTTTGCAAAATGTTTTTTACATTTACAATTGAACTCAATTATAAAAAAAAAAAAAACTTTCTGAGACTTAGTTGCAGATGAAATTTTATGTTATTATGTCACTTTACAGGGGCTGAAAAATACAAAGAGGGATAATGTATTGGGAATAAAAGTAGAACAAATGAGAATTAACAGGGAATATCTGAATCTGGGAGCTAGGCTTTGTGTTGGACAATAAAGAACATCATAGGAACCCCTGAGCTTCCTAAGCAGACCTAAGTGGAAAAAAAGTAAACTAAAAATACTGTAAATTGTGAAATATAATATTCTTAGAGAATGGAATAGATTTGGAAGGACAAAATTCTAAATATTTAAAGCAGACTTTACCAGAACACCTACTTCTAAAATGTCTACTGCCACTCATGAGAGACTGTGCATTCAATACACAGAGTGAGCTACTCTCCTGCAGTTCAATGTATTTACACTTTTGAAGAAACATGAATGATGAACCACACATCAGTTCCAGAATGAATCTAAAGAAAAATGCAAATTTAGGGTGGAATTCTTCCATTCATATTCTTTCCTGAATTCTTCCATTCATATTCTTTCCTTTCCTCTATTGCCCTTGGAAACTTCATGTAGATACTAAAAGAAAAATAATTGCTAACTTTAATCTTCCTTTAAGTTTTGCATGAGCAGTAGAAGGTATCTGGAATGACCACTTTCCTAAGCCCTTATGAGGATGCTTGCCTGCCAAAGAACTGGAGAATTCAAATGAAACCTTTACAAGTTTTTCTGCTAAAACCCAATCCAGATCTGATAAAAATAAGTTGAGAATATTTCTTCTTTGGGCCTTTGATTTAAAAAGCAAGATAGATTACAGATTTTAGCCAACTATTTTGTTAATTTATCAAAATTGTGTTAGAAATATCAAACAGAGATTTGTCACTGCATTTCTCTATTGTTTCCTTGGAAGTGTTAATGTGGCAAACTTTCTATGACTAAGTTCAGCTATAAAAATCTCAAAGTGAATTGATTCAATGCATATTTGCAATGTTTATTTGTGTATCTTTTTTATCAGTGATGTTAAAAAATCCCTCAGAAATAGCCACACGTAGTTAAAAAGACTATAAAACCATAAAGAGACAGCATGCAAAAAACTCCTGAAAAATTGTGTATATTAATTATTGCCTTGTGTTTATAATAACATTGTTTCTTGTTTAATTGTTACTTCATGCATCATTCTTTGGGCTTTTTTTCATGCAGGAAAAATTGTCAGAATTCATTTGTTAGACCTTGTATGGAATGGTCAAATCCCCTCCTTATATAGAATCCTTGGTAATATTTCTCATTATAGAAACATCAAGGGAGTCTCTCTCCATATCTAAGTCCAGAGAAAATAATATAGTATTTTCTTGAGATTTAAGGTTCTTGCAATTTTTGTCTTCATTCTTCCTTCTGAGAATCAGAAAAGTTCTGATTGTATATATATGTAATGTTCTATAGTTACACATACAATAATAGCAAAACTGTAATGAAAATTATAGCAGTAGTAACCTTTTATTATTTTCTTGCAGTCACAATCAAAGTAGTAGATATTTTTCCCATCATAAAGATAGAAAGCAAAATTTCTATTCAGTGGCTCAAAATGCATTCTAGATCAGTATAAAGTTAAATGAATAATTAATAATGAAAAAATAAAACAACTATAGTTTTTTCCAATACTGTGAGAATAGAATAGCTCTGTCAGACAGGTTTCAGTGTTAAGTGACAAATCAATAGCAGCAGATGTAACAAACAAAGCTGATGAACCACACAGCAGTGCTGGAATGAATCTAAAGAAAATAAAAATTAAGGGTGGAATTTATTTACATTTCATAATCTAAACATGGAAACAATCTCCACAGCTATTGAATTTTGGACAAAAGTCAAGAATATTAAAGTAATTTGAAAAAAGAAAATAAAAATTACAGTTAGAGTATATTTAGAAGTTTTGCAGTAAACTGCCAAAGAACATCTCATCTGTCTTGTGATACAACATGTAGTAATGAGCAATATTTATGGGGTAAATTGCTTTGTTACAAGAATAAATTTCTAGTGTCTCTCTGTTAAGTCTACCTTTAAGGCTAAGTTAGTGTGTACATAAAAATGTCTTAAAGATGATGGTGTAGAAAGCCTTGAGGAGCAGTTTAGGCACCATCCAAAGACAACATTACTTGGAGTACTTGGGGTCCACATATGATATACACTCCTTTTGCCTCCTCCATCTGTTGCCTCCAAATAGGTAGTTGTTTATTGCTTTATTATACAATGAATAAACGAACATCACTCTATCTCCTTTCCATTGGCTCTGCAACTGTGAGCTGAATCCAAGATTCATACTGTCCATTCTTTCATGCCCAATCGCTTTTGAGGAGAAGTGAATGGGTTATTTCTTTCATTCCAACATGTGTGGACTCAAAGTCTGCACAGAATGAACATAGGAATATTCTTTTTGTCTGGTACATTACTACCAGAAAGAAGCCCTAATTTATAGTCAGGCAGGTTCCTTTAAAACACTCTAATGCTGTACTGGTATTGCTCAGACATTGGGGAACAATGGATTTTGGGGTGGCCCAGATCCTGCAGAAGCAAAACATGCTTATATGAACTGTTTCCATATGTAACACAGTACACATGTCTGTTCTCTGCTGCTTATAAAGAATAAGAAACAGATGGTGCTTCATGTTTTCAATTAATAATTTGGAAGTTCTGGGATCCATGTTTATTTTAATACACATGAAAATCAAATCTCTCAGTTTTGTTTTATTTTATTAAATACATACTCTAGTCACCCTTCTGCCTTCAGATAGATGGTGGGATTTTGTTTTTTGTGTGTGTGTTTTTTTGTTTGTTTTTTTTTTAATGTCGTTCTTTTTGGTTTGTTTTTATCTTACGGAACACAAAGAAGCATCTTTTGTACTTCTGTAGCAAAACTCAGTGAGTCCTGTAGGAATAATGTCTCTTAATTATTGCCAGCTACAAATATTGGCTCATAATGTGCACATTGTGAAACTTTGTATTCCATTGTAATTTATAGTTGTTTATCAAACACTACAACAAAGCTCTGTAAATAGATTTGAATAAATTTCCAACAGAAACTGATATCAGTTGTTATTAGTGTTATTAGTACATCACTAAAAAAATGAATTTTATGAGTGATAAAGCTTTTAAAATATGGAAAAAATATATTAAAATTATTAATGGTTTCAGTTATTCTGGCCTGCAAATGTTGAATGTTTAAGGGCAGTTGCAATGCGATCACTTCTACTGAGAATTCTAAAAGGATAGAAATCATGAAACATAAGTTCACTGAAAAGCTGAAGTATCCAAGTAATTTTTAAAATCCAGTAAACATAAAGGTAAATTGTCTGCTGGATCTAATGCTTCTCTGCAATGTATATATAAAAAAATAATTCTTTTGAGGATATACCACTACTGAAAATACTGGGTTGCTTAAGCTGAAATGATATAAATCTGAAATATTTTAGCATATCTACTCGATGTCTTTGGTACTCACTAAATTTATATGCTGTGTTGATAACAATGTATGAACACAAAGCTTCATTCTTCATAAGGGCAGTCATGCTATCTGTAATAAAGAAAAATGAGAAAATTGTACTTTAAATAGACAAAAATAAAGCTTCCATCTAAAGATTTGAATAGAAAACTGATTTCAGTGGGCCTTGAAAAATGATTGCTTTTAAACCCATGAGATAACATTAAATGAGGCAATAAAATGATTTTTTAGAAAAGAAAGAATATTTTCTGATACAAGGGGAAAACACATTTTATTTTTACATATCCTTTGTTTTTGAGGAATTCACTATAGATCTATATCTCTTCTCCTTTATGCCTTTGCAATAGTACATAGATCTGATATTTTGCTTACATAAGAGTATGTTTTCAAATTTGTATTTATCTTTTTTGCTCTTACTTCTTTAAATATTTTCACTTTTGTCTTCTGAAGAGTCTGAATGCTTGATTTCATTGTTTGTTCCGTTTCAAAAGAGAAATGTCAAAATATTTTATTTTTTTCCCATTTTTTTTTTTTTGTTTGGAGGTGGAAATTATTATGGAATTACATGTTATTTTACATTCTCACTAAAACCAAAGGAGTTCACCATCATTGCTGCAAGTATACTGAATACTAAAGGATTTAATAATTTACAAACTTATGTATCTACTAGCAATACTTTCTGTACTAGCAAAAAAATATTAATTCCTTTATTGTTCACTCAGAAGCATCATGTTGAATGTAAGTTATCATGGACATAGATAGAATATGTAATTTTGTGTCAGTTTATTTATACAGTGATTAGACTTGTATTGCTATTCATGCCAACTTCTTTCTCCTTTCTTTCAATTAAAATAAATTGAGCTCATGGTAATACTGGAGAAACTGTGTATATGTGTGGTAGTATGTTTGGGTGTGAGAATATGACAGAATCATAGCATGATGATCAGAAAGTAATAATGTATGTTACTTTTGATTTATGTCTTTGGCATTACTTTTATGAAATGGCCACTTGCTTTAGTAAACTTAAAAGAAACTGTTAGAGGCAAACTTTGGTCCTAAAATTCAGAAGATATTTTTGTTAGTTTCAGAAGTGTATATCTTGCTAGAAAAATTAAAATATTCTTTAAGTAGTAAATATATTCTAAAAATAAAGAGAGATCTTAAAATTACTGTAAAAAGAAATATTCTGGAAAAAAAAATATATTGTTTACCTGAGCAATAATAAACTTAAAAAAAATAATGGTTTTGTTGTTATAGGCAGTCTTAAAAGTTGCATAAATCATCAGTTTTTAACTCACCTACATGTTAAAAGTCTCTTTTTTTTCCATCTGAAATAGCTTATGTACCTAGTTGTTAGTTTCCTTGAGGGATAGATGAACTAAAAGCTCAAGTAGCATAATAGGATCTCAAAACAATAGAGGAAAAGTCATGAATGTAAAGCAGTCGTGTGTAAAGTTCACAAGTTTATTTATTTTTACCATTTTACCTCTTTATGGGTATCTTTACAGGGCTTGTTAGCCAACACACATAATTATACTTTCAGACACTCCAGCTGAAGAATATTAGAGGATTAATTGGGCAGGTCTTGCAACTCCATGATATATAGGTTTTGAAAGCTGAAAAGAGATTCATGAATATTAGACAGAAAAGGAAGTGTCGGTGTCTGAAATCTTGATTGAGGCACACAGAAAAAGCATTGGAGAATTTTGGACTGCTGCTGTCTTTGATATTTCTATTCTACCTTTACTGAAAATGAACTTTTAAGAAAAAAACCCCACAAACAACAAAATGAGAAAATGGTTGCTGCTTAACATTTCAGTCATTCTTATAATTTTCGCTCTCTTCTCTTTGTCTGTTGTTAATAACAGTCTTTGAGCCACCAATATCATTCATTTATTAGCTACACTGGTTACCCAGTTTGCTAAAGAGAATACTGAAAAGTATTTCTTGTACTTATTTGACATTTTCAGTGTGAAACAAATGTTGTGCTAAAGGCCATTGTTTTAAAATCACTTCACCTTCAGAAACTGTTGAGTCTTGAAGGATTCTAAGACAAAAGCAAAAATTTGCCATCCTAAATATTTTGAAGATTTTTGGTGGCTTAAATAAATATGTTATTCCATTTTCCTTGAAACTATGCAGCATCCATATTGTCTTGCCAAAAGTGAATACCTCTGTGAAATCTATGAAAGGAGGTACTTCATAGAATCCCAGAACAGTGAAGATGGGAGGAATATCTGTAGATCATTTAGTTCAGTGACCCTGCACAGATCAGGTGCAGTGAGACCTGGTTGCCCAGAGCTGTGTATAGTACATTTTTAAATATGTCCAGTATGGAGATTCCACAACTTCTCTGGTCTGTATACTGGAGTGGTTATTGGTATTCATATTAAAGAGTAGTTTTTACTTCATGGACATAGCTCTTAGAACTGATGAATCTGTGAGTGCAAGCTCGTTTCTGTGCTTCCAGGTAAAGGAACTGTGATTGGGTAAAGAGTAAAGTTAGTAAAGGTGGTTTTCAAGTTGTTGGCAGGGACATTTGCCTTGCTTAAAACTAGCAGAATCTGCTTTGCCTTCTTCCACAGTGCTTCCACAGTGCTCACTGTCCACTCAGTTTGCACTGTCAAGGGAAAGCAGAAGAAAAAACACCAACATGACAAAGAGTTTTTTGCAAATATTTGCTACACTAGTAAGAGTTAGAAGATAGCAAATTTCTTCACATCTCTGTGTGAAGAAGTCAGAGATGTGGCTACTTTTGTCTTGAAAAATGAAGAAAGAATAATTATATAAGTTGCAGCATGGGAAGACAAAAGATTATGTCAATGATGTCATAGCTGCAGCTTTTAGTTGCTCTTACTGATTCCTCACATTCTGTGTATTATTGTACAAACTTTTCAAATACACTCCGATGTATTCATCACACAGTGGAACAGAGTGAAAAACCTCAGTAGAACATTGTCCCTCAAACATTGTCATACTGTCCCATAAGTTATCACTAGTATGACTAATTTAGTCCCTTTCCCCCCTTGAACTTAGTTTAAACTTCTTTACCTCTGTATTTTCACACTATTGCTGTTGGCTTTTGTTGATTGGACCAAAACGCAAAATATTGAACACTTTTATTTTGATTTTTTCTTCCTTGCTTCTGAGGTCCTGAAAGGATTCAGTAGAACCTTTCCATTTTAGCAGTATGTATTAAAACCATGTATTATTATATTGAAAAGTATTGTCTAAATTTAAAATATTAAAATTTATAGGCTTTTCTAAATAAAGAAAGATGTTTATTAAAAGGTAAAAATTAAGATAATGACTTTGTTTAGAATCTGAAAGTGGAAATGCTCTCTTTTTTTACTATCAAAATATAACTTCTTTGGTATTGATATTTATCCACTTTGTAAATGTCTTTTACCTTCGTATGTTAAAATGAAGTAAAAAAACTAATGTGCTTTTGTTGGAAAAGAGCCCATTAAAGTGTTTACAAGGCTAGAAGGTGAAGGTTCTCTGTGTAGTAGGAAGGGATGACATTTCTGTCTCATGAATACAATGATTTAATTCTTTGACCTACTGTTGGCAAGAGCTGGTGTATGGCAAACACTTTTGGGCCTGACACATTCATTAAAATAAAACAACCTCCAGACCCTTCTCTTGGCAAAGGATTAAGCTGAATGTTTAACTTGCATGAGATTTTCCTCCCCTAAGATGATCTATAATGTGACTTTGAAGGTTGACTTAACAAAAAAAAAAAGGTAAGAAAAGACAAATTTCTTTGCTTACCTTCCCTGTCTCACAAAGGCTGTGCAAAATAAAAAAAGATAAGGAAAATATTTTGAAAGGGTTATAATGTAAACACATGCAGCTGTTTTAGACACTGCCACATGTGAACAAAGATACATCAGAAAATCCATGCTGAACTTCATTTTTGTAGTTTAGATGTTACAAGTCAGTTAACTCTTTGTTTATTTGACCATTAAACTGTCAGCATGAGACTATGTTTTAAACTTATGATGGTCTGAAATCTTAATGGTAAATGAAGTCTGGAGACCCGTTAACCTGCCCAAGATGTGAACCAGAGGCTGGGTAAGCTTCCCTGCACCAGGGTAGAGGAATGGATAGTGAGGGGTAGAAAAAAGATTGGAATCTTATCTTTGCTTGTCAAGGTTACGTGGCATAAATAATTGTTAGTGTCAAACGTGGTTTAATAATGTATCTTTATGTATCTTTTCATTACTGTGAGGCTAAGTTGATTTCACACATTTACCTACAAAATGCCTGAAATTTTCTTTATATGCGTTCATACTTGATGTATGTTAAGAAAGGGCATTTGAGCACCTATCTCAGTTCAACCTATTTGCTTTTGAAAACTTGAAAACTTCACTGTGAGTTCATATAATGATAAATTTAATTCCATGAAATAATTGATGAAATTAAAATTCTATTAATTAAAAACATCGTGGAAGTCTCGTTTTCCACCCCCCTCCCCCCCCCAACATTTCATCTGGCATTGAAGCATATTGTTTAGATATAACAAAGGCCGCAAGGAAACAAAGAAAAACACATTTCTAACACATCTGTCTTATATAGTATTGTATCTGACTTTCTCAGAGGTATGTCTTAAGTTCTAGAATATAATTTGGCTTCCCATCTAAAAAATGAGATATAAGATAGTTATTAAAAACTAAGCACAACTGCATGTACTTCTTTGCAATTACTTGGGTTATTAATCAGAAAGTCTAACCAAAATATAACCAACATCAAAATACAGAGAGATAAAAGGCAAGTACAATGATTTAAAACCATTCTCTGTGCATAAAAAACCCAAAATAACAAAAAAAAAAAAAAAACAAAAAAAGCCAAACCCACAAAAATAAAAAATAAAAAAAATAGAAGCAGATTATGTATTTTTTAATGCATGAAATACAATTATGATAAATAAATCAAACTTATATTTAGAACATCTGCACTACCTTCTTTGTGTACTGGAACTTTCAAAATCCCTTTTAAGAAACATAATTGCTGTATTTAGTTACTTTTCTCATTTTCTCTTAAGTGTCTTTGCTCACAGCATAGGTAGGCTGTCAGCATACTCTGAACCGTGGCCTGTACTGTGCATAAAACACTTTATCTTTGGCTGGACAAGGACTCGAATGTCCCGGCTTGGGTCTCCCTTAGTGACATTTGCACAGTGTTGGACTGCCAGCCAGACTGTACTCCTGGTTTGAACTGTATAATTTCAAAGGGCTTCATTGTTGCCAGGAGCTCAGCATGGATACACGTGTATCAGGATGAGAGAGAAGAGAATTTTAGCCCTTGTAATTATCCTAATCCTACTTTAGTCTATTCCCGTCCAATAATCCCTAGGTTTGGGTTATTTTTTTGTATTCTTTCCTAAAGGCTGCAAAGGACTCTAAACTGATCTAAACTGACAGAAGTCAGTAATTGCCTTGAAGAAAAATAAAAAGTTTTCTTTAGGAAATAAGAGAAATTAAAGGAATTAGAGGCTTCAGAAAGAGCACAACTTACTTTTCAGGTAAGTATTCATTCTCATGGCTTGATCAAACCTGAGGAGATTTATGGGGGTTGTGGGATGTGTGTGAAAAATATAGTTCATGTCATAAGGATTCACTTTCATGTGAAATGCACCCTAAATCCAAATACTGAATGAAATTAACCCTGGGATTGAAGAAACACAAAAGCTTGAAATTAACCCTGGGATTGAAGAAACACAAAAGCTTTAATCTATCTCAAAATAGCTCATGGGGTTTTTTGAAATACAGTAGATTTCCTGTTAAGATGTTCTGTATTTCAAACTCACAAGTAAAATAGTGCTATAAGGAAATCACATGAATTTCACCACTCTCAGAAACTTCCCAAGTAGAGGGACAAGTTTAGCTGTGTTTTAATTAGCAAATTATATATGTCTGAGACTGTAAAGTGGCATTGATGTCAGTCATCACAGACAAGAAAAGATCCACGTGATAAAGGTCTCTTCCCTGTAACACATGGAACTGCTTGCTGGGAATAGTTTTTCTATGACCCATACCAATCTGTGACCTATGCCTGGGAACTCTTTATGTCAAAGCCAATTTTAGGAGCTGTTTTAGCAATTTCATAGTGATGACAGTCAATTTCCAGAGGCTGGAACATTCTTGACACTGCTTAACTTATTAATATTGACATCATCTTCAGGACTGCTGCCTATAGCACTTTAGTTTGCTGTAGCATTGGCTATATGCATGGAAATGAAAATCGTGGTGACAATAACAATAATAATAATCAAAATAAAATGTTGCACCTCCTTCTTTGAGAAGCTAAATACAAATAAAGCCCCTGACTTCCTAAACCAGAGTGACTGTAACCAAGATGCCCTTTGAGGGTCATCACTGACACAGACTGTCCTCCTAGGTGTTGACAGACACAACACAATGATTGGCCATCAATCTATAACTGCTTGAGAGACTACTCAAGCAATTTAATATTATTATGATTATTTACCTATGTACCTATCTGTCTATATTAGTAAAATAGAGATGTTCAGGGAATAGTTCTGGACTGTTCCTAGTGGACAGGTTAAATGTGTCTACTTCATTTTGAAGGGAAAAAAAGGCAAGGAATGGTCCTGGGCTCATTTTATTTGGTAGTACAGAGGCATCCACAGTGTCTAATGTCTACATGGTAATGTCTTTAAAGAGCAGATTTTCTTTCAGAATAAGGCTCAGGTGCAACCAACCATGGCTCAGCTCTGTTATCCTGCAGTTAACCTGCCTTAGCACCAGCCTACCTACTGCTTGCTGGAACAAGGTCGTCTTGTTCACCGGAGTTCTATCCAAGCCTTATGTGTTGGAGCAGTTCTTCATGCAAGGTGTCTTTGTTTCTAGGACCTCCTGAACTTGGAAGAGATCTTGCTTCAGCAACTAGGCTGCTACGATACTTCTCATTGACTTATCATTGCAGAGGAAGCCGAAAAACTGTCTCTCTAACACATTCATTTCACATGTTTGCATGAAGGACCTGCTGTTGGGATCACTGGCTCCTACTCAGAAGAAGCTTGAAAATTTTCCTCATATGAAGAAAGATTTTTCTTCTTTTCAAGATAAGGCTTTCTGGTTTTCAGCTCTCAGTGACATCAGAATTTTCTGAAATTCATTACCTCCTTCAGGTCAACATCTTCAGAAAATTTTAAAATTTAGCTCATCTAAGCTCCTTGTCTAAGTTCAGGGGAAGCCAAAAATGGTGCCACTTATGAAACATATCTTGATGACAAGAATGAACTCATTATATAATCCATTCTTCCTCATAAGGAAAATCAAGATCATTAATTACTTTTGTTTTGGAGTGGTACAATAGTTATGTCATGCAGCATGAGTATTTTAGCCCTCATTCACTCTCAGCTTAAACTCTGGAAACTCAGGTAGGTAAAAAGTGAACTCTTCCATATTGAAACTAGGCATAGTGAGAGTATTTTTGCTGTTTACATTGACATATCTAATATAATGAGTAATTTCTGTAGATGTATTAGCTTTTGTGGCTTTGGTGATAACACTAGTAACACCTCCTCTTCTTAATTTAAAAATGTGGCTTTCACTGATTATTTTTAACACCTGGACCAATATAATATTGATTAAATAACAAATGATCCATGTCTTTATTCCTCTGTTGACATTTTTTAGCCTGTGCTTGCCCAGAGGGCTTCCTTACATGAAAGAAAACAACCAAAACCACACACCATAAACATCTCTTTTCTGGGCAGTGTTTGACAGAAAGTGTAAATGCAGTGGAATGTCAGCAAGCTGTTTCCAAGTATTACAAGTGCAGTCTTACTTCTTCAGGTGACAATAAAGAGATAGGGAAAACAATCAAAATGAGATAAATCTATGCAAATATTCTTCGTCTTTCAACTGTGTTTATCTTGCTTTACATTATTAGAATATCCAATAAACAAATAGAAAATAAAAAGAATATAATTTTAGAATATGACATAATTAAATAGATAAATACATACCACCTGAATTTCCTACCCTGAATATAGATTTTGGCATTGTTCAGTATATTTCACCATTGTTTATAGCCATATGCATTAATATTGAAAGAACTTAAACTGTTACCAGATATTCTCTATTGACCTCTACTTTTCTTAAACCTAAAATTCAGTGACTTGAGTTTCTTTTGATACTTGACTATGCTAAAGTAAATTAAACATCTGATTTGAAAAATAAACTCTTTTGAAACTTTTTATATCTTTAAATAAACATCTAAAATGAACTAAAAGCTTTTAGAACATTCGGTCTTTTTGAAAACTCGACCCCAAAACTAACATAATGGTTCTTTAGAAGACCCTTCTGCTTTCTGTACTGTTGATACAATACCTGAAGGCCCTGTTTGCACAGTATTCTGTATTTTCACTTAATCCAGACCTGTTTTACTTCAGAGTGCAATCCTACATAAAGCTAGCTCATAGCAACAAGGCTGTCTTTGAGTCCTAAATTATTGCCACACAGCAAAAAAGAGTTTTTACATGCTACATGGAGAGACTTTATACAGGAAGGAGATAAAGATGAAATCTATTATAAAGGAGATAAAAAACATTCTTGCTTTGGTGACCAGTTCAGAAAAAAAGTGAAGTCTATAGTCAGGACAAAAATAAGATCATACTAAAACTTAGTACTTTTTACATACTTTTCTATCATGAAGCAGGAAAAACATACATGTAACATTATTATGGAATCATTTGCTTACATTTACTCATATTATCTCTTTTAGGAACTTATGTTTTCTTCACTGTAGAAACTTGGTAAATATCCTAGAAATAGTAAATTTTCTCATCCTCTAGGAGTGAAAAAGAGAGTTCTACATCATGACATTCTTTACACTTATCCTATTATAGCACACGATTTTTTCTTACTATATTTCTTCTTTCTATACTTAGTGTTTTTTGTTGTTTAGATGGAAGAAACATACATAACTTATTTTTTTTTCATTACATAAGAATACAGTTGACATCTGGATGTAAACAAATTTTCTCAATGTAATTTAGCAAAATTCCTGGAAAGTGTTTAAATAAATGAAATAACCTTCAGTTATATGGAAGAAAGTTGAAATATCCTTCAGTTCTAAAGAAAGAGAATTATTTAATGGACATGTATTGACTTCATATTTTTACTTTCTGAAGCTATAAGTTTTACTTCTTACTTTATATTTTTAAAATGAATCCTGTCTTGATGGATTGTGCAACAGAAATGTGGAAATCTGAAAGCTGAATTCACAAGTTTTCCTTTAACTGCAAGAATTTTAATCTATTATGTGTGATATCAGGAAAAGCATCCATAATAAAGAAAGCTATTCTTTGAACACTCTGGTTTGATTATAGGATTTGATACTAGTAGGTTTTGAAAACTTGACTTTTTATGCAAGTCATAGTATGAATTCACAACTTACTAAAAGGAATATTTTCATATGAGTGCTCACATTTTGTCTCCTATACCTCTTTTCATATGCTTTGTGAGTCCACTTTCATAAAAATTTGATTCAATGTGGTATTTAATTTAACCAATGCTGTTAATGTACTTAGGAAGTGTGGAGAGACTAAATAACTAAAAAAGTTGAAAAAAAACATTATTTAAGGCATACGTATTTTGTATTTAGACTGATAAAAGACACTGAAAATGTTCCCAGATAACAGTGTAATCTGCTATCTGTTGGCCTAAGAGTTGTAAAAAATACATGAACTTTTTAAAAATTTCATTGGTGAAATCTTATCTAAGGTGTGCCAAAACATTAGAAAGTGGATGAAATTTTCATATTTACTGGAATAGTAGAATTGAGGAACCTGATGCCTATTTTCTTTCAATGAGTTGAAATACTTTCAAAATACCAACCATAAACACTATGGTATCCTTTATAATTGTATTATGCATTTCTGTTTTTCCTAGCAGGCTTTTTATAGCCTTAAATGTTTAGGTTTACAAACCTTGGCTTTTGTATTTATTTTAATCAGATTTTTTGCCAACTACATTTTGAATATTAAATGAGTGGGGTTTGGTGTCCCTCCCCCCGAAAATTAAGAAAATACAATCCTTTGTTTTTATTTCACAATATTCATGTTCAGCTCAGTTAAACTATTTTTAGTCTGGCCTTTCAAGAAAACTCTTATCCTTAAAGACAAAATTCTAATATTTAACATTATTTTCCTGTGTTATGTTTCTTTGTTGTTGTAACATATACTCTCTCATCCTTCACCAATTTTTATTTCTGGTACTGTAGAGAGAGGAGAGAACAGAAGATCAGTCAATAAATCCATTAGCTAAACAGAACAACTGGCCAGGACTTCCAAATACACCCTGCATGGTCATTTGCTGTCTTGTAGCTGCTACAAAATTCTGTTATCTGATGTTTCCATAGGAGTTCCATTGACTTTATGGGAGGTTTGAGCACAAATTAAAGAGGGAATTTGGCTCCTTTAACACAATATTTAGAACACCTGATGAAAATTAGTTGATGAATATACAGTAAACTTTGCAAAGTTTAATGTCTCATCCATATTGTGTAGTGTTTTACTGACAAATCTTCTTCTTTAACTAGAATGAAACTACCAAACTACCATCTGTAGATCCAAATATTTGGATCTCTCTCAAACACATTATGGATTTACTGTTGCCAGTGGCAGTGATAATTTTTACAAAACTGTCACTTAACTAATAAGTGTACTGGAACTGGCGCACAATTCTGCAGACAAAAAACAATAGGTACAGTAAAACAGTTTTCATAATTTTTCTAAAACTACATTTAGCAGATGAAGAAAGAGGAGTGGATGTTGTTTACTTGAATTTAGTAATATTTTTGGCCTGTCTCCCATAAATTCCTCATATCAACATATTAACACTAGATATTTTATCTAGTACAAATTGTAGTAGACATTGAGGCACCATAGATAGTGAGTTGGATTGAGAGTCAACTAAGGTGGATCTAAAAAAAAGATCTTTTTTATGGGGAGGTTGATCAAACACTGGAACAGGTTGCCCAGAGAGGTTGTGGAGCCTCCAAATTTGAGATATTTAAAACCTGACCAGACACAGCTCTGAGTAGCCTGTTCTATTTCCTCCTACTTTCACAGGGGAATTGGAATAGGTCATCTCCAGGTGTTCCTTCCAATCTCATGTATTCCATTCTATGACTGTGTGAAGGACCTTTTTATCCATCTGTTGCCTATCTAATCTTGAATATAGATATTGATATAGTAATTTTCATTTACTTCGTTTTGCTGAACCTCTTGTTTTCTTGTCAGTAGTAATACTTCAAAGTATAAGCATTTGCTTTACTGCCTGATTGAAGTGTTTCCAAAGGTTGTGCACAAGATGGTCAGGAGAGTCTGGTGGAGGTTTTCATCAGAACATTATTACAGAGCAAAGAGACAATAAATCAGAGGCAAGAGTGTTTGCCACATTTGTCTAGGATTAGAAGGAAATCCTTGTTTCTGTGACTTTATATGATTGTCATGTAATATATATAATGTGATTCTGCTTGTGTTTGCTCACTGTTTGAGTGCACAAATGATTTTGGCATGAATATTCTACTGTTATTTTTCAAATTACTTTCCCAAATATCCAGAGCACTGGAAGTTGCTTTTCTGCAATTGTTGAGCTAGTAAATTTGATCACAAGACTCCCCAAGAAAAGTAAACACAAAAGTTTTTAAGTATATCTGATATACTTAAGTATAACTCTGTGTAATTTTGATATGCAGCTTTCCATTCTTCATTCTGCTCTAATAAATTTTATAATCACATTAGACAGATTTTCGTAATTCTATATTGTGCAAAATTACTTATCTGCGTCATACCTGGTCTCTCAATACTTTTGTTGAACTTTCTTGCAGATAAAACTACCTATGTGGGATATTTACTGACACAGATTCTGGGAGACAATAAAATCTGACTTCAGGCTGTAAAAATTGTAACTTGTAAATCTGACAGTTGTCACAACAGAACCTTCCAGCATATACTGGGTATGGGGTTTGGAGCTACAGTGATTAAGACAAAAAAAATAAAAAAAAAATTACCCAAATGCCCTACTAAATTAATCCATATTGTCATAACTTAGAATTCTTGATACAGAATATTTCGGACAAAACCATCAGATTCCCTGAGTATCCATTGTCCTAGAATTTGGGTATGCAGTTCATTTTGGTACATCTACCCCAATGAAAATCAACCTTTTCATTTTCAAGCATATCAAAGCTATGCAATTCGTAATGATGCCCTCAGATAAATGTTACTCAGTGCACAAAACCTCTGCAATCTTGAGTAGAGAAATACAAAACCAGTTGTGTTTCTCTTATTACTTTTTCTTATGAAAGGTAAAATGACACTACTTTTTGCAAGTTTTATTAATTATATATTTTTTCCCAAGTGCATAAGAATTATCACCTCAATGTGTAGTCAGCTCTGTAGAATAAAGCAGATTCTCCTAGGAGAATAATAAGGATCATAATGAGAAGTCCAGTGCAGATAAACTGTTTAAAGTTGGGAGCTCGCACATTGTTTAGACCTCTAGAATTACATTTATCTGATCTCTCATTTAGTTTTAAACATGACCTACAATTTCCGGGTACTTTACCTGCTGAAGGAAGAGTGATTGACCCACCTATCCAAATTGTTTACTTTCTGGCAGAGAAATAACATCATTCCAACATGGATATATGCTCATATATGCTATATGAGCCTCCTAATTGCTATAAAAAAGAAAATAAGCAGCTATTTATTGTATGAAAGCATGCAAAAGTATTGTAAATAAAGAATGAGGCCAGAATCAGGTCAAATTTTTCAAAGTTAATTTTTCAAATTAACTCAGAGAAGCAATGATAAATATTCATTTTCTTTTCCCCACTGGCACCAAAATATAAATACAGCTAGCTATGGTCTTCTAGATGCAATTATTATTCCGTTTTGTTGCCACATGTCATTTATGCCCAGATGTATGCAAGTGTTCAGGTTTGTTTCCAAGATGGCTTTCATCAAGCTTCAGCAATCACACACCTTGGACAAAGTACCAGTCTGTACTCAGTTATGTATACACAAATACACAAATTTCTCAAGAGAAAAAAAAAAAAAACAAACCCACAAAACAAACAAGTGAAGAAAACACACAGATGCATGTATGCAAGTGGATAAACACATACCACATATATGAAACACCCTGAAAACTTACATTAAAATAATATCCAAGTGCTGGTATAGACCAGACAGGCCAAAAATACTCTAGGACATTTTGTGGTGCTGTCTGTTCTTTTTTTTTTCTTCTTCTTCTTGTTTCATTTTTGTTTTTCATTTTTTGTTTTTTTTTTTTTTTTGTTTGTTTGTTTGTTCTGTTTTGTTTTGTTTTGTTCCTTTAAGGAAAACTTGATGGTTTTCAGTAAATTTCGTTTTTGTGAAGGAGGCAATGTCTTTAGACACCATCATAATTATTTCTTCTTATTCTTCACAGACTACTTAGATAAGAATCCATATTATCGTAAAATATTTTAAAATACTATTCTATATTAAAATAATGCACTTCCACCACACACTCAATCAAGAAAACCCTCTGTGCAAGTCAAAGGAATTATGGTGTATTCAACATAAAAATTCTCCAAATTCATCTAACATAATTTATACCCATGAAATTAAAACATCTTAAAGTTTTAACTTCAAAAGTTTTCCTTCAGCTGTATCCATGCAAACTCACTGACTGCACACACTGTACTGTAATATAAGATTAAGGGTAAAACTTGGTCTGACATTTTTTATAACTTATTTTAAAACAGTACATACGAATGCACTCCTTTTAAACATTTCACAACTTAATTGACTACAACCAGTGAAAAGCTACCTAATAGAATTTGTGTCATTACACTCCAAAACTACTTGAAGAAGTTCAGACACTGTGGTGAGAGACAGTTGCCACCTCCTCTGATAAAATTCTAAAACAAACTTTCAATTTATTACCTCCTACATGTTTCTAATTTCTATATGATTATAGAAGAAACTGTTCATAACATTAAGCTAAGCATTATGCATAAGCTATGTTAGCTGAACTTAGCACTCTCTTGAAACTCCTTGCATAAAGATGGAAATCTATAAAAAAATTTGCATTATTGAGATGATTGAAATCTCCCGTAGGATGAAATACTGTGAAGTTCTCCAGCAGCTGCACTCTAAAAGCTGTTGCCTTATAGAACTATTTGTGTTCAGCTCTTGTACTTAATATAACAGAGATGATTTATCCAAAAATAAATTAAAATAGAGTTCATATGTAGCTTAAGGTGAAATAATCTATTGTCAGGAAAAAAAAATAGTACACTTACTTGATCTCTTCTTCAAGCAAGAGACTTTCTGGTGCATGTATTCTAGCAGTAACTATGAAAGAATTGATGGGTATTTTAGAAAATAGTTCTTTCAATTTGCTTAGCCTCAAGGAATTATTTTTGTATTTAAAGTTTGCAGGAAATTGGTCTCAAACCATGTACTTCAAATACTAAAAAAGCATTTAAAATCCAATTGCCGACAAGGGATAACTAAGAACTTGTTGCCAGTTTTTAGTGCACAAAATGCTTTTGCACAAGTGAAGAAAGGAGTCAAAGGTTAGGAAAACTTACTACCCTTCATGGAAACCCAATGGGTTTTTTACAACTTTTAATCAAAACCAAAATAATAGACCAGATATAAGTACAATAGGACTGGTGTGACTGTACAAAGAACTGGTGCGTAATCTCCACTGAGACTTCATTCCCTAAGATGAATATCAGCCTACACAGGAATTTCTAGTTCAGCACTGAAATTTATAATATACTTTTTTTCTCTTTCTTCTTTTAAGTAATGAAAAATAAAACAAAGGAAACACTTCTTGGAAGATTTGGAAGCTAGTACAGAGTAGAAATTAGAATTTTACTCAACCCAAACCTTGCAGCTGGCTATGCCAAACAGAAAATCAGACTTAGCTCCCAGGAACAGCTTTTTAATTGCCTCTGGCTTCTTAGGGTGTCCTAAAAGCCCACTGACACCTGTGCAGTTATCACTCAGTGGGCATTTCTCAGTACACTTGCTCTTACTTCCCAAGAGCTAACCCCAGATATTTCTTGTGCATTTGGGTTGTATCATAGTAGGGACTATCACTCACTACATGCCTTTAGGTGCTGCTCACTGTTCTTTAGAGACAACCCATGGAGAAGGAATGGCTTCGCACTTTAGGTGAAGGATGTGCTTTCTCATAAGCACCTGGTTCCCTGGCCCCCCTGGATGTGGGGCTCACTTACTTTGTTGTTCTTTATCACTGGCATTTGTTGCCATTTATCTCATGTATTTGAAAAATGAAGCTGGGAAGGCTTTTGCTTCAACACATGTTGCCTTTGGCAGCTAGAGTCAATGAAAGATATCAAGTATTAAAAGAGATATGAAATCATAAAGAAATGGCCTCAAGAGACAGTTTCCTTTTTCTTCTTTTCTATTTCTTTTCTTGTGGTAGTAACTAATTGGTGAAAGGACTGCAGTAGTCACAAAAAGGACAAAATATACTGATTTATGCTTGCTTTAGCCTGTTCCACCTGTCAGGGAACTCACTGGGAACTTGAATATTTTAGTACTGTAAGAAGACACCATTTCCTAAAAATGAACAGCCTGCTGAGGTTTGTTTTGGGGTGTTTCTGCCTGGTTAGAATAGCTCTATTAAATTCTACTTTATAAAGCTCCATCTTTCTGGGAAAAAAAAAAATAGTATTGCTTAATCAGCTTCTAATTCTGAGCTTAGGAAAGAGTATTGGATCTGGGGGCACAACCCTTCTTTTTAATTTCTTAACCTTAACTTCCAAATATCTCCTGTTTTAATGCAATCTATTTTTTCTCACAGGCCGTTTTTCATTACTTCAACAGAGTTGTTTTGAAACTCTCCAGTCAGCATGTTCTGTAACACTAGTTCCAAATTGCTGGCATCTCTTTAAACACTGATACTTTTCCATTTACATGAATATTTAACTCAAGCTTGTTATTGTGTCAAACATACTAAGTCTTGGACGAATACCAGCTTTAAGGCTTAATTATAACATTTTAAACATCAATGTTTTAGCAGGAGCAAGAAGGATTTGTCATCCTATTTCCACACAGGAAGCAGGGCTGAAATTCAGTCAGATGGACACAAAACCAGAAGAGACTGGCTAAAGTTCACAAAGTGTTTGCCACCCCAAAGAAGGAATGCACGAACTGAGTAGACTGAAAGCTTCATTTCATTTGAATATCAGTTCATTTTTGTGGGGCGCTGTAGCCTTAGACAAAGGGGAATGTCTTTTACCCCTCATGTCTTAGGTATCCCCTTCAGGCAATAAGAGATGCCTGAAAATATTTAAAAAGTTACAAAGATATGGTATTTAAATGTGCCATCTTTTCTAAATTTCTCATACTGATTCTTAAAAAGACAGAATAAAGATAATAATTGTTGTCAAACAATTAATCTTTGAATAACTTGAGAGTAAAAATGTGGGGATTCTATATGTTTAATTTATTTTTTTCTGACCAGACTTGAATAGTCCTCTTTTCAGTGCTAATATTTGTAGTTTCTTATGTTAGCATGACGATACCATATTTCTAAGTCCAAAAAGAAACTGTAAAAATAAAGTACTGTTATTTATTGTTTCTGTGAAGCACTTCTCATTAACAATTCATATAGTACAGATATGTGTCTGTGATCTGATGACAGAAAGAACCAGCACAAAACCATGAAGTTTTACATACATGCTAAATAAAGAATCCACTAATTTTAGGTTTCCTAACTAACCATAACTGAAAGTTGTTGCCTTACAAGTTAGACATTGTAATTAACAGTGCAAACACCACTTTGTATCAATACAGAATCAGCTCAGGGTAAATCAATACTATCGGTAATCAGACTTATTCTCTCATTTAGCAGTTAAGTGGGGTAGGAAGATGCAAAAGATCTAAAGCATCTGCACTGTGAGGTCTCTATCCAAAAGCCAAATGGAAGTAATGAACAGGGTCATCGCTTATTGAACAATTTTCAGTTTGACTCACAGAACATATCAGTAGAGGATTTTTCTTAGTTTAAGTAACTTTCTGTCTACATGACAGAAACAACTTCCCATTAATACATATCCAAAAGAAGACTAACAAGTACTTTTAGAATTGATATATTGAACAGTGATCACGTGTTTGGAGTCATAAAATGTGTCCTTTTGAGACTAGTATAGTTAGATTAAAACCCATTTTAAATAATTGTCCTGTATAGCAAAAGTACCAGTTACCTGTCACCCAGTAACCAGCGTTCTGAGGTCTTCATATCCTCTCCAATTTTGTGTTCCTCATCCTAATAGTAATCTCTTCCTCTGTTGAATTTCATCACATGTTTTTCTGAGACTTTCACAATGCAGTTTCTTTGCAAGGAAACTGAGGTTGAAAATGTATGCAAAGAATCTAACTTGGAGAACGGGACTGAATAGAAGTGAAATAAAAACCATGATGTACTTGTGAAATTCTTATCAAAATAAGATCAGTTTCTTTTGCTCTTATTCAAAGGGTACTCCTGAACCAGTATCATTCAACTCCAGAGAGCTTTTCTATGTCTCCTTTTTTAATTGAAAACTTAGTTTTGTACTTTTACCTACTTGACATCAGCTCTTAATCAAGTAGGAAATTAGAGTTTTTCTCAGCAGACTATATTTGTTAGTCAGAATCAAGACTCATTTGATGGATCACTTCACCTTTATATCATCCAGTCTTCAGTCTTCAGCATCATTACTTCTGTTTTGATGTTACATTTAGAAACAAGAAATGCTAATGTGAAAGCCAGATTTGAAGTATTTATAGTACACATACTTTCATTCTTGTTTCAACATTTTTGCTTGTTCTTTCAGCAAATTATGTATTCTATTTGTGTTCATAACTGTTTACACCCCTTACAGTGATTCTAGAGACTGACTTCTTGGTCTTCTAGAAAGTATAAAGCATAAAAATTACCACCTCTTTCATATTACCAGAAACTTAATATATAATATAGTTTTTTAATGTACTGACTTGTGAAAATCTAGTGTAAATTCATTAATTAACCATTATACAGTCATTGTAACTGAGGACAAACTGTAGGAGAAGCCAGTATGCTCCAATGGGCTGAGATTAGTGGCATCAAAAGGAATAGTCTTTGTCTTTGCTTTTGACCTTTCAGCCTGTACTTACTTATTAGGTCCTGTATTTTGTAAGACATAGACTTGTAACCTCTATTTAACATCTAGAAAGCCCATGAAACAAAAAAATGTTGAATATTCAAATACAAATCAAGATCATGGAATCACAGAATTGTAAAATGGCATGGGTTGGAAGGAAGCTTAGAGATCATCTAGTTCCAACCCCCCTGATGTGGGCAGGGACACCTCCCACTAGACCAGGTTTCCTAGAGCACCATGGAATCTGGCCTTAAACACTTCCAGGAAAGGAAAATCCCCAGCTTCTCTGGATAACCTGTCTCAGTGTCTTACCACCGTCATAGTAAAGAATTTTTTTCTGATATCTAATCTAAACCTACTCTCCTTAGGTTAAAGTCTCTGAATCCTTACAACATTTTCTGCTGCAGGAGAGAGAAATAACACTGAACAAATTTCTTTTCAAATTTTCAATAATTTCTGGCATGTGGAACATTGCTGGGAATATTAATACATGTTCTCACACACACAAAACAGAAGAGAACCTATGTTTGGGGTTTTTTTCGAAAGTTTTGAAGATCTTCACACATCAATATTTGTGACTTAATATTTCAATCAAATTGCATTTCATGAATTATAAAATTACTTCTAATCATAGATCTATACCTGCAGAAGCAGATTTTTGCCTGTGCAGTTCTACACTGTAATAGATGCATTTGAATAAATGCTTTAATGATAGCTGGCTTGCAATTTTATTTTTTCCCCACAGCTTTCCAAAATTTCTGAATATAAACAGCAATATAAATAACAAAATTCTTAAGTAAGTAGTATAATTTGGTGTATTTCTGTACAACTATGGTTAGATGAGGTTTTTAAGTCCCTAAGCTATTTGGATATAAACGAGGCTTGGATAAAGCATTTATAGCTCTTTTATCACAAAACCAAGAGTTAATCAAAATCCCTACTATGGAGCCCTGAAATAAAAGATAAAGCACATAAAGTACAGGACTATGTTAATGCAGCTGTATGTGAAGAGATTAGTTTTATCTGTACATGTATGCACTCAGTCATGCACTCAGTAATGGTAAAGGATACAAGTTCTCAACATTAATCTTTAGATTCTCAGCTAATGTACAACATTCACCTACAGATGGGTTTATGTTGCTCACCCAGTTGCTGAGCAGTGTTAGGTTTTGTCTCTGGGATTTGGAAATTGGCCTAGAAACTATATTGCACAGTTTATTGTAAAAAGGTGGTGGAGGCACTTCACTGCAGAATGAAAAGAACTCTTAATGCAAACTGGATGTATTTCTATTCTTTCACTATTTCAATTGTAATAACATTGCTTTAAAAGGTTTTGTTTCTTCTACTATCTGCAAAATTGAATTAATGTACCTAAAAAAATCACAGTGTATTTTTGCATTTCAGTGGCAACATTTTCTCATGGCAAAATTTACTTCAATATCTTTCCATTTTCCCATTTGCATCCCTCTTTAAATCAAAAAAAACTGCCCATAATTCTTGGAAGCACAGGTGTCTGGTAAATGATCAGTCTCATTACCTAATAACAAACTATGAAGGAAAAAAAAAATCTATTTTTGTTTGATTCCATTGAATTCACATGGTTTTACTCTGTGGGCAAGAACTGTGAAGTCATACAACACAGATAGCTTACTTAGTAGCAATCATCCTTCCTAGCAAATTTCTTTCAAGTAAATTCTTTGTGTTTGGTAGAAGAAGACACCAGGTGCAAAGATCTCTGCAATTAGGCCACACATCTTTGTATCTGTCTTTCAGTGAGTTGCTTGGAAAAGGAAAATATCTTCCAAGTAACTGTAAGTTCAACTTGTGAGACATCAAGAAACACAATCACCCACAAATAACCCAGATTCATGAAACCAATCTTCTTATAATTTACAGTTTCTAACAATAATTCCCAGTGGCCTGTGGAATGGTGTATTTCTGATATCAAAATGATTTCTATTATAAATTCATCTTCCCATCTTCATATGATAAAGTTTTAATAGCTACAAGGTTATAAAGTGGCTATTTCATTCTTTTCTAGGAGTCCCCAGACTATATAATTTCCCAAACAACACTGTTTTTCAAATCCTTTCATTGTAGTTCTAGGTCATCTTTCATCATTTTCTACTGTTTACAATTTAAGTACATATATAATTTTTTCTACCTGAAATTTTTGTTAAATGCATTTTGAGAAGATAAGACCACAATTCCCCTGTTCATACACATGGAAAGAAAAGACAGAAGAGCATTCAAATGGAACTACTTCCTCATGAGCCATATATGAAAAAAGCACCTACATCTTCCAAGAACTGTCTTGGCTCAACTCTGTTTAATTTGTGAAACTTGAGAGCTCACAGCAGGTGTTAATTGCAGGCCATTCTGGGATGTTTACCTTGCCTTACTATATGTAGTAAATGGAAGAAACATAACCATGCTAGAAATTTCCAGTCCAGCAAGCCAAAATTTCAGACCATTTACCTAAAATTCTGTGGCTTTACAGCATATTTTATGCCCTCTCTGAGGTTAAATTTACATGTGAAAGTTCTTGTCTTTTATAAGAGTAATTTAGGAATTTAGGTAATTTAAGAAAATGTAATGCTGTGAGATCTTTTTGAAGCACTGCTTTTTATATTCCTGAAATTATAAACTATGAAATTACTGTTTTTCCCTTTCCTGTGATTGTAATATTTTCAAGGCAAGTTAAATTTGTTACATGCTAAGTCATTTTTTATTGGTGTCATGTCACACCACAGGAAAAATAATCAGAAATGTTGGGGTTTTGCGGAGATTTATAACACTAGTTATTTGATTAGCTAGAAGTTCTGTTTTCATTTACATTTTATTTCTTTTATTTACTACATTGTAGCAAAATCTTGTATTGTCCTTTCATTAGAAATAATAAAGCAGAACTCAGATCTTCTGACATAATAGTAATCAAGGTTATACAGTTTGCCTAGAAAACTTAAGTTTAGTCTGGAAATAAGAAAGAACATAACAATTTGAGATTTGTGCCTTTAAAGAGAGGATATACAGACCCAAAATAATTTCAGAAGTATTTCAGTATTTCCACAGTCCCTCTTCCTCTCCTGGGAACATCTGTTGTAAAGACTTTCCCTTAAGGAATTTCTTACAGACCAGCTCTGCTAAACACACTCCAGAGGAGTCATTGAAAGACAGGATGACTGTTTTCTATAGTCTCAAATAAGGTTTGTCATTTAATTACAAAGCAATTCCTCTTCCCTTGAAGTACTTTTATTTATGTCTTTAGTGCCCCAGAAAAAGAGAAGATGTGAGACTGCAGTTCTGAAGTGATCTAGCTTTGCCCTGTGACCTTCCCTGCTGTACCAGACCCCTATTACTGATAAAGTGCTCCACAATACACATTTACAAACTGTTTGTCTTAAGTCATCCTTTTTTTTTTTTTTCTCCCCTGCTGTCAGTGAACTTAAGGACTCACTTCCTGAAAATGTTCAACAAATGCAGCTCCTGTAAAGTCAGCACTGTGTTTTGATCTACTAGTACTAGAAGACAGAAGCTTCCTTTTCCTGAACCTAAGCCTGGTAACCACAGAAAGCCTCACTCATTATATTAAATGAAAGATAGGCTACATTGCTGTTGTTTTCCTTTGAGCTTTCTATGTCATGTTTTCTGTTTTGCCGTGAACCACTAGAGTCATTTCACCTGGAGGCTGAGAAGAGAACAGGTACACATATATCTGAACAAAATCCTATTGCGGCAACCTTATGTTACCTCCATATTTATCATATAAAATGTGAGCCTTTAAATTGCCAATATTTTATTCAGGGCTTCAAAAACGGGGAGAATGTTTCTAGAGGCACAGGAAAATGGCGAAACTAAAGATTTCAGGAAGACTATTGCTGTGGTTTTCTATGCACTGGTGACATCTATCCTGAGTTAGCCCCTTTAGAAATTTACTCTGACTGGAGTAAGGAAAACTTGTAAAGCTTTGAGTCTACCCTGACAGGAAGTCTGGATTTCCTGTATTTTTTAATATACATCTTTATAGTTATTCTTGGGATACCTACTTGATGAAATGTGCTCCTAAAAAGATAAAGGCATAAGTGTCTTGATTTGATCCTGGAGCCAGCAGGCTGTAGCAGGCAAGACAGAACAGCAGGAAGCTTCTCTCCCCAACTCTAAAAAAAATGAATTTGGTTGCTTAACGGATCATCTGGGGTCCATTTGGAATGCCCCTGGAATTATGCTCTTTTTCCTTCTCAATAAGACTGATGCTGCTGGAAAAGTTGTGTTGGTCCAATGCAAAACACATCTCCCACTGACAAAATTTTACATTCCATTTTGCCTTTTTTGAGTATCTACAGTTTCATCTGTATTTCATATAACCAAGAGTTATGTTGTACTTGAGTCCCAACAGTATTTTAGAATTTCAGTGATCTCTTTCCAGACAGAAATTTAGCAGAATAGCATTTAAAGGCAAAGGTAACATTAGCTTATCTGAAAAAACTGCATTTCACAGCCTCTCAAATAAATAGAACAACCCTTTCTTTTCTTAAGAAATATACATGTTTCAAAGAATATTTATAAAACAAAAGGAACTAATCTACTCCTTAAGGTAGCTGGAATGGTTACATAAAGGGAACTAAGGAGATTTCTAAATTATCTTTATAGAGATGTTTAATGAGTTTTAATGAAATTTACACCTTTTTCCTACCCTCAGGAATTGTCCTAAAGCTTGGTAGTGATATTTTCCCTACCCCAGTTCCACTTGTTCTATTTTTTTGGAGGAATAGTAAAATAACTAAAGATCAGAAGCCAATTAAATTTTTACGGTTATTTAAGTTTCCTAATATACAAAATATTAAGACATCAAAATTAGTTTGTTGGAAGGTGTCTGGAAAGATTTCAGCCATCTCTCCTGACAGAGATTTTGACATAAATTTTGACCCTCATTCATTTCTTTTAATCCAAATGCATCAAGTAGATGTTAGTAAAAGAGCATAAGCTTCATAAGGCTTCTAGAACAAAACAGAAGAAACAAAGAATTTTTAAATGTAAAAATCTATTGGATAAATACCAACAAGATTTTTATGTGGAGTAAGTTATGTTTTAGAAACTATATTGTTTGTGGTTGTACAAAGATACTGAATGAAGATGTCTCTATTGGGAGAGTCTTTTGTACAGATTTCTCAGATGACACTTTTAGCTTTTTTCTGGAGATCAAGAAGTCACTGTAGACAAAGTCTACTAGTTCTAGCTTCTATCAGTTCACTAGATTTTTCACTGCAGTATTTTTCATTTATGAAATGTAAACTGGCAGGACAAGTTATAAAAAACCTCAATAAATTATAGAAATTAAAACAGAGGGAAAAAACAGGATGCTGCATGTGAAAGCATTTGTGTGGGTCCAATTAACATTCCTGAACATAAAAACAAAGTTAAAACATTAAGCAACATCAATACCTCCAATACTTTTTCCATATGCTGTTTCTGCTTTCCAGCATTGGATGTGACAGTCTGTTCAGACACAGCATACTGTTCAGTGTAAACACAGTGCTTAAAGCAAAGCTTTAAGCTCGAGTTCTCTTTGAAGTGAACAATGTGTTCCTAAGTGAATCAGGCACTTACATATTCTGAGCTGAGTTTCTGAGCAACCTTCCATGTCTAGATCCAAAGACAACATTCCCACAGAGCTTCATCATTCTATCAGAGCAGGAAACCATCAGCACTCCTGCCATGTTCTGGGATCAAATCTCTGAATAAACCTATCTGTATGACACCTGAAGAGCACCTGGGTCTTGCTAAAGATAATGACAAACTCTGAGTGATGTCAATGTAAGACAGGTTTAATCATCAATTTTGTAGACTCTTTTGCTGAATTTTACATTCTGAAATTATAGAGCTGTATTTATTCACCTCAGGATCCTTCTGATAGTGCACTATAGATAAACGAACCAACACATCATGACATGAATGATATAGTATAGTCATGCTTAAACAGAAATAAACCTAAACAGACCAACAAGAAAAAAAGCAGAAAAATATACCTCTGTTCTAGCAGTCTTCCTACTCTTTCCTTTGTTTTAATTTTAAGGAAGAATGCCTTTGGGAAGGATCTTTTTACTCATTTTCTGTACCACGCCTAGTATTGTATGGTGCAGGAATGTTGTCTATCAGGCAATTCTGAAACAAAACTAATAATTAATAGGCTAAAAAGTTCTGTGTATTTTAAAAAAAACAAAATAGAAGTCATGCATACTAAAACAAAAGAGTCCCCTCCTCCCCTTTTTTTTTTTTTTTTTTTTTGTCAGGCTCACATAATAATGTGAATTGTTCAGGAGTCTATATTTTGCTTCAGTTTTCCCACCATAGTAAGATAAAATGTCCAGGGATACAGATCACTACGCATGTGGAAGCACTGAAATGTAATTTATTTTTAAGGCAACCACCTTAGTTTTTGTAATTCACTTAGGAATCTGTGTAAAGATTTTGCATGCATTAAATTATTTTTTCACATTTCATTCAGCCCTCAGTGGGACAATCAGCTTCAGGTTTCAGCTATGATTCAGTCTTGATCACCGCACATTATTATACCCACACAAGCGTCATTTGCTTTTCTTTCTCCAGATAGAGATGATTAGGTTGCTTGCAGCTTTCTTAATTAAAAATCTGCTTATTTTGACTGGACTTAGGTTAAGAAGATTAAAGGATATGATGAATATACAATTTATGACTGAAAAGGAAAGTTATCTGAGAAGTAAAATGGAAGTGAAAACTAAGATTACATTTTGCAAATGTAGCCTAGTACAGAACAGGCCACATTTTCAAGAGACATTCACCTTCCTATTTGCACACCATGTAGACTACATTCAAGGGATCATATGTGCACCTATGCAGCCTAGAAATTAACATGGGTACCAAAAGACCAATTGTACATTTCAGTGACAGAATTAAATATGTGGGAATTAAATGCAATGTTTTTCGATGATGAGGGAGAAAATTGTCTCTAGCTGATAAGGAACGTTGTTTGTTGATTTGGTTTTTTTGCTAGGAATAAGATCTAGGATCAGATATAAATATGTCTTGACATTTTTGCTAGGAATAAGATCTAGGATCAGATATAAATATGTCTTGACATTTTTCATGCAGGTACAAAATTCTAAAAGATAAATATTTGTATTGCTTTATGTCAAGAACTCATACCAACTTGATTAAAATGGGAAGACAGACTCAATAGTGTGCTAGGAATTTCAGATATTGCCCTGTTTATGTAAAATCAGTGGTGACCTAGAGGAAATGGATATTTAAAAAAGATACTACCTCAGATCAGAGATTTTGGGCAAGCAACAGATTTGAATCAGTTGTTTATTAAAACCAGTGATATAAACGCTGCTGATCTGCAGGAACAGAATGGTCTTTTCAGCAGCAGGTGTCAAGTTTTAGAATTCCATCACTGACTCTGCTGTTATGAAAGCACCTGCTACAGTATAAGGTACCTGGAAGAACTAGGAACTGGGGGCAGCTGGGGCCCACCCTTTTTTTTCATGTGTGCTGCTAGCTGGTAGCTTGTCTGTGAAAAGAAACACTTGATAATTTGAATGTTATATGCCCTTGTTTCCTATCTCCCCTTGAATCTGAGTAATGAGCCAGACAGAATTATGTCATGAATCACTAGTGGGATTGCAGTGACCTACATCTACAGCATTACAAAAAAAGTGCTAGGAAAGTTTGAAGACTTAAGCACACTTGATGTTCTGTAAAGCTGGTGACATTATTAGGGAAAGAAAGGGAAGTGAAGAGATAAAAATGTAATGTTGAAACCTGTGAGCTAAGTCTACATAGTAAATAGAAATAGTGTAGAAAGAGTTTATTTGGAGAAAATACATAATTGAAAGTGTTTTGGGTTTTTTTCCTTAAAATTATTTATAGCACAATTTTGCATTTATTTTAATGTTTTATTATGTTTCCTGGGTATAGCAAATATTTATTGTACTGCGAAGACTCAAGGTATTCTCCCTTTGAGAATTTTGTTGGCAACAGGTGAAACATGCTGCAAGGCAGTTTAGATTTATACAAGGTATACCTTTAAGCTTTCCTCCAAAAGATGCAGTCCCATCCTTCACACATCTGTGGCAGCTTATTGCTGCTTCTTCACAGCTTCCTTGCTTATGCTAGAAAAGCTTTCACCACCTATGAAATGTGTATCAGTTCAGCACACTGATTTTTTTTTTTTTTTTTAAATGCCACTACAAGGCCCACAGTTCTTAGGAGCAGCACTGCAAACAACACTGTGGATATGGTGGTTAAATTGCCATAACAAGACTGATGAGACAACATCAGAGCCCATAGGTGATATAACACATGCAAGCATTCTATGAATGCTTCCAAATGTTATAAGAGTGTTTGTGGAGACCTGTGGGCTTCAACTGCCCTTAATCTTGAGTTGCAAGAAAAGCAAGATTGACATATGTGGTGCTCCATTGTTTACTGTTGGTAGATTACTTTGAGATTTGGGATTTTGTAGATGCTTAGTGCTCCAGATCATTGCATCACTCAGAAACACTCTTCTTGTCATACTGAAGTTTTACTTATTTAAGAATCTCCCACATGAGGAAATATAACGTTAGCCATGGAAATTGAAACTGCAAAGTTGAGCAAATGGGCCTCCAGGACAATGAATGTTCAAGTATCTTCTGATTTTGGTGGATTTTAGCCAGTAAATAGGTTATGCTCAGTTGTACTCTGAAATAAATATGCTATGACAATGATGAATTTAAGTGTACCTCAGTATCATGCTTAATTTCTTAAAAAATGTCAGTCTGAAGACTAATAAGTTGGTTACTCTCAGGTTAGTGATAAAGGAAGTTGTGTAATGCTGCTGAATGTGGTTCATCTCAGCTGTGAATGTACACATATAATGACATCTGGGTAACCCATTACCCTGCTACATGCAGAATATTAATCCAGATGGAAGTTGCTGCTGAAAATTTTAAAAGCAAAGGAATTGATTTACTCACTTTATGAAGGACTAAAGGTGTGAATGCTAATTATTTTAAAAATACGTTAAATAATCTCTAATTCCTATCAGGAGAAAAACCCTACATTTTAATTCTATTTTTTCTCTTTCACAGAATCACAAAATAAGTAAGATTGGAAGGGACCACAGTGGGTCCTCTGGTACAACTTCCTGGCTCAAGCAAGGTCTTTCACATCTATCTTTCAATGTTTAATAAATGGAAGACAATTTTAAGTTGAAAACGTTTTATTTTAAATTATTGACATGTAGCTGTCCTAAAAAGACCCTGATATAAAGACTAATGCTGCAATTTTCACAATTTTTAGGGGATTTACAAAAGCAGTTCCCATAATTTTTCACTTTTTCCTGTGGATTTCATGATTTCACAAAATGGCAATAAAGAAAATAGCAAATATATGGAGATTGCAGAATGAGCACACTTTGTAAGATTTTTTTTTAAAAAGTTCCAAAAGTACTGAGACATTTCATATTTTCTTCAACCTTTTAACCTTTTAAAGTTCCTTTAAAAATGTATCTTGAAATCCCTTAGGCATTTTCCACAATTCAATTTTTTAAGAAATAAAAAATATGTAAAACAAACCTAACTCTAACAGAAAAATAAACAAAATTATCCTTCTAAAAGCCTTCAGAAAACCTTCTTCCTACACATCAGAGCAATCACAGCAGTTTATATAATTCCTGTAATCACAACTTTTCATCTTCATATTAGCAAAGTGGAGTTGTACTACAGAATCAACCTTTATTTTGACAATCTTTTCAATATCCTTAAATCGCATTCAAATTAATAAAATTGCAATAATAGTTAGTATTCTAAATGTAGTAGTAGAAATAATTTCTTTATGAATCTATAACGTATCTAAAAAATTATTCCTGGCCACCTTTGAACACGTCTTTTAGGAATTCTTGTGTCTGACCACCAAAAAAAAATTGACCATACACCAGGAGTCAAATTATAGGCTATATATCAAAAACATAAATGTATAAATATGTTTTTGAAAGAGCTGTTCTATGCAATTAAGAAACAGTGCGTTATGTTTACAGGAAACATATGTTTCTGTTTTCTTCCATCACTCGGAGAAAAGTTTGGGAGATTCAGATAACAGCTCTTTATTCCCTTCAATGTATGGTTGAATGATTATTTGATGTCCTATTTCTTGCATACTTGTTCACTCAGAAAGGTTTGCTGCTTGCAACAATATGAGTAAGAGATGCGTTGTGGCTCACTGCCACAGATTCTTTCACTTTATCATAATATTAGCAAGGGCAAAAAAATGGGTTCTTTATTTCATGCTCCAATAAAAACAGCCTTGTGATGACAAGTATTTAAATTTAAAAAATGATGGCTTATTCTGTTGTAGTTCTTTGAAGGGAATTAAAACTTTTTGACAACTGCCTGTAACTAATTACCCCTACACTATTGCAAACCTCAATTTCATGGAAAAGTAGTCTGTAAAACATGCTTGCTTCACTGATCAATTTTTAACTTCTCTAGATGTTTTAGTCTGCTTAATATAACCTTGATTACATTATAAAATGTAAGATAGTCCATATGTATTGGTAACAAAATAGATATTGTTAATCACATAGTGAAATATTTACCCAACTTTTATTCTTTACTTGGTTACTTTGTGTTTTATTCAGAGGTTTTCTTCCTATAACAGGCATAACAGAAAGCTCTGTGTGTCTATCTTCAGTTCTTACTGCTTACAGCCTGGTGTATTATTTTAAAGCAGTTTGTTTTAGTTTGCTATGAGTTATTTCAGTCAGGAAGCTGTTGAATACTAGATTTATCCATTACCTCTGTGTCGTGGGTTTCTCTGATTAGGAGTTTTTTTTTCTCCTAAGAGGAAGATTGGCTTCTGTTGCAGGTTCTGGAAGTTTCCCTCCATCCTATAGAGCAGAGCCAATGAGGGCCAGCTCCAAGGAAAACTTCCTGCTTTTGAACCA
>JAWWTY010000037.1:40372077-40436769 GCA_035222235.1 Margarornis squamiger
CCCCCCCCCCCCCCCCCCCCCCCCCCCCCCCCCCCCCCCCCCCCCCCCCCCCCCGGGTGGTTGGTTGGTTTGGGTGTTGTTTTGTTTTCTTTGTTTTTACATTTACCACAATTACTACATTTACTAGATTATTAATTTATTCCCAGATTCAAATCCCCCCTGGATTTTCCTGTTCATGTGCCTGTGCATATCATTCTGCGCAAGAAAGACATATGCATTCCAAATAGTGAACTGGAAATGAAGAGATGGACTGCATGGAGAGTCTGCATTAATTACCCAATGTGTGGGCAGACAAGGAGACGACAGCGGGTTAGAGCCAACAATTTTAAAAGTACCTTATGGACTTAATTACTGAAGTTTGAAAAGTCTTCAAAAGCCAATTAGAACTGTTATTTGTAATAGCTAAAGCAATTAATATGGAAATATAGCAAGAATGAGCCTTTCAGTTTGAGAACCCTGAGGAATACTTTGTTACAGGTCTTTCAAATCACTTTCAGAAATTTGGAAGGAAAATTGAATGGGGATTTCCTGCTGTTGTGTAAGATAAACAGAACATTTTTCTGCATGAGTAACATACTGTAGTTGCAACACTCCACAGCGAAATCTCATATCTGAGTGAAACAAAAAGTTACAGGAAAGGTATAACTGAAGACTACTAATATTAGTCATGAGCTAAAGGCACATTTGAGAATCATTTACACTGGGAGATGATTATTGTATTTTAATAACTTTATTAAGGCTCTATCAGACAGACAAAGGCTCCAAAAGGGGGAAATACATAACAGAATGCTTAATTCCATCTACTAGATTTAGTAGAAGTGATAATGGAAGGATATGTTTTTGTTGTATCTAAGCACTAATGCAAAACATTTATTCCTTTGTCTACCGCAATATCACATTAAAAAAAAAAAAAAAAAAAAAAAAAAAAGTATGAAAAAGAATCTCATTACTATCTTTGTAACCTTGAATGCGTTCCAGATGATGTCTATTACACTGGCAGGTACAATGGCAGCAGAAATAGAACACTATTACCAGAAATGCAGAGCTCTCTCCATAGATGTTTCTATATTTTTTCAGATTAAAGTTAAGAAAATTCTTTAAAGAACTCTGTGAAAGACCTTCCAGCACTCTAATGAAAAACGAAGGCATGGTACAGAATGTATTTTTTCAGGTACCTCTTTCAGTCAATCTATTAGATGTATTGTCTGAATAAAATTCATCAGATTCTGTCAAACCTATGGAAGAAAAGGCAAAAGGTAACTTTTACTGTGGTCAGCCACTATTTTCCAGTATGATCCATAGGTTTCATTATTTACTGTCTCTACATGAGACAACAATGTGCATGCATATATCCAAAGAAACTCATAGAAATTGGATTAAAAAGTCTATCCTTCCTGAAAAAAAAAATCAAGATATAATCCATAGTCAATTTGATTCAGTGCAAACCTTGGGTTTCTATTAACTTGAATGTGTTTGGGCAAATGTCTTTGGTTTATCCAACTTAGAAAAATACCTTAGGATAAAAATGGTTCACATCATAATAATACTTTTCTGTACTTGTCTTATTGCTTCTTGGAAAATTTCCTCTTTTAAGGTTGCAGTATATTAGTAATCTTGGAGATGCAGTTTAGACTTTAGATATAGTTTTCATTCTTTGCATGATCTTCAGAGTTAGCCAGTTAGTAGCATCAAACAGAACTGTTGTAACAGTGTAACAGGGAAGATTAGCTCTTTTCAGCACTAAAAAGCATGTACAAAATATCCTTGTAAAATAAATATTAAACGTTTTCCATAAATATGTACATACACAGGTTTTCATGGTGTCACAGCATGTTTGAGAACTAAAAAATCAAATTTGGATCTAAAAAGTCATTTCCCCAACACTGTTTCAAATGCTGGCAAACCCTACATTTAATCTTTCCCTCATTTTTTGGCATACAGCCTAATGTTCTGTTTAACTTTTTTTGTGAGAAAAAATATCTTTAGGCAGACTGTGAGGTGGCCAATACAGGCATTATACCAGGGTTTATATCAGTTGAATATTTGGCCCATTTTTCTGTGTTCTGCTGTGTTTTATTGATTGCTTTAGCAATGTTTCCTTGTATTCTACTGACCACCTTTGCTTAACCATCACCATTCAAAGCATACAGATAGCAATATAGAATTCTCTAGATAATAATAATAATAATAATAATAATAATAATAATAATAATAATAATTTCTTTTAGCTTCCTAAGTTCTTCATCTGTCTAGTTCAGTGTTCTGTTTGGATGCAGAACTTTGTGACAGCTTTATTAGATTTGTTCCCTGCTGGTGGAACAATCAAGTAGTAACTGGACTAATAATGCTAGGTGTGACCTGACTATCTGTGCACACCTGGGATGAGAAATCCTCACTACAATGCTCTATTTTTACAAGCCATGCTAAATTCAGGGATTGGAAGTTCCAGTGTAAATCACATTCTGTGAGGGATACAATTTTCATGGGAGATGTGCATTTGAGTGTCTTGATCCTGAGGAAAGAAACCTACAGCAAGAGAAAAAAAAATCTAAAGACCAAATTATGAGGTAAACCCAAAGAACACCATATTTTATTTGGAAGTTAAAGAAAGAACCGACTCCCCATTTGGTTCTTAAAAGAGTGAGCTTAGGTGCTTAACTAAAAAGGATTCTGTAGTTTTTACGCTATATGAAGAGAAGCTTTAAAGTAGGTACAGTCTTTCATACTCCTCTCTCAGTAGTTTTGATTGGTTGCCTTGTGATGTTTACCCAGTATGCTGGCACTCATATATTCCATTAATTATGAATTAACTGTCTTCATTTACTGCATAGCTAGGTTAGTAGATCTCCTCAGGGTTATGCATTCTTCCAACTATGTCCCATCATCAATCTGTTTGCAATATGGATTCCATGTTTACCTTTCTAATATTGATGGGAGGAGGAACAAGGTCTTAGTATGTTCAAAAGTATAGTGATTTCTGATAGTGAAATAAGTTCATTTCTTGGCTTTTCTGTGCTGTCTCTGTACTATCATTCAATGGTCCTACATATCTGCTGTAAAAATAAACCAGATGCTGAATGGATTCAGGTTAAAAACAAACCTCAAAAAAGGGTTATTTTTTAGTAGAATTATTCCATTTGAACTCAAACTCCATGAAATACTGTAATGGTGTAAGTGATGGCAAAGAAGAATGAAAAGCCAAGGGGAAGGAAAGAGGTGGGAGCTTTTCACCTGGAATTGCAGCCAAAATAAATTATTTGACAGAAATTTGGAATATTTTTTATTATTTTTTTTTTCTCCAAAGGGTCTGTGTTATAGGAATTCAATCTGTGATCCTTGTTCTTCACTAGCAATGATTTAATGTACATCTGCAGAAGATCTTGATATAATTAAACCTCTAACTGTCCTCTGGTGCATGAAATCCAATTCCTATTTAGATGAATTTGCACTTTTTTTACAAACATTTCAGATGCATACTAAAGCCCCTTTTGTCATCTCTAATGATTTACATGATTCAGCTTGTAGCATGTGGAAATAAATAATTGAACAGTTGTGGGCATTTGGAATTACTCTTCCAATATCTTTTAGAATCATAAAATCTTTTAATTCTGGCTAAATTCCATGAGATGGTCAGCCAGTTTGCAAATCTTAAACATTCTTTTTTTCCAAAATTATATAACTTGGAAAATCTTATTGTATTGTTCTAAACTGGTGCAGCAAATAATTGTCTGAATCATTGCACAGACATAATTACATATGAAAAATAAGCTAACAAGGTTTTTGAAACTCTTTATGTTCTGAAATTATTTTGTCTGAAAGAGCATCAGTAACAGGCCATAAAATCCAAACAGGATGCATGTCCTATTGATATAGATTTCAAACAGGCATTTTGAGAAGGAAAAGTCTGGATGCAGTTTAAGGGAAAGACTACTCTGAAGTCCTATATTATATGTTCTCACTAAGAATATCTGGACCGTCCCACTGTGTATCCTATCATTATAGAGTTTATTTGTCCTATATTTGGCTCAACATTTATTTCTGGCACTTCTGGTCTTGGTTATGCAATAAAATATGCTGTCATAATATGGTAAGATCTTACAACAGAAGCTGCACCTGGGGTTTCAAGAAGTCTCAGTGGTGGGTATTGTAACATAGTTTTATGTTTATAAGCTGTAGCTCAATCTAATGTTTCTAGATGAGAGAAGCTAGAATATGCCAGACAAGCTTTATTGATGGAATGGAAACAGTTCAAGCTGCTTGTTTTCCACAACAATGTTACATTATAGATTTCTTCACCATGTTTATCTTAATTACCAAATTAACCTTGCCTCCTTTAAACCATCTCTAATACTCTGTCTGAAGGCCTTGTTCTTCACTGATGGGCTGGTGGAGCAGTTTAGTCATAATGCCTCCTGTGGAAGAAGGTAGCAAAAAATCACTTTGGAAGAATACAGATATTTTCACATTTTGAAGTCAATATGAAAAATCTTATAGTTTTGGCACACCTCACAGTAAATGACATTCTGAAGAAAGAAGTTTCCACCTGTATTTACTGCAAAAATTGAAACATGCAAGTCTAGCCAGGCTGCCAAAACGTATATAGATTAGAGGTATAAGCCAATTTTTTGGCAATTCATTGCACCTATTGTACAGTGTTTTTAGGCTATAATATTAAAACTAAAATTCTTTATTTTGATGCCTAAAGGTTTGGTGTGTATTTTGTAGATTTTTAGAGTTTTAGAATATAGGTTTTCTTACTCACATACTAAGTGGTGTTAGAAGTTACTAAAGTGATTTTCTCACATATTCTCGGGTTTTCTGAAGGTCACAATGTTATGCAGAGACACCTGCAAGATAACTTGAAGAAAAAAGAATACAAGGACCCTGAAACCCTTGGAGGTGGTCCAGGGGGCATAGCCTAGGACCCTGATGGGTGGACCACCAAGAGAAATGAAAACTATGATTGGTAATAGATATCTAATATGTTAACTGTTGGGAAGATTATAAAAATGGTAACTTTATGGGGGGGGAGGGTTCTTTGAGGATTGTTGGATGCAGATCGAAATCCTTGAAGAATCAACAGATGTTTTGTAGGCCCTAGTGGAGGCCCAAAGCCTCCAAACTCTCAAGAAAGATATTATTTATCTTTCTCCATTAATGTTTTCTCTGAGTGCCTATCTTCCAGGATTTTAGGCATCAATTTCATGAATAGTCTTAGATTGGTTGATTAAAACTCCATCCAATCTGGCCATGAACATTTCCAGGGATGGACATCCAGTGTTTCTCAGAGCAACCTGTTCCATTGACTTACCACCCTCAGAGTCAAGAATTTTGCCCTCATATCTAATCTAATTCTCTGCTCTTCCACTTTAAAAGTATTCCACTTGTTCTGTAATCATCTGTCTATGTAAAAAGTAACCTTCCCTCTTCTTTATATTTTATAAAGAAGATATATATTTTATATTTATTTATATCTGTTAATATTTTTGATAAAATAATCCCCTTTATAGTAAATTCATATTATATGAGTTTTGCTGAAATTTGCAAATTTAATTATTTATGATTTTTATAGATCAGATCCTGATCATTGCCTTATAAGGAATATGGAAGTACTTGAGACAAGGAGTTTTTTCAACAGTATTATGAACATTTACAAATTATTTAAATTATTTAAAACTTCTGGTACATGAATCTTTTCTAGTTTAAAATATCTGCTTTGCTATTTGTCTTCTGGAACAGAAGACAATAACTGTGGATGTAAAAAATTGTCAGACATGAAGAAAAGCTCTAAGAAGATATTCTTCAGTCTCCAAGCCACAAAATATATCTATATGAACTGCAATAAAGGTATTCTTTGATATAATAAGCTCCCGGTCCCCAATCTTTAAATTAGAATGTGTGCAACTGAAAACCAAAACAAAGCATGTGAACTACAGGGATTGCTTTCTTTTATATTGTTTCTGTGACTTAGTGACCACTACATTGTATTTTGAAATAAATCAACTGTTGTCTTTCAGAGGGCATTTAAATAAATAAATGTGAAGCAATATAAAATGAGAAGATGGATTAGGCTCTAAGCCTTATGAGCAATCAGCCTAAACCCTGAAGCCTGAAATGTGATTACTCACATCATTGTCTAAGTTTGCATAGCAACAAATTTTAATAATTATTTTAAAACTATCCAGTCTTTTGTTAAATCTAGCCACCTAGATGACCTCCCATAGAAAGTTTTCTCCACATGTTGATTATACTCTTGCTTAGGAAAGATCACCTTTTTTCATATTAAATTTACAGTTGTTTAATTGTATCACATCCCCTTCTTTCCTATGATACACTCAAATTTGCTCTCATTAAATTTAACGGATCCTTTGCCTTTGAGAGTACCATTTGTAAGTGTTATGCATTTATTTCTAGCTGCTTAGCCTGAAATTGCATATGAATTTGTCTAGTACAAAGAAAGCTCATTTTTCTGAGTTTGAGTCACAGATTATTGAAATGATTGATTTCAGCGGGGCCTGGATTATATCCTTTTTCAGGGAATATTCAAGAAAACTTCACATAAACATACTTAGCTACCCCTTTTCTATCTCAGCTAAGGTGACATACTGGGGAGTTACAAATTTAAAACTGACTGACAAACAGTAGTTTCAAAATTCAAAAACTCAGATACAGAAAAAAATTTTTCTTTGTTCTGAAAACAGCCAAAAATAAAAACAATATGGAAAAGTTATTGAATCAGTTCATGGATGTGAGATAAAAAAAATCAAAGGTGGTTTTGTGATCGTTTGATATCTCAGTTCTTTGCTTCATAGAACAAATTATAATATTTTTATCCTCCTTAGTACGCTCAGTAAACTCAACCACGTTAAATCTATTTCTGTCCTTACTTGAAGAAAAGGAAATAGCCAGATCCTGTTAGTCACCTAGCTAACATCAAGCTGAGCATGACTGAGTGCCTCCACAGTGAACCAGAGTAATGTGACCACAACTAAATCATTCATATACTCTTTATTTCTGTCTTAATGAATGACATTTATTTCAGTGACACAGGGAATAAAATCAGTTTTCTGGTTAAAAAGGGCTGACATGAGCAAGTAGAACTGAAATCTAGATAGACAGGGATAAGGACTGGACCCATGAATGAGAACTCCCACCAAATTTGGTAGGATCCTGCCAGTGCAAAGGTAGTACATTTTACAAAATAAGCTTTCTGTGTTGGTGCTGAGTTTTAAATGATTCTTTATGCAGGAGATTTGCAGAAATACTGTTGAAGTGAGAACTTTATTCCTACCAGTTCAATCACGCTGTAAAAGTGACTGTCCCAAAGCATACTCTTAGTCTGTGACAAGTGAACCACAACGTGATCCAATTTGACTTTCTTTCACTAAAGAAAACTAATTTTTATGACCTTGAAACTGTTGACTGCTAGGCTGTAATGTCCTAACAATATCTTTTCATCTTTGAGATGAAATTAAAAATAATTACCTAAATAATAAGAAAGGTACAGACCTGAAATAAGTAACTGTATTCTTTTTCTCTTCCTATCTCTTGTTTATTCTTTGTCTTTATATCAACATATTTAGTTATTCATCTTATATAAATATAGCTACACCTGGACAGAGCTGTAAGTAATTGCTGTAGTTGATGCCAGTCTCTTGGACCCTTGGCTGAGAAATTAGATTACTATGAAGCTTTCTCTGTGGAAGTCCAATGGACTGCTAGACAGTCAGCTTGTGTGAGGGAAAACTGTTCCACCTCAACATGAGATTTGGACAAATCTAAGATACATGCCCAGACCAGGGAACTCAAAATTAATAAGCTTACTGGATTTACCAAAGCAGAGTTCAACTGTTTAGATATAAATTAATGATAATGAAAACATTTCAATATTCAAAACGCCATAATTGGCTTTAAGGCTGATGTTACTTTGCAGAAGTAATAAAACCATGATATTTTGAAGACTTTATTGCTTGACTCAGATTGTGAAAACGCAGGGGATCAACTGCTTGTTTATTTGAAGAGCTGGTCCACAGTGGGGTGCTAAAAATGCGCAACTTGTGCCCCGAATGATTTTGAAAATGCAACCTTCACCCATGAAACAGCTTGTGAAGGTGAATTTCACCTTCCATGGAACAAATTATTTCTGTAGGTTTCTAGGTCAATAAACTTTCCTGAACATTTTTACATCCAGGCTATGGAGACTAAGGAATGCTTTTAGCTGTGTAGTGGTGAAATCTGGTTGTTTCCACCCAGTGTTCCAGCACTCTGAATTTAACCCATGTCCTCTGTAGTCACTGTGAATTTACATTAGTTGAGTATTACCCTTAAGACTATCAAAGATTCAATAAATTCCTTTCCTATGTGATTAAAATCTCACTGACTGTTAACTACATAAGATAACTTTGAGCTTAAAGAAGGAAGAAACAAAATGAAGGCTTCTAATTGTTCTGGGAAAGGTTAGATTTGAAGTTAATGATTCATTGTTCACAACCTTTTTCTTTCATAAAACCTATTGTTCAGGAATTAATATGCCCAGCCTTACTAGGATGCCTGATGAAACCTGTGATTCTTGGTGGTGTTTTGCATTCTCATATTGGCAAGGAATCATTATACATAAATTTCTAAACCTTGAGAGAATACAGATGAGTTTATGACAAATGTGTTTTCTTTTTAATTTAAAAATATTCCTACTAATACCTTTTCTAACAGACTCACATATACTCTTTTTCTTTTTGTTGATACAATACACAATAAAAAACTCAATAAACTAAATCCTTCCCCTTTTTAAGGGGAAAAATGGATGATAGTCTTCCAAATACTGCCCTGAAAAGCGAGTGAATTGGGTAGTTCTAATGGAGTTTACTTGTCACAGCAAAATTTCTAATTCCTCTTCAGTAACCTGTAGCTACGGTTATCTTTCCAAGTGCCAAACTAAGACCAAGCATGTTGACTTGTCATTTAGGTGCTGAATCTTGAGAATTTTCCTCTATGAGTATCATACTCTGGAAAACTGCATTTCAAGAGCACATCAGAAAGTCTAGCCAGCCAAAATGGAAAATAAAGTGAGCGAATGGAATTCGTTCATCCATAGACTAGCTAGCTTTACTTGATTCCTTTTCTGATAAGTGCAGACATTCACAATTTGTTACCTACAAAATACTGTGAATCTGAATGACCCCAAAGTATTCTTGCTTTTTTTTTTAAGAAACATTCAGAAGAAAGCCGTGATCAAAATAAAGGAGATGCTTGATTATATTTCTCTCTCTCTCTCATGTTATTTTGTGTGTAATTATTAATGAGTGTATTTATATGTTATATACAATTATATTATTTGGTCTTTAAGTTATAGATAGTAGATTATAGAATATTTCAGGAAGAACTTAGTATTTCCTTTCACCTATGTATATTGAAAATTATGATATTAATGTTATATAGCTTAGAATGATTAACTATAAAAACACAGGATTGGGAAAATAGAGTTAAGTAGTTCTATCAAAATACCACACATATTCTTACTTCCCATAATCTGTTCATTTTTCTTTCATGTTATTGACAACCTGTCATAACATGAGGCAATACACCTAGTGAGTAATTGAGAAAAAATATGCTGTTGAAAAAATTGCTGTTGAAAATTAATCACTGCTGGGAAGTCGTGTTCTCAAAGACCATAGTTTTAGCTAGCCCAAATTCAGAATTGAGCACCCATGGTATTTTCCAGTACATTTGACTGAATCCTTTATGTTTTGACACACTATCTTTTAAACCAAGGTCTGCATGGACTGCATGCATAAGAGTTTCAAAGCCATCCTTCAGGCTTTAGTTACCTATGCCAAAGGCTTAAAACCCCTGGGCACTGATTGAACAAATAGTCTTTAGTATTCTAATGATTTCTGACTAAACAGAGTCTACCACCCTCCTGAGTCTGGAAGCACACTTTATACTTTCATAACCTTGTGGGTCCACAGCTCAATAAAACCTGGATATACGATATTCTGGTACACACATTCAGGGTAGCCTGAGCAGTACAGAAATTGAGAAGAGTAAAGCAAGTATATTCATAAGCGAGCAAGTATATAAGGGCATAGTATATTCATAGACAAGTACAACTACATTCATAAACACTGAAGTGCTATTTGACTCCTGAAAGTCCATGTAAGCAGGTTCATGGGGTTCCATACCTACTACCTCTCAATGATTTCCAGATTTTTTTTGTGAATGTAGTGTAGACGGTATGTAAAGTGAAGTCCTGCTACAATCAGTTTTGTTTTACCTTGGATACTCCTAGAATGCCTCATAACAATATGATACTCACTGAAAACTTAGGTGATACATTGGTAATTTATAAGAATCTAACTTTACAGGCAGAAGACTGCTGAATGATAAGAATAATGGTCACAAGTTCAACCAGAAATGTTGAAAAGAAATGGAAAAACACTGCTTCTTGAATCAAAAAAGAAAAAAAGAAAATAACACAGCAAAGAACACAGCCAGTGTTCAAATTTTAATAGAATGAATGCTTTGCAATATGTTATAGAAGGCACCAACCACATGCTGAAAAACCAAAATTACTGGTTTATTAATACATAATGTTAGAAAAATTATTAGTCTAATATTGACCATCTTGAGAGTACACCATGATTTTCAGGAGAAATAACTCCCACATCTTGAGTGAATAAAGCTGTCTAACTAGAACCTAGACAGCAAACTGATGAATCAAACTATGATAATGTGATAAATTCCATTCTTTTCTTATTCATACTGGATTAACACAAATAAAGAAGATTTAGGCCTTTTTTGTTCACAGTTGGAGATATATCCTTTCTTACTTTATTTCATATCAGAAACAAGTTTTATTATCCATTGCAAGATGTTTCAAATACATAGAATGAAACAGGTCAGAGCACATGAATTATGCTTACAGTATTCAGTCAGTCTACCCAGAGATCACAAGAAGATCCAAAAGCTCTATTAATATGACCCTACCAAAATCCATGAAATATCACATCTTAATAATATATCTACAGTTTTGAAGGAAGGAAAACTACAGGCAATCTCCAAACAGCAATCTTTGGCCCAAAAAACACCCTTCTAAAGAGGATATTCCCAACTGACTTGAAATCTATTTCTGCAAGCAGGCTGGCAAGTGACAGATTGTCATTTGAACAAAGGAAGGTAAAAAGTCCTGCACCTGGGGTGGAACAGCCTCAGACATCTGGTGTTGTAGTACATCTGGAAAGCAAACTGACAGAAAAGAACCTGAGGATTCCAATGGACACTAAATTGAACATGAGCCAGAAATGTACCCTTGAGGGAAAAAAAAAAAGGCAAGCTCTGTTGCAGACTGCTTTAGACAAAGCATGGCTGGCAGATCAAGGACACTTGATCTATTCAGCAGTTATGAACCACAACTTGAGCACTGCATCCAGTTCTGGACTCCCCAGTATGGGAGGTACAGATATACTGGATACAGTCCAGTGAAGGGTAACAAAGATGTCTCCTTACAAGGAAAGGCTGAGAGAGGTGGGACTGTTTAGTTTAGAGGAGACTCAGGGTGAATCTTATCAATGTGTATAAATACATTTTGGAGGGCATCAAGAAGATGGAGCCAGGCTCTTTTTAGTGGTGTCCAGTAACAGGACAAGAGGCCATGGTGTGCTGGTTTGGCCCTGGCTGAATGCCTGATGAAAATGAAACACAAGAGTTTCCCTGTGAACATGAGAAAACACTACTGTGAGGGTGACTAAGAACTGGCCCAGGCTGCCCAGAGTGTTTGTGGAGTCTCCATCCTTGGAGATAATTCAAAAGCCGTCTGGAGATAGTCCTAGATGTTTCTGCTTGGGTAGGAGGATTAGACAAGATGACCTTCAGAGATCTCTTCCAACCTTAACTATTCTGTGATTCTTAAAGACGACACTGTTACTTAAGCTATTTATGATAATTTCCCAAAAGGGTTTAGTTGAATGTCTCTAATATTTAGTCAGGTATAAAGTGCAAACTTTCTCTTAGTTCATGCTTATGTAGTTCAGATAATGTGCTTTCCTTCTATATGTCTCATAATTTATATGTAAATTACGGAAGTCACTAAGACTGATTTTACCAGGAACAGTACTGTTACTCATGTAAATTATCCTCATGGAAAATAAAAAATTACACAAGTGTTTAGTCTTTAAGAAGCTATTCAGAATAGGTTGTCTTCCATTAAGTTTATGAGAGTCACAGATAAAAGCTTGCTATACAGTATCTATCTGTGTACTTTCCATCAAAGACAGCAGCTCATTTATCTTATTTTTTTTTGCATTTTAGTTTGCTATAGTAAGTTTCTCAGACATCTGCTAGTGTAGTGCAATGATATTCCTCCAACCTGGCTATAAAAACTGTCCATTTGAAAAAGAAAAAAAAAAAAGAAAATATATATATATATATATTTTTTAACACCTACCTGTAACAAAGAAAAAATTATTTACCCAAGTGAGATGTGAAAATACTGGCTTAATTATTTCCAGGTCTTCACATTTGGCAACTATAAGCATGAACACTCATCTGTTTTAAAGCCTTAAATATTAAGCAGCAGATGAAATTCTTACAGCAACCAAACTTCTGTTAAATTCTGGCTTTTCCAAAATTCTAAAAATAATTTTATTTTTTCATATTGTTGAAATGGATTTGAAGTTTCCTTTTTTTTTTTGCCTCTTTCATATTTTCTGCTTTTAGTCTGTGAAACATTTGTATGTTGTTAACATTGCAGCAACAACCCGTGGTTTTAAGCCAGGATTTTTGATATCCAGGAAGACAAGAATATTTGGCAAAGAATTGCTCTTAAGACTAAATTGTTTGAGACTGTCCAGTTCAAACCTTTTCTGTATATGATGGAAATCCATCATTTTAGTTGCACTTATTTACTTCCAGGATAGACTTCCATGGTTTCTTATCATGAAATGCTTTGGAATTCACACTTTCTTTTGTTTACAAACTAAGAGAGCTGGAGTAACTTAAATCCCCCAAATTCTAGGGATGATAGTTAAGAATAGAAGGAGATTATTTAGACTTGGATCTTTCTGCCTTGTTTTGATTTTTCTATTCCTCTTCCCATCAATTTATTTAATACATCCACTGATTACTACTAGCTAATTAATATAACCATATAATTAGTAAATTTCATTATGAGAATGTACATTATCTACTTTGAAAAGATTACAGCCACACAACCCTCGTTTGATTAAAAACATCTTCATCCTCTAAATGTCTTCATTTCCATGAATGTAAAGTTTTGGCACTGTCAAAATAACAAAGCATTAATGTTAATGCCCCATTTCCTTATGATGTTGCTTGTTTTTTCATTTCAGAAGACCCATGAATCACTCATATCCTCCATATGAAAACCTCCTTTGAAATCAAAGGAAGAGTCACTCTATTTTGACTTTAAAGAGAAATTTAGATCCTAGTCAGCACAAAGCTATTTCCTGAAAGATTCCACGATTACTGGAGGTGAAGTGACCCTGTATTGGGTTTTGAGGCAATATTTGGAGGATTTATCCACCAATTAAATACACTGAAGCATGCATGTTTGCCTTTTCAGACAATACAGTTATTATCATACCATTTTATACGTTTAGCTAATTGAATAAGATTCAGTCTTTTGGAAGACTGAAGTGCTTATACTGCATTATTTGTTTATACAAAATGTGTTGCTACCCTATTCTGTGGTTCATAGAACAGTTTCCCATATCTTTGAAAACATGTCTGACCAATGACAGACCAGTGTTAGGCTAGAGAAAGAAGAAGATGGGCTACTGATCATATATATATGTCGAACTGAATGAGCAGATGCTTTATCATCAGAAGGAGATGAACCTATTTTATAAACCTGTGCCAAATGATCTAGAACACAGAACTTGGACTTCATTGTATTTTTATATTCATATATTAAGTATACAGTTCGTGTTTGCCAATGTAGTGGCAAAGGGGAAGAGTCAAGATTTCATGGGATTGGACTCCTGAATATATATATATATATATATATTCTACTGAAATACAGAGAAGTCCCAAGTATTACGCTCCACAACACAGCAGGTTCATTGAATAAGCACAGTGATTCATATCATTGAAGGACATGGCCAGAGCAATGAAATATTTACATTTGGATTAATACATTTATTAAATTGTAGAGTGACCAAAGACCTGAAAAAACCCAAAGATTGGCACATATATTGGAGAAAAGCAGAAATATTATACTTGTCTGTGGAATTCCGCTTGAACACTCTGTGTTCCTACAAGTGAAAACTTTGCACCAGAAATTTGTTGTGCAAGACCAAAAGATGAACAGATTTGCAGTCACACTTGGACTAAGAGAAATCACACTATATTCTCATATTAGTGCCTGAGGTAGGAAGCAGGCCCTGTTTTAGAAATTGAACAATTCCTTCTTTGCTTAGGTTTTTATTTTTTTATTTTGTCTTCCTGTGTAATGCATGCCAGTTTCTTGTTTGTTATTTTTATTTTTTTAAACCATCCATACTTCTTTCATTTTACAATTCTGTTAAGACATTGTATTTCTCACTCTTAACTTCACAACAAAAATGGCTAAAGTTTTATTGAATACCTCTCTTATAAGTTCAGTTGTTCTCTGGTATTGAGAGGTTAAAATTACTAATGACACATTTCTCTTTTTTATGCCAAGACAATGCAGTTTACAGAGACATATTTCTTGTTTTCTTAATTTTCTGTTGGATTTGCTTAACTGGGGATTGAAATGGTTTGGTTTTCACTTTAAGCCATTTTATCTTATAAGTGGACTGAGAAGTCTCTATTAACAACAGTTTTTTCCCCATCTAGATACACACTATGATTAGATTTCCTCTTACTAATGTTAGGATAAAGAAATTTAGGTCCTTAGGTCTTTCCTGTAATGCATATTTTCCAGGTTTTTAGTCAATCTCATGCTTCTACTTTGAACTCTCTCCAGCCAATCAACATCTTTCTAGACCTCCAAAAGGGGGATAAAACTTCACAATTGCAGTTGCATGATTGCCAAATACAAAGGTAATGTATCCTTCCCAATTGATAGTCCTCTGTTTAAACAGCCCTTTCAGTTACAGAGCTGTAGTGAGAGCTCATGTGAGAGCTTATTATCTACCATGGCTTTTCTAATCCCTGGCAGAACCATCACCTTCCTGGACAGATTTCTTACTTTACAGCTCATCATATTAAAACAGAAGTTATATATTTATGCCTACATTATCAAGCTGTCTGGATTACTCTTGTTTGTGGTTTTTTTCCCCTCCTCTTTCTTCCTCTTTAGCTGCTTCTTTTGTCATCCATTAGTCATCTATTAACTTTAGCAATATATCAAGTTCTCCTCCAGTAAAAGAATTAAACAACTGAATATATAAATGGACTCACAGAAACTGCACCTGTTTCAGGGTGATTCCTTATTAACAATTATTTTTTTAAACATAGTCAGTTTATAGTACTTTTAATATACCCCATGTCGGTTTTGTATCAAATGACATAATTATGGAAAAAGCACAGGATATGAGTTATATAGGAAGGAGAATGCAATTTTTTTGTCTGTTTTTTGCCACACATAGAGCATTTGTTACTGTTCATCAATTAGTCAAAGAAGCACCTGGGAAAAATTACCCAAAGTCACACCATGTGTGGCAGACAGATTTCTGCTCCTAGTTCATTTGTGGCTTAAAGATTTGTGATAACAGTTTTACATGACCCAGGGTGAACCTCCATTAACTGATTTCCTGGAGGAGTAATTAAAAGGAAATGATTTGCTTTTCTGGTCTCTGCTTGGAGTTTACCTTAAGTCTCAAAGGTGAAATGAATAAAAGTGGAGGAAAAATACGCAAAGCTAAAAATAACACAGAATCACACAATTTCTTTAGTATTTGGTGTGTATGTAATTTTATGAGATGGAATTAAGTAGTACCATAGTTAAACTTATTCAAATCCCATTGGAATATTTGGCAAAGAGAACAAAACAGTTTCTAATTCTAGTATATTTTTTTTTCAGTTCTTGACCTTCCAACTTAACATGAAGAGCCCCTTTGTTTTGAAGTAAAACACTACTATGACTTTAAAGATTCCTTCTTTTTATGGCACCTTCACTCTAACAGAGCTCATTCTGGTTTCCAGAAACAGTGTGATTACATTACCATTCTCTAGACTTTTTACTGGATTTTGGAAAATTATTTTTATTTGCTTTCATTTATCTGGTGCACCTCACTTGCTCCATCGGCTCCAGTGAGAGGAGAATTGTACTCTATATATGTGCTGTGTGTTTCCCTTCTCCCATGTTCTGAGCTCTGCCTATGGTCTATTATCTGGAGAGAAACTTAAGAAGCTATATCATAGTTCAGGAAGCAGGAACTGGCTTTTGATAAAAGGCTTCCTTTTTCTCCTCCGCAATACATCTGGGGCCTTTCACAGTTCATTACTGTAATATCAGCTTAATGCAGTATTGACACACAACTGAGAACTTTAACAACATTTTAACACTGAGAAGAAAAATTTGCCAACTGCAGGGATATTAATTAGCAAAAGGTGGCCTGCTTTGGTTAATCACTAGTCCAAAAGTTCCCTAAGCTTGTTGCTTTGTTTCAACTTTTTTTTTTTTTTTTTTTTTTTTTTTTTTTTTTTTTTTTTTTTTGTGGAGGTTTGCTTAGAAAATTATTCAAAAGCCAGAGAAGCAGCTTGCCAGAAATATGTGCTACTGCAGACCAGTTTTTGCCTGAAACTCCCAGAGGATCATATGGGCACAAATTCCACAAGGCTGAAGAGTTCTTTCATATTTATTTTGCCACACAAACATGAATGTACTTACAAGGGAAGGTTCAAACTGCTGATTTTAATTTTAGCAAGAAAGTTTTCTATTCACATAGATATAGTACCTTAATATAGATTAAATGTAGAAAAGTATGATGTCAAAAAATGAGGGGAGTAAAGAAGAAAATCTAATTTTTACATTACATTATCAGTGTTTTTGCACTTCCACTTTTTTCTAAAGAGTTGGAAGTATAGGGGATTTTGTTTTGTTTTGGTTTTGGTTTTTTTTTTTTTTTTTTTTTTGTTGTTGTTGTTTTTGGTTTTGTTTTGTTTTGTTTTTTTTGTTTTTGGCCAAATTATAGAAAATGGGCCTAATACTATTAAAAATACTATTAAAAAAATTGGGTTAAAAATATTACAAAATGAAGCTAAAATTTGTGATCAGGTTATCAGCCTTCCCATTGCTGTTTGAGACTATGCCATTTAACTTCTTTCTAAAACATGCAAATCTGTGGATTTCTGTGTATCACCCTCACTCAGGATTGATTATAAACAATATTCTACATCATACAATTCAGTTATGAGTCCCTGGGACTAGAGAATAATTTTTACCTTAATAGGATATATAAGCATAAATATGTTTTGGAGGCTGGGGGGGAAAAAAAAAATCATGCCTGAAATAAAAACCAAATAATTTAAATACGTCCAGGTAAGTATTACTACATAATATATAAAGAGTTCATTAATGTTAGAACCAATGTAAAGTGTATAAAATTAAGTATTAGCAAAAGGAATAAGGGTTTCAATGCAGAAGGCAGTAAACCCAGGCTTAATATCACAAATATTACTTAATATGTAGAAATGGACTACAAAGTAAGACAGAGAAATGAATGGAAATTATACCATTAGAAAATATACATTCTAGAATAATAATGAATCAGCAGCAGATTGGAAGATTAGTTGTATCAAATTCAGCTCCAAGTCTACTTCAAAGACACTACACATATGTAATGTTAAGTATGTGTTATATTAAGTGTACATTCAAGTGCTTTGTTGAATCAGATCAGATTGTTCAGTCTATGCAGGCTTAAGTCTTGCCTCATTAAAAGGGACATTACTTATTAGTTTGTAAAGGGCTATTGGATGTCAACGGGGGGAGTATTTTTCTGCCATGGTTGTCTCTCTAGTATGGACAGGGAGTAGAGAAAAAGAAGAAATATCACTGTAAACTGTTAAGTCACATGTGTTGCCATGCAGTGCCAAGATTCATTGCAAGGGCAAAAATTTTGCATGACTGTACAGAGTCATTAGGAACTTCAAAAATAAGCTGAGATTCTCTGTGTGCTTATTATTAATTCTTCTATCAAAATTTTTATTTTGGACAATTAAACCGGAAAGGTCATGTCCCAGCTTTACAAACACTTGCATTTTATAAGGTATTTAACAACAGAAAAGGTAGTCTTAAAATGTCATATGAAAAGATCGGTTGTATTTATGGGTTCTGAAACACACCTTTACTCTGCACTACATTTTTCATTGTTTATTGCAGAATTACTATGTGGCTGACATAGCATATGAGAGTAGATTAGTTTTCCTTCTTACTTCAGATTAAATGTCAGGTCTTACTGGATGCAGAATTCTTATTTCTTTGAGGTCGTCCTTCTAGCCTGTTATAACCAGTTTGTGCAGCTGAATGAACAGGTTCTGATTTTCAGATATTTGGGAACCTATGCAATAACACGTTTCATATACTTCAGCTTCTGTTTCTCCCTTTGTAATAATCAATAGTGAGTTATGCCTGCTACAGAAGGAAAGACTGGATGTGTTAAGGAAAGGGACAGTGAAGCTGTTTGTTGGAACTTTCTTTGCCTGTCTAAGCAAAACAGGTATGTAATGCACTAGGAGGATCTTCCATGTCATCAAGCTTTTAAACTGTAAATCCTGGTTTTTGGCTTCTTTTACAGTACAATCTTTAAGGGACTAGTTTCTTTTTATTGCCATTGACTTGTCTTATGTCAAGAAACCAACCACTCAAAGAGCAGGACATAGTAAACACAAAAACAAATTTCACAGAACTCACATGGTCTTTGAAAATGCAAGAAGTGTTATATTTCTTCCCCCAAGTTTGGATGCCTGAGTGCATGAAAACTAAAGCTTTTCTTATCTCAGACTTTGGTTCATATCTCTGAGGTGTAATTTGTGGTTTACAGAGTCTCTAAAGGATTTTATTTCACATCTGTGGTTGAGAAAAAACAGAATTTAACTGAACTGCTAGTGATAGAGAAAGTGATCATTCTATATTAGGTCAAGATTATCAGAGAGGTATTCATTGGAGCCCCAGATGAGCAAAGAGTTTAAGCTTGTACATAAGTGCATCACTGTTCTGCAAAGCACTCACTGTGGCATTTAGACATATGTCTAAAGTTAAAAAGCTTAAGTACTTTATTGAATGTATCATGCTTACTAAATCAATGGCTGTGTTGTCTGAAATGGTTTGCACCTCAGACATTTTTGAAAAGTAATGCCAGCCTTTCTAGTTCATTTCCCCACCACTGTGTGGGCTGCAAAATTATTAATGCAGCAATTCTTTATTCTTAAAAAGGCTCTTTCTTTCTTAATAAACTGCAAAATAAAAATACAGCCATACTTTGGGGCCTCTGACATATTCTTCTCTTTTTCTGGAACGGAATTCCTATCTTGTTTCTATGTGTCTCTCAGAGTTGCTGAATTTACATGTTACTGAAATGGAATGAGCTGGCTAAATCCCTTCAGAATAGAAGTTACTCCTTCAAAATATATAAATAAATATACCTCAGCTCTGCAATGGTGTATTGCTGAGCTTTCTGACAAAAATATAAAGCTATAATTTAAAATGAACTGAATTCAACAATCATTGTGATAATTCTTCACTGTATGTTTTATTTAAATTACACTTATACAAGCCACCAATTTTGTACTATTGTTATAATTCATGGAAGCAGATTCATCAGGGCCATTATTGTTTTAAATAATATTTTATCAAACCAAACAGAATGTGAAATTCTTGTAATTTGAGATCTGTGCATTGTAAGGACTCACGTGAGAAAAAATTTTCTTCAATCCTTATATAATTGTCCTGAATTAACAGTCATAGCTGTCTTTAGCCTTTAGGGTCTTTCATGAATTGTTTGTGGTCATATTTTAAGGATATTGATCCATAAAAAATTGTTATATCAAGGTTCTGACTTATCTGGGAAGCTTTTACATAGAAGTCGAAGAACCTAGGAAGCTCAGTAACCTATTTAAGATTAAAATACAACTGGTAGAAGGGTTAGATATGATTCAAGTGTTTGCATATGAGATATATAAATGGATAGGGTGAACAGAAAGTCACTGTTAATGCAGGCTTTGCACATGATGAGAAAAATTCAATGGAGTGTACCTTTAAGCAGTCTAAACTGGGCACAGGAACATTACCTTCAATAATTTATATTTGAATAAAAGCCTTCAAGTAGAAAAAGATTGCAAATCTACTGTGCATCTTCCTTTACACCTTATCCTCCTTTTCCCCGACTCTGCTTAATGAGTAATAACCACTGCAAGGCATTGCCCTTCTTCACACTTACCAGTGGAAAGACACTCACATGTTTGGCATCAGCTTCAACAGTTTCTCAGATCAAGGGGGTTACAGTCTTTGTAGAACTGTAAAGCATTCTACACACATAATATCTGCACCATCTCAAATTATGTGAATTTATACCAAATTCATGAAACTGGCTGAAGTTTACTTAAAAGAAATGAAATTGTTTTCTTGTGATATTTTTTTAAGTTACATACATTTATATCCAATTATTTTGGAGACACACACTTCTCTGTTTTCACAGTCACCTGGCAGCGTGATGATTTATTCTGAATTTCAGGAAGCATTTCATTAGATCTGAAAAGTACATTGGGAAAGTAAGGTACTTTTTGCTCTACCAGAAAGAATTAACCCCTTGTACTATAACTAGCTTTGATATGATCCAAAAAAGGTCTTTTTTTTTTTATTGTTCTTGCTTAATAAAAAAACAAGTCATCTGTTGCTGTAAGATGTACAATATCTGAGGTGAAAATAAAGCTTGTAAGAATAAGCCTCAGAAGATAGAGAAAACTTCACCATAATGTTTAAAATCACAGGTTTGTCTCCTTGTAAATGAGATCGGCCACTGCCATTGTCTGTTAACAAAGGAACTGGTACCATCCTCATTAGTATGCAAGGAGCTGACCAAACCAGTTTGGCCACCCCGTCCCCAGTCCCCCCTGTCCCTGCCTTCTTTGTTCCCTTTCCCTACCCTCTGTCCCTCAGGATGTGACATCACTTCCCCCTGGGAACCCTATAAATACCTGTGACTCTGGGAATAAAATCTCTTTGCTGCCTGCCTCACCCGTGTGTGGTTTCCCTGCACCATCTCTGGGACCCTGGCTGCCACCACGTGGAGGGGGGAGGGGTGAGGAGCGTCCAACCAAACTGCCGCAGTCATCAATTACTCTCTACATGTATGTCTCTAATCTTACCTCTGCTGACAGACTTGGTGGTGGAGAGTTTTGTATAAGACAAGGCTTGAGATATAAATTATGTAGCTCTTCATTCTAAAGTGATATATTTCCTGAAAAGATCCCACCCTTTCCTGCAATTTCAAAGATTTTAAGAATTGGCAGATTGAATTAGGTGCAGGTGCCCAGATGCTGGGATAATGGGGAGGAAGAGGAGGAAGAAGAAGAGAAGGAGGAAGAGATGGGGAGTGAGAGGTGGGGAGTGTGGTGCTGCATGTGGGCGGCAGGTGTGGCCTCTGTGAGGAGAGAATGGGGCTCCCCTAAACTGCATGCAGCTGGTTCCAGCTGCCTACAGAGGACCTACCGCTGGGCACAGCTACGGTGATGCACCTGGGAAAACAGATTTAGTAAAGAGCAGTAACACCAGAAAGCAGGAAGGTGAAGGAAAAAAGGCTGAAAAACAAACCTGCAGCCACCAAGGTCAGGAAGTGGAAAAAGATGCTCTGGTTGCTGGAGTGCAGATTCATCTGCAGCCCATGAAGGAGACCATGATGGAGAAGGTTATGCCTCTGCAGCCCTTAAAGGACCATATTGTAGCAGATGTTCATAGAGAAACTTGTGGAGGACCCCATCCTGCAGCCTTTGGAAAGTCCAGGAAGGAGAAGCCTCCTGGCCAGAGGTGCAGCTTGTGGAGAGGAGTCCATGCAGGAAGCAGCAAAAAATGTGAAGAGGAAGATGAGGCAGAGAGAAGTGGTTATTAACTGACCACAGTCCCCATTCCTCATTCCTCTTCAAATGCTCAGGTTGCAGGTGGAGGTAAAGTATTTAAGAATTAAGTTACATCTGTGAAAATAGGCAGAATGATGTTTTTGTTTTAGTTAAAACAAAACACAGGTTTTGTTTTAGTTTTTGTCTTTGTTTCTTACCATCTACACCTATTTTAATTGACAATAAATTACATTAGTCTTCTGCAAGTCTGTTTTGCTTGTGACAGTAATTGGTAAATGATATCCATGTCTTTATCCTGACCCATGAGTGTTTTTGTTTAATTTTCTACCTCTTTCCTGTTGAATAGAAGGAGTAGGAGAGCAGTTGTGTGGGACTGTGTCTGTAGATAAGATCATCTCACCACAGAGGTAAAGATTGCTGTGATCTTTGTACGTTATGTTTAAGACTAAGAAATGAAATCTTGTTTCTTTCTTGGCTATCCAACTTGCTACTATTTTCTCTTTTTCTGGTTGTCCCCTGCAGAGAGTCAAGTATGAGAAGCATAATAAAGCCCTATATAGGATATTCCAAAACACAACTACTGTCTGGATCTTTTTCCTAGTGTCATTAATTTATTATTAACCATTGCATTTCATGCTCTGATTACTCAGATAAAACAAAGTTAATATTAAATTCAATGGCATATATTTATCCTTTCAATGACTGTGTCTTGTTACCAGAGGGACAAAAATCTGTTAAATAAATGTACTCTATCTGAGGCATAGTTTTATAAGATGCAATCATTCTTGAATTCAACCATCAGAACCAATTAAGTTTATATTGAATCATACAATTAGACAAAAACAACTAAGGTTTAAGGCAAAGTATTTATAATTGATGACAGTTGTAATTGTTTAATAACTGTAAAGACCTAATTATGTTGAAAAAACAATTACAATCAGGTACCAGTCCTAAAAACTGTATCAGATGCTCTTAGGTCTTGTTTTGCTTTGGGAATAGAATTGAACTAAGGGAATACTTGAAAACCAAGAACCAGTATTTTCTGACACCAGAGCTTCCTGGACACAAAATCTCCTTTGGAGAACAGCTTTGCTGAAAATATAATAGATACAAAAATTAATCATGAAAAAGTCATGGCAAATTATAATCATGATAGATTAAACTAAGTAGACAATCTGCAATGCTAAGTTAAAATCAGATGTGATAGATGGCATCTTTTTGTATGGTATAATTTTCCCATTTGCTACCTAATTATCTCCTCCAACTATGTTTTTTTCATGTTAAAATTTTGGGGTTAGTAGACAGAAATGTGTTGCACAGAGCCAACCTGCTTTTTTTTGGGAAGTGACTGCGCTTTCCCGAAGTGTGATCCCAAAGCTGGATCCAGGAAAAGAGTCCAGGGGAAAAGAGGGGTCAGGTAAGAACATGGTTGTATGGGGCAGGAAGGCAGCAGCAACAGAGCCTCGGAGGCTGCTCCAAAGAGCATGGATCAAACATGCAGCCAAGACTCCCAGGTAACGAAAGAAAACAAACTGTTTCTAGGTATGCGAAGGAGAAGTATTCTATTCCAGGAAGCCATTAGAAAGGTGTTGAAAAAAGACCAAGACTGAAGGAAAGAATGTGTCTTACCTACCAAAACATCCAATGGACACAGGTGAATCCTACAGAAATTCTTAAATGTGTGACATTTTGGGGGTATTCACAATAAAGACTTTTGGAGATAGATCAGAGAAGATAGATCAGAGACCATTCAATAGTAAGAAAACTCTGAAACTTCAGAATTAGATCTGACTTTCTGTTTCTTCACATTGTACCAAGAAAATAACCTCAAATAATCAACTTCATGCAGGAAGAGTAGATACTGATATTGCTGGTATTTTATGGAAGATGTTACAATTATTATTTCTTAATCATTGAGAAGGAAATAGTAAAATTTATGTACTTGCTGGCTGACATTCTGTGAGTTTTTTGATGGAAGCAAACAATAGAAAAGTTTTTACTGAAAGAAAGCATTCCTGAACTTTATTTGTAAACCTACCCATCTTTTCTTTTTTTATATTTTTCTTTACCCTCTTCAAGGGGGAAAACAAACAAACAAAAAAAAAAAAAACCACCCACCTAATATATGCTAAGAAGTAACTTGCCAACACATCACAATGTGATTTAGCCATTAAATCATCTTCTTTCTCTATATGTACTGCTGTTGACCTCCTCACTGACAAAGGCATTTGCAAATCTTTGTGAATTCCAGGAAAACTTCCAAGTAATTTCTTGACTCAGGCTGCTGAACAATATTCTCCTTGACTTGGGCAAACAAAAACAAACAAAAAAATTGAAGGTGCATCAAAAATTCTAGAGAGAACATCACAAATTAGAGATTTTAGGCTGCATTTAACATATTTTTTTATTATTATTTTTAATTGTGCATTAAAGGCAACTAATATGTTTATTCCTGTTAAAGCTTTCCTTGGAGTATTCTGTCAGCCTTTTCCTGTATGTCTGAACTTCCATCAACTTTTTCTTTACTTAGGTCATATCTACAGTCCTTAAAAAGGAAGAATCCTTTTCTGATGAAGTAATTGGCAAAGAGGGCTGGATTGTGTTCTTGGCTCTGCTAGAGGCTTTTCTTATGCACTAGGTAAGTTACTTAAGGTGATATTCAAGAAAACACTTGACTCATAAACCACAATGCCAGTGTATATTCTTATCAGAGAAGCACAGAAGTTGTCTCTAACCCACCTAGGCACTGTAAGTATTTAGGTATTGTAAACACCTAGACTTAAGTGTCAGAGGTTGTTCAATGAACATATCAAGAGGCATTCCTGTTTTTTTTGTTTGTTTGTTTGGGTTTCTTTTTTGTTTGGTTTTTTTTTTTGTTTGTTTGTTTTTGTTTTTGTTTTTTTGTGTGTGTGTGTTGAGTGTACTGGTGACAAATTTTGTCCCTGAGGCTTCCTTGAATTCAAAGACAAGGTTCCTCCTTGTACTGAAGTACTTCTCTGAAACTCTCACACTCACTGTTGAAACAGCGTTCAAGTGAAAACAACGAGCTCATGTTACTTTATTTCCCACTGAATCACAGGTGAGAGGTCTCTCTCCTTCGGGAAGAGATACAAATCTGGGTCTTGGCCTTTTGCAGCCTCTAAGGCCTGCAATCACACCTACAACTTCAGAGGTTGGCCTGCAGAAGGTTACTCTTGAAAACATTCTTCCCACTTGCCTGCTGAGGCTTGGACGCTTCACAGTCAGAACATGGCCAAAGAGAAACCTCAGAGAAAGTACTGGGCTAATATGCAAATACAAAACTGCTTTTTGTATTTGTGATTTGGATTTGAAGTACAGGGCTGTTCTGTGTTAGGTCAACGATCTTTTTTTTTGACTCATTCTCTTAATCTTCAGGATGGAAATTATTATATCTGTTTAAAGTATTGAACTAGTTAATATTTTTAATATGCTTAATTGAAAAATTGTGGTTTATCTTAGAAAATAAAATGTCTTTGAAGACTATTGACTTTCTTAAAAGTTCCTACTATTCATAATATTTTTATGACAGTTTTATTTACTTTTTTTTTCTTTAGAATCCACAGACCATTATGTGGTCTCTGTTTTTCATTTAGATGGGACTTTTTAAAATCAAAAACATCTGTGAGGATTTCAGGTAGATGTGGGCTTTCTGGTTTTTTGTTTGTTTGTTTTTTTATTTTTTGTTTGTTTTGTTGGTTGGTTGAGGTTATTGGGGGGGGTGGGTGTACTGTTTTTTTGTTTGGCTTAGGTCTTTTCTTTTTTGTCAGATCCTTGAAACAACTTTGACATATGGAGATTTTTATCATCGGAAAATCAGGCAGTTTTATATTGTGTTCCTCTAGCATAAGTAATTTTTCATTCTGACCTTCCTGATCACACATCATGGCAATAATTTTTATTACTTGGTTCTCTGACATTTCTTATATTTTAGGTACAGTAACCTATGATTACGAAGTACTTTTATCACGGCTATATATATATATATGCTCATCTGAACACCTTGGACTAAATGTCACACCTTTTTTAAATCTCTGACATTGAAAACTAGATGTAAATTTTGCTCTCTGTGATTCAAAAGAGTTATCTCTGCAGTCTGTCTTGAATGTAGGCAGAAAATATGGCATGGTTATAACTCTCAGAATAAGTTTAACCTGATGGCTCGTGGACAGCACGGGTGTATGAGTGAACTCTGAATGCAGTGAGAAAGGGTGATGTAAACAGCAGGAAGATCATTCCAGCTATCTTTTCTAAAAGAAGTGTGTTGGTCTTTCTGTTGTGAGTTAGTTTATCTACTCAATAACAATATATATGAGTGAAACACATTTCAGTCAACTAGGCCCCCAAACAACAGAGGATTTAAAGTAAAAGGTAAGGGTTATCAGTTGTGGTACCAATTAGGTGGTGAGTAGGAGATAACCCACTTATCATAAGTGCATTGTTAACTTACTGAGAAAATTGGCATGCTAAGGCTGAAGGATTATGTGATCAGAAGGATGTTGGTTTGCATTAGTCATGTAGAGCAATTCCTTTTAGATGAATATCAACTTCACTCCAATCACCTTTATAAAGGATATTGTAAGTTCTCAGAGAAGGATATTGTAAGTTCCTAAAGAAAGAGAGAGATTTATTAAGCTAGTAAAATATGTTTGACGTACAGGTGCCTATTCCCTTTGGGATAACGTAACACAGTTGTAGCTATTTGCCCCTCCACTGAATGGTGAGGGGTGAGATTTTTAGATTAAAAATGAGATAAACTGAAGGCTAACAGTTCCCCTCTAGGCTACGTTTTTTTCTACATGTGAACCATGCCATGTTGACACTAGTCTTGGTGGCATATTCAGTATTATCTGAATAATGAGAGTGTGGAGTTAAACTGGAAGAAAAGCATTGACTTTTCAATTTTCTGCAAGATTAGACTCCTGTTGTATGGTTGGTGTCACTGAAAAGCAAAGAAGGTGCAAAATAGGCAAGTGAAGTGACCGGTCAGATGCAGAACTCCATGTTACATTGCTGGACACCCACCTCAGGCAGTGTGAAGCTTCATTCTGCTTGTAGTGTAATGATTCCAAAATTCTCTCTTCTTGGTTTTGGTAGTCTAATAAAACACTAAATTTTACTTTATTAAGTACTTTATTATTTGTTGAGAGCTTTTACAAGTAAATGAAAGACTCATGCATCAGTTCGATATACAATAAATCTGTCTATAGGATTCTGCACTGAAAACCATTACAGACAGAAGGAACAAAGGAATATTCCAGTATAAACTCTTTTGTTCAAGTCAGTTCAAATAATTTTATCTTTTAACTTTATATCAGAAAGCTTTATTCTGGATAAAGTACTATTTGACCAGGCCACTCTATACAAGATTATTTGTTGTCTGTTCTCCTACAGCCAGCAAAAAAATAGTGTAAGGTCTCCAGTATGTACTCTGGCTAATTTGGCAGGCTTGTCATCTTGTGCTTTGCTGACTCCCTATCAGTTTGTCTGTATGTAGTTCCTATTATATTGGACAGTATAATGTGGACTCGAAATCTTTCAGATTGGTTTTATCCATGAAAAATACAGTCTATGCTCCCAGGATTCTTTACAATGCAAACCTAGAATTCAGGGACATGAAGAGCTAAGAAAACCATCAGGAGACTTCAGATTAACAATCCTGACTTTTGTTGTGCCAGACTGTAACTCAATATGAAGACTGGTTTTTGTTACTTTTATAAACTTACATATAAACATACTTTTATATACCCTTCAAAGGTACAAGAACATATTTCAACCAGTTACACTTGTGATCATCTGGAGAATTTCCAGAGATTTTCAAATTTTATTCAGACTTTGACTTATTTAAGAACACATTTTTGACTTTTATTCCTTGCCTTAGGGAACCTATAACCAAATTGACACAAATATGGTTGATGAGGTAAAGAAAAAAAAGAAAGATGAGGAAACTTTCTCTAGCGAACTCCATGGAAGCCCTACATGTTATGGAAGGTTTTGAAAAAAGCATTTAACCAGGCAAAGCAGTAGAAAACTGTTCCAAACCAAAAATAAATATGCTCATGCATTCAAAAATATATAATTAGCTCTAATATTTTGGACTCAGACTTTGGTTTCTGCTTTTTTTCACTCCTTTTGATGATAAGACAAAAAATAAGAGAAGCAGAGCTTGAAGAAAGAAGTTTTTCTGGCTGATACTTCATGATAAACTTGTAGGCATGTTCAACATGTACCAAAGGTAATGTTTAAATTGCCCTACCTGTTTTGCTACTAGCTTTGGCTGCAACCCCAAATATTAGTATTTTGACTTGAATAATGAATGAACTGACTATCTTCCTTGCAGGATGAAGTTGACTCCAACTCCAATCTCAAATACAAATATAATATAAGGAAACATGCATATGACCAGGAGGGCAATATTCCCAAAAGTCTGTCCTTTAAAAAACAAATGAAAATCAATGATCTAAATGAAGAAGTCACAATTCCCTACAAATTTCCCTTAAGTATCATTGCCTTTACTATACAACTGCCAGTAGGAAATGCAAATACTTCTTTACTAAATGTCCTATTAGGCTGACTACTTGTTAACTCAGTAGGACAATGAAATGACAAAATGAGGTTTTATAATCAAAATAGACAATATTTGAGATTCGTCCATATAATAGGTATCCATTCCTGAATTGCTGTTCTTGATATCACTTACATTCAACAACGAAAAGAATCATCTATATGGTATTATTAATTTCATCCTTCCCAAATTAGCTGAAATTAGTCAATGACATTGTGCCCTTGAAGTGTATATGCCTCTTTGATGAGGAAGGGGCTTGGATATTTGGATCAAAATTCAGATATCTGCAATATATATAGGCATCTAAAATTAGACTTAATAACCTCACTTTAATAGTAATAATATTTCAGATCTAGTTTTCATCATTTCATGTAGGGACAAGAATATAGCACTTCTAACCAAAGTTGCATAAGCATTCAGATAGAACAAACAGTGCGTGTCCAAACTTTGTAGTGTGTTTCATGCTATAAAGAGCCCTCAATCAGCTGTGCTGTAATAAGGGTATATACTCAAGTTAAAAACCCCAGAATTTGCTGTAGTTTCAGGTGCACAGCACCTGGATTTATTATGCTCTCTCTTCTGCTCTGTCAGTCACTGGATATACTTATCTTTCAGCTAAACAAACTCTTATAATGTCCTTGTACATATCAGGCAACTATAAGAGGCAAAAAAAAACCCCAAAACCCCTGTAGAATTGAAGTGAAAATCTGATAGAGCTGCTGAAGTTTACTGTTCATGATGCCACAGAAGAGTTAGAGGGTTGATTTTTCCTTAATCTGAGGTAGCAAGAACATTGTGCTGCAAGTCTGTCAGTAGTCATCAAGCAGCTGTTTGAGAGATATATTGATCATGGGAACAAGTTCAACTGTCTGGAAAACATGGAGGAAGTGTTGCCTTTCTTCCCTTGTATTAATGATCATGAAATAAAAAAATGCTTGGTAACTTTCTGATACCTCCCAACCCTCCTAGAGACATAGGAAGAACATAGCAATACTTCCCTATCAGTCTACCCAGGCTCAAAAATTGACTCAAAGAACCTTGGTCCATAAAAAGCATTTTATTGACATAGATGCTCTCCCATGTGTGTGCTAGCTGAGCTATGCTCATATTTCTCATACTGGCATCCCAAATCTCTTCTATAGTTCAACACTTTTCATCTGTATTCCAGACAGAAAGCGGCTTCTGCAAGCCTCTTTATTCTTTTGGATACTTGCTCAGTCCTTATTGTATGTGAGCTCAGGAAACAGCTGAAGCATTTCTTCTGGCATGCAGAGCAAGCTTTCTGAGACTAAATTCTGCAACCCCAAACTTCTGCAAATAGCAACCATTTAGTTATCCTTGTGGGCAAGCAGAAAGGATTCCTCTCTTTTTCTAGGTAATGGAAAAAATGAATAAAAGATAAAGCTGCAATAAAAAGGTAGGGGAAAAACCCAAAGGAGACAAATTATAATAACCCAGAACCTAAATTAACTATAAAAATTTTACAAGAATACTATCTGCCCCTCACGCCTTTAAGAATGGAAAGCATAGAGTTTTGGCATGAATTCTTTTCACATTGCAGTTTAAGATTACAGTATAAACCATCCTTACATAAAATATATGTTTAGTAGATCTATGCTGGAATACTTCTGGTGAATAGGTTATGGGGGAGAGACTGTACAAATGCTTAAACAGGCCACTAGGAGCTTGCTCTGGGACTTTCAAGAAATAAATCATGCCAATTATATATATATTTATGAAAACACCCAGTCTTAATTCTGAAACTAAATTGATGGAGCACCAACATCCTTCATATTGAAAATTTTAACAGGGAATACTAAGAAAGAAATTATTTCACATCCAATTTATGTGAAAGATTATGTTATTGAAGTTTCTTGTATTTAAGTATGATTTTATTTTATTGTCTGATAAAGTAAGTGCATAGTAATCTGCTCTTGATAAAAAAAAAAACAACACTTTATTTTTACCCAAACCATCAATGTAAATTTATGCAAATTATAGAGATTACTTGTTTATGCATGAATTTGTTATGTCACAGGCAGATTTGACATCAGAATAATAATCCGTTGACTTTAAATTTCTTAGAACCGTACTCATAGCTGGCTCTGGGGAACCCTTCCTGTGTACATAAGGCATTTTCTTGTGCTGTGTCCCATCACTATCACTGTTTACAATTGTTTCAGCTGTCTTTGCATGGTAACATTGTGTAGAAAAAAACAATTTATCACCTTTCCTAGTGACTTCTGCTATAGCCTGCTTAAAATATCTACCTAGTTTCAACATGGCCTTGGTAAATACTTCCAGAAAGTCAGATGTAGAGTGCCTATTTTTAGCACTGTTATTGCAGGTCTGTAGTAGAAACCAATTCTGAGCTCTCTTTTTGGTTCTTTCACTGTCTTCTTGAGGGAGGATGCACAAGGTCTACATTCTCTGCTTGAATAAGTAGAATGTAATATACTTATTCTCACTTTCTCTTCCCCATCTGTCTCCCATTTTTAACTGGTACCTACTATATGTTAATAAAAAAACAGTTGTGCTGTGGTTTGGTTTGTACTACAGGTTTTTTAATTTTATTTTTATTTTTAGTGGTTTTGTTTCTCTTCTTTTTTCTCTGTAGCATATTGGTCATTACTGGGATAGAGTTAATTTTCTTCAAAATACCTCATATAGCTATGTTTCATATTTGTTCTGAAAAACTTTGGTAATACATTAATGCATTAGTTACTGCTGCATAGTGCTGACACAGTGACATGTCCTTTTATGTTTCTCATGCTTCAGTGAGGGGCCTGGGAGTCCACAAAAAAATGAAAGGGGACACAGCCAGGACAACTCACTTCAGCTAAACAAAGAGATTTCCCATACTATATGATGTGCTTAGCAATAAAAGCTGGGGGAAGAAGAAGGAAGGGGAAGCATATTAAAAGTTATGGTGTCTGTGTTCCCTAGTAACCATTATGTGTCATGGAACCCTGCTTTCTTGGATATGGCTGAACACCTGCCTGCCCAATTCCTTTTCTTGCACACACAGCCTTTACTTTACCTATTAAACTGTCTTTTGGAGTTTTTTCAATTTTGATTCTTCATCTGATTCTTTTCCCCCTCACACTAGGGGAAATGGAGATGAGTGAATGAGTGACTGTGTGGGGCTTGGCTGCTGTTCAGGCTTAAATCAGATGAACAAGAGCAAAAAGATCAGGAAACATTATAAGTTCACAATAATTCTATAGTTACTGTAAAAAAATATGCAATTACTGTGATATTGATATCACCAGACCTGTGAAACTATAATGTATCATTTTTTTCATATATTTTAAATTAATCAAAATTATTATCTGTTCTGAAATCCCTAGTAATTTTAAAATATCACTGAATATTAATGCAAAATTATCAGTATGTTCTTAAAATTTCTTCTGTTCGATGCCCCTGTGCCATGTGCCACTGTGCCTAACTTACCAAATTTATGCTCTAGACACAAGGTTGGCAGACTGCAAAATCTCTTTCACTGATTTACAGCTCATCTCACCAACCTACTAAGTACCTTAAAATTCAATATAATATTTTAATTTGCATTTTCAAAGAGAAAGGAAAAAGAATCATAGGAAGATGTCTGGATGCTTTCATTAATTTTTTTCTCTCCCATGGGAAGGGAAAGCAATGGTCACTGAAGTGTCAGCCTCAGAGTTAGATTTTGTATGCCAATTTCGCTTGTAAAGTATGCATTACTTCTTTTGCTTTCAAAGATCCCTATAGCTTAAAAGGGACTTATGCAGCTCTATATGGTTGGTTCTGGACTGATGAAGAAACTTGAGAGCTTAATCTACCTGCCCGTTTTTTCTTCATTCCTACTCCTTTACAGAACTGTTGTAAATTCACACGCTAAAAACATGAAAACACTCTGTGTTCAGTATCTCAGCAGCTTCCCAGCTCCTTGAAGCTAAAAGCCAAGCTCAGACAACTGGTGTCAGAAATGAGCCAAAAAAGTGCTTCTGTCTAGTTTGTAACTGAGCACTTAACCAAAGGCTGAATGTTCAGGCTGAATTTCCTATGTTAGGACCACAAGGGACATGATGAGAAGGTAGCTGAAGTGGAGAATGCAGTTTTCTGTTTTACATGTAGCCCATTAAACAACTGAATCAGATAACACAGTTCCAACACACAGTATATCCTGAAACAGGAGGGAAATTGCAGTAGTGTTCCGCAGGCTGCCCTTAATACCAGTGCTATGGCACATTGCAGTAGTGCTCATCCCATGAACTTTTCTAAACCTGTGCTGTGCCCTGACATAATACCTGAAAGCCTTCAATATAAAATCACATGTTCCATTTTAACCTCATGTCTCTGGGTTTTGTTTCAATATGCAAATCTAAGCAGAGTTTTCCCAACACTCAGAGTTTTTCATTTGATCCCAAATCCATTAAAAGTCCATTAAAATGTATGTCCAGAAGTTCAGTGATTAGGGGTTGTTCCTGCAAGGTGGTGAAAACTATGTCTCTGATTCACCAAAACACTTAAGCTTGTTACACCTTTAAGCACAATTTGAAGACCTAGAGAAATTAGATATGTACTTAGGTTGGTTATTGGGTCATATGCATAGCACTCAGATCTTGTAGAATCAAGCACTATTCTATATGTGTATGTACACATACACCGAAACATACATTGTGCATTTAAAGTCAGTACCACAATTTTATTTCAATTTACTGATAAGACATTCTTGGTATAATTGTACTGAGTACAAAAATTACTGCTCTGCATACACATGTGTATGTGCAGTTATAACAGAGTCCAAAAATGATTGAAGTAGTCTGTTGGCAATTGTTCACTTTTCATGCAGTAACTCCAGCTAAATCTAAACAAAGTGAATACTATATTTGAGAGACTGAATTCAATAAATTTTCCACTGCTGGATATAAGAAATGAAGTGAAATAACATTTCTATCAATTCAAGACAATGTGTTGTATAAAGCAATCCTGAGAAAGAAGTCAAACCTACTGCAAGAGGATGTGCATTATGCTGGCATCCTACTATGCTGCCGTTTACATATTGGCAATGACACACTGAAGTTTTGCAAGTATATCAAACACTACATTGCAGTATTTATCTAAATCATTTTATCTGTGTATGTTTTCTACCTCCTGCAATCACAGCTTCACAGCCCAGATGCAATATTATTCAGCTTTTACAACGTTCCTTATGCCATTCATCTCTGTCTTTTCCTTACATGTTTTACTTGGCAAATGTGATTTATTTAAAAAATAACAAGTGAAACAAAAACATTTTCACCTTTTAAGGAATTTTGTGTCCAATTTAATTTAATTAATTTTCTATCTTCAACAGTCTTCTCTTTTGCTTGCAAGATCTTTCTCTTGATTTATTGTAATTAACTTATTATCCATTGATTTATATTTTTAAAAATCTACCTATTCTTTTCAAACTAATATGAACATATCTTACATTTGACAGTGATATCAACTTTCTTGCTGTGAATATCTATTCCTATATTAAACATTTCCAGAGCAGGCAGATGGGGATTTTATGTGAGATTTATACGATTTTCAGTTATCTGAGTTATTTGTTGTCAAATTATCCAACAAATTTAGTCTGTTGTGTTCTTCTAAATTATTCATGACCCATTCATAACTTCTGTAAGCATAATATAATTTTTATCAAATAATTTGGACAAATAAATATTAGCTTTGCTATTACTAGACTGATTTCTCCAAGCTAAATTCATCTTAGTCAAATGGCTGTCCTGGAAAACAGGGACAGAGTGAATCCCTGGGAGTCTAGACTTGGTGATGGCAAGACTTTGTCCCTTATTGGAGGGTTACTGGTCCTGAGGCATGGCACGGGATGTCAACAAACTCACATAGCCTTAGAGTGTAGGAAGCTCTGTTAGGGGTTTTAGTCAGAAGAACAGATACCTCAGTAGGAATCCACCTGGACACAGCAAAGATCACTGCTGATGTACACTGCTCTCTGATGGAAATGCCCTTATTTTCCATGGGATATAAAAAGAAAAAGAATTAGACATACATACAGGTCAGGAAGCATAGAAGTCAGAAAGCATCTCCATCCCCACTTAAAAAAAAAAAAAAAATGCTGAGAAGAATAAATTTGGACCTGTTTTCTTTGAAGCCCTTTGCCTGTCTACAATAGCAAGAATAAGAATAGCCTCATTTAAAATTGTAACATATATTTTACATCATCATCTCCATGGGAAAAAGAAGCATATTCACCTCTATCCATAGATTAAAAGGGGATCCAAAGTTATCTGCATATACTACATACTCATCTTATGACCTCTTGGTGTGATGAATTCTGCCCTAAATGGGTACTTTACTGAGGTCAATGCTGCACACACTGAAACCTAAATTTCCAAGTGAAAAGAAATGGATTTAGCTTCCAGGATAACAAGGCATTCCATTAAAATTATAAACCAGAAAAACCTGGTTCAATTTGCCATGTTTTAGTTTAGTGACAGCCAAGATATACAGTCTCTGCAATGAACATTCAAGTGCATAACTGATATTAGACTTTCTGATCTTAGTTTTTCTTTGGGATGCTGCTGTAGCTATTAAACTATTTGGATCTTTTTTTCCTTCTTCATAAGAAGAAAGAAGGAACAAGATTTCTACAGAGCAAAAGACATCGGAAGACATATGCAAGGATAAAATACCATTTCTGGAAGATTTATGGCAAGGAGATTAGAGCTTGTTTCACTTAAGGAAGCTTTCCTGTCTAAAAAGAAGCATCTTTCTCAAAGATATTTGAATGTTTTTTCCTGGTGCATTCCAGAGAGGCTTTCAGGATCTCCCTGGTATGAGGAGAGATAAACCCTCCCAGGCATGTGCAGGGAGGCCGTGGGGAGCCAGTGATGACAAAGCCCAAGGAAGAACAGAAGGCATGTCTTTCATCAGGCCCGATGTTAGAAGCGCTGTTAAGATTTTCTTCATTAAGTCTAGTGTTCTCAGCTTTGGAATAAATTTTCCTGAAATCCTTCCACTGCCTGGCATTTCAGGGGTACCTGTGTGTTATCTTACCATCACAATTAAAAAGGAGAAGACATAAATGGTGAGAGTGACATAGCAATCAAAAATGAGAGAGAAATATGCCAGAAAGTAAGTAGTAAGAGAAAGTTGATTGCTTTGGAAAATCTGCTGTATAAGTAAAAATGGGACTATAGAACACATGACTAAACTACAGAGATGAAACTAAACTATTCACACAAATTAAAGTTTAGTGTGATGCAGATATTCACATTCCACAATGGAGTTCTCCACACTTCTACTTAAGCCTGGGAAAAAAAAAAAAGAAATTCTGCTGAAATAATAATTATACAACAGGTTTTGTAATAAAAACATCAGATCATATTGAATGAACTCTCTTTTCCTGAGGAGGACTCCCTTGGTCAAGAATATAGTACTATAACCTTGAAAATGCTTACTTCATCTCTTCATGATTTCATTTGCTCTCCAAAAGATATTGTCCAGTCCATTTGCACCTGCCAGTGCAGCCCTGGGAGTGGCAAGGTGGACTATCAGATGTCCTGTTCTGCACAATATAGCACTGAAACAAGGTTTAGCTTACTGACAATGCTCTGGTGGTCTTTTCCTTATTGACTGAGCTTTGACTTTTTTGCTTTGTTGTTTGTAAATATTCTTTGTTCCTGAGGAAAGGATGTTGATGAAATGGTTCATGTTAACTCATGTTAACTCATTCCTGTCTCAGAGCTTTCAAAATCCTGTCCTGAAATGATTTCACAAGATATGTTCCTTGCCACATACGAGGAATGACAGATACTGGAAAACAGTTTTAATTAAAATCTAGTTTAATGTTTCCATTAAATTTAAATAGGAGCTGGTATTTTTTGTTACATTGGCAATGTGAGAGAAAGAGTTCAAAAAAAGAAAACTGGTTGATATTCCTTCTTAATTTGCCAGTTGAACTACTAAAAGTATTAACATCATAAATCTCTGTCTCCAGCTTCTAAGAAGAAAATAAGGGGGAAACAGAATTGGTTTTTCGCCATTGACATGGCCATTAGTGCTAATATCACAAGATAAGCTTGCCAGTAAAATGGTAGTAACAAAAACATAAGATGCTGAGATGTATTCCTCTGGTGGAAGATTTCATAGCATCCTTTAGTACTGCTGCTTGAGGTAAGTGACTGCAGAAACTAGGGACACTGCTGAGCACAGTATGACTTGATCTAATTGCTGTCCTTTATCTGGTTGTTGTACTACAATTTAAAAATAACCTTGACATTTTCAGAAAAAAAAATAAAAATTCAAACTCTGTTTGAGTTCCTTATACATATATGTAACATATATAGACATATGTCTGTTACATATATTGCTTCCATACCATCATCTGCAAAGGGCTAATCACATCGGGAATGGTTTAATCTCATTTAGTTTAAAGCATCTATTTCATGGACACTTACACCTGAGATAAATATCTGAACTGTTCTTCATAATTAGTAGAAGGAGAGAGATCCCCTTAGAATACTTCTCATCAAACCTCCTTTCGTGGGAGCATCAAGAATGGAGCATCTGAGTATGCTGCGCAGTGGCAGAGAGGGCAACGCAAAAAGTGTGCTAAGTCTTGGTATAGGCTATGGATTGATGAGTCACAGGAGAAAAACACCTGAAACTGCTGAAAAGCTGTATCATGGTATCCTCACAGACTGATTTCATTGGCAGCTTGTGCCTGTATACCCGTCCCTGCATCTTAGGAGAGACTGAGGCAAAGCATTGTTACATCGATACCGAAGTTAAGCACAACCTGTAAGAAGACCCCAAGGTTAATTTTAAAAGCAAGAATTAGACATTCTGACTAGCACGAAAGAAATCTTACTATAAAATTTCCTGAAATGGGTGCATGCACCACAGTCAAACTCTCAGAGCCACATAGCTGCTGTGTGCTTATGAGATGCCTGAAGAACAGTAAGAATACCCTACAGGGAAAGAAGTTATATCAGAACAGTACAAAATATATGCAACATGATTGACTACTGATTGCATTTAATCTGCGAGGTAGGTGAGCATAGAGATAAAATGGGGGAAAGGAGTTTACTGCATAATTGTGACTGGAGTTATACTGCCATTTCACCCTATTTACTGAAATGAAATTAAGTGATTGAAGAAATTAAGTTTTAATTGGGATTTCTTTACACTTTGCAAAATGAAAGCAATAATTTGGGGTATTAAGACTAACTGAAATTCTTTCTGTTGTATAATAAGTATTTCAGTCATATTGTCTATCTAAACAAATATTTCAGAATCATATTGAATTCCCTTCCTGGAAAGGATCACTGACATCAAGCTGCTTCTTGTAGTTTAAATTCAAACTCCACTTGGATCAGAGGATATAATTTGGATCAGTTTACAATTTTTATAGCAGCTGAAAAGATTAAAAAGAAATCATCAAAGAGAATGCTAATTGCAATCAAATTGAATGACTGAGTGGATCAGAATTAGAACGCAGAACTCTGGGAGAGTATCTGCTCTGATGCATCCTGCTGGTGACATGTTTTACTTCTGTGTATTAAACAAACATTTCTTCTGTACTTTTTTATTATGATTAACAATGTGAGATTCATCATGACCGAATTGTAGATTAAAGAAGAAAAATGGTACTTGCCAGTTGTTAATGGAGTAGTTTAGCCCAAGAATAAGACACACGAGTTATGCAAAATAATGTGTGTGTGAATTCTGGAATATATAAATATCTATCAAATTACCCAGCTACCACTACTGGAATAAATGAAAAAAGAATTGTTATTTTTTCTGGAGTAGGTTTAAGAAGTAGGCAGGAGTTTTAAGTGTAGTCTTGGTATTGTCATGCAAATAAGCACTTCAAGAAATTCTTTGCAATATATATTGCAAACCAGACCTGTGGAATTAATTAGTCTGTTTTTCATGGTAGATTTTTTTTGCAAAAACTTTGAATGTTTATATGAGGAAGATTTTTCTTTCTTTAATTTACTCCTCTAATACATTTTTGTATACATCCAAGTGAATGTTATACTAAGTGAAATGAATGGATGCAAAGGAAAGTTAACTCAAACCAATCTAGAAAACTGTTTCTGGGCAGTTTCAGAGGCAAACAGATGCATACACAGAAGGATTTCAGTAAATATCTATAACAAGTTAAAAAATTCTTTTCAGTTGTGGACACCAAATAATCATTTTCACACTTCTAGGTTTTCTTCCAAGATTTGGGACAATAATTCATGTAACAAACTTCGGATAACATTTGAATATATTTATAAGCATGTTTATTGATAAACACAATATGTACATTACAGACCATTTATAAAGAGTCTTCCTGTTAAAACCTACAGACTAAGATGGCAAGACAAAGTTATGACAGGTAACATTTAGAATGACAATTATTTATCACTTTTTCCAAACATAACCAAGAATTGAAGGCATTCTTAGTACGTTAAAACATCAGCCATGGGGAGCTCTTAATTTCTCAGTCCAAGTCTATATTTGGAACTAGCAGCTATTTGATTTTCTTATGACAATCTCATAAACTGAAATCCTTCTTCAATATTTATAATATTAGATGTACAATTTCACTTATCAATGAACCCTATGCATTTTTTGTAAACCAATCTTCTCAAAAATAGTTACTCAAAACTGTATTTGTTTATGCCTTCCATAAACTGGGTTCAAAATTGTTGTTTGAGGTAAGCATGAATTTGCAATGTTGCTTATGATTCCATCTCACCTTACATAAGTTTCAGTGAGTTTTGTGGCATCTTTTTCTATTATTTTTTTTAATTGGTTTTTAATATTCCACAGGTCTGAAAAAAGTAAAGAAAAAAAATTGAAAAATTAAAATTTATTATTTATATGTAGTCCTTCAGAAAGAGACATCAAATTGCATTACTAGTAGCTCAAAAGTAATTTTTCAAATACCAGGTTTTTTACTGTAATTTTTAGACTCACATAGGCACTATGTTGAAATTCTCACTTCCTTACCAAACTTTCTGCATTAATTGCAAGTATTGGCTGATTTATCATTCTAATTTTTTTCTTAGAAAACATTGACTAGTCAGCATTGGTCTTTAAGGAAATAGGTAAGCAGAGATGCATGCCTTTCAAAGGGAGAGAAAAGCAAAAGAGAAAGTATTAATAACAGAAATTATTAATAATTACATAAACATTGTGGACAGACATAAGAAAAGACTGGGGAAACAGCTCAATAGCTGTTCTATCATCCTTCAATGTCTCCTTAATTTTATGACAATCTCCTCTAATTCTGTTTTTCATGGAAGTCTTAATTTTGTCACATAGAGGTGAGATAGGAAGAAGTTATAAATTATTCTTTATATTTGAAAAAGAAATTTCCAGAAAATTCTCTAAAAGACTTAATTTTTTGTAAGTCTTCATAAAGACGGTGGCAGCAGACATTTCCTATGTGCTTTCAGCTACCAGGACAAGAAGGTCAGAACTCATCCAGCTATTCTGCCATTTCCCGATCTTTTATCATCATCTTACAATGAGGCTATAAATGATTTGGGACAGGTAATAAATTTTCTTCTGTGTTTGCTTAATAATTATTACAATAGTATTCTTGTTTTCAGGTTAGCATAGGCTATTAAAAAACCTGAAAACAATAAATTGAAATAATGGAAAGGGATGTATATTAACAATGTTAAATCTAAAATGAATTATGTAACAGAGCCTGTGTTGCTAAATGACTACCATGGCTTCCAGCTCCCCTTCATTCTTGATTTTTACTCACTGCAGGGTTTCATGGAGCACTGCATACTCAGTTACAGTATAAAGCAATTTGAAGCATCGTGCTTTGATGATTTAGAGGAGGCTGTGTTTTTGTGGTATCTCCAAAAGAGATATGATGGTGTTTTCATATATTTTCCAGGTTACGATATGATGGGTGGCTGATTTCACCCCCACATCCTCTGAGCTCTGTTCATAGTGATTTTTGTCGTATTTGTTATTCCAACACAGATTCCCTTTAAAGCACACTGCATACATATTTGAATGAAAAGCACTTCTGCATATGCAGCTAAGATCAGTGAAAAGAGTCTAGGCATATTTCTTTCTTTATAAATGAGGCAGCTGCTAGGCCTACCTCTGAGAAAAGACCTGAACTCTGGTGCACTCTTCCTTCCCACCCTAAAACACTTTCCAGATACCACATTCTCAGGGAACGCTTAACTCTGTAAATTCTGGTAGAGAACAGAGAGTAGTAGTTTTGATTAAATCTTACATCATAGACATTTTTATTGTGTTATTTTACATTTATATGTAATGGTGAGGCACTGAAACATGTGATAGACAACTACTTTAAATACATTTCAATAAATCAATGTATCACTAAATTTTTCTGTGATTTTTTTTTTCTAAATCTCTTAGGGGAAATTGTTGGGTTTTTTTTCCAGGAGGCTAGCCAAGCTAAAAGAAAATAAATACACTATTTCAAAAAAGTTATTTTAATTTCTCAAATAGAACAGAATATTTGGAGCATATTGTGCTGTAACAATTTATGAAAAATATATGTCCACATATATATATATGCTACACCCTAGATATGATGTCAGAGTTAATAAACACTATTATATGCTTGATTATGGAGGCCCACCAGCTCTCAGTGTGTGTTACAGTTATGGATCTGTTCTGACCATTACACAGCAAAAACTTGGATATCAAAGGTTATTTTCCTCATAAACCACTATGATTCATAAAACCCTGATGTTGACCTTCAATTTAACAAAGTCCTACTGCTAATGTTATATTATAAAATACAGCATGACCCTTTTCTTGACTTGGTTTGATTTTTATTTTATTGAATATTTTTATCAACTACCATAGAAGAGCGGATTAGAAAATATCTCATCTTGTGATTATAATGCAGAAACTTGTACAGATAGATTACTAGTGTATAACTCACCTGCATATATTTCATCATAAAAAGCAAAATCTTTTATAATTGCTTCAGAGGGTTCTGACTTGTTAAATACCACCTCCAAATTTTTTTCCCCTTTGTTGTTGTTGTCTTTCTTATTCATCATGCTCCTCTTCAGGGTATACTACAATTCTGTCCTTCCTGGGCTTATAGTGGCTGAAAGAAGATACTATGAAAAAATACATTAACATAAATTAATTTTGTGATCTAGATCACGCATTCAGACTATGGGGATGTGCTGTAAATGAAATTATTTCCTTAACACTCCCGTACTGCTGTCTGGTTTATGGTTCTGGATTATGTCTGTCTAGTCATTCTCCAGGCAGCCACTAAGTTCTGTGCAACATTTCCCCTCTACATACATGGGAACTGTATGCTCCCTAGGATGTGGTACAGCCCAGCAGCTATTGCTGATACTACGTATACTGGCAGGTAGTCTTGGAATGCCTAGATTCAAATACTGCTTGTTCATAAATTTCCTTTTCCTATTCTTCTATTCAGCAATAAATACTTGCCTGAAGTCTGACTTTATTTGTACTATTCCTCTCCTTTCATTTGTGGCCTTCTTAAATGAGGAATATTTAAACTTCTCACTATTTATCAATGGGAATAGAAAATCAAGGAAAGTATCCACAATCACAGGATTAAGGTAGAAAACTATTCCTTACACAATGTCTGGGTTCAGCTAATAATGAGCTTTAGGATGACCATTTGGGAATGACCAACAAGCTTGGTTTCTCATTTTCACATGTTCTCTTGCCTGTGGATTGTAAATAAGCAGGAAATCCTACATTCAAGCGGGAATTATGTAGAAATGAGAACTATAATATACTCCATTTAATCCTCATTTTAATGAGGCATAGATATAATTGTGTTGACATCAGACCATTACATTTGCTGTACGGAGAAATGATCAATTACTAGGTCATGCTAAACTTGCCTCCCTACCAAAACCAATAAAAATAAAAGGATATAATAACACAGTTCACTCATTAATATCTGTTTTTGTTTCTTTTGAGTAGCAGGAGAGTTTCCTATAAGGACTTTCAAAGAAAAAAATATTTTGGAATGTCAAAAATGTTAAGTGTAAATCTGCATGAGAAATGAAAACTGCTAACTTTTTTTTAGGATTTGAACTTGAAATTCAATTAAAAAAATCGAACAGCACTAAAAAAAAAAAAAAAAAAAACCAAAAAAACCCAAAACAAAAAAACACAAAACAATGGTAAAAAGCATCTCTTGGACTGAAAGGCAGAATGACATACTTCAACCCATCTTTGACTCCTGCTTTACATTTTTGGATGGCAAGTCCCTTGGAAAGAAGAGTTCAGAACTGTAGGGCTGACTTAAATTTCATTACATCTCTGTTATAACAGAAAGACAATCTCATTTAGTAAGTTTGACAGTATAATTTTAGTATGTTTTGAAACCTTTTTCTTTTGACATGTACTTTCCCTAGCTGAAAAGACATGCCATGATTATTGAACAGCTGGATATTTTTTCAAACATATACCAGGTGTCTGTCACTTAACATTTGTCAGTTTTCCATCATTATCTGTGAACAAATGTTCCTAATTAACTATAGCAGGAGGTGTGGGAACAACACAGGGTGAGCTGTATCTGGGATGCTGTCAGCTTAATTTCTTAAACAGCTAAATATCTGAGGTATCTAAGATCTGAAATTTGATATTATTTCTGGTATTTTCTAATGGTATCCTTTGTGGCCTGACCTTAGAGACTGTCATAAATAAACATACAGGAATACTGCAAGTCTCCCATAACATGGTAATTGTCAGAGATTTCCATTTTGGAAAGTCACACGGTAATAAACAAACCTTTGTGGTGTCTTATCCTTCTTGTAAATTTATCCTTTCCCAGGTCAGCTGTGATTTAAATAGTCACTAACTATACACTTGATTGTTTGTGGTGGGAAAAAAACCTAGGTAGGGTCCTGTACTTTAGGGCTGTCCTGGTTTTGGCCAGGACAGGGTTCATATTTGCAGTGGCCTGGGGGGACATGGCCAGGACCCTGAGGTCATTCTATACCAGCTCATGTAATTTTCTGGGGTTGGAGGGAAGGGCTCTCTTCCAGTCAACGAGTCGTGTCAGAGGGGGTGGTCTGGTAGCACCACTTCCCTCTGTTGATATTGTAGCTGCTACTGTTTGTTTTCTTGTTCCATTTCTGTTTCAAGTAAATTGTTCTTCTCTCAACCCATGATCTTTACCCTCTGTGCCTCCAATTCTCCTCTCTAGTCCACCACAGAAGGAGAGGGGAACGAAGAGCAACGCGCATAGTTTGGAGTGTTTCAGTGGAGATGCTAAATTGGGGAATACCATTCCTAAACCACAACAAAGGGTCTTTAAGTATGGCAAAAATACTGCTTCTAAAAGGTGCTAAAAATGTAACTAAGAAAACTTATTTGCGGGTATTTTATTTAGATATCATTGTAGGTAGGCTTATGTTGGCATTATGAGAGTCTGAAAGCATATGGGAAATAGGAATGGGAATCTCCAGAATGGAAAAGACAAAAAAAAATCATAATCTTTAACCTTATGCTAAGCAAGAAATACAGCAAGAGTTGCTCTTAAAATGGAAAAGAGGAATGAAAATCCTGGTCTAGACCTTGCTTGGTTTATTTGCAACTTAGCCTCTTTTTACCTCCATTTGAAAGTTGTTGATATTTGATGCTATGTAAAATTTTGTCTCTGTGTTAAAAAAAAAGGGTGTCTAATGCCAAAAGTATATTATATGTAAACTGTTTTCACTGTTAAGCAGACCTCTCTTAGACCAGTGGATGTGCTGCATACATTAATACCTTAATGTAAGCAAGTGTTAGTCGCAGATAATGGATTTTTTCCCCATAATATTGAAATATTTTCATTTTGAATAAAGGCCACTTCATTTGTTATACCTCTGCAATCAAGATGCAGTCCATATTTTTCATGCTTGAATTTTATAATTTTAAACAACTGACTTCTCATTTACTGAATTTTCCTCAACCTTTCTGTCTCTTTTGCTCAAATTTACTTACAAATTGATTGTTTTGTATGACTCTCAAATTATATAACCTTTTAATTTCTTTTCTCCATTTTTTAAAGTGCTTTTTTCCTGGGTGTTATGTTTATAGAACATAAAACTTTTGAAGCACAAAATATATGCATAGAGCATCCAAGAAATTAAAGCAAATGATTTGTGATTTCCAAGAGGAAAGAAAAATCTCTCCAGCAAGGTACACTTACAAACACACAACCAAGCACAACCAAGAAAAAAACACTTAAGAATTTGATGCTGCTCATTTTGGTTCCATATCATCCAAATGGAAAATTCTGTCCTTGAGAGCTGGATTAGATTATCTCCAGAGCTCCCTTCCATCTATAACTATTCTGTGATTTTCTGATTTGTTCTCCTGAAGTTGATCCTAATGCATGTGTCTAATAGCAGAATTTAATCTATTTTTTTTATGCTAAACCAGTAACCCCTAAAAAACAGGTTAAATAATCATTGTTCTCCTAAATAACATAATTTTAATGACAGTAATTATAAGTCTTGCATTTATATATCATATTATTGACTATATGAGATAAAGACTTTAATGTTCTTTGAACATAAAAATTGTATTTAAGAACAAAATCAAGTGGTATCTCCTATTGCAAAAATTTAAAGATATCCTGATTTCAAAAGCCAATAACTGTTTTTATGTTCACAAAATCTATCTTTAGCATATCTAATACTGGAACCTTGATATCAGAGAGGGATAACTTTTGATAACTCTGTTCCAGACTACATGTGTTCCTTTTCATTATTGCCTTTGATGAGGCAAAGAAACACTATTTTCTGAGGAAAACATTTATGTTGATTCTCACTCTTTATGAGATCATCACACTATTTTCTGCAGTCAGTCAAATCTTGTCTTTTCAATCTTTCTACAAAACTAAACACTTGTTCTAACCCGTGTTGCCTTTGATGCCTATTTTTCTTGACAATCATTGTCAAATGCTGCCAGTCTGCCTACAGCACAAGTTTTAATATTAGTCTATTGCAGGGTTGTCAAACTCTTGTCCCTGGTCTAGTCCACTCATCTGCTTGGTTTATAGCGGGTTTCCCTAACTGACCTTTTAATCTTTTCAAAATCTTCAAAATACCTTGAGGGTGCAAATGATAATGCTAACAACTTCATTGTGAGCTATTGAGGCTGATCTTTTGTTCAAATACAAGCATTTATTAAGGTAAAATTGTAATGACTTCTATTCCCTAACTTAGATGTGACATGAGAAGTGTATTTTTTCCCAAATAAAACATGTTCTAGGGTATGTTTTAAAAGAAAATTTATCTACATTTGTATGTGGTGTTTTTTTTGTTAAAAAATTGTGTCAGAATATCTTCACTGTCTGTCATCAGGTCTTTGATATTTACATTAACTTTGTGTTATTTAAATATTTCATATGTATATATATATACATATAAATATCTAAAATATAATTTATCTTAGGTTTGTGGGGTTTTTTTCTTCCTCCTCCACCCCTTCAAAGGAAGGTGGCTCTGAGCTGACCAAGTGTACATTTGCAAGACCTCTAAAACCACTTGCCAGGTTCAAGGAAATTTGACGAAAAGCTGGAAGTATCAGAGGATATTTGGTTTCTACAATCTTTTGAAAAATCAATGCTGAGTGAAAGCAAGTCAAGGGCTGAATTCAGTCTTCAGGAATTCTGCTTGGCAACATTTGGAGAGGCAATCAGCAACTGAGTTTGAGCAGTGCATGCATAACTACATATCTGCAGTTTATAGTGTTTGCTATCTGTAGTCAAATCCTTGGGAGGATTGTAGTATTCACTGGGATTAGAGTCTATAGAGTTACTCTGACATGGAGCTTTTCAAAACAGTTTGAACATTTTCAAGAAAGTCTTTATGATTTTCTTCCCCAAGCTTGCAAACTGACTCAAAATCATAAAGCTTGCAATCAAAAGTAAGTAGAAAATGCTGCCACAAAGCCAGCTTGTAAAATCTAGGAGCTCCAAGCATGGGAGCAAAGGCTGTTGAAAGTATTAAGGCAAAGATAAGAGGCAAAGATAACTGCATGGTTCATACCATGCAGTATGAGAAAACTGAGAGAATGAGTAAGCAGTCAAATGAGGAGTAATAGGGATAAAGGAATATTTTGATTAGATAGATTTCTTTTTTTTGTGTATATATATACACTTTCTAATTTATTATTTTGTAGCACACAAATACTATCTTGATGCTGCAAACAGCACAAATATTTTTTAACACCACAGAAAGTGGGAATATCAGAAACAAGAAGTTGGTTTTTCAGGGTATGAGATTAATGTGCAATATTTAATATACTGCCATTCTAGATATTGTGATGGATTGATTCAATTTGTTGAACTAGAAATAAGTAAGTCACACACAATGCAAAATGTCCTTAAAAATCCCCTAGATGTTCATGAACTACTACAAACTGCACTTCAGGGAACTGACTGATGACTTTGTAAGTAAAAAATGAGTTATTGTTTGAGACTCTACGAGAAGACAACACTAGAATACTAAACATCACATTTTCAAAGTTCAGGTACTAAGTATATTTAGTATTTCTTCTCATTTTTAGTTTAATATGATAGATGTGGGGAAAAAAAACGTAGTGAAGTTGTCTACAGTTGTTCATTTGTGAGTGATAGAAAACATATTTATTCAGTTGGTTCTTTTGTTTTCTTATTTACATAAAATATAAGCAAGACCTTTAATTAGAACCAGTATTTCCTAAAATTTTAAATTAAGTTAACCTTAATTTTGACAGAATCTTAGAATTCCAGTGAAGTAATGAAATTATACTGAGTTTGAATAAACGACCTGGCTCTGGGGGTTAATTTTTCTTTCTTTCCTTACTCTAATATTATCTTGAAATCACTTTTAAATCAATCCCATTTTTGCTATATTAGAGTTGTCTAGCTTTCCAGAGGTTCAGCTGAAGCTTCCCTAAAGTATTAAAGCTTGAGTTTTCCTTTTGGATTTATATTTTAACAATACATTTTTTCCAGTGCTTTAGCTGCTACTGGACATCCAAGACATTATGTTATTACTTTTCATTTATAAAAATACTCCAACCATTTTAGAAATTTCTTGGGTAGCAGAAACTTTTCAACATATAATTTGTAAAGTGCTTTTAAAATTTATCAGTAAAAATCTCCCTGAACAAAACAGAAAGAAAATAACACATCATATTAACAACGAATATTTTCCTGACAGTTGGTTTTACACAGATGATAAACCACAGAAGAAGAATATAGTATTATGGAGCACATGCATTTTGCAGAAAGTGCACACTGTGTGATGTTACCTGCCACTGTAAGGAGATTTACAATAAAAAATATGAATAGAAATTTGTAGGCCAATTCACTGAGCGAATACTGAATGCAAAAACTACATAAAAATGTTATTAAGAACATAGCTACAGATATAAAGAAGGCTGCTGCTCTGCCTTAGTATGAACTAACTGGACCTAGTTATCGTTTCTTATTTCCAAATATGGGTAAATATAAATATGTAATTCTTTTTTTAAAAAGTAGAACTTGATGTACATAATATATGAGTTGGTCTTATTACAATGCAGAAACTGAAATGTATTAGGATTTAAATGAACATTCACCTCACTGCAAAAGCAGGTCAAACCTACCCACATTGTCTCTAAACTTTAATTATCCTAAATTGTAGAAAGTGTAGAACTATAGACACACTTGTAAGGAAACTCTTGTAATATAAATTATTCCTTCTATACAGGCAACATTTTAGCACTGCCTAGAGAATGGGTCAATGACATTTGTTTCCCATGATGGAATGGTAATATTTTTAAGCAAACATTTGAATGTTACTCCTATGGATTCAGAGATTTTTGCTGTTTGTAGTTTCTCATTGTAATTATTACTGGTTTCCATTAAAACGAATAGTATGATTTTAATTTCTAGTGACATCTTATAATAGCTATATTGAATTTCCTATGCTATATTTTTTCCTAGATTTTTTATTCCTTTTGAAATTTCTACAATAATGTATGGATAGCAAAAATCACATCAGCGCAAACCCTGAATGTTCCAAGTCCTTCAATAAAATGAGTGTTTCAGTTTTGACCCAGTATGTGAATCACAGATGCTTTCAGGACACTTACACAAAATAATTACCGTTACAGTACTTGTGATGCATTATGAATTTTATTAACATTCTAGGGTGATTTTGGTGACATTAAATGGTTTGTTTTGAATTACAGCTAAGTTATTCTCGTATTTTATAGGCTCTCTCAGACTGTCTCTGTAATATCCTGGAGATTTGTTATTCAGGTTTGTGTTATTTTGAATTGGATCTTTTGGTTTTAGCTATTGATTTTCTCTTCCATCTAAAAGAAATTACTGGATACGCATGCACATCCTGCTTAACTTCTTGGAAGACTTTATTACTTTATATTACTTAATAATTCCATTGCATCTCCAGGAATTTGCTGAGAGAAATAGAAATGTCCCAAATTAGTTCCAGTCCTTTTCTCTTCCTTCCTTGGATTAAATGAGTCAGCAAAACTAAGAACATTCAGAATAACTGTTGCTTTACAGTTCTACAAAATCCATTTCTACTTTTGACCATTACTCAACATCTTTTCAAATTCACTGAGAAAAGAATGGAAACAACATGATGCAAGTCATCCAGATGACTGATCTCTTTTGAATGAGTCATAGAAACACCACCTGTGATTGCCCACTGCCAGTCAATACCCAAACAAAGAGGTCCTGATCATGGGAAGAATTAGATTCTGACAAGAAAGAACATTTTATTTCATGTCCGTAGTTCTGATTATTGAAAGAGCGTGACACTGAATCTAAGTAGTAAACTGTTGTAGATCCTTTTCATTCTTTCATGGATGCAGCAGTTCCCATAGAAGTGTGGAATTTCCTCACACTAGAAATAAAGGAACACAATAATGACTTGGTTTTGTACATGTGTTTTTCAAGTACTGTTTGTATACCTCTGGCATAGACAAGGCACCAAATATAGATCACAGTCTATTTGGTAAGGCATTTAGTACTTCTATATATATAAGTACGTGCTTTATTTTTAAAGAACACACACACAATCTTGGGGGCATAATACAAGATGAAAGACTTTTCTAAGTTACTTCAAACACTGAAATCTTTTCCAAAGAGCAGTTGAAAACCTAGTTTTCATTTACGTCTAACTACCTCCACGATGAACTTTCATCATATATTACAAGCCAGTTTGCATTACACATGAATTAGATGACCAAAATGCTTTGACATTTTTTTCTTACTGCTATTGAGGTGGCATGCCTTGCATCTATTGTATTCCAAATTTATCTAAAAAATGTCTATAGGAAGAGACTACTCTGCATACAAGTCTTCAAAATCTATATAGCCTATTTTATGTTGATTGCTTATGTTATCAGGTGAAGAAAAATTAATAGTTTGAATTAATATTCCGAAGGAACGTTATTATACCTGTATTTTTATTTAACACTTTAATAATAATCACCAAAAAAAAACTCACCAAAGAAAAGTAACAAAGAACAAAAAATGGGATTTAAGTGAAACTTAAACAGAGAAAGAAAAAGGTACTACAACTTTGCTCCAAGTTTACTTGACAGAGGAATTGCAGCTTTTGATTTTGATTTTTTTTTTTCTTTTTAAGGAAGGATGACAGTTCCTTAAGTACAGTGTTATTGCTGGTGCAGCTGTGATGAGGAAAAACAGATGATCAAGTCTTGTGGCAGCTGTGTACTTCAGATAATATACTACAGAGATAGATGAATTTGCTCAGAATCATCGGTCTAGAGAGGAAAATATGTGCTCACCCTGAGGACATTTATGGCATAAACTTTCATAAAACAGGAAAGAGTCTAGACAGATAGTTATATGAAGGGGTCGCTTTTCAGAAAATTTACATGAAAGAAAACAAAAGCATATGATATTTTTAATGTAAATGTGGTTCATATCATGTTATTAACAATAATAATGTTCTGCATGTTGGACATATAGTATCATCCTTTTGCTACGCATAGAATTTTGAGGGTGTGCCATAATGACCCAGGAAATTCACGTCCGCCAGTGCCATATGAAGTGCAGAAACCTATAAGAGTAGCTAATCCCTTTCTATATTCACATTTTCAAAGCTATACAGATGATAGCATGAAGTTTCTGTTCTTAAAACTCTAGAAAAATAGAGATATTAATCTCCCATGTGATAAAACTAAACGAATAAAACCAGGGAACACCAATGGGACCACCTTCATTGTCTGAAAAGATCCTACTCACACAAGTTGTGTCAGATATATTACTCAGTGGAAGTCCTTGAAATTACAGTACATTTGATGTATTGATTGGTCAAATGAGGAATAAACACACCCTGTAGGGAAGTGAAGTTGATCTACTATGATATTTCTTCCAAGGAGATGTTAAAGCATGGGTAAAACTGAAGTTAACCTGTCATGCGTTGACTCTATGGATTAACTGCAGCTGCCATGGAATAACTACAGCTAATATTGCATGTTTCGCTTCTTCTATCCAGAACAAAAACGGTCTTACATTCTATTTGATATTTTAAAAATAATTGGACATTCTATTTTTGCAATAGAATCATGAAATACGTTTAAAAAAAATCTCTGAAATTCTAAGATGAGGATAGTTAAGTGACTAGACCAACAAATAACTTCAAGGTCAGAGTCCTGTTTGGTAACATAAGACATTAAAACCCATGTTAAACACTTCATATTTGCCAGCTCAAGGAATACAGCTTCTGCTACCTATAAGGTTGAAATTTGATTTCAAATGTAATGAATAATTAATATTTCGGAGGTAGAAAATGCTTGGGAGGTGATCTTTAGCAGTAGCGTGAATAAGGACATTTAATTTGCCCATTACTTTTCTCTGCACGGGTGATAGAAATGAGACATAAATTTAATACTCTCCATTTAATATTTCTTCCTCCTAAAAACATAAATAAATAAATTCTAGTTTGGCCATTAGGCAGTTGAGACCTTAAAGCTTAATTGCAGCATGAGGTAATTTATTGTGACCTAATCTCTTTTTCCAGTCATCAACATTTGGTGCTTTGCATAACTGTCATTAAAAAAAAACCACAACAGCAACATAGCTCTAATAATTTTACAGGTTTTACCAGAAATGTATGAATCAATTTATCAAGGCTATTTGGAGTTCCGTATGTGGAGTTCATTGTGAGGAATTTCTTCTCTTAGTGGCTTAGGAAAAGAAAATCAATGTATTTCTTATGTTTGAAATTTCATGTTTAACTCATTGCAAATTTTCTGGTAGAATATGGTCAGAAAATACAGATTTGGTATCATGTTACCAGAAACCTATTTGTTTGAACTAGTTTTTAGTCCACTAGTCCTACTGTCTTTACTGATGAACTTGGGTTCTCAGTGTCTGTAGGCATTAGACAACTTTTGAGATGGTTTGTTTGAGATGGGTGTGGATTGTTGTGATTAATTGTTGTCTGGTTGTCAAGTTTAGTCTACCAGACATAAAATGAAAGCTTAGTTGACTTTTGGAACTCTGTGCTTGTTGAAAAGTAACTGCATTCTACTGGTCAAGTCTCTGAAAGTCTAGCAATGCAAGCATTTTTCTGAGGTAGAGCATTGTTTCATGGAGATTGTACTTTCATTATTTAGTAGTTCTTTTCTATCCATGGATGCAGGAGGATTATGCTATTCTACTGAGGCACTTTATAATTTTTCATAGTGGGAATGGATTCACTTCGGTAAATTAAATTTTTTGTTTCAGTTTGGTTTTGGTTTGGTTTGTGGTTTTTCTAATTTTTTTTCCCCCTAGAGAATCAACATTTTCCCCAGAACTTTTAAACTTTGTAGAAAAAATCCAAACTAATTCTGATATTATAAAAAACATAAATAACTTACACCCTCAAAAATATCTAAATTTTCACTGTTTGCTTGATTGGTTGTTTTTTCTGGGGATTTTTTGACTATGAAGGAGATATTTTCTAGAAAACATTGCACTGGTGTCAATCTTCCAGTCTTGGATTTGTAAATAGAAGCAACCTCAGTCTGTGGCAGTGACTAGAAACTATTTCTCTCTTTTTTTTTTTTTTTTTCCTTTCACTTTGCAGCATAGAATTCCTTCATAAGACCTTATTATTGTAGGAAAGTCCACTAACTTTACCATTTTTTGTGCCTATGCTTGAAGTGATGAGTTTGGACACTTTATGTCTCATAAGCTATGCATATTTATCAGATATGTCTATACCAGAAAATGCAGTAACGAGTAGAACTCACAGTTATCTCCCTGCAAGACAGCTGGCAGCTCTAGAGCTGCATTAACACATTACATTTAGGCTTTCTGTTGTGAGCTGAAGTAAATAAATCCAGGTGGGCCATTGTATTACTGAAACCTATTCAGACTAAACATGGGTACCTTTGTCTAGATGTGGACAGTCAGACAGGTATTCAGATCAGTAGGTATTGATAAACTTGGAAATACCAAAAATAATTTGTTAAACAATATGTTTAAATAGGGAGCTAGAATATCTTTATTATGATAATATTTGTAGAACCTGACACACTGAAGCAGGATGAAGGTAGCTAAAAATGTCATAGACCCTCCCCAAGAGAAGTTAATTATAGCTAACTAAGGAAAAAGCCACTAGTTCTGAGGGCTTAAGTTCACTGATGAACATCTGGTGCTGACCTTGGCCTGAATGATGGAGGGAAAATAAAAGTAGCATAGTTAAGAAAGGACTTTTCTGAGGACAAAGTATTAGCAAAGACAAGGATTACAGAACATAGGTTGGATTAATTTATCTCGACAGGATAAGATTTTAAGGAAGACAGACAGGTAAATTACCTTGCTTTATCTTCAAAACAAATGGCACTATGGAATTAAGCAGTATTTCTGATCTCAGTCCATAAATATTTATATAAAAAAGCATTTATGTCCATTCTTAACGAAGTCTGAGGTTAAACAGAATTCTGTTAGGCAGAATTTGTTAACAAACATACTAAAAGCCTGAGATGAACATGAAGTATTATTGCCAGAATGTCAAAGGAATAAGACATGTCCTGAAAGGATATCGATAAAGATACAATAATTCTGAAATATGAAATATATACCAAATGTATTATGTTTCATTATTTTATACACTGACTTATTTTAGGTAACAGTGTATACAGTTGTTCAGTGTATTGGTTAAAATAGTATTACCTAACAGGTTGAAATAACTTTAATCCAAACTATGTGTTATCTGTCTCAGTTAAACTTGCATTTAACTCAAAGCCTTGGAAATGAAAACTTCACAAATAATTATATGCAATATATGAAGACTGGACATTGCAAGAAGTGAGTAAGAATGAATTGAAGATTTAAGGAATAAATTGGCTTTGCACTAATTTCTAGCAGTGCAATTTGCAGAGATCTCAATAAATGAATGCTAAGATATTAAAACTACTGAAGAATGTGGCTACCTAGAAAAAAACCCCAAAACATTTAATCTAAATGGTAGCTAACAAAGGTTTTGTTGTTTGTTTAAGTTTTTCTGCTTTTTTTCGTCTCTTTTTTTTTGGAGTGGGTGGGGAGGGTAGGGTTGTGGGTGGTTCTTTTTTTCCCTGCAGCTCTCGGTACCGTTCTAGTAAAGTTGGAATTTAGTTGCAATATAAATTGAAATCTAATTCCAACTCATGTAGTTTTTAAGTAACAAAATTTGTTTGCTCAAACTGATCAGTAAACAGAGGGAATAAAACATTTGTTGTTTTTTTTTTAATTAATATGCATTTGTCAGATAACACTGCCTGTATGCTATCTTTTCTCAATCTAATTTTAATTATACTTTTGGGAGAAACACTGCAAGAAGGAACTAACTAGGTGATATTTTGGTACACCAAATAAAATGCTTAAGAAACAGTTATATTTTGTAAATAAAACCTTATGAAGCTTAGCTGCGAATAGACACCAACGTAATTGCTGAAAATAATAGTTACACTTGCACTCCATCAGGCACTGTTCACTAGATAGCAGATCTGAGACTCTGACTGATGCAATTCAATTATCATGAAAACTTCTTTTCAATCTGTTTGCAAAAGTGAACTTAAAGACTAATGCTTCAGCTGAGTAAGGAATTTACATGAAGAATGATTAATTAGTATCTCTTTATTCATACATTCTGACAGTATTAGAATTCAGCTTAGAGGACACGTGAGCAAAATAGAAGAACCTTCCTAAATGAGTTTGAACTTAAAAATCTGAACTCTGCTACAGTTAAATTCTACTTGACAAGGAAGGTTTTCTTGTTTCCTTCCTACTTGTATTGATTTTGAACTGAGTTACTTTTAATGGAAAATTCAGTCTTATTTCTTATTAAGAAAGTGATATTAAAAATAAAATTAAAAAAGATAATGAATGAGAGTATGTACTGTAATTGTTCTTTTGATGTGAGGTAAAAAAAAATATTCTTTTGCTGGTGATACTCAAACAGAAAAGAACAAAGCTAAAAGGAGGAAGCATTGAGATGATCTTGGAACTGGTCCAACTAAAAAAAGACTAAGAGAAGATAACAAAACTGATTTCAGTTATACCTTCCAGCTATGCTTCCTTTCTGACTCAAAACTAAAAGTAGTATACAACAATTCAGTCAAAACATAATAAACCTAAAAAACCTCAGAGATTAAAGTATCAAAAAAAGTCTAAAACAAAACAACCCCAAACAGCCACTACAGCCCACTCTGTCTTCAAACACCTTACGATTTTACTAGAGTGTTTAAAAAACAGCATGCCACCTACATCATACACGGCCATAAACAATTTGTCCTTGGGTCAGGCGCCATGTTTCCAGGAAAGCTCCTTCTTTATTAATATTAAAAGAAGAAGAGACAACTGTGACTGTTCAGTCTAAACTACCATGGAAAAGAGAAACAGCACTATATAGAAAGGGACAGCTGAGCAAATATCTTACTGTAAATTATGCATATGGTTAGGTTAGTCCTTTATTCTCCTTGTGGCTTCTCTACAAACAGATTGTGTTTTCTTCCCATTTATTTTTCATTAGATTTCATTCTGTAAATATCATCAAAAAGGCCTTATTCAATGTATTTAAACAGATTGTTGCAAATGCAATCAGTGTTGCTTCTATATTCTCCACATGACTCAAAGGAATTGTATTAATTTCATTCTTGCTGTCTTCATTTCAGAAATAACAACTGGCAGATGATACAGCTCTCTATACAAGTCTCTCAATCTGTGCTTCCCTAAAAATAAAGGTGGGTGGTAAAAGATTTCCTTTTTTAGTGAACTTAAGCTTACTGACTATGGGCTAATTTTTCTTAGTGACTGAGGGAAGAAATCCACCAACCATCCAGAGACCCATGAATGCAAGTTACTGTTGTTTTCCTTACTGCCCATGTTTGTTGGTCCTGCATAGCTGGCTATCATATTTATCCAATTTCCCATTTCCTCCCTGGAAAAAAGATAAATATTTCAAATCTAGAGGCCTTGAAACTGTTGGTATCAAGTATTTTAAAAAGCCAGCTAAGAATACAAAAGACAGGTCATGCTCATTTTTTTATAGTTCTGGGTAACTCCAAATACTGCTAGGCAAATATATGGCTTGTTATTTAGGAGCAGGATGCCTTGAGTAGATATAAGTCCTAGTCAATAATTAAAAAAGGTGATACAATTTTCAGGTAAAAAAAAAGTTACAATATAGCACCATAAAGTAAAAAGTCCACTTGTGTGTGTATGTGTTTTGTTTTTCTGGGGATCAACACTCCTTAATCATCAGTAAGACCTTCAGTTGATTAAGTGTGGGTTGCTGACCTCAGGAACACTTGTTGATGAAGCGTTTTTATTTAGCAGTATGGCTTAAAGCTGTTTCCATGGAGACTTGTACTAGACTAATATTAAAGTTTTCATAATTACTTGGAGTGAATATAATACTAGTCAAAAAGGGTGAAAAAAGCCTTAAAATTAGTGGAACAGTATCAGGCATACATACACAATGGCGTAAGTGGAAGACAAACAAGGTAAGTAGGGATATATAGATGGGGACAAGACCATACAGACCTGAATAGCCTAACAACTTTAGTCCAATCCTGCAAAAGTACCTGATTTTCAAAAAATCTTTTCAGACAGTGTGGACTTTGTAAGTCTTTCCATTTTTTGGAGAAAGTTCCATCAAAATCAAGAGGTAGAAAGTAAAGATAAATAAAGAATAAGTGTAAATGAATCTGAGCAAAACAGATATCATGCAATCAATACAATGGGAATTAAGGGAAAGATTTCCAGTAATTTCAATGGCTTCTGAAACTGGTCCTTAGAGACATAGATGGAAAACTATGTATCTCTAATATACACAAGTTATATATTCATTTATTTGAACCTGAGCAATTTTTGGTCCAGATTGAAAAATCTTGTTCTGTATCAACATGTACTTTGTTTTGCAGATCTGTGAGGGAAGAGTGGTGTTCACTGGGCAACTGTGATGAATATAATTTGTTTCAATAGTTACTCTGAAGTTTAATGACTTATAAAATAATGAACAGTATCAACATCATGTGCCACACTTTAAATAATTTACTGCTTAATAGCATTTTCATGGGAATTCAGATCCCAGAGAGGATCCTTCATTGCATTTTAGTGTTGACAAGTAATAGTGAGGGACATACCCTCAAAGACTTACATGTTCATATGTAAGACTCAGATATGTCTGAATTATTTGGCTAAAGAAAAGTAAAAAGGCATTTTGAAAATCCAGTTATATATATAATGTTGTTACATAATTTTTGCTTTAAAAATGTAGTGGCCTGTACTAAACACAAGGCTAGACAATTATAATGAAAATATTTACTTTACATGGTTCAACTATACTTTCACTGTCTATTTCAGTGTTTTGTTTGAAGGAAAAAAGGTGGGTCTACAGAAAAAAAAAGGGAAATAAGATTAGGCTGAAAAGTTTTAAATTTATTTTTTCTTATTTCTTAAAGAGTATTGAGTTTTGTTTGCTTCTGTAAAGTCATGAAACTCAGTTTAAGACATTTTCATGAGAAATTAATATTTCAGTAATTCCAAGTAATACACTCATTAAACTGTAAGCATTCATTGAGCACATCTTTTTTTTTCCTCACATTTATCTTCTTTTCACATGCCACAATTAATCTAATACATTAACTTTCCTTATCAGATAAAACACCTTACTCCTGAAAATTTTCATCTTAGTAGATCTTTCATGCCCTCATAATTCAATGTTATTCTTCACAAAAGAGTGGGAGGTTATGAAACTGCATTTATTAAATTGTGTAATAGGCATCTGGAATACCATTAAAATGAAACTCCACAGAAGGGGTCTATTTTCTGAAAGAATATATAATTTTACAATATAATACAAATCAGTGAAAGGAAAAAGGAAACAAAAATAAGACCAAAAAAGCACCCACTTTCTGATTATTTTTTTGCATCAAGAAATATTAAATAAACAAGTTTGAAACCCTTTGAAAAAAATACTGAACTGCTATAATTTTCTAATACTTTTCAGCTATTACATTTATTATGCTATTTTTAAAATGTTTTCCCTGCATCACTGGAGGCAAATCCTACATACACATGTGTAGAGGAGAATTCAGACAGAGGTTTATGTCCACAGAAGTATGCTCAGAATAGTCCTGCAGCATAATTTCCTTAATCTGCATTTTTATTCTCAGTTCATTACATTTACTGTCTTGGTGGCAACACATTACACCATGATACCTAGAGTTCTGTATTTGAAATCAATCATAAGTTTCCTATTCCAAAATATAGTAGAAGCCAAGCAGAACTCAGAAATGAGCCCAGGGTACCAGTGGAAGGAGAGGGAAGGAGGAAAAAGTTTCATGTGTCTTTGTAGTGGTCCTTGAGGAAACTGCCTCTTAAGTCTGTAGTGAGGGGAAATAGCTATTACCAACAGCACTGGATGTTTGGATAGGATCACTCTTGGGGAAATCTACCGGCTTTAAATAGCCATAGAGAATTGCTGTTCTCATTAGAAAGAGTTGTGAAAATACAGAAATGATTCATTGCTACCAGAACACAGCAGGTAAGGTTTGCCAGTAAAATTTTGGGAAATAACAGAATCTTCTGCACAGATTCTGGATTCCAATCCGAAACAGGATTTTCTGCATCTGATTAAAAATTTCAAAGTTCTACTTGTTTATTTTCCCCCTTTTCCTATGAAATTTCTTTCATGATTTTGTTATTAATTTTGGCATACAGTAGGAACAATTGTGAGTTTGTTGCTGGTTCAAGATTGAGTGGATTATTTTGTCTAGGATTTTTTCTTGTCTTCCAAGGGCTGTAGTAGAAATGGAAATAAATGAAAATAAAATGGAAGCTATTCAAACTGAAAACTGTAGATATTGAAAGAAATAGCTGTAACATCATTAACCAGTTGATAGAAGTTCCTTGTGACTTTTTTTGAAAATCATTATTTATCTAGAAAATGGATTATATATTCAGGCAACATAGGCAAGCCTTTCATGATGGGATGGTGAGTTTTTATCTAACTTACTTTTCATAAGAAAAGTGAAATGTAGTATATGTAGAGCATAAGAAGATGTAAGATCAAAACCAAAAAAACCTGGGGGGGAAAGTGTTATATTTTCAGTGATCATTAGTAAGGCTCCTGAATATCCTAATTTAAAACTATTTACTGTATAACCAAATGTTGCTAAGAAATGCTCACTCTTTTTCAAAGTGATTCATAAAATCATAACATATATGAGTTGGGGGGGCGGGGGGAGGGGTGGGGGTGAGAAAAAGCCAACACACAACCAAACTGAATTGTATTGTAAAACTTCCAAATGGTACTTTCAGTGCCTTTGTTTCAATGAGCTGTTTCCAGGAAAAGAGAGAATAATGCATTTTTCTGGTTTCTAGATGCCTGATGTAATCCTGAAATATAAATTTGTATGCACTTTGCAACTAGTGATTATTTAATTATTCATGCCTTTCTATGAATAAAATCAAGATTATATCACCCCTAATGCATTCAGCTGGAGAATACAATATTTCAAAGTAGACGTATAAAGCTAGGTTTCCAAATGTTTTCTTAGACACTGACATATGGGTTTTAATATTTAGAAGTACCGAGAGTTTGGCAACATCCTGCTGAGGGAGGGCACTGTTCAAAGCTCCATGTTTTGGAAAATCTGGCTTACAAACTGCATGTGTAAATTCAGTTTTGGAGCTTGTTTTAAGTCAGTGATTAAGGAAAAGAAAAGGTGCTGACTATTACGTTGCACTGCATAGATAAGTATTTCATCCCCATTTTCCCCAAACTAAATTTTTTCAGATTTTTGATTCTCCTTCCCAATGCTGTTGTGAAGAGAAGCTTTACTGCTGCCATTATAGTTTGGAAGTCCATTTACTTTTAAAGGAATTTCAAATGCCAGATTTGCAGTCGTTACTCTGTACCATTGGCTTCATCATGTAAGAACTAACTTCCAAAAAGTGTTAAGGACTTTTTGCTCTTGTGATATCAATAGGACTTTGCATAAAGAGGACAGTTTTTCATACATATCTGAAGCATGAAAGATATATCTAGGTATTTTAACAGAAGTTTGGTGCTTTACTTAAAATTTTAAGTTTTTGGCTTGATTACTTTCCTGAAAAGTCAAAAGTGTGCCTAAATCATATATACAGTTCATGATGGAGTGCCTCCCAGGGCACTGGGCCACTGCCCATGAAGATTTATGAATTATTATTCAACTTGATTTTGTGAAAATAAGCTAAATTGAGTGTTCTGTTTCTAAAGAAAATCTTGAGGAAAAATGGCAAGAAATTACACTGAAGAGCGCACTGGGAAATGAGGAAGAGGCAAAGAAGGAGCTTCTTTGAAACACAGAAGCCAGTAATATATTTCAAAGCTGCTGAACCTAAACTGGATGGAAAGAAGTCTCATTCTTAGGAAGATATTGCCCTCTACTTGTAGGATTGATAGCACTAGTGCCTTAGAACCAAAATTACTTCAAGAGTTAGCTTACTATTTACTGGCAGCATGAAAGCAGCAGTTCTGGAGAAGTCTAATGCTGCCTGAACTGGCTTCAGGACTAAGCCTGCTGAGACTGACTCAGCAAGGACTGGTTGCACTCTTCTCCTTCAAATAACTTCAAACCCAAGCCTTTTAACACAGTTATATTAGTCTTGTGATAATGGGACTAGTAAGTTTATTAGTCTTGTGATAATAACCTTAATGAGCACCAAAGGGGAAGGAATATGTCTTTATTAATGTGGGAATTCTTTTTATACCTATCATAGACCGAGACCTTTCTCATCACTAGGCCATCTTCATAGCCATGAAGGTGAAGAAAGAACCTTTCGTATCTGAATTCAAATCTTACTTATGTCCCTGTGCATTCAGTTTAAAATAATAACTTTATGATTGGCAGTTCTTGTTAAATATGGCAAACAATGATTTTAAAAGGGACTCCTATGTGAGGGCATTATTGTCAGCAGTGTTACCTTTGCACATTTGCACAAGGATTTCTTAGTGCATAAGAGGACTTCAGCTTAAAGTTTCAGCATTGTTTTGAAGCAAATCTCCTAGCCATCTCCATTTACTGGGTTTTGGTTTACCTTTCTGAGTACCAAGTATTCCAGAGTAGTCAGACAAAGAAGGAAACTTAACAGAGAAATTGTCACTGTCTCCTTAGGGGGACTGACAAAAAAACCCAAAACCAAACCAAAACCAAACAACAAAAATGTGGTACCAACAAAAATGTTTGCTATTTTTTTCATTTATTGTAAATAATTTCTTTCAAAGACACCAGAGTCTTCAAGGGGAAGATAAGAAAACCCTAAAATATCTTAAACTGGACCAAAAGTAGGATTGGGAAGACTACTCTTAACTGTGCTACTCCAAGATGAAAAACGCTTTCAAATCAATCATGAAAGAGTATATACAAATTCCCTGATTTTTTATTAATAGAGCATTGTGTGTTGTTATATTAATAGTAATATGTTTACTGAATAAGGGGATGTTTCACTGTTAACTTGATTTATGAGTGCTCCCATTACTGGGATATTGATAAGGAAGTCACAAGGAAATACTCCTGCTGTGGTTAAAGAAAAAAAATAAAAATAGCTTGGATAATATGACTGAGCATAGTAAGATCTAACTTTTTTTCCCCCCTCTGACAGGAATGAAATATAAGGCTACACAGGTTTGTGAGGAGGCAAGGTGCTGTGTCTCTCTACAGGGAGACATTAAATTCTGTAAGTATATTGGAAAATACAGAAGATTTCTCCAGTCCTTTGGTTCCTCAGGAAATTAATTGGCCAATCTCCAAATGCTTTTTCATGTATGTAAAGCTATGTAGCAATGGGCTGCTCTTTTGACACACTGGCACAGCTCATGAGCATTGATTCAGGATCAAGTAACATTGTTGATTTAGCTCCTTTCAAAGTATCACTCGTTTTGTAAACGTTTTAATAAGGTACAAGAGACATTCACTGGCAATAGGGTGTTAAAGCACGGTGCGAGCTACATAGCTGGAGTTTAATATCTTATTTTCAACATTGTAAGCCTGGAAATAATAAACATAGGATAATGTAGATCAATCTTTGAAGAATAGTTTTCCATTAGTGTAGCAGAGAGGATTTTTGCTTCTTAACAGTTTACAGTAGAAGTTGCAACAATGGGGGACACGATTTGGTAATTCTTCTTATAAAAATAGAAATTATTCTCTTGGATATATTATTGTCAAAATACAAAAGGAAATTGTTTATATTTTGATGTACAGGCTTTTTCCCTGAATAAAATACCCTGTGCAGAGGGACTGAAAGAAATTTTTTCATAAAATAAGATTCTTAGCATGCATATCTAACACTGCGCAATATTGATCTGCTACCCATTTGAAGTATTTTGATTGCTTTTACTTACTGTTTACATAAAAAAATTTAATTGTGTTTCTAAATTGAATTGTTCCCTTGAGCAGTGTGCATTTGTACCCTTTGAGGATTTTTCCATAAAATTATCTGAAAAAAAAATTAAAATGGTGGAAACAGTGAAATTCATCTTTTCATGCTCAAAAAATGGTGAACACTTTTTTCTAACTCATTTTATAACTTATATAATTTCCTCAATTCTTTAACTGAAAATTAGCAGGGAGGTTCTTGATGCAGCGTACAGTGTTACTGAAGATAATAAGGTTGTAATTTTTTTTTCATTATTATTATTATTATTTTAGTATGTGATTTCTTTGTGAGAAAATTTCAGACAGAATGTTTGCTAGCAGAATAGACAGATTTGCCAGAATAAAAACATGTCAAATGTCTCACATTTCATGAATGTTTACTAGAACAAAATGACAGAGACGGGCAAATTTCATGAACTTTCAGAGTAGATATAATGGTCACAACAGTCACAGGTAATGTAGAAGACTCAGATTCAAATCTCTGTTTTGTGTCCTGTTCAGATTAGGGAATTAAAAAGAATTTTCCTTCTGGTCTATTAAATTCCTATAGTTTCCTTTTATTTCCCATGCTGAAATTTAATTCACACTCTAACATATATGTTAACGAAAACATGTGTGTGTTGTGAAATGAAGATACATGGTATTATCCCTCAACGACTGGATTAGAATTTCTTTTGTTGGATCAATTAATACTAAAGAGCTGGTAAGACTTTTCTGACAGCAATGAAATAAGATTTCAGATAAAACGTTCAATTTGACAAAGAAATGAGATGAACGCTTGAAATGTTATTTTTACAAAATATGACCATGTGCTTAATATGTGAATAAGCAGAAACAACTTCTAAGCTTAAAAACACATGCTTTTCAGAACAAGTTAATGCTCAGTGATGATGCTGAGTATTGGCCAATTGAGTCTATAGAATAATTTTCGCTGATCTCAGTAGACTTTTGAATCAGTTCACTCTCAGCAGCACTTTTCACAACTTTTAAAAATCAAAAATCAGATAATACTTTAGATTTTTCAAAATCAAACTCTGAACTTCTTCAGAAGGGAGATTCAAGGATTAGTAATGACCAGTAATTAATTAGCTTAAAATATTCATTCACCTTCAACAATTCAAGCTGAAAGAAGGACAACAAAGCCGATGAAGGAGCTGGAGCATAAATCTTATGAGAAGCAGCTGAGGGAATTGAAACTGTTTAGCCTGGAGAAAAGAAGGCTCAGGGGATACCTTATCACTCTCTACAACCACCTGCAAGGTATGAAGACAGACAGGGAGAGCTGGGATTGCTCAGCCTGGAGAAGAGAAGGCTCTGGGGAGACCTTGTTGTAGCCTTTTAATATATAAAAGTAACATATAAGAAAGACGGAATGACAGGACAAGGTGTGTTGGCTTTAAACTAAAAGAGGGTAGATTTAGACTGGAAGAAATTCTTCACTGTGAGGATTGTGAGGCACTTCAACAAGTTCCCCAATGAAGCTGTGGATGCCTTATCCCTGGAAGCATTCAAGGTCCAATTGGATCTAGTGAACCAACCTGATCTAGTGAAAGACATCCCTGCAGGAGTGTTAGACTAGGTGATCTTTAGAGGTCCCTTCCAACCCAAACCATTCCATGGTTCTGCGATAAGAGCTGTAATTTTTCCCCTAGTGGGTGTAGTACATACATGTTGCAACATACATGTGCAACATAGATGTTACACCTACAGACTGTCAAATACCAGCAATCCTGGTGTGTAGGTCAAGCTGGTTGCACTCCTCTGTTGCTCACACACTACAGATTCTCAGTTGTATGGCACAGCCTGTTTCAAAGCTGATAGAAGTAATCAAAACTTGTTCATGTTAGATCGCATACTGGATATTAACACCTTTTAATGTTCATCTGACACTGACACTACCTCTCTGAATTTCAATAATCCTCTTTCTATTTTGTGTTTTAAACAAGAGCATATAAGAAAATTATAAAAAAAGGATCAGATGAAGGAATAAAGTATGACAGACTAGTACAATGTTGCTGCTTCATGGATAACACTGAAATTGCAAAACAGAGCCTTTAACTACAGCTACTTTATTAAAATAATTTCTGATTGCAACCACAGGAAGCCAAATGTTGCTGTAAGATGTACAATATCTGAGGTGAAAATAAAGCTTGTAAGAAATAAACCTCAGGAGATAGAGAAAACTT
>JAWWTY010000037.1:40440151-40451716 GCA_035222235.1 Margarornis squamiger
TCCCTACCCTCTGTCCCTCAAGCTCCAGGATGTGACATCACATCCTTCCCCTGGGAACCCTATAAATACCTGTGACTCTGGAAATAAAATCTCTTTGCTGCCTGTTCTCCTGCGTGTGTGGTTTCCCTGCACCATCTCTGGGACCCTGGCCGCCACCACGTGGAGGGGGGAGGGGTGAGGAGCGTCCAACCAAACTGCCGTAGCCAAATAGCAAACAATCACTTTGCCAGTGTTCAATTTAAAATTTTCTTTACTCCTGCACTTAGAAATTTACATTAACAGCTGCTACTATGGGAAAGAAACTTCAGGCTTCAGACTAATCATCAGGATTTGATTCTGTATTTGCATAATTTGCCATTTTGCCAGAAACATATATTAGAAAGGTATCAAAAGTTATACTTATTGAATGGTGTGCGTAGATTGAAAAGCAGCAAAATAGAGTTTATTTACTGCACTCTAGTTCTACACAATGCACAATCCTATAAACCCTACTGGACATCTTGTGGTGGGCAGCCATCCAAAAAAAGTGGATGTCAACTAAAGTTACTAAAGGGAGTTTTGGCAAGCAAGTGCAGTGGCATGCCAGAAGGCTTAGCCTTTTCACAGACTCGTGATGTCTGTTCTTACAGACACCGTCAGTTTGGTGCTTGCTCACTCCTGGAAATATTATCTGAAAAGGAGCAGGCAGAATCAAGGACAATTCCATCTCCTACCTTAGACGCACATGGCCTACTTTGCCTTTGTCACAACAATGGTCTTTTTTTCTAGGTTTTACTAGAACACATCATCACCATAGTTCTTTGAAGATGACAGACAGTTGAATTCAAAAATCACAGTAGCTTTCAGCCCTCATGTATGAAATCCATCTTGTTGCAGGTATTTGAATGCATCCAGTGTCACAGAGCCTGTTGTGTCCCTGCTGTTCATTCCCCCATGCCTTCCTATCTTTTCCCAGGTCACTCTTCTATGAAAATGGATTGTTAATAATGACAAAATCCTGAATAGCTAGTATTTCACTACTTCCTCCTGTGAACCCCTCAGGGCTTTTGAGACTCTTGTATCACAAAATGTCAGGCAAATGTCTCTAAAGAGAGTACTTAAATTGAACCAAATATATCAGACCTGCTGCTACCTGCTACAGTCACATTTTCTGCTAGTCTCACTCTAAAAGGGAAATTGTAGATCTCCAACGTAGTATAGGCAAGAGACAGAGAAACAGAAAGGTGCCAAAATCCCTTTTCTTAGGATAACAGCTGTTTTTCATCCAAGGAATTTGCTAGTGGTGCACAGGGGAATGGTATATTTGAATATACAACAAATATAAATCAGCAGTTGTTTTGATATGAGACAAACTTCTATTATCTTCAGGAAGTATTTACATTGGAACTAGTTTTGGTTTTAAAATAATGTAATTATTTCAAGCTTGGTATCTATGAAATTTGAGGGGGGGGGGGGGGGGGGGGGCAAAGCCCGGTACAGGCTTTTCTAATCATCAGTGATTAGAAAGACATGGGTAAAAAAGAGAAATAAGAATGGTCTTTTTTGAAGATGAGACTGTTGTCTTTAGTAAAATTTCTAATAGACATAACACTTTTAAATACATGTCAGATACTTACTATAAAATTACAATAAATGGCTGTTCTGGTTTTCTATTATAGGTATGTCCATGAGCACATGGAAGGCACTTTCTATTACAGATTTCAGGAGAGATGTCTATCTGCTCAATCAATGCACTGAGTTATATGGAATGTTGTGTATTGTCAGCATTAGTGATTATTTTGCATAAATATTGAAAATCAGAAAATGGCATTTCCATTTATTGTCATATTTAAAATTACAATTAGAAATGGTAATTTTAATTCAGAAAATAAATCAGATACAGTTTTCAAGAAATAAAATGCTCATTACTAAGTTCTCCTTATTGTTGTTATGTTTCTGTCTTTGATAACAGCCTTATTCAAGCATATGACAAAGAAGACAATTATTGTAAAATGTGAATTCAGCAAATGGGAAATACTGCCAATGAAAATAGAAAGCAGTAAAATAACATGGTGGCAAATTAGAAATTAACAGTTCAGTGGCTGTTCTCGGATCCTCATATGAAAATTTGTGACTTTTAGTAACAAACTGGATTACTCTCTACCCAAATCTCCTTCCTTCTCCTTCCTATTCAATCCATGTACAGGAAACAGAATTTAATTTAATGGTCTTTGTTGAGAGGTGAAGATCATTTATAAATTAATCTGAGTGGTAATTTGGCTTTGGCCTAGAGAATATGTATCAGAAAAGTACATTTGCTGGATTTTGTTTTCTTTAATTCATCATAAATACTGAAAATTTGCTAGAAGTAAGTTGAAAGGCAACTTAGAAGATATAAATAAATACACGCAGCTGAGTAATTTACATAATCACAGTATCTACTTACTTCTGAAAGAACATGATTCCTTCCCACTTATGGAAGTTGATTATATAAGAAATGTTTTTGTATTTATCATTTAATTGTAAATTTTGAACATGATATTTAAAACATAGTAATTCAGTTTCAGATCACTGTTAAATGATTGGTAAGGTCATAAAAGCCATTATATATTCAAACCGCTCAAGTCTTGTAAAGAAAAACACTAAATGTGATTTGCTAAAAGTAGAGAGATGCAGAAACAGAAATGTTTCATTTAAATTTTTCACTCATTTTCTCATTTGCAATTTGAAATTCCTCACTCCAGTTACAATGGCTATGAATAACCCTATCAAAAAACAATTTGAAGTATTACAAAGACTTACTCCAGTAAGGTTAGGATTATAGCCCTCTAGAAGTCAGTTGCAAAATTTTCACTGTCTTCAATAGGCCCATGGCTTTGCAATACATAATGCAATATTTGTAATAATGTGAAACAGAGACAGTTGCACATTTTGCATTGTTATATCACTTGATATTATTACTGGAAGGAGACCTTGCTGTAGTCATTGTAGCATTGAATCTTTTACAGAGTGAAGAAATTTGATGAGAGGTATCAAAAAAACAGCATCAGAAAGTTTTATAAACTGCTACAGGTTTACCTTTCTAGGTCACATAGAACTTGCCAAAGGCAACGTTGTTGGAAAAAATAGGTTTCTATAGGATTTATTGTCTTAGGACAGAGGTTAAATGTAATATGTCAGAGTACTGTGAAGTAATTGTGTGTGCATGCCTGGTTGTAGTTGTGAAGGATGCAGACTCTTGTCTGGCTTGCTTAACTGCCTCTGTGTCAAGAGTCTGAGGGATCTGGGACACTTACTACCCCATATGTTATCTCATTTTCTGTAAATTATAATTTGTCTGGTGTGAGCCATCACGTGTGCAAACTTAATATTCACTTTCTAGGAGTTTCAGTGCAATTGTTCATCCAGCCCTAGAAATTATAGAGCTCACTTTATAATGGTAGGTGTTTGGAGTAGAGAGAAGATACTTTTTTGTTTCTTGGGAAACAAGTGGATTTTGGTTCAAGGATGAATGTTAATACAATAATTTCATTACTGTGTGCCCTATCTGAAATAGTAATTTGTTAGGGGATTAAAAAATATTTAACATATGGCATGGAATGTATCTGTATAAATGCAATACCAGGAACTGAATCACAAGGTGTGCAATATAAGCCTTGTGTGCTAGCAATGAAGTGAGACTAGTTTAAATACAACAATTCAAACTGAGGATGACTATGTTACGGCACATTCATGTACATCATAATCAGTAGTTCAGAGCCATATTTGTCACAAAGTACTATGTTATTAGTGACCTAAAACAAGGTATATGTGAAATCAGGTTTTGTTTAGTTCAAATCAGCGATTTCAAAAGTGGTTTTAAAATGTGTCTGTCAGAGGTCCTTTCTGCATTAGAAAAGTTATGCACTTTGGACTGGAGTAAAGGAACGTTAATGAAAGGATAAATGAGTATAACTTAGCAATCTATATAGACCAAGGAAAGTTTGTGTTGACACACAACCTATAAGAATGCAGCCATATTAGAACATGCCAAAGATTAATATAGTCTAGTGTTCAATCTTAGGAAAAAAAAAAAAGAAATGGTAGTGAATACATTCAGTATAATCCCCTAGTGATACTTTCCCAAACAAACCCTTCTAGAAATCTGCAGTTTTAGTATTTTCTGAGATATAGACCATACCTTTGTGTTTAACTATATTTGATGAAATTTTCATCCATGAATATTTCTAATCCTTCCTAAATCTATGTTTTGACATTTACAACATCCTATGAAAAACACTTCCATAGTTTTGTCATATCTTGTACTTCCTTTTGTTTATTTTAAAACTGCTATTTAATAATGCTCAGCCTAATTTATATTCACAGAAGATTATGATGAGTATCAAGTCATCCAATCCAAATTACTTCATAGTCAAGAACAATGAATAGCTGTTACATTAATTTTACAGTACGTGCCAATTTCTGACAAGATAAAAATGATGCTCTTTGTTGTTGAAAATTGTTCTTTATGTGGCTGCCATTTTTAAACATTTCATTGAAACTCTTAGAAAAGAAAGGTCCCTTAAAATCTCAAAACAGCTAAATTCAAATATTTTTACAAAAAAAAAAAAAAAAAGAAGAAAAGAAAATGTCCATCATTTTTAATAATAACACTTTCTAAATCTGGCTTGTGAGATATTTTGGTATTTTCATTGACATTGAAAGCACTTTTAGGGCAAGAGAATGTATCATATCTCTTTGAGATGATACAGAATTGAGGAATGCATAGGACTATGTTCAGATGGTTCAATGGGTTATTTCTCAGCAGATGCCACATACTGTCAAAGATTATTTAATGTTCAAGAACCCGCCAATGGTCCCTCAATTAGAGTACATTTCCAGGTGATAGAGGTGCCATACTCTTAGGGACACATCTTAGTTATCAAGCATCAAATTATTCATCAAAAAAAGAATTCAAGTAATTCTCAGTGCAGCAGTGACTGAACATTGAAATTTCATACTTCTTCAGAATCGTGAACACTACTCTGTGGTACAACTGTGATGAAGTATACTCTGCAAAAGGAGAGGCACCTTACCAAACAACTTTACTGTAGCTGAGAAAAACAGCTTCATAAGGCTAGAATAACTTAAAAAAGCAGGAATTAAACTTTGTAGTCAAGAAGATTTCCAAAGAAACAAATTCTGAGATTTCATGCCTCTTGGTGTTTCTATCTATACATATTATCCCAACTGTCTTAAAAGAAAGAAAGAAACAGACAAACAAACAAAACTAAACCAAACAATTCTTTGAATTGGGTGCAAAATATTTCTTTAGCACTGAAGGACCATTTGTCACTGAGTTGCAGGGAGGTCCTTCTTGTCCTTTCTCTGTCGCAAAACAGAGGCTTTATGTTTGTAAAAATCATTAGGGATTAAGTTAATTACCAAAAATACTCTAAAGCAGATTACACAGAATCACAGAATTGGTACAGTTGGAAGGGACCACAGTGGGTGATCTGGTCCAACCCTCTGCTCAAACCCTCTAGGTCATCATAGAGCACATTGCACAGAATTGCATCCAGATGTTTCTTAAATATGTCCAGTGAGGGAGACTCCACAATCTCTCTGGGCAATCTGTTCCAGTGAACAGTCATCCTCACAGTGAAGTTCTTTCTCATTTCCATGTGGAACTTCTTGTGCATCAGTTTCTGCCCATTGTCTCCTGTACTATTGCTTGGCACCACTGTGAAGAGCCTGGCTCCAACGATTAGAAGAGCTTGGTTCCAACAATTTATATAAGGGGAACACATGAACAGAAGGTATTTATCAGGACTCAGCAGCCAGTACAGGATAGGATATGCAGGACACCCATAGGCCCTGAGTAAGAGACTGCGTGGGACTACTGGAGTTGGTGCTACAATGGCAAAGGTGTATCAGGGAGCGTGGCTCCCAATAGAATATGTGATATCCCTTTCTCATCCCTCACCCCCATGATGACATGTCTTTGACAAAGACACAGCTCCTGAAGAAGGACAATGTTGCCCAGGTATTAGGTCATCAGAAATGCCTGTGGTTTCTCCTGCCCCAGTGCTGACAGCTGTGGATGGTATATCCTAGCACAGACACAGGGCTGTCAAGTGAAAATGCTGTGGGAGAGGGTGAGTATATGGTGTAACGTCAGGAAGGACAGGAACAACGCAGAAAGAACCTTTGCAGACACCTTACAGGTGTAAAAAAAAAAAATAAATAAAAAAAAAAAATAAAATCAAATCCGTATTAAATAGAAGACAGATGGTTTGAGGTTATTTTTAAATCACTGTCTATAGATTCTCCAGATGATGAAGGCTGGCCCTAAATGGAGATTCAGAAGGAGAGATTACATAAAGTAAATCTGTCTATCTTGGTGCTTGTCCCAAGTGCCTGTTCAGGGACACATGTATTTCTGAATGAAGAATTAAAATTAGAAGTCTTTGTGCACTAAGAAATATGTAATCTCAATGAGATCACAGAGATATAGGAGCACATTGGTAGGTATGGGCTTTTTGAGAAAGACAGGCCAGGAAGACAGGATGGAGATTTTGGAGAAGCATTTGACTATGTAGAGCTTTGCTCTGGGAGGAGTGGCAAGACTGTCAGAATCTAACAGGTTAAAGAATGGAAACCAACAAGAGGGAAACTCTGAGTGATCCCTAAAGAGGACCTCAACAAGAGGAGGAAACACAAGGACTTCTTTACAGATTATAGAGGAAGAAGCCTCATGGTTAAAGGCCATAGTATTCATGAGAAATTTCATCTTGATATTTGCTTGACATGCAGGGCACAAGCAAAGACACAGGAATTTGGCAAGTCAAACATGCTCTGCAGGACCTGCTCTTCATAAACAAGGAAGAAATAGTCAGAATACTGAAGACTGATGGAAGCCTCCACTATGTTTATGATGTTAGATTTTAAAACCCTGAGAGAGAGGTGTAAGTACTGGACTGAGTCTTAGGCAACTTGCCCTAGCTGACCATGCTTCAGCAGGAGTGATTAGACTTGACAATGTCAAAACATTCCTGCAGAACTCAAAGAGTCTGTGGTTCTGTGAAAATGAATAGTAGGATTGCAGCCTTTGTCTTCAGGACACCTGACCTATGCTTTTTATGGAAGTACTTGCAGATTCTCTTGGGAGACAGCTCTGAAGAACAAAAGGGCCTAGCAGAGTTAGTTGATCCTCAAGAATCATGTCTTCAGAGCAGAAGAATTTTCTATCTTTCTGAACAGGAAGGCAAGTAGGCATGGCAGAAGGCCAGCATGGATGAAGAAAGAACTCTGGACTGAAGCAATGTAAAAATATTTTCGGATGTACGCAGTTAATAAGACAATTACAGGACAATAAGATATTAGAGCAAGCCAAGACTTCTGAAGAGGCTGTCTAATGTTACTAGAGGTATTCTTCATGGGAAAATGATGAGGTGATGCAGTATAATGTCTTTCACTAGCACTTAGGATGACTAGATGACAGCAAGTTTAGGGATGACACTGAACAGGGAGCAGTACTTGATATGCTAGAAGGAAACGTGGCCATCTAAAGGGATTTCAGTGTGCTGGGGAAAAACAGACTAACAGAGACCTCATGAAATTTAATAATAATGGGAGTGGAATAAATCCTTGCAAGAGAACAGGCCTAAATTCAAAGCTGGTTTGAAAGCAGCTTTGAGGGAAAAGCCTTGGCAGTCCTGGTGGCCAGCAAGTTGACCCTGAGTCATTAGTGCACTCTTGAGGTTATGAAAGCTTACTACCTACTGAGCAGTGTCATTAAGAACATAGACAATAAGATATTATCCCCATCTATTTGGCATCTGCAACCACATTTGGAGTGCTACATAGAAATTTAGGCTCCCCAGTACAAGAAAGGCATTCACAAACTGGAGACAATCCAATGGAGAGGTACCAAGAGGGCCAGAGAATAGAATAATAAAATCATTTATGTTAGGAAAGACTTTTAAGATCATTGAGTTCAACCATTAACGAGCACTACTAAGTCCACTACTAAACCACGTGCTTCAATGCCAGATATACACATCTGTTAAAAACCTTCAGGGACAGTGACCCAACCACTTCCCTGGGCAGCTGGGTTCAATGCCTGAGAAGCCTTTCAGTAATGAAATTTGTCCTAGTATCAAATCTAAACCTTCCTTGGTGCAACTTGAGGCTGCTTGCTTTAATCCTGTTACCCGGGAAAAAGGACTTACACCCATTTCACTACAACCACAATTGAGCACAATTTACTAAGGCTAATATGCCTTCTGAGAAGACTGAGAAAATGGGTGATTTTTTTTTCTTTCTGCCTGAGAAAGAGGGGTCAGTGAAGTCTTGCTGCTGCATTCAACTACCTCATGGGTTGTTACAAAAAAGATGAAGACATATTCCTCTCAGAAGTGCACAGAGAAAATACAAGACTCGGTAAGATCCTGAGCAATATGATCAAACATTAAACTTAGTCCTGATTTCAGCAGGGTCTGGGATCAGATGGTCTCTAAGCATACCTTCCAATCTAATTTATTCAGTGATTTTAAATTATAGAAAACAGTATCTATTGGACAGATCTTAAGTTTCAATGATTCTTTTTGTAGCAATAAGGGCAGAAAAGTTAACATTTAAAAACACAAGGTATGTTAGGAACCTTTTCTTTCTTTACTCATGTTTTTGCTTCTAGACTTTTCCAGCTCTGATTTTATGTGCTCATCTAGAGGTTTCAGTTCTCTTAAACCACCCTATGTATAAAATTCCAAGAGCTAACTTCCATAAAGAAATTGTGTTCCTTGGAGGGTCAGCTCTACTGAGTATCTCTAAACTCACATAAAATACATTTCTGCAAGATGGAGCTTTTTTAAAGCTTTAGATCTGTATGCATTGTCTAGCTGCACTGGGCACAGCTTACACCTCATAAAGCCGTAACAGTGTTATTTCATTTTTTCCTATGCAGTATGTGTGAATGTGTTCTATTTCTTGGTAAAATTCTGTTTTTTCCATTCTGCTCCATGGTACATGACTGTGGAACAAATATTAGTTTAAATCTACAATGTAAAGGAGAAAATTATAAAAACAGACCAGCAATAAGCTATAATAATCACTGTAATGTGTTTTATGGTTCCACATTGCTTCTGGTTTATCAGCCAGTGAAGTTAGGGATAGAATAATATCTGCTGTTTTCAATGTTGTACTCTAACTGCAGGTACTGCTCAGATGAAGAATAGGGAGTTAATAGAATGAGGATCCACACATAAAAGTATCTCAAAATACCTATTGCCATTTAACCAAATAACCATTAACAAATGAATCAATATTCAGAACATTGGTTAAAATCAAGGCTAGCCCGAACTCTTTCTTTTTTTCAGTGAACATTAAAAGTGACTTAGTAGTACAGAACTAAGAGCATACATTAAATATTCTCTGTGATGACAGCATATATAATTATGCCAAAGAAGGCTTCAATTCTCAGGCATGTAATTGTCTAAACCCTACTTTTGTGCTATGTAAACTTGAGAAGAAGGTATGGCAAGAGAAAAATCTTCCTATCTTTGAGCTTGTTCAACTGTCTCTGAGTGATGCTTCTACACACAGCCTTAGAACTTCAAGGTAATTATTATTTTTCATGTTTTGACATGAAAGACATTTATTGGTTTCTTTTATGTTTCTTTCTGCTTACATTTAAATCCAGCTTCTGCCCTTTATGTTCACTTCCCTCCCCTCTTTTTACATGGGGTCACATTATCTAGTTCAAGGGGATTTTTAAAGAGGAAAACATACAATAAAACATGCTTTAATTCATTTAATCTCTATTGGACTGGGAGAAAGTGTGTGTGTGGGGGGGGAAGTGGTAGATGTGTTAACATTCATTTAGTATCCCGGTCATTACTACTAAATGAGCCTTAAAAAGACAAAACCTAAGAGCGTAAGCATTTAGGAATTACAATGAAGAAAATATGCATAACAATACATACCACTGACATCTAAAAAAAAAAACAAACAACAAACCCCAAAGTCTAATTTAAAATGGTTTATATATTGTCCTCACAAAAATGGAACCAGAATTTTAATCAATGCTTTTGGAAGCCTAACATATGTAAATGTTTGTAGATTTAGATCTTACTAAAAAGTAAAAGCTATGATAGTCTAGTATAAATTTCACCTTGATTCAGAAAACACCTGAATAAGATACATTTCAGATGACACACAGTGACCATATTATAAAATCTAAATAGCATCACTGAACAGTAAAAATGAGTTTGGAACTTAGTAGAGAGGAACACAATACTCATTAGGGATTCTGCCAGATGTATCTGTGATAACTTCCTTGTGCATTGTTTGGAAAAGAAATCTCATAATTTATGAACTTATTCATCCATAAAATTTGATTTCAGGGCTTTTGTCATGGCTGCTTTAATTATTGGAATGAACCCCATGTCAATATTTTCACAGCCTGGATGTGCTTTAATTTTCATTATACTAAACTTTATAAGATTGCATTGACCAAAAATGTATTTTGCATCCATACCTCCAGAACTAGTGAAAAAGCAGCCCTTAGAGTCTTTTTACTTGTAGCTTTCCATAAAAACAAAAACTAGAACAGGAATGTGTGATGGGGATAAGAAAAATGCAATGAGAGAGATATGAGAGAGGAATATAAAACAGTGAAAGGGAGGAAAGGTTGTGGGGGTGGGGGAAAGCAGCATTCAGCAGAACTGAAAAGGGATATAATTTAGAATATAAAATTAAACTCTGGAATTCCTTTCTTCAGGAAGAATTGCACAGCCTATTAGTGGAGTTGAGCACGTAGCTGATGTTAAATGAATCAGACATTTACATGAGCCATGGGACCATTCACAAAATTAAGCACAGATTATTTTTTTCATTATTTTTCTGACAAAGAGTTTCAGTGATTCTGAGCATAAGCAGTCATCCAAGAGTGAGAGTTAAAAAAGGCATTTATTCTGAGAAAAGGTAATTTTTCTTCAATTTTTCTTAGACTTTCCCCTAAAGCATGGTAGTGGCCACTTGCAGAGAAGGGATATTGGAATTTTCAGACTCACCGAATTTCTGTTTTGATAGTTTTTCTAGTTACATGACATAAATCACCCAGGAATAGTTTATCTTTGCATGATAAAAACACCATGCAACCTGCAGTCACCTCAGTCACTGCATTTGCAAAAACAGTCTGAATATCTAAAAGTTAAAAAGAACTCTGCAGAACTAATAGTTCACATACCAATACCCTGGGGACGAGCTTAGCTGTGAGTAGCTCCCTTAGGCTGAAAGTCACATTGTGCAGTGTGAAAGGGTCAGCTAGGTCTGGAAATAACTGTGTGAATTACTTCAGGAATAGTATCCTGGTATGAGAGAATGAAAGACTCAGCAGCTCCCTGCAACAGATAGTAAACCAATCTGAGCAACAAGCTACAAGTGGAACTCTGACAGGTGCACGTTTTGTTATAGACTGCCTTCTCTAGTTGTTTTTATGCAGCACTGAAGAAAAAGGAAAAGTTAAAAAAAAAAAGAAGGGAAGGGAAGGGAAGGGAAGGGAAGGGAAGGGAAGGGAAGGGAAGGGAAGGGAAGGGAAGGGAA
>JAWWTY010000037.1:40452624-40530622 GCA_035222235.1 Margarornis squamiger
CGGCAGTGTCCTTCCCCACCGGGGAGCATCCCCATTCCCCTCTCCCTGCCGGCAGTGTCCTTCCCCACCGGGGAGCACCCCCATTCCCCTCTCCCTGCCGATCCCTTCTGCACCCGATCCCACCATTCGGGGTTCCCACGCACGCGCAGCAGCTGCTGCCGCCCGAGCCCCACAGCGCCCCCTAGCGGCCCCGTGCGGCACTGCAGCGCCCCAGCCGGCCGTGGCTGGAACTGCGCCCAAAGGCAGTAAAGAAATCTTACCCTCTTTTCTACTTTTTTTTGCCTAAAGCAAAGGTTGTGGAGAGTGGTGTAACTATTGTGCTATATTGAGAATATGGCACTATTACATGATGTGGGGATAATAAACTTAGATTTTAAAAGATTCAGCAGTATAATCTATTTGTTTCATTCATACTGGTGCTTCTCAAGATGAAATACTCTGTAGATGGAGAACAATTAAATCATCAAATCATTACATCTAGCTCTTGATTATATACTTATTGTAAGGGGTTTAACAGAACTAGTTATGAACAGGAAAAATCTTTAAGAGAGTTCTAAGGTCTAGCTTGAAGTAATGTACCAATCAGTGTTAGCTCTCTGACAGACACTTTAAGAATGTTATATTCATCATATAAATACTTTCCTTACACTAAGTTTGTTGATATGAAAGTGAATTCACCAATAAGAGTAAGAATAGAAAACAGAAAACTTTTTGCTCTTGCAAATAATTTTAGTATTGTCATCTTTTGTTAGTCTCCAAATAGCCTCATGACAACAGTCATAAGCTATGAACACAGTTACTTTGGAAGGGCAATGGTTTCTGACCCCACCATCAGCTCATTAGCAAATGACTAACTTGGATTGCTTTACCTACTCTTTCTTTAATGGATACTGACACATTGTTTCCTAGTGCATAGTAGAATAGAATGAGCGAGCCCCATTTAGAAACTCCTTCTTCATCACAATTCTTAATCAAAGAAACATGAATACATCTCATCACTCCCTCCAAAGAACTCATAAAAGATAGCCTGATTTTGGTTGATAATTCTATGAATGTTGCAAGCTAACCTGTTTCAGATTGTGAGGAAGTAAGACTGAATCTAACAATCTCTGAGGGTTAAGACACAATTCTCTCCAACCACATGTTGCTAAGGATGTTGCCCACTCCACTAGTGGCTCCTCCTCTCATCCTAATCCTGCTACTTAAAATTCCAAATTTCCACATTATAGTAATCTCAATTTTATCTTGAACAAGTGAAATGTATTCAGATTGGGACTTGATAATTTCCCATACCAGCAGAAAGACAAGAAGTAAGCTGCTCCACATAAGATAAAATTCTTATTTTGTAGTAAGGGAGGTCTTCAGGAATGTAAGAATAATAAAACACTGGAGATCATGAAGTCTCCATCACTGGAGATATTAAAATCATGTTATAAAAATTTCTGAAAATGATAAAAAAGTTGAAATCCATTTTGCCTTTGGAAAAATTTGGTAAATACACTCTTCCAGCAGCCTTTTCTATTACTCTGTGATTTGGTAGTAGCCGGAGTTTGATATCTAAGAAGGTTTCAGTCTAAAATATCCCAATGTCTTAAATTTTAACATAATGTTTATACTAACTTTTTGCATATGATATTTTTTTAATTTGTCAGTATCAGAAAATAATCTCAAAAAAAATAGTGAAATTAAACTTTTTTTCCTTATCGCTGAAGATATTATTAATACTGAGATTTTTAAGGAGTGCTTCTTGGATTTAAGTGATTTTGAAAGAATTCATTAGTGTTTATGGGCACAGACCAATTTAAAACTCATTCAGACATAATGGAGTTTGTAACTTCTATGACCTAGTGTGATATGTGACTGTAATAACAGCTGTGTGACATTAATCTATCCATTATGCAATTGCCACATCAGCCTTTTCACAGGAAAAAGCCTCTGCTGGTATTTGTTATGCTGTTAGACTGTTATGCTAATAGTAATCTTTCCTCTGTTGTCATTCTCACAGCTTTGATATAATACTAATTATCTCATTTATGAAGTTCTTTTCTTCCTTTGCCCATTCAAAACACTAAGACATGACTTGCGTGATAAATAATAGCAAAATCAAAATTTTCTAACTTTGGGAGAAAGGAGAAGTCTGTGTGCATGTGAAGTAAACAGAATGACAAGACAGTCCAGAAAATAATGGGAAGGACAGAGAGATGAAAGATGATGTAAACTAAAACAGAAACAAGACAAATTAGTCTTTGTCCTAAGATGGTGAGAGTCTTAGGCAAGCAACCTAGAAGAGCAGATCTTGCACTTCTGTCATGTTGTTCATAATTTTGCCTTTGCTGTTCAGTTATTTTTATTTATAATGAAATTTTATTTTACTGTATTACAATGTTTCTATGAGAAAGCGTTAAAATACATGGTCAATGAATCAACATTCTCATTACTTTTATGTACATTGAGATATGACAAGAAGTCCCATTCTCTAATATCTTCTGCAATTTGGAAGATAGCAATAAAAGGGCGTTTGTATCTATTCACATGTAAGTGGCTTTCCAAATGATAGAGATGAATGTAGGTTTTAGACACTGTGGATCAAGATGATATCCCATACTTATTACTGATTGCAATGACTACATTTCTCCATTCACAGAACTTTTAACAGTTTTAGTGACAACACTGACAGGTAAATGCTTTCCTAAACTTTTCATCTTTGAAATTTTGATTGCTAATATGGAAAATAAAACAATGATTGAGTGGCCTCTTCTTCCTGTGTATGTTTTTGATTGATGGTATCTCTATTGTTCCTTTTACAATACCATCTAGAAACAGTGATGCATATTCAAGACTTAGTTTTTTTTAAGATTCTGTACATTCTCAGTGTGAGAAATTGTCTTTGTTCTAGAGCTCTTACTGCCTAAAGTATGCCTTCAGTATTCTGTGGCTATACTCTGTCATACTGCTATGACACTGAGCTATTGTAGTTTAGGTGATGTTTGAAAATTTGTATTGAAAAACTGTATTGTTGTTATATCATTATAACTTGCTGTGTAAAAAGAGTCCAAATAAAGTGAAGGTGAAGGGGGAGGAAGAAGGAGGAGAATTAGGCAGGAAAATATGCCTGATTTACCACAGATCATTTTTACTGTATTTAGTCTGAAGGGGGAGTGTACTTTCGGTGAAGCAAGGCTGGTTCTAGTAAGACAAGTTACAAGCTGTCCAGTGTCTGCTGAGAGCAGAGACTGCACAGATCCCCCTGACATGAGCTGCAGCAAATCTAAGTAATGCAAGACCATGACATGAAGGTTGTTGGTCTAATCTAGATTCTTTGCTTCTGGTTTGCCTGCCTATCTACTCCTCTGTCACTTTAGTAAGGTCGCCATCACTTCTGCCTTCTGCTTTCACTATTGCCCAGGGATTAAGGAATCAGCCTTGCAACAGCCTCAAGGCTATCTTGCAGCAAAAATTGAGTGTGAACTATTTTAAGAATGTATTTTCTTAAGACCTCTTTTGTCAATGTGAGTCTTAAAAGTTGCCCTTTAATTGGCTGTTTTCCCAGCCCTCAAATACACAAAATAACATATTTAATATTTTCCTAAAGCCGCTGTTGCAGGAATTAAGATATAGCAGGTTTTGACTGGGATAGAGTTAATTTTCTTTCTAGTGTCTAGTACAGTGCTGTGTTTTGGATTTAATATAGGAATAATGTTGATAACACACTGATCATAGAATTGTTTAGGTTGGAAAAGACCTTTAAGACTGAGTACAATCATTGTTGTATGTTTGCATTGTTGCTCCATAGGGCTTACCCTTTTCAGTTTCCCGTGCTCTGTCAGTAAGGAGATGCACAACAAGCTGGGAGGGAGCATGGTTGGGACAGATGCCCCAAACTGGCCAAAGGAGTATTGCAGACCGCCACAGAACATCATGTTCAGTGTAGAAACAGGAGTAGCTCATGCATGGACTGGGTCAACAGGGAGTGAACAATTGTATTGTGCACCGCTATTCCTGTCTCATTTTTTGTTATATATGTTTTTTTTATTTTTTTTTTCTTCATTTTTCAGATTTTTCTCCCCATCCCACCAGAGGAAGGGGTGGAGTGAGTGAGCAGTTGCATGGTACTTAGATGCTGTCTTAGGTTAAATCATGTCAACAGGAGATCTTTATTTTAGAAGATAAGCTTCAAGTTTAAATGCTTGTTTATAAAACCTTGAAAAAATTAAACAAGTAATCTGTATAATGTCAGAAAGCAAAGGGCTAGTAAAAAGAAACACAATCAAATTTATTTGTTTGTTTCTATTTTAAGCCAATCCTGTGGCTATCTGAGGTTTGACTTATAATTTTGAATGGTTGAAATTGGCAGTGATGTCAACATAGAAATCTCTACAATTTCAAAAGTGATATTCTGGGTTTCAAAGTGGTTTTTTTCAGGCATCCTGTTGTGATATTTAGTCAGAATGCTTATTTGTTCATCTCCTTCATTGTAGTGTATAAACTGTAGTGAAACATGTTACAAATGTTTTCTCATTCCTTTATTTTTTGTATGATCAGATTATTAGATTTTAGTAAAGAGCAATATTACTTGTGTTCCTTTTCTTAGTAGATCATCATTACTGCTATGTGAGAATGGAGAATTTTAGATGATTTAATTGTTCTGGTAATATAAATGCATTATACATCTACTTCTTTGGTTGTATAAAAGTTATTGATGCTTTTCATAACATCCCTTGGCCAACTGAACTTTACCTTTGAAATAATAAAAAATCCATCCAATAAAAAGTTGCCTTGTTCTTGTGTTCCCTAATTTCACTTTGGACAAAACACGTCCCAGTTTAATGAAAACTATCACATCACACTGGACTTCTTACACATACATGGCATCTAAATGTGAGAAAGTGATGGGAGACAAGACACCTCTTTCTTCTCTTTCCGTCCCTGTATCTGAGATACTGAAATAATCAAGGAAGAGCTAAGTACACTATGTAAGCAGTGGAGAGGTGTGGCCATATTGTGTTCAGCTGGCAGTGATGGTTATCATGGCAGAGATACTCTCAAAAATCTAGACATTTTACAGCAAAATAAAACAGACAAATTTAAATCACATTCAAGAATAGTCTAGACAATAGGATATTTGGAGCATGTATGGAATTAGTTACTTAGACAGAGCTTGCTCATAACTGTATAAAATACAGATCACATTTTAAGTCTCAGACAGTTAATAGCAGACCAAAACACAGGACTTTTGCCTTACTTTGACTTGTAATGCTTCCCTTTTTTCACCTTATCTTATTCCTTGACTACAGCAACAGACTGTCAATTGGCCTGCACAGCGCAGTTATACCATACTCTGACAGGGAACATATGAGTATTTCTAAATACCTGTGAAGTGTCTACATTGTTAGTTGGAGTCAATTGACAGGCAATTTCTTCTTTTTACGAAATCAGGAATGACTGTTCTGTGCAGGCTATATCTATTCATTAAGAATTTTAATACTTCATAGGGTTTAATTAATGCAAATCTGATTTTGTAAAACAAAAATAGCGAAAAATAAGTAAAAAAACGTTGAAAGCATGTGTGCTTGGGCAAATGACAAATGGTTCAGCTCATTAACTGACTTCTCATGCATTCTGCATATTAAATAATTGTCAGCAGATTTGTTTTTTTTTCTTTTGACAACAGATAGATTAGAGTTAGAAGGACAGTTCAAATTTAAACAGAACACTAGCCACAGCTGCTTTTAGCTTTTTACAAAAAACAGAAATGGGAAGGTAGAAATGGAAGATAGGAAAACATTGAACTGTATAATCTCTCTTGACTTTCTGCAGCAAGAGATTGCATGAACTGAAAAAGCCCACATCATTTATACTTAATTTGATTGAACTACATCTGACATTAAGTAGTTTGCACTATACGAAACCTTTTGTTCAACGATGTCACTTTTTAAAAAGGAATTTTACTTTCTTAAAAAAGTAGGTATGCAATCTTTACTCTAAAATGAGGTCACAAATTCAGAGGAACATAGTTTGGAAGTATGCTATTATCAGTAACATATTAAAAATTGGATTTGATACACTTTGAAGTCAGCAATATGTTGTCAAGTCTTGGTCTTATGAACACTTAATTTCAGTTTAAAGTGATAATATATTAATAAGGCATATTGTATCTTCAGTGTCTTTCATAATTTAACAGGATAACAGCACCTTGAAGACATAGTCATACATGGTAAAGAGTTTTCTTGTCTAGATTTTATTTCATCACAAAACAAAACTGCTTTTAAAAAATGTAATGAAAGTACCTTTTGGTGGTGGTACAGTAAGAAACTAAGACAAAAAATGTAAGATGCATAGCATAAATTAAAAAAATTGTTCTGAGACTTGGAATTTTAACACTGCATTATGTGGTAAGAAAAACCTGAGCAGAATAGCTTGCCAGAACTAATAAGCAAGCAGACAAAAGTTGTCCTGATTGGTATGTGGGTGTGAGTTTCTATTTTTTTATGATATTGGTAATAAACTGATTTTCCTATTGTAAATACAGTGAATTAGGTCCTTATGTTCTGTAGGAATACAGTTTCTCTAGAAGTTTCAATAATCAAAAGCTGATAGGCGAAAGTATTGAGTTTACAAGTGTGTGTGTGTGTGTGTGTGTGTGTGTGTGTGTGTGTGTACGTATGTATGTAGGTGCCTTGGAGCTGGAGGGCTGCAAGGGCACTGTGGGAGGAGGCCGGGGTTGCCCTGGGCTGATCACAGCCATTTCCAGATGGCTCCAATGCACTTACTGCAGAGCACAGCTGAGCCCACAGCTGGGCTGGGGGCACATCTGGAAAAATATGTTGAAAAAAAGCTGGTAAACACTGGGAAAAAGTAACAGCAAGGCAGGAAGTGAAAGAGGTGATCCATGACAGGGCAATTCATACTCCAAAGGAACTACTGCCCATGGAAAACACTGATGTGCACAGCTGTAAGGGTGGCCTGGCAAGAAGAGGAGAATTACTGAGAAGAAGGAAATGCCTGCTGAAAACGTTGACAGAGACACTGGCTGCCACCCTAGGAACTGCAAGCCTGAGAACAAGGCTCTGTAACCAGAAGCACCTTTGACAACTTCAGGTGGCATGTCAAAGTGCACCCAGGGTACCTAGAAACCAGAGGCATACTGACATACCACGGAAAAGTGCAAATACTGCAATGGCATCTTATTGTCTGAGAAGATGCAAAACAGTCTAAGAAAAAAAAATGGGTTTGAAAATACAGGAAATAGGTGAAAAATAGGAATTAACAGTATTGAAGCAGGCTGCTCAGAGTAGGATGTCCTACATCTTCTTGTGTCTTAATGACAGAAGATGGAATTTTTATTTTTTTTCCAAAGTGGAGCCTCTCTTCCTCATACTTTTCCTTTCCTATACAGGCTGAATCCTGCACAACCACTATATGAGACCTTGGACTCACATTGAGATCACCTGGCAAACTTGACTTTTGCATGGATTACTTCTGAGGTGAGAGTCTGCCAGTTATCTTATTGGTCCTTCTTTGGGCCCACTGTCAGGTCAGTTTGTCCTTCCACCTCCAGGATGGGTGGGTCTCCTTTGGGATCAGCTTGTTCTCCCATTTGGTATGGTTTGTTGCCTTCTGAAATCTTTTTAAATTAACCCCAAGCCTCCAAATTCAGAACTGAAATTTAAAACTATGCTATCCAAGTTTGATCGTTCAGGCATAGATCAGTGTTTGAAAGTTTTAAGCAAGTAGCAAAACTAGCCTCCATAAAAATTATTTAATAAATGTAATCTTAACCTATCTTAACTAAATTGCCTAGATTTCTAAATATATATCATAGAAAGGAAACAAAGGCAGAATATAGACTGGGGTTTTTGTATGTATTTTTTTTTGTCAAGGAAGCTTACTTTCCATTCAGTTAAGTGAAGTAAAAATGGGAAAAAAAAGTAATCACAATAGTGTGTTCCATAGTGTGTTCCATAGTGTTCAATACGCTATAGGAAAATTAAAGTGCTAGCATTTTTAGAGACATAGATGTAAGAAAGAGTAAAAGCATTTCCTTTCAGCTGCATATCAGCATTTAAGCAACAGCTTAGAAGTTATAATGATGTGAATTCAATCAAACTCCCTTGACCTAGTAGGAAAGGTATCAAAGCAAAATTGAGACCTTCTGTTGAAGCAAAAGAAATTTTAAGATTGCATACTGCAGTTAAAAGCCCATAATAGGCTCCCAAGCATATCTGAGAATCTTCAGGCTTGCACTTATTTATTTGAGATGAGAATCTGAGACACTTAGCTGATTGCAGGAGCAAAATATAAAAGTATTAGGTCAAAAGTTAAATGTCTTGAATGTTCAAATGCTTCCTAGATCCCTGGTAGTGTAACAAAATATAAGGATTCATTGTATAATAATGAAACTGATCCTAGATGTTAGGTTTTGCTTGAACCTAATTTAAATTCCTCTGCATGTGCGCATAAGATAGGAACCCAACCTAATAGAAAAAGTCTGTTGGCTTGCTTTTTTTTCTTTCTCTTTCTCTCTTTCTCTCTTTCTCTTTCTCTCTTTCTCTCCCTCCCTCCCTCCCTCCCTCCCTTCCTCCTTTCCTCCCTTCCTCCCTTCCTCCCTTCCTTCCTTCCTTCTTCCCTTTTCTTGATAAGAATGTCTCTGCTATTTGTATTCCACTAAGAAAAAAGTCACCACACAAACTGATTAGATCACAACAGTACAATTTCTTTTAAATTAAGAAAATAAATGCCAAGATGTGAAAACAAACAAACAAACCAACCAAAAACGTGCATGAAAGGAAGTTGTACGAGACAACATTAACTGTCCAGACATCCTTACTCAAGAGTGGAAAGAGCTATACAATGAAGGAAGCTTGCTTTATGTAAAGCTGGTTTTAAATACATCTCCCATATGCTGTCTTCAAAAATGCCTGGGGAAATGGTTTGATTTAGCTAGAGGAAATGTGAGACAGAGATGAGCATGTAAATGAACTAACTCCAGTGTCAGTTTAGGAGAAACTTAATGTTTTCACTACAAGTACTATTCTGTGCAGAATTTTTTCTTTAAAAACCTCTAAAATGCATCCATGTCACTACTGTACTGTGCCTACTATCTTTTTTCAGCTCTCACTATATGCTTTTCTGTAGCTTTTTATCTGTCATTCCCCCCTTTATCTCATTCTTTCCTTGGAAAAGCAAAAAGCAAATCACTCAAGCCTGAGATGACATTTCAGGCCCAGGATTTTCAAGCGGGTAAAAAATTTAAAATTAATTTGCCTATCTTTATTTAAAAGAAACAGTTTTCAGAATTCCCTTAGTTATTTCCCTTCACTTCCAGATTTATTCTATTTTCAAGTGCTGTAGTAATTCCTAACAGGAATTAGAACCTTACTAACACTGACTGCATGTTTGAGTGAATCAACAACAAACCTTCTAATTACCCTAAAAATCTACAATAACAATTTGGCCAAATTTCCACTTGGATGAAAAGATTTTATGTGATAATAAAAGATTACAGTTTTGGCTGAAATAAATCTTGCAATTTTGAAAATTTTTGATTTGTCATATAATTTTTTTTTTTTAGGATCCTTTCAATCTGCATGATTTTCTCTGTTTTAAATGAGACAGTGAATTATGTTGACTGACAGAAATACCTCAGTATTTTGGGTCTCCTTTTCATCATAAGACACTAATTTGGTTGTTTTTCCTGTTCCAGAAGCTGAAATGCTATGTAACTGAGCTGGTAGAAGAACGGGGGGAAAGAAGAAGGGAACTGACTCAGCCACAAAATCAGAAGGTATTAATAGACTTGGTTTAAGTCAGTTTATGTGCAAAATGTATTTAAAATATATGGCACAGAACATACCATTTTGCAACATCCAAAGAGTATATTCCTGTTTCAAAACTTAAGGATCAGTTTCTATCTATCCATGTTTCTGATTATAAACATAGAGACATGTTTTACATACACAAAGGTATAAAATCCACACAATTATTTCATCCATTGTAAACTGGAGAGATATGATTGTTTTGAGATATATCTGTTAAATAAAAGCCAGTTTATCTGAGCTGCCACTTCTCAAGTTTCTGGACAAAAGAGCAACAATTCTATGAAGATTTGACTCCAAAAAGAACCCAAATCATTGTTATTTTGACGATAATATTAAAGTGAACTTTTCACATATTGTTACTAGACTGTTACCTGTTTTCATATGGAAAGAATGTTTACACAGTCATGTTATTCTTAATGTATGCATCCAGTAAAGTGTGAAACCATTTGCTGCTTTTAGTTCACATGTGGGAGAGTGGTGGATATTCAAAAATAAAGAAAATCTTGCAAGTTTGGGGAAACAGATAACTAAATAAAGGAAAGAAACCTTAATAAGGCCCCTGCAGCTGGGAAAAACTGTAGCATGAGCTGACACTGGGAAGTTCAGATACATGGCAGCTCACATAGAGACCTATGTGAGAAAAGGTTTTCCTGAAATTCACACTTCATTAAAATCTCACCAAATTAATTCATCCTAAAATTGCTAATTTATTTGAGGAAATAATTATTAATTCATTGATAGAATGATTTTTAAGGCAAGTTTTGAGCTCAGACAACATTACTTTGATTTGTAGTTGTGCCTCTTATCAGTTTATTATGTAAAAATGTTTAGTTATTAATGTTCAAGATTTTTTTTGTTTCATAATTCTCCATTTCTATCCTTCATTATTTTCCATTTTTATTGTTCATTATTCTCCATTTCTATCCCATTTCTATCTCCATTTCTACTTTTTCTTGTTTCCTCTCAATATGTCCCAGACAGTGTTATCTGCTTTAGGCAGGAAAATTTCCTCCCAACCCCAGGGTATAAGAAGCTGTTATTAGGTTCAGTGGATATATAACCTCCTTGAAAATTCCATGACCTATTCAGTTGCTGTTTGTAGAGTCTAATGATTTGAAAGATAGCAGTTTTTGTTAGCTGGGATAAGGCAGAGTCATCCACATATAAAATCTTTTCAGAAGTGTTTAGCTTCCCTTTCTGCCTAGTATAATGCCTGAGATATAATCCCTTCTACAACCTTGAAAAAATCCTCACTGTAAAAAATAGCACCATTGAGATACTTTCACAAGGGTTCAGTGACATGGGACCTACTTCTTATTTCAGTGCATTGTAAACTGCTGGGTCTCAGAGGGCACCAATGTGTGCTGAACAACCTCACTTGAGACCTGCCTGTGTATTTGTGGGCTCCGTTTAAGCTAAGTCTTGACATTACACCTTCACAAGTGATGCTGCAAGTACACATGGTCTGCTACCTACTGTTCTGCTCTTCTAGCTGGACTTGTTGGATGGGGCTTGGACTCAACTTATGTGTAGCATTATCTCTGTTCCTTCCTCTAGCCCAGTCTCCTGCTGTTTTTGATGGGTCTTCTGGATGGGCTGACTCGTTGCCTTGCCTTGTCTGGACTGATCACTTGGACCTGTTGTTACCATCACCCGTGATGAGGTACCATGGGACTGCACCCTGTGAGGTGTGGGAGCATCATTACCCAGCCTGGAATGCTGAGGTAATCATGTTTCCTGACTCATCTCCATTGGAGCGCAGCCCCACTTCTGCTGCTCCCTGACAGCTGGGATAGTTTCTCTGAAAAAAAAATATTTTAAAATTAAACATATATAAATTAAATACACATGCTTTTTTCTTTTTTTTTTTTTTTTTTTTTTTTTTTTTTTTTTTTAATCTGTTAATGCTAGTAGCAGTTTTACTGAAATATTTGGTATAAGTGCTTAGGTATTAAAAGAACTAATTAGTGGGTATGTATTGTGGAATTTCAGTTTTTTATATTACTCGATTGCAATTGAACAAAAAGCAGCTGTTTCAACTATGAACTTTTTCTTTATCTGTAACGGAGCTTTAAAGCACCCAGCCAGATTGCTTGCATGTTTTGAATAAAATCATCACTACCTGCTAGGATAAGCCTCAGATTAAGTTTCTCCTAACATCTGGCCAAGAAACACTACAATATCATTTAGAAAGAAAATGCTAATGTAGTGTGATATTTACTTTCACATAGCATCTGATGCATAGTTCTGTCATCAAGAAAAATGGGTATTAAAATATCAGGATTTGATACAACTCAGTTTATTTAAACTTCAGGTTGATTAACATGTGAAAGTGAAAATGAGATATACAAAGTGACGGATATAAAATGACTGATTGGGTTCCATGAAAAATTCAATAACTTTTTCCCCAGGAGCCATATTATTTTCCAATAGGTAGAAGAAGATAATCCTTAATAAGAAAGGTGAATAAAGTTAGTTATGGGTTCACCGACTCAGATGTCTTACTGTCTGTATCAGACCAAATAGTTGGGATCTAAACCTACTATCTAGGTTAGAAATGAGTATTTTTCATATTATGTAAATGAGAAAACAAAATGTCACATGATCTGGGGCCAGAGTCACTGGGATAACCACATTAAGAGCAGATTTTTACTAGTATCTCAGTTTAACAGGCAAATATTTGAAAATCTAGTTTATATTTGCTGCTTGCCATGGCCTTTTTTTTGATCCCTTCCTTCTTCTTTTTTCAACTTAAACTGTCTCCACTTGGCTGGGATGGGAAGCAGAAGTGCTGAAATATCTAACCTTGTAAATCTTCTAGCCCAGCTGTGGAGAATCAAGTGGCTTTAGACAGTTGGAATACCATTCAAAAGAACATCCACAGTTTTTGGTGTTTTTCCAAGTTGAGAAATGCTGTGGTTTACCCATCACTCTTTGTAACGTATTAGAAAGTAAACACACTCTGTCAATGCATAAAAATTATAGGAAAGTAAATCTGCTCCTGACCTGCTGTCCACTTATAGGCATGACTCTCATTGGCTTCAATGGGAGTTTCACATAGGGACTGATTTCGTGATTAGACATCTGCATAGCAAATGAGAGAATATGTATTAATGTGTGTCTTTTCTCTCTGGAATCAATTACAAGTGAGAAAAGAAAACTGTGAATATAATAATTTTCCCATGGACTGAAATGGTACAGCTACTTTATCCATTTATGCAATGCAATTCTATAAGTAAGCATAGCAGAAAAAAATGCAAAATTAAAAGGTATGGGCAAATGAAGTATGCCCTTTGCCATATGAAATTAAAGGAAGGGACAATGTGTACAAAAAGCTGCTACTTCCTTCATTCACAGAACCTGCTGGAAGATCTAAGACCGATATTCTTAGACTACCCTAGAAACAACCTATTGAGTTTGTGACAACAGTGAGATAGACCTTTCTTGTCTAGTGCAGTAGAAGAAAAATTACTTCTTTCATCCTGGTGCTATGCATATAACGAAAACTTAACACCAAGAAAAGTGATTGTCATGAATGCTATGGCTCTATGCAGTTGTGCAAAAGTGAGGAACCCCCTTGCATACGTTTTCTCCAATTTCATATGTAATGTCTCACTTTAATCGTGTCAGGCTTGTATTCTGAGAGCAGACTTGAGCCTCTCTGCACTCCATGATTTGCCTGCACATGGCAGCTGAAGAGGGAATTGCAATTAGACTGTAGTGATTCCAAGTTTCTGTTCTTAAGTATTTCTGTTCAAAGAGAATTCCAAATTTCATCACCAAATCTTACAAAATACAAAGTTTAACAAGTCATATTACTGACATTTTGAACAACATAATAGGTCTTAATATCAAATGTAATTAAAAAAAAAGTTTTAAAATAGCTTAATCTGCTCAATAAGGTATATCTTTATTCACATATGGAAACGTTTTTTGTTTTTTTTTTCCCTTAGGCATAAAGTAGAATTTTAGAAATAGTCTTTTCTTGCTATTAAATTTACTTCTCTTTCTTTTCAAATTATGTTCCTAATTGCTAGATTTCTTAACCATAAGGAGACAGAAAAAAACCTTTTCCCTTACAAAAGCTGAAATGTGATTTGGGTCAGAATTTTAATCCAGATAACTAACATAACTCTGCCGTAGTTTATATCGAAACTAAACTACAGTGCAGTAGCAAAGAGCACATACTTCTCCTTAAAACTGAAATCATATATGCACATTAAATAGTTGACACTTGGATCAAAGGGTGAAAAAATGGTCAATACTGTTCACAATGTTCACAAAATTACTTCAGTGTTACAAGTGCAAAGTTAGGAGTTATTTCACTTTCTTTATCCTCAGATACTTAGATTAGATTAGATTAGATACTTACTGCTAAAGACATGTTAGTAGGTAAAAAGTAATACAAAATATATTTTACAAAGATGCTTGGATTGCCAAGCTTTCACAATGTATCACTATTGAATTGAAAAAAGATCATTAAATGGATCAGGAACTAAGCCTGTGGCAAGAGAGAGATGTTGGCACAGAGTGTTATTTTTAATTTGATTCTGTTGAGGTATTTATATACAACCTGCAAGTGACATTTATAATCAATGACAAATTTACAGACTGAAAGTCTTATTTTTTAACATATTTATTAACTGTCAGTAGACTATATATGAAGTATTTCCAGTTTGAACATGATCTGTTAACCTGGAATATTGGTTAAAATTATGAGACACTTCAAACTGACTCATCTTATTTACATAGCTGATAAATTTATAGAATATCATCCCATAAAGATGATTTGACTGCTTTGTAGTTAATGCTCTGATATAGTTTACCAGCTATAGAGGACAATATTGTTCAGTGATGACAGTTATGATGACACTTCTTTTTGACTATTAGGACTCATTTTTTTTGTTACTGTTCTGTTATTCTTCATCCAGATCAGCTTGACACTTCTGCTTCACATAACCCAAAACATGTTTAAGTCTGAAAGAGTAGTTTCTTTTCATGTTGCATTCTTATTTTTAACTTCTCCTATGTATTCCCAGAAAAGACTGTGAACACTCAGATTTTCCCTGCTCTGCTCCATGTGTGTATGCCCATCAATGTGATTACTTACCTTAGATTCACTGAAGAAGCATCCAGAACTATTAACTTCAGCTATGCCTTTATACTCCTTAATTAGATAAACTAGATAAGCTGCAGTAATTTTTTTTTTTAAAGGAAAGAATAGAATCTAGCCTGTGTAACTGAATTGCATACTGTTAATTTTTAATTTTCTTGTGTATCATTTCATATTTCACATTAATTTCATGTTTATCATTTATATATTTGAATGCATAACACAGGAAGTATATTTTCAAACTAATTTAGAACACAAAGACAAATCTTGAAATTTGATTATGCTGTTTCAAAGATGTTTGCCATGTTGAAATGGAGTTTTAGACCCAAATGTAAATAAATAAATAATAATTAAAAATAATTGAAAAAAATTGCATAGACTAATGTTCACTGCACAAGCTAGGCTAATATTCTAATGAAAAGTGAGAACATGCTTAAAGTAATTAGCTTTGCAATTTATTTTGTTAATTTTGGAGACTAAAACTGATGTTTCTTGCTATGAACAGTAACAAATATCTAAGAAAGGCAGTCTATGAACTTTTCATAATTGTAGTGTTAATGGTCACAATTTTTGTCTCACAATAGCCTATGAAATAGACTCATATTCTTTTATTGTAGAACAAGATTAAGGCACATCGATTATGATCGATTATGATCTGGCACAAAGTAACATTAATTCCTGTGATGATAGAATGAATATTCCTTCATCTAATAAAATAAAAATAAATAAAAATAAAAGCAAATATGTTTCCACTTGTGTATGATATAGAATTGTTTGAACAGTTCTTCAGATCCCTCCTTATAGATTTTAAAGCGAATGTGTCAAGGTGCAGAACTACTACTAGTCATATATTTTTCAAGAACAACCAAAAATACAGAATGATACAAGTATCTGATCTGTGGAGGTGAATAACTTACAGGTCACTTCCCAGAAGAAACCAATTCAGATAGTATGCACCATAAATATTGAACGATTACTTGGAAACATAGCTGCCATGTTTATACTCTCACTTAAAACAGTTAGGTTCCACTGTGGGGGAGACACCACAGGAGAGTCAGTAATCAACTGCTCAGCTTGCTCTCTGGAGATATGAAGAGAAATATCTTCAACCTGCATCTCTGCTCCTCTGCTTGTTCCTGCAGATCTTACATTCTCCCATGGTTGTTGCAATTCTAGGATGAGCTTCTATGAATGCTTTCTCTTGAAACATTTTTGCTGACATTGATAATTCAATGTTCAGCAGAGCTGAGTGATTTTGGTTGACTTTTGGTTGGGGTACTGAGTATTCTGTTATATTCTTTCTAAACAGAATGTGGAAAAAAAAATTACAGGGCTCAGGAATATTTTGCCTGACAGGGAGATGATTTCCCACACAGATTCAGAATTAGAGACATTTAAAATGATAAATAATTTATTAAAGTTTCTTTCTGTGATTTATTAAAGTGTCTTTGTATACATATTTATGAACTTATTTAAGAATATGTAGAGTAGCAGTATTTCTCATGGAAGAGAAATACTGCTGTGTGTAATCTGCCATATCTTAATAGAATACCTGGTGTTTTTACCTCCTGACCTTTTCCTCACCTCCAGATTTCTCTACACTGTTTTCTCTTTTCCACGCGAGTGAACCTTTAGCCTTTTCTGCCTTTAAAGCATGTCTCTCAAACTTGTGAAGCAGGAGGTTAATCTCAGAGTGAGCTGTGTTTTCAACTTCCTTACACAAAGTAAGATTCAGTTCTTTTTAGCAGTCTTACAGGATTAAGAGCTCACAGTTTTGGAAACTGCTCAGAAAGTGAGTTAATGAGAAAACAGCACAAGATAACTCAGTGGATTTCTCTAAACAGATTTCCTCCTTTGAAAGGATTTAATTTTTCTTCAAGCATATATGAGAAGTGTTTGAGACATCCAAGGTCCTAGGGGAGCAGAAAAACTGAAGACTAAAACTAATATATCTTTTGATACTGTTGGCAATGTTTGCAAGAACAATGCCAGGAATGATTATATTCAGAGACTGAACCAACATTACAGCAGAAAAGGCTTGAAGTCTATTGGTATTATGATTCTACAGAGTCACAGCTAATAATTCATTAAATTTAAATTAATATATTAAGTCATGGGTCACTAACATATTCAACTATTTTCATTTAAAAGCAGGGCAGGTACCCCTTACCATACTCTTAAAAGTAAGAACCATGTTGTATAATAAACCAGTTTTGGTCTATGTTTTATAAGTAGGTTAATGAGGCTGCCCCTGCATTCTCTCCCCAGCAGACAAGGCTTCCTCTTTTCTTTTTAAGAGTCTAATTTTATTATAATCACAACTTATTTAAGAAAGGTCTCTATCAGAGGAAGCATCTGAAAACATTCATATATTTTGCTGTGAATTCTATCACGCAGATTAAATATGCCTTAGGAAGGCCAAACAACAATATGATAGCATGTTTCTATAGCTCAGACTTTTGACATAGTACTGTCAGTGTCTATAGTTAGCATTCCCCTCAGGAGTCCACTTTTCAATGGGAAATGCAGAGCACTCCAGTGTAGGGATAAAACACAGAAGTGTTCTAAATTGAAATTATTTTCCTTTGGAAGCCCCTGAAATAAGAGACATTTTTTTATATCTTTTTTTTTTTTTTTTTTTTTTTTTTTTTTTAACAGTTAGAATCTTCTAAATATCAGTTTGAACTTTTAATGGTTTTTAATGGTCTTTCATTCTCCTTATATGCAATAGAATGAGCATCTCACAGAGCTCTGTTTTCATCTCCACAAATAAAATTTTATTCATAATCCATTTCAGTAGTTCTACTATTTTTTTCCCTGAAATTTATCATGTATAGAAAAGTTATAAAAAAAGGATTCTGACTGGAAAATTGAATTATTTATTACAAATTTCTATGACCACAGAATAATAATTGACTGTCCAGAAATATTTTACCCAAGTTCAAATGCAGACAAATATCCAAATAATTTAGAAAGTTCATTCCTAGATTATTTTGCTAGTAGTGGGATCAACGCAATCAAGGCTAAGACCAATGACACAAGAGTGTAATTTCATTTTTGTAATTACAAAACATGTATGTGTTAGTTAGACAAAACAATTGAAAAGTATTCAGCTGAATAACCAAAAATTACCAATTCAAACAAGGAGCACTTTGGGGTTTTTTTCTTCAAAAAGTCATACTTCAAGGAAATAAGGGAAGCTTTTTTACTAACTCAACTGAATCAATTGGGTTGAGAAGATTAGAGAATTAAATTAAAGTAGAAATTTATTTAAAACATTAATGATAAAAGAATAACTAGAATTGATATCTCAGACAAACGGGACATGCTGTAGAACAGGACTTCAGGCACAGCTGGTTAAATAGCTGCTTCAGAAAGTATAGTAGAAACCAGCAAAGAAGAGTCTGTCTTAGATGTCAGGAAATTCGAGGTGAAACATCCAGAACTCAGGCGGAGTCAGGCCCTGCAAAATAAATTAAAATCAAAACTCTTTAGCTATAGAAATTGATAAAAGAAAAGGAAAACGAAAGCAAAACAGCAGTACATTACAGGAAGCGGTGCAAGTAGATGATAATCTGTTAGGTCCCCTAGAAACAGATGAATACTTTGTGAAAGATTTGTAGGGATATGTCAATCATTATTGCAGGCAACAGTGAAAACTCAAAAAGAATAGTGCACTCAAGCTAGTAAAGTCAAGTAATCTATATCACAGAATTCCAAAGAACTGTGAGAGAAAGTTGTAAATATAGAATATGTGGAAAATTGATTTAATCAATTTCTCAACATAACAGTCTTGATCTCTGACTATGAAAGAGAAAATATGGGGGAAGTGGGTTGAAAGGAATAAATTTGCCTGATCTCAATATGACAGAATATTCCTTAATAACATAAAAATAAATAATAAAGAAATAATAAATAAATTGAGATTAAAATGCAAGTTCTATTTAAAAAAGTAAATTAAGCCAGGGAATTTTTATTTTTTTTTTGAAGGTACAGCAAATGTGAATAATTCAATTGTTGATATTGTTATTTTTAAAGAATGGAAAATAAAATAAATCCAGTCTAAGTCACATAATGGTGGAAAAGCAGCATAGTAGAGAAATTGAAGACTCATGACTTTGCTGATGGAATGAAAAAATACAAGAGCAGATTAAATAGAATAAAGTCAGTAGTGTAGTAAATTCTTAAAAGTCAGTACTGAGGCTGACTTTTTTTTAGATTTTAGTAAGCATGAGGGTAAAAAAAAATTATGGCTGAAGGGCTTTCTTTTTGTAATAACCTTGCACTAGTAAACTTCAGTGATGGAACAAAGTTGACAGACATCATCACAAATAATCAGGATAATAGGTAGGAAGAAATAAATGACCTTAATTTCTAGAGGAACAGAGGTCAGGTGTAGTGTAGATAAACAAATCAGAGTCATATTCCTGGAGACTAGATAGGTCAACATTTTAAAATTTTTGAAGAATTACCGCCTTTTACAATTATAACTGATCTCAGTATAGAGATGTAGAAAAGAATTGGTGAGCCCCAACAGGCAGAAACTAAGAGATCTCCAAACCACTTAACAGTGGTTTTCTAACAGGAATAGTAGGAACAAGCTGTGTTTATGATTGAGCTTAATTAATTCAGAAATAAAGATGCTTAGGGGAAGTCTAAGACCCAGTTCTTAGCTCTTTGTCTGTCCCATATGAAAACATACAGCTTCTAAACCAGTCCTGGATCATACCTGCCTAACAAAAGCATCTGATCTCTGCACTCAGATTTACAGATGTAGCTCAGTAACACCACTATGCATTTGGTGTTTTATTCGTTTTGGTGGTTGACATTTTTTTTTTTTGTGGTGGTTATTTGCTTGGTTTTTTATTGGGTTTGGGGGTATTTGCTTGTGTTTTTTGTTTGTATGTTTGGGGAGGGGAGTTGTGACTTTATTTAAACTAGCAGGATTGGGGTGAACTTCATAGGAAACTTTAAGTTTCTAAGGATGGAGTCAGGAGACTACTGGAAAGTACCAAATATATTTAGGCATCCAATTGAATGACCGCTGACTATAGCAGTCCAGATGGTTCTATGTTAACTGTTCTCTATGTCTAGGAGACGTTTTATACCAATGTGCTTGTTATCTGTGATCAGGCACACCCCTGGTGGTTGTTCTATTTTTCATGAAAATCTCTTGTTAGTTTGCTGCAGCCAGAAAGAATTGAAGATAGTAGCACAGTTGGACAGATTTTTATAAACAGAAGTTTTCAAAATGATTGCAGGCCATGTGTATGTTTGAGTCACAATTGTGAGAGCCAAAATTGATGACATATTGGTTTAATCTTGCCTTTGCCAACAACTTAAAGAGCTTTAGTTGTGCAAAAGTTATTCCCCTCAAGGCTTCAGAGATTAATTTCAAAAATCAGAGTCTTACTATATCATATATAATACAAAACTTGGTAGCTCTTGAATTCTACTTTGGTTTATCAATGGGATAAAGAAAGAAAACTGTCTCACTAATGCAGTTTTGGTTGTTACAACCCTGAATGAAAGGCCACCAAAACCTATTTGTTTATTGTAGTTGAGTTGAGAATATATTCATAGTGAGTGGGGTTTATGTGAAATGTTTTATCTGGTTTTCTTTATCTCTAAAATGTACAGGACATTAGAGTCAGTGTGTAGCTTTAGTTTAGAGTTAGGTTTTGGTGCTTTTTTTCAGTTTGAGAGGAAACTATTAACCACTACATGTTTCATACTTCTGAACAGGCAATGAGGAAATAACTCAAGAAGCATAAGAATCATCAACACAGCCTGGTAATTGCATAAATATTACTTTAAAAAAAAATATTATTTTAACTATATTCTTGGTTGTTATCTCCAGGTAACATTTGTTCTTATTCATGTCTGCTATTTCTGTTTCTCATACATTTCATCATGGTCCATTTTGTTGGATTTAGGAAGACTTGTCCTTATGATCAAAGCAGATCATTTTATACTTTGCATCAGTATCTTTTAAGTAGTTGCCATAACCTGAGTGGTATGATAACAATTCTGTGGTACTACAGATGTGGGATCTGGGGATCTAGCACATCAGTTGAAGATTCTCTGAACTGAGACCTAGAAGAACCCAGTTCAGAAGTTATCCTCATGGAAACATAGTACATGCTTGCTCAGAGCGTAAGAAAACTGAGCTGAAACTGAAATGCACTTCAGGAACCAGATGGCAGCCTCCTCTCCAAAATTCTGATGTTGAAGCTTTCTAGTATTTTTTTTTTTTTTTCAAAAATATTGACAAGTAAGGGAATTTGATTTTCATGTTTTATTTTCCTAAATCTAGCTGCAGTCTCAGTATGAATCAAGTATGTCAGTCCAAAACTTAGAAGACCAAATCTTTCATTCCTTCCCTGCTAAAATTTTCTCCATTGCAAAAGCCTTAGCCCCTCTGTGACTTAATTCACTATTAATCTGACAATGGCATGTTGTTATGCCTTTGGGTACTGTAAATTCCCATATACTAACAGTATTCTAGCTAATATCCAGCTATTGTAGCAACAGACCATCCAAAAATAAGGACTATGGAAAGCTAAACTAAAATTTCTCCTGGATTATGACATTTTTATGTATTTATTGAAATTCTTAAAGACACCCAGCCCCAAGGATAGTCTCTGTATTTTGCATACATTGTAGTTGAGCAAACATAGGCTCATAAAATGGTTTGGGTTGGAAGGGACCTTTAAAGGTCATCTAGTCCAAACCATCTGCCATTAGTGGGGTCATCTTCAACTAGATCAGTTTACTGTCCAATCTGATCTTCAGTGTTTCCAGGCACGAGGTATCTGCATCCTCTTGAAGTAACGTTGGAGTGTTTAATTTCCCTCACTGTAAAAAAATTGTTCCTTATATCCAGTCTGAATCTATTCTCTTTCAGTTCAATGCCATTGCCTCTTTCCCTGCTAACAAGTCTCTTCCCATGTTTTTTTAGAAGCAATCTGTAAGTATTGAAAGGCTGCAACAAGGTGTCCCTGGAGCCTTCTCTTCTGCAGGTTGATCAACCTCAGCAATCCCAGGCTGTCTTTGTAGGAGACCTGCTCTATCCCTCTGATCATTCTCCTCTAGACCCACTCCAAAATGTCCATGTTTTTCCTGTGCTGGGGACCCCAGAGCTGGATGCAGTACTCCAGGTGAGGTCTCACAAGAGTAGAGGAGAGGGGTAGAATCACCTCCAGTTCATAGTTGCTTTTTCATCCAGCATGTAATGAAAAGGAAAGAAATACTTGTTCAGTGTATTCCTGAAGGTAAATGAAATGCTGCCTGGCACTGATAGTGGAAGGGGAAAACATGACCTGATCTGGAAATGAAAAAGGCTTATTTACTGTATTTTCCCCACTGAAATTTAATATTTCTACTAGTATTTTTTTATTATTATTTTTATTTTTGCCATTTATTTCTTCCTCTTTCACTTAACATCTTTCATTTACAGCTTACTACCACATTCTCTCCAAATAAATTGCATTGTATTAGCCAAAATCTTACTGCTCTTCTTAGGGTTATTTCTATCCAATTCAATATGTAGCTGAGATCATGTCCAGCATAGTACTTTATTATTTCCTACATCTTTATCTTTCTTCTGCTATATCAGAGTTATTTCTCATTAAACATGCCTTTTCTTCTCATAAGTGCACTTGTCCTACTTTATAAAATCCCTAGGCATTTTTACAAAACTTTATTGGACTAAATGCTCAGTGGGGAAGAGACAAATGGAGAAACCACATATATATGGTTTTCTGTCTGGCATACTAGATCCAAGCCTAACTAAAGTAATATACAAATTATTGACAAGAGGAACTTTTTAACTATGTAATTACTCACCTGAAAATTTAGAGTTGATATTGAAATTTCACCTTTATCCAACTGTGATAAACAGATATTAATTTTTAAGCTTTACACTCTGAACTAATACACATTTATTGCAGTTTTCATTCTCTTCAGTGAACACTTATGTTGCCAGGAAACTTAGTTTATATGTGTTTATTTGCACCTGCATTAGAGATGGGGAGTGGAAATGAATAATTACAATTTCTTCATCAGCAAGTAAAAAGTTTACTAGCTATAACACATACAATTATAGTAAGTTTTACTGCAGAAAACCATGTCAGGGGTTAACTTTTGCAAGGAAAGTTTTAATATTTACCTTCCCTACATAAAACTGTAGCAAAGCCTAATTCTAGTTTTATGTGAAGTTTTAGGAAGATACATGGGGTATTTTTATGCTTACTTGGCTGTCAGAACAGAAACCTGCAAAACAGAAATGTTTTCTATAAAAGCATGCAAACAATAACTATCGGAAGCTGACAGCTTCTAAGACTGCTTCCTCAAAAATAATATCAAAAGTATAAGGTTTAGAAGCATTGTTCGTTACCAACATGGTCTTTAGACACAAGTGCCTTGGTAATTATGAATGTTAGTCATCTAGCATTTAAATTGTGTTTTGAAAAGAATTTTGAAAAAATTAAAAGTGCGTATTATTTTATTACAAAAGAGGTAGATTATGAATCAGGAAATATGAAGGAGCATTGCAGTGACTTAATTTGGATGTATTCGATGTTCAGAGCTTTTCCTGCTCCAGTGTAAGAGGGGTTTGGCACAAACTTTTGGTTAAGGGGTAAACAGAGAACTCTTATCCAGATGTCTTGTGGTTCTAAGGGATATATGAAATTATTTATTACTTTACATTGAGTTTTACTAGTATTAGCATAGCAGAAACCTTTCACTTTCTGCGTAATAAACTTTATGAAGTCACCCATTGGAAGACATATAACTTCTGACATTTAATTGGAATTTTGATTGATCTTTGGCTTTTCCTGATCTTTGCTCATTTTTTTTTTTTTTAAGTAAATTTTTGATAAAATTCACCAGAACATGTATACTATAATCACAGAATCAGAGAATGTTAAAGTTTGGGAGAGACCACTGGTGGGGTCATCTGCTTCAACCTCCCTACTCAAGCAGGGTCATTCTTGAGCACATTACACAGATTGTCCTTCAGGTGGTTCTTGAATATTTCCAGTGAAGATATCTCCACAACCTCTCTGGGCAATCTGTTCCAGTGCTTGGTCACCTGCACAGTAAAGAAGTTCTTCCTCGTTCAGGTGGAGCTTCCTGTGCATCAGGTTTTGCCCGTTGCCTCTTATTCTATTGCTTGGCACCACCAAAAAAAAGCCTGGCTCCATCCTCTTGACACCTTGTCTTTAGATACTTACATAGGCTGATAAGATACAATGCTCTTATCAATAATACTGTGAAATAATTCTTCCATATTTTCATTGACTAAAGTGACTTCAGACACATTTGTGACCTTATTGCTCTCTACATCTACCTGAAAGGAGGTTGTAGCCAGATGAGAGTTGGTCTCTTCTTCCAGGCAACCAAAGGTGGGATGAAAGGACATAGTCTTAAACTGAACCAGGGGAGGTTTAGGCTGTACATTAGGAAGAGTTTTTTCACAGAAAAGGTGATTTGGCATTGGAATGGGCTGCCCACGGAAGTGGTGGAATCACTGTTCTGGAGGTTTTTAAGGACAGACTGGTTATGGGCATGGTCTAGTTGACATGATGGTGTTAGGTCATAGGTTGGACTCAATAATTTCAGAGGTCTTTTCCAATCTGATATATTCTATGATTCTGTGGTTTAGCTGTTCCACAGACAGAGGCTGGGAACTCGTAAAAGAGCACTGCAAATACTGAAGAACTATACTAAAGAACTTCAGATTAGTCCAGTTATGTCTTGCACAAAATATTTTGTGTTTGACAGTGCTAGTCTGTCAGACTGAATCCTTACCCAGAAATGTTTCTCATCTCTATTTTATAATACACAGGAAGTAAAGAGACCTTCTAGTCACAGCCTGTGGCAGAAAATGAACTAGGAACTTGCAGGCTTGAATTACAGATTCTGAAGCCACAAACTTCAATGAAAGAAGGATTTGGAGATGAACCTCCTTTTGACCTCCTCATCTCCTGCCAATAGTTTGTACAGGTGACTCTATCTGCAGCAAGAAGAAGAATCTGCGATATAGAAGAAAAACAAAATAACAAGTAATAGGGAAAAAAATCTTGATCTCTTGAAGATGAAGGAGGATCCATTATTACAGCACTGCCTTTCATTTTTGCAAGATGTCTTAAACTTTTACAAATTCTCTCTGAAGAAAGAAACATACTGAAGTGAATGCTCCAAGAATAATAACACTAAGCTAAAAACTCACTTAGACTTTACTCACAGAAGCTACTGTAACTGATGAGAAAACACTTCCAAATCAGGTTATTACTGTACAATCTGGTCCTTTTAGCAAAGTACAAAAAATGAGTGAACAATTTACATTAGCAAAAGTTTATCAGCAATTTTGCAAGTCAGTGGAAGATTAAATAAGGATGGGAAGCAACCAATACTTGGAAAAAAATGCATATTTTTTCTCGATGTAGATGTCTGTGTTAATACTGTAAATTAAAAAAGAAAAAAATGGTGTGGATATTCAGACAGGGCATAAAGGCATGATCTACACTTTTTGGGTGACAAGTCAACATTGATAAATGTAATAATGGAATTTGAATTTATTATTTTCCTTATCTGATAAATTACATTCAGCTATCTAAATAACTTTTAGCTTAGGAAAGTATGGGTGAACTGTTTTATGTATCTAACACAAAGAAAACTTCCTCGTAACTTGGGCATACTATATGCAGTTCAGGTAGATTGGATGGTGTCTCCACATGCCTATACTACTTAGTCAGATCTTACTATGATCTTTTCTCTCTATCATTTTCTCTTATTAAAGACTATAGTATAGCTCATTTTCTACATTCCATCTTTTAGTATAAGCTTGCATTTTGTCTGAAGGATAGAATAGGGTGTTTAGTTTTTTTTATTCACACAGTGTATTTTGAGCAGTATGTCTAATAAAGACATATACTCTCCTGCTCGTCTGGTCTGTTTAGATAGTGGTAGTTCATTAAATTGAAGCCAAGAAAATCTGTGCCATTGGGACTCTTTTCTATTCCTGAGCAGGGATTTAGTGCCTGCTGACAATTTTTCTGTTAATTAAGATCCATATCTAAGCCCAAATGAATTGTTTGTAGAGAACTGCTTACTCAGTATGGGAGGTGGGGAATAGAAAGAAAAGAAAGAAAAAGAGAATAATACCCTTGCATCAAAGTAAACTGAATTTTGAAACAGCTTTGTCATTGGATGTCTTTACCATTAGAACTGCAGGTTTTTTTAAATTTAAAAAAAAAAGAAAAAAAGAAAGAAATCTTGTAGTGAATATGCTCTGACAGAAATATTGCCTTCCGGAACCCAGAGAGATAACTCCAAATACTTAAAAGCTGACCTCTTTCATTTTTTCTCATCCAATAGAAACTTAGTACATTTGGATTAAAAAAACCCCAAAACTAAAGGAGAAATATTTTTTTACATTTTAGTGGGGTGACATGAAAGTAACCTATCTGGACCATTCATTTGTTTCAGTGTAAAAATTCTGTTAATATCTTCTTTTGAATATTTTTTTGTGATCAATTTCTTTGTGGACAAGTTTGAAAAAATACAATTTTTTTTAATAGGATTTCAGACAGTGTTGAGACTATCAACTCCTATTGGAACTCTATGATTTGATTGTATGAAACGTCCCCCTGATGTTACCACCAGGGGAAGAATAATAGGACCCATTTGACAAAAATTGTTCCATATATTTACACTGTGGTGCAGCTGTCTTCAAGTTCTGCATCAGAATTTGTCTTGGGCATCTGTACTCCTCCTGTGCCCAAGTGTTACAGCTTCAAGATTCATTTGAGTCCTCTTGTGAATCAGAGGCAGAGTATGATAGAGCATAGAAGGAGCAAGCTTTTGTTCAAGTGCAGGCTGGAGCCTCCCAATCCAACAGGACAAATACTGTTTTGCATTGCACCCAAGGACTAGACACACTGCTGTCAATGCTCAGTAGTGTTTTCAAAGAAGTGGCTTCAATCTTTCAGGTATTGTCTGCTGCAAGAGATCAGAGGAAAAAAAAAAAAAAAAAGAAGCAGCCTGCACCAGTAACTGTCTAGAGAATAAGAACAAATGTCTCAAAGTAGTGAATATTTATTTTTTTTATTAGGTATTAAGAAAATGCAGGAAAAAATATTTTTCTCCTCCTTTTATTCATTGTTCCACAGTGACCATTTTCTCTTGCAGAAAAGCTCTACTAGCATTATTTAGAGACTTCTATTCTTCGTATTTTCATCCTTTAATGACCTGGCAGGATTATTTAAGGATCTCATTATCATGAATATTACATTTTGTTTCTCTAGTTCCAGTTCTGATTATTTCTCTGAATATCCCCCTATCAAATTCTCAGATTACCTCAATTATATACTTTGCAATTTTTAAATTAGCTGATGGAAAGATTTCACTGACTACACATGAGCTGTTCGATAGTGGATGTAGTGATTGTTTTTGAGCACAGCCTCATCCAGGATATTTAGCAAATATCTTTTCTCATCTGGAATAAAGCTAATGTGATTACTAACATCTGTACTGGCTCAGGTGAGTGGCGTACTTATTTTTTTTTATTTTAATGAAGATGGATCTCTTTTCCAAATATCACATCAGCCCAAGTCATGTCTTTGGGATCTTTTAAGCAGCTGTTAAGGTAATGAAAACCTGCTTTCTGTGCTGCCAGCTCTGCACAGATGCTGTGGACAACTACTTTGGGAGCAGGAAAAAAAGTCCTTCAAATTGCTGAAAAATCAAATCTACAGTGCAATGACGAGTTAAAATTTCACAGGATAACTGCTGAAATAGCATGTGTAAGAGGTTTAGGAAACACAGACATGTAGGCTATTATATTCTTCACTTCTACTGACTTCCAAAATCTTTCTTCTGATCCCTTCTCTCTAAAGTATCCCACTAACAAACCATCAGATATCTTTAGTAGGCAGCAGACTAAATTCCAGGCTGCAAATCTATGCAAAGTCTACATGTACTGTTTAATTGCTATTTCCTTCCAAGTCAGTGACCTATTCTAGCAAACAGCTGTGAATTTGTAGCCATTGATGTGTACAGCTGTCTGCTACAAAACTTCATTCCAGGCAACTAATTGCATCCTGCGCTAGCACATTCCACTTCAGCAGCTGGAGCAGACTGCATTTTCTGCATTCAAACATAACTTACCATAGTCAAGAGTCTCATCTTTGACAAGAGAAAAGAAATATGAACCATAGATTTGTATGTGTGACCAGTGTCCCACAAAATTGCTAAGTGAAACACAAAGTTATTTTGTTATAGCATCCTGCAGAGATGTTCCCTTTAAGTTCTGTGCTTTGATAGTCTTAATAGGAATCAAGAGAATCCCTGTAGACATAAAAATTATTTACTGTGTGAAACAAATCAAAAATCCTGAAAAAATGGTGAAGTAGTGCAAGAGTCTAAACAGATCTAAACCTGTTTCACTCACTTTTTACAGCAATGATTTATTGAAAGTGTACTTTGAATACAAATGAGTAATAATCACATAAGCACTTTTCTGTGCAACTCTGGTACTCTTATGTTGTGGCTTTCATAAACTACAATGTTACATATATGTACTGGAAGCAGTTTGGCTAATAAGGGCCCAAAGAAGAATTTCTATAGGAAAAAAAAGGAAATTCTGCATCAAAAGGAGGGAAAAGGGAAAATGACCAAAACAACACAGAAGGAGGAATAAAGGCGAGTTCAACTTCCTAAGAATACATATTGAACTTTATAGATAGTTTAAAATTATTTTCAGGGAATAAAATGGATAAAAAGACAGTTAACACAAAAAAAGTCCTAGAAAAATATGTCATTTTCCTTAAACTGTTTGCAAAGGCCACATTGGCTCTACAAATTAGGATCACCTGTCAAGAGAGCTTGTAGGCTATCCAGTGACATGGATGCAGCTTGTGACACAAGGTGTACACAAAGTGAATTCTTAATACCAACAGCCTTACTTCAACCCAACTTGAGTTAAGTGTAGTACAGTGGTATCCAGCAAGGTTCTCTGTTATACAGCTAACTATTAGAAACATGTTTGAGCTGCAAAGTTCATATGGAATGTGGTCCATTTCTTTGGCAGGCTGAATATAAAACAAACTATTCATCATCATTTTTATCACTAAACCCACAGGAGGTCTTTTTAATACATAAATCTGCTATGATTCTATTTTTCCATGTACTAGTTCCATGTACAGAGATGATGTTTGTCTACAAAATATAGTGATTATTTTATTCAGAAATTCAATAAAAGTCCAAGTTTTTTCATCAGGCTAAAATTATGGGATTCTTATACCAATAATTCAATTTTATATATTATTCTTCCTGCTGCTCAGTGACAAAAATTATATTCTGAAGCAGTTAGAAATTGGTAACACTGTAGATTTTTGACCTTAATTCACAATTAAGCCACTGAGCTGCAGCCTGATCACTTGCAAATTTCACAGCACTTAGGTCTCTTATTAACTGTAACTCTCCATGAAGAAAAGGCAGGAAAAGGGAGGTCATAACTAATAGTTTGGGTGTTTTGGTTTTTTTTTTTTTTTTTAATTACCGTCTGTGGTGACTGTGATCACACAAAGTATTGTTTCAGGTAAGTGTTCAAAGAAATTAACCTCAGGCACATGGAACATCCTTATCCCATTGCAAAGTACTTTTCTATTGGGAAGAAAAAAAAAAGAAAAAAAAAGGCTCAAAATTTTCAGCTACTAGCATAATTTCTTGTGAGTAGAAAATGTTAGCATGTGCTGTAGCCTCCTGTATAACTATAAGCATAGAGACTTGGTAAAAGCATTTCCATGACTGACAGCTACTTTTGTATTCAAGCCTCTGTATCCAAATCCAGATGGGATAGCCTTTATAATGATACCCAATTAGTGGTTGCAGTTTTTCCATGTGTGGAATCTGATGCAGTCTTGTTTGCACTGCCCTGGAATGGTGTGTATTCCAAGTATGTACTGTGCGGGAACAATTTTCTGCTTTTGGCCATGGAGATTCTGCACTTGTTAGAACAGGAGATATACTGTATATCGAGGTCCTCCCTTTTACTGAGTAGAAAAAAATGTATGCATTAACATTCTAACCAGGAGACATTCTTGCTTTTACTCCAAAGCTAGAGCAGACATGAAGCATGACATTCCCTGCTCAGAATGATTCTCTTGAAACCCCATCAGGAATAATGTAAGGTAGTTGAATATATTATACTTGGAGCTCCGTCATCCTAAGATTATAGTAAAGAGCATGTAATACATGTCTAGATAGCCACTGGAGATAATCTATTCCACATTTGAAAGTTTTGTTATGTTTTTAAAGGCAAAGTTTTCAGGTCAAGATTGAGAAAAAAAAAAAAAATCCTAGGAATTTTTGCCCAGCTTGAAACAATTTTGTGTCCCTGATTTTTCCAAGATGCCATCTTGGAAGGTCTCTCAGTATATATCCCATAAAAATGAGCACCTAAAGCTGCTTTAGAAAAATCTGACATTGGTCCCTACACCATAAACTTTTGTTTAACTCAGATGACAAAATTTAAAAAAAAAAAAAAAATCCTCAGGCTGTAATGACTGACTTAACATCATTTGCTTGTTCAGATGTTTCACAGTCATGTGTGAGTATTGATTCTTCTATTTTTACAAGATAGCTTGGAAGATGTTGTGAAAGATTCAGCAGCATTATAACCAACTTTAACACGCGGTAATTATATTTTACTATTAGTATTTTAATTTAGTTCCTTGTGCTCTTATTTTCTCATAAAATATGCTTTAATGCAGATTTTTGTCTCACTTCCATGATCCTTTCTTCATTTTCAAAGATTAAAGAGTTGGAAAAGAGAAAAAATTCTAACAGAGAAAAAAAAAGTAAATATATAAACCCATTCCTAAAATACAAATAATAACTATTAGAGACTTTCTGGAGGTACCTGGAAAAGAAGCCTTTAATCCCAACTCAATAATTACATTATTGAAACAATATTACAGAAACTGGTTAAAATCTCTTTATGGCTCCTTCCCATTTAGAATAAAATCATTTAATGTAGTTTAATTTCTAGCACTGTGTTCTATCCTGCTAATTGTGAAGGTCTTAACCACAAGTAGAAGCCCATCTATGGCTTCTATTGCAAACAAAAGAATATAAAAATAAATGCTAATATATACCTGTAGATCTTTGTTAGAAGTGAATTAAGCTAAACTCCTTAGAAGTAACTTTAAAGATGAGTAAGAATACGATGTAGCTAGTTGACTGAGTTTAAATAAACCACTCTGAAATTCATTAATTTTTGTGATTAATTCTGTTCAAACAATCATGAAAACTGTTAAGATGTCTTTGAATTTTAGCAATTTCAGTAATTACATGGGGAAAAATATAAAGTTTTGGGACAAAACTTTGCAGTGAATATGTCTACATCTGGTACATACTGAAAAGCGGATAGAGTGTTTTCTGACTTTTAAGAATGTCATATATTCCTGCTAATTGCAATTATTTATTTATTTTTAATTTGAAGAGCATTAAATAATCATTATATCCAGCTAATGGAATATATGCACGTGGTCACAGGGAATTTTTTCAGACAACTGAGTCTGACATCAGTGGTGACAGCATGGTGAATCCCTCAGAATCTGAATTATGAGGCTGTGATATATAAATTCTCAAGGTGGTTGATTCAGCTGTTGTCTGGAAAGATTTACTCCCACAGAAGGACAGGTGGCATCTGAACTCCCAACCTTTTAACAGCTTGTGCTTGAAAAGGATATTTTTCAAGTGCACCTGCATATAGGCCCTAATTCAAAAGGCATGCTGAGCTGCTGTTTTACTTGATAGATGTTGTCCATGTTTCCTTCTTTGTTCCTTTTGACTTAACAGGGGTTTTCTGCTGCAGGTATTGGCAGATGTTTTTGCTGATTACTTTCTTCCTTCAAGAGGAAGCGTCTTTCCACAATGCCCAGACATAGAGCATATAATCTTCACAGCAGTCCAACCCACACTATAACAACAGGTAAAACACCCAGGCAAAACAGTAGAAGGAGATGCATATTTTACTGAAACCATAGGAAAAAGAGACTTTTTATCACAAAACCAAATAAAGCCAAACGTAATTACTTCAACCAATTCCAAAACCAGGGGAGGGCAGGAGAGGAGGTGGAAACACTTCTCCTAACCTCAGAAATGACTGACCCTGGAGAGTACTCCAATGCATCTGGTGCTGGGCTGCAAGTAATATTCCTGTGCTATGCTCCTCTGTGACTAATCTAGTTCAGAGCTATCGGTAAGACTCATTTGTATCTGTGTGAGAGAGACATGTTAAAATGGCAATTGAATATGATGAAGCTCTTTTTCTAGTTGGAAAGCATACAGAACATAACAACTATACTGCCAAGGAAGGAAACAGAGGGGAACAGCAGAATAGGGGAGACAAAATATGTAAAGCAAGAACTTGTTCTTTATGCTCCCGCTAATGATTTTTTTCATTTACAGAATGGCTGAAATTTCTATTGGATGAATTAAATACGAAATGTCTAATGTTACATACGCAGATTTTCTGACCAATTTCTTGCCTATCAAGCACAAAAAGTCACAACAAACTCATATCTTTTTAAAACATATATTCAAATGGCATTATAGGGCATGGGAAGTAAAGGGTGAAATAATGTAATTAAGTAATGTAACCTGAGAGTTTTTAAGCAGAGTGAGCCTTCCTTGTTAACTCCTAAAGTCCATAAACATCAAAAAAATGGGCAATTAGCTTGAAAGATGATGTCTTTGGCTCATTTCTAGGCAAAAAATAATTGCATGATAAGATCATGCATTGAGTCCTGTAAGCCTGTGATGGACAATATACAGAACAGAACCAAGCTCCTGTCCAGGCTTCTCCGTATTTAGGTATTTTCTGTGTTTTTTCTTCAGTGACTTTGTATCTTTAACAACCAATATTTCAGTTTTCTTTTTATGCAGATGCTGTTTACACAGATGAAAAAAATTATTATTCCAAAGAGAGAGAAGACATTACCAGAATTAATATGTTTAACAAGATGAGAGTCCTTGAAAAATGACTCAGCTTGTAGTGGCCAAAAATTAAATCCTTCTATTTGCCCTAATTTATTGCACATAGTAGACATATGATAATATTTAACTGATGAAGACACATTTTGTGCACTACTAAGTATGGACAAAAGGGTCAGAAAAGATGTCACCTTGGACAATGAGTCCAAGCCTACGCTAACAGGCACCAGGTGTGCTCAAGAATGCTCACTGGTGCTCAGGCCAATTGGACTGAAGTAGCCCATCACATAAAGGCCCATATCTTGGCCTTTACAACAGTGTGAGTGCATTCAAGCTGCCTGCTGGGAATGACCTTTGAGTGTTGTAGCTGTATTTGGCAACTGCTGGGAGAATAGTGGCTGACATGGGCCAGAAGCCTGCTAAGGACCATGCTATTAATTTAAAACTACAGATGATCATATTCCAGTGCTAGATGACACTTCTAGTCACTATTTAATTTACTAGTACAAATGCAACCTCTAGGTCCCTACCCACCATCCACTACTCATAATATCAGAGTCTTCCAAGAGGCTAGCTATACACAAGAGATGCTGGGTTCATACAGCTATTTCAATAAAAAAAAATATGTTTGTATTGGAAAAAACAAAAGAACATGCAGACGTCAACAACTCAGAATCTAATTTTTGGTAAAGAGTGTTTGTGGACACTCCACTGTATTTGCCAAGATTTTTGTTTTATATTTTTGTTTTGCCAATTAATACTTCCTTTCTAAAATTTCAAAATAATTTTTTTCCCATCAAATATTCTTTCTACACAAAAAGGTAAAAATGTCTGTAAAAGATATATATTTGAAATATTAAATGCAGACACACACACACACACATCTCAGCCCATACACACACACACACACGTGTATATTCTTTCTCTAAGTGAAAAGTGTCTTTTACTATTGATAAGAATGTTGAGGGGTTTTGTATTTCTGTGTTGGGTTGTTCGAGTGTTTTGGGGGTTTTTTTGGAAAGTGGGAACTGTGCCAAAACATTTATTCTTTAGTTCTTTTCTACACCTTATACAAATTGTGCCACAATTTCAGGAGTTTACTGCATATCTTAAGGATTATTTTTTTTTTTTCAATGATATTTAACTCTATCCTGTAAAGTAATCACTTAAAATATACTGCACTTTAAAAAAAAATATTCTATTTCATTGGTGGCAAATTTTAAAAAGTTACCACTTCTTTTTTAGTTCAAATAAACTTAATAATAATTTTAGGAAATAAAATTTTAAAACAGCTTTAAAGAAGTCTATAAAACGATGCCAGAAAAATAAGGAGGAATGTATCTATTAATATTCTTTTTATGGAGTCATTTTACTTTAAAATTATTGAAATTATCTCTCTTCATTCTTAAAAATCGTTAATTTCTTACTTATTATCACAAGTACTACTAACATCTTCAAACCATGAATTTTTATGATGTTACTGTAGTTTGTGTGAATAACAATGCTTTTGTTTCTATTAGTATCATGGATTTAAGAACAACAAAATTCAGTTTCACCAATGTAAAATTAAAACAGTGCTCTAGATCTTACTTGTGCATTTCAGTAAGCAGGATAGTTGGGATAATTAACACAACTTTCTGATTATTTTTCCTACATAAACAATGTTATCCAGTGCTTAATGTACATTAGTATTTTGAATGCTGTCTCAGCCATAAAATCTATCAGATAATTCTGACTCTGTGATGTGTGTTGCATTCGCTTATCAAACAATTCGTAATTCAATAAACCCTGTAGAGAGTTTTCAACAGTCTTAAATTGGTTTGTGTGAGAAAAGCTAATTATTTTTCAAATTTTAACGTGTAATGCTTTTGGAAAATGTCGAAACATATAAGCTGAAGTGTGATTATCATCCATATAGATTATATAGTATGGTGCACTGATACAAAGGAATGAATAGTACATTATTCTGGATGTAGCTAAAATAACACTCTGTGGTTCTGACATAGACCTACATGAAGGCAGTAGATAATTGCTGGTGTGGCATTTCCAAATATTTCTGTGTTTTCTTTAACCTAAATTTAATTATATGAAATAAGTAATTTACTTCTTATTCTTCAAACACTTAAAATAATTTAAAACAAAAAACACAGTATAACTATTTCGGTAATTATTTCCTCTTTTACTCTGGTTGTCCTTACAGTTCTATTGTTAGAATTTTACACAATGGAAATACATCAGAATAAAGCAACAGAGGGTCAGAGCACCAAAGCAGTATGTAAAATAAACAAGTTCCAAGTTAAACATCTCTTGATAGTTAGCGTAGAAGTTCTCAGCCTTCAGAGTCTGAAATTTAGGACAGTTAGCATTTTGGGGGAGCTTCTTAAAATACATTTGGCAACAGAATGACCTATTTTCGTAGCATCCCTAGTGCAAAATATATGCCTGTGGTGTTTTTGGTCTGAATCCAGACTTCAGATTTCATGACTCAACTTTCAACACCTTTCAATGTAATAAATCATAATAGGCAGTGAGAAATTTACTTATAATGCATGAAACTAAGACCCCAAGTCATGGAAACACCACAGAAAAGTGAAGTTTCGACATCTGAGGAAAAAAACAAATGTATTTTAGATTGCAAATTCATGTTAGCAAATGGTGGGTTAGTAACACTAAAACAAAATAGCCCTGTTGTACAATAAAGTCATTTAAGCTCTTTTCACCATGGCTAAATTTGGCAGGTTAATATGAAACAGTGAAAATTCAATGTGAAAAAATCTAAAAGGACTCAAAATCTCAAAATTACTAAAACGATGCACCACAGAACTGTTTTGGGAAATTAAAACCAGCTTTTAAAGATTAGACTTACTGTAAGATATAATGTGGAAAAAATAATCGATTTTACCAAACAAGTATTTCATCCTATAAATAATTCCTATTCTCACACAGCTGAAATGGGCTTTGAGCCTCTGCTATATCTTCAGATTTAAAGGTAGGTTGTATAACTGAATACAAGATGTCAAAGACATCAAAGGGACTTTGATGAATGTGGTAATTCTCAAAACCTTTATTTGGTTTAATAAGCCTTTTTTATGGATGTTTCCCACTGGTTTCTGTTTTCTCTAAATGTTTTCTTCAGGAGCAGGTGGGAGGGAAAGAGAAAAAATGGAAGCCAAACCATACGAAACAAAATAAAGAAATAAGGAGCAAAAGATACTTCCTAAAGTAATAAAAAAAAAGAATAGCATTGTTGGATTTTTTTAATGAACTGAAAAATATTAAAATGAAGCATCTTTTGTCTCCAAAAGTATAGTGATTTTTTTATTTTTTTTTTCTCTAACAACTATTGGTTTATAGAGGGGAAAAATTAAGGTAAAAAGCCAGATTTTTATTGGGGAAAATGAGAATCCAAATAAGGGACACAATGTGTAGTATCTACCTGTCCTAGTTCAGTGTGTGAAGTGTTATAAGCCAGAGAAGGGTGGAGTTACTTTTGCCAAAGTAACTTTTCTTATTTTGACTGCACAAACAATTTGGTGACTGAGAGGGACAAGTTGAATAGAAAATCGCTGCCTTTTTCATCATTAAAATCTTACTCTTCAGAGGACACTTTCAACAGTTGTAGATGAAGGAAAATGGTGTGTACAGATTCTCGAGATGAAACACAGGCAGAATTTTCTTAGCATTAGGAAAATAAATGATTCTTACAGTGTTAGGTACTTCAGATTGTGTAACCAAATTGTGCAAGAGAGACAGGGACACAGTGTAGTGAGTCCAGTGAAGGGCCATGAGATCACTGAAGGAGCAGAGCATTTGACACACAAGGAAAGGTTGAGAGAAGAAATGAGAAGGCTCAGAAGGATCTCTGCAATGTATATAAATATGTGACAGGGTAAACTAAAGATGATAGAGACAGACCAGTGATGGAGAAGAGTTAATGGGCACAAAATGAAACATGGAAAATTCTGTTTAAACAGAATAAACATTTCTGCTCCGAGGATGATCAAACCCTGAGCCAGGTTGCCCTGTTAATGAATGACAGGCTGTGCATCTCCATCCTGGGAACTATTCATAACCCAGCTGGACACTGCCCAGAGCAACCTACTCTATCTAATTCTGCTCTGAGCAGGGGAATGGACTAGATCATCTCCAGGAGACTCTGCCAAGCTCCTTCATTATGCATTTCTGTGTGAAATATTTCCCCACTACTGAAAAAATAATTGTGAGAGTAAAATCATTTCACTTCTGGATAATTTTCTTTTACAATCTAAGTGTTCAAAGAATCTAGTAATCAAATAAATTTGATTTCAAACCTGAAGGTTTTAGAAAATAACTGCATTTATTTTGCTTGGGTTTTTTTACAGGTATGCTTCAGTAAAAGTGTCTTCAAACATAACAGACAAGTGAAAAAAAAAGACACTGTAAAAATTTGACCAGCTCTATATCTACTTTATATTCCTTTTATTTTCAAAGTAATAAGAAGGATCAAACAAGATGCTAGTTCAAAGACTTCTTTTATATTTCCTCTTAAAACCCATTTTGCTAAATCTTCATTGCTAAGTGTAGGTTTATGATCCAGATGCAAACTATTAAATGTTTTAGCTAGGTCTATTTTGGAGTGATGTCTGAAAGATATAGAGGAACCAGGAAGCCCTAACTTAGCATTTAGTATTTAGAGACAAACTTATTTTAGGCCATAAAGAGGTATTTTACTGGCATTAATATGAATCTTAACAGATGGAGAATAAATTATAAATTATTGCTTTTTTACGTTTTTTTGACTAACTGATAGTTGTAGCAAACACAAAGATGTTGTGAAAACAATTATTAAATGGAGAATGAATAAGCAACAATACAGTACAGAAAGCAGAAAAGGATAGCTTTTTACTTACAATAAAAGACAAACCAAACAACAATAATTACACAGTATTCAGTAGGCAAACCTTTCTATTGAAATGTTACTCTGAAAAGACATGTGAAAAACATTTTTGCAGTAACTTGTTTATTCTTACTCATAGTTACACTTCTCATTTACAAAAGACAGTAGGCATCAGAAATATATCTATGTTGGGATGACATCTACAAGGAGAAATAAAGCCATTTATATTTGAAAGCTGTCCCCCAAGGATGGATATTTTCTTAAGGGACTTCCTTTGTAAAACAAAGCAAGGAGGCACATTTACTTCTACCGTACCTTAGTTTCCATGTAGCTGCAACTTGGAAAATGACAAATCTGTCAGTTGAAAGTACCACACAGTTGCACTTCCCCTTCCAATAAAATTTTTTCCCCAATTATTCATCCTGAATAAAAACTTTTTTATGTGTGATCAAAAGAAATCTCTGAATGGATGCAACAGACTTGCTTATAGAAGATCATTGTGCTCTTTTGTATAGAAGAAAAAGCATAGTAACTTGAATTAGTGTGTTAAAGAACAGAGATAATTTGATGGTGATATGAGAATGTTTACGTATTCATTGATTGTGAGACTATTGGCTTGCATGGCAAGGTTTTGGTAGCAAGGGGAGAGGGGTATCTATAGCAGTGGTTTCTCTGAGAAGTTGCTAGAAGCTTCCCTAGACAGAGCCAATGCAAGCCAACTTCAGGATGGATGTGCTGCTGGTGGTAGCAATAGTAGTAATGTCTCTGGGAAAACCTAGTTAGGAACAGGAAATAAAAAAAGTTATGACACAGAGGTAATTGTGGCCAGAGAAGACAGGAGTGAGAATATGCAAGAGAAACAACTATACAGACACCAAATTCAGAATAAGGAGAAGGAATTCTCCAGGCACTAAAGCTAAGCAGTGAAGCAGCTTGTCCTTCTTCAGCCCATGGAGGAACCCCATGCCAGAACAGGTGGATACTCAAAAGAGGGCTGCAACTCCATGGGAAGTCTGTGCTAGAGCAGGATTCTGGAAGGACCTGTGCCCCTGTGGAACAGAAAAAAGTCCACACTAGAACAGGTTTGCTGATAGAACTTGTGACTCTGAAGGGGACTCATGCTGGGGCAGCCTCTTTCTGAAGGATTGCACTCTGTGGGTGCAATGAAGAACTGTATCCATGAAGAACAACCCATAAAGAACTGTAGTGGAGTGGCTTTGGTGGGTACTCAGCCTCCATTCAGGGCCATGACAAAGACACAAGCCCTATTTAACCTTACCATGAAGATGTTTTGTAAAGCTGTATAAGTAGAAATCAGAGAAAGAGAAAAAAATATTGACAAGGTTGTAGTAATAATGCATAGTTAATAAAAAGAAGTAAAAAATGCAGTTATATTTAACAAGTAAAAGCACTGGTCAAACTGATCAACATTCAAAGTTGGACTTAGCTTTGAATTTCTCCCTCTTTTGACCAGGTGTTTGGGTCAGGTGACCCCAAAGGATCCTTGATTCTACCTATGTGACTGGGGAAAAGAAACCCCACAAACTGAGAGGTTTCGTATTTACAGGAAAAGTGATATTCCTAGAATTTTTGTACTTGCTTTTGTAGTTTTCAAATAGCTGTGACCATTCTTTATTTTACATGTTTTATTTTTTATACTTGTCATGAAACTATCATTTTAGTTTAATAAACAGTGTGGACTGCTGTCTGAAATTGAGTATCTTGGCAGCTTTTGTTGTGGATATCAGAAGTTACAGTGTTATTTTTATATTTTCATAGAAAACAGATATTTTTCTTCTATAAAAAAAATTGCTGATGTCTTAATAAAAGCAGGCAAGATTTTAATATAAATTTCATACAAATTATGCAGACAATTTGCAAGAGAAGTGAAACTCTGTGAGAGAGAGCATACACACCACTTCAACATCCTTTATTATTCTGATAATTTCTAACATATTTATTCCATATCTACATTTCTGGATTTCTATGGGGTATATTTTTGTCTTTCTAGAAAATACTGCATTTTCTGGTGATGTTTGGAGAAAACAATATATAGATTCATAAATGTATAGAAACATGAAGCCCAGATCAGAACAAACATTGAAAAATACACTTACGCTTATTCACATTTAAAAGTGTGCAGTCTTTATCCTTTTGTGACGTTCCTAGAGGTGAAATTACTAATGTTTAAAGATATGATAATAGTAGGACAATTACCTCCATAGGCTCTTTTGTCTTTTAAAGCATAGGATTTATTTAAACTAAATAAAATGTTTAGGATTAACAATGTGCTGACATAGAACATTTCTCTAACACGTCATTGGTAAGTTTCAACTTCCAAAAAATATACACTTCTGATTTACAGTAAACTCAAATGTTTGATCAGGTAAAGAATAGAAATTTAAAAAGACAAACCCAATAGTCTAGTATTTAGTCTGATATAAAATACTGGGTTTTTTGTTTTTTTGGTTTTTTTGTTTTTTGGTTTTTTTTTCCCCTAGCAGTCACAGAGAAGATGGAGTGAATTAGAGCAGTTGGCAGGGAAGAAAGAGGTTCAGCTGGGACAACTCTAAGAAGCAGATTAATTAAATTACACTAGGGACCCCTAAGCACCAGCCAGTTTGAATAAATATGTTTAGAAATTACGGATTGTTTTAAAATTTCGATCCCAACTGCACAGACCACTATTGTGCAAATGATGCCCACTTATACAGCTTTCTATTGATAATAGATAGCATGTATTTGCAAATGGATGGCCCCTTCCACATGCTTCTGAGCTCTGTCCTGGCTCACACAATTTCCTTAGTTTGTCTGTTAAATATGAATAATTTGAAATATCTATGGAAAAGAGAAATTGTCCCAGACTCCACGCTGCCCTGGCCCTGAGGGGCTCAACCGTGCCTGGTCGCTGTCCCTTCAGCACCACACTCAGAGCTGCACTGCTGCATCTCCTCAGCACCACATTCTGCAAGAGTGTCTGGAGCAAAAGTGGGGGCAGAAAAAAATGGATGAGCCAAAGCATGGGGTTGGGAGGTCCAATGCTAACACTTTCCTGCTGGAGAGAGCAAGGGAAAATGGCTGGCTTCTGGTGAGGGACCTGGGAATTCCCTTCCAAAACCATGCCCCCTAGTGATGACATGGGTGGTACAGAATAACCATGTCATCACTAGCTACACTCTTCTCTCTGCAACCAGGACACCAACTAAGCAAGGAAAATACCCAAAACAAAGATCAAAGCCCCATCCCCAAGTTACTGCCGTATGATTATTGGAACCCTCACTATAATTAAAATATAATTGGTTCAAGGCAAACAAAATACACAGTTTTTGGGAAATGTCTTTGGCCAACAAATTCCTTTTAATGAGCCTGAGATACTGAAATGGTAATGTCTTAAACATTGTCAAAATCATAGAAAGACTTTTTGTCAAACTGGAAAGAAGCTACTCCCTGTCTGGGAACACAGAAAACCTGGGACCTCCCCTCCCTCCCGAATATGCTTCCTGACTGAAATTTAAACCATGACTGGGAACTTTAGATAAGACTATAGCCTAATCAGCTCAGGTCTGAGGAAAAGTAAACAAGGCTCAGGGAAGAAGAATGTATCTGTGTCAAGAACCGGCACTAATTGGTCTCAGCAGGTGGAGGAGGAGAAGAATTCTAGGTGTGTGATGGTGAAATCTGTCCACATCAAACAGGAGTAAACCCCCATTTTTGGAAGACCATGCACACATGGGACATTCATGAGAGAGGAAATTGAGAAGGGGTCATGAACCATCAAATATGCTCAAAGTGCCCCCTGACTCATTCCTGAGTCCTGAGGTCTTCCACCACCAGAGCACTGCACGTGATCGAAGTGACGCAACAAATCCAGAGGCTGTTGCAAGACACTGCAAAGTGCCCCCACCGAGGGGAGGTGCCTGGCATCTCCTGAACATATATTAATCCATTGGCCTCTATGTTTTGCAGGACCCTCACCATGGAGAAGACTAGAAGAAGAGGACCCACAGGACGCCACAGGATTCCATGAAGTGGTGATCCATTTTCTATTTAATCTGTCTGTCACACTCTCTTTTTTCCCTCCCCTCCTCCTTTACCCTATTTCTTTCTCTCTCTCTGCCTCACATTTACTGTTAAATAAAATCCATACTATTGACTTTGGCATATTGTCTCCTTTGCATCTTAATTTTCAGGCATAGGCATATTTCTAATAATTTTAATAACTGGAACATAACAACAAGGAATGTGAAAAGTTACTTCCTCTTTTTTTTTCTTTTTTTTTTTTTTTTTTTAAGTACTTCTATTGTTAATGTGTCTGAATCAAGGGTAGCTTACATATATAATTTATTGTGAGCTAATTAGAAGCCTTTGAAGCATTCAGAGCAAATATAGATTATTACTCTAAGTCAATAGCTAATACACTTATTGACATTTAATGTGATTATTAAATGGATCTTAGTTGAACTACTGAAAAAGAAGCATGTACAAGTGAGTATTCCATAAAAAATGAGGTCTTCAGGTCTTAGTGTGAGAATAAATTTATAATCTATATTCTATTTGAGCTTTGGAAGATTTTATGTCTTTTTTTTTCCTTTTTGTAATACACTACCCTTTTCATCTTAGACTGAGTCAAAGGTAAACAGGACACAGGAAGCTTTGTCAGCCTGTTGAGCAGTTATTGCTGAAACAGCACAAACAGACAGAGAAGAAAGACAGTCTTTCAGCAACCTACCAAGATAAATAAGAAAGAAACTTGCCCAAACAATTACCTGGGGACCCTGTAATCATGCTTGCAGCTATAGCTTGGGTGTAAAACCCCTTCCTGTGTGTTTAAATTAAACTCTAAGAGAAGCCAAGAATAGTCTGTACTGGCTGCTTAAGTAAATAGAAAAGAATATAGATTTGCAGAGGATAAGACTTTTCTAGACACAAGAAACAGAGGGTCAGAAGAAATTTGTCAGGGTCTTGAGTGAACAGAGAGGCCTTAATTTCTCTGAGCACCCCTACTCTTGCTCATGAAACTAGGAGTCCCATTTCTGCTCAGATTTGAGCTTAGATGTCCCAGCTTCTCGACCTAGGGTTGATCTATATTGCATCCACTACAACCCAGTCTCCAGCTCCTACTCACTTGGCTCTCAGTATGGGCCTTGGAGGGATGATGGACTTTACTTACCCCTTCATCCCTTCTGGAGCTGTCACTGAACCCTATCACCATCCCCCAGCTCTGCTGGCAGTGCTCAGACCCTGTGGAACTGCTTTTTGATAGTAGAGGCACAGCCTGTGCACAGATCACCTTTATTTCCCTATTGAAGCAGGCCTGCAGACACCGGGCAAGGAAAAAGCTATAGAAATAGTCTGAACATCCTAAACTGTTCTTGTTTATTGCCAACACTTTGCTTCCATATGTGTTGATGTGACACTTTGCCGATAATTATACATATGCAACAAAATCAAGGGTCTCATAATGTCTTTGAAAAATGCTCACACACTTTGTCCCTTTCCTGCTGTGACTCCCAAGAATATCATTATGACCAGAACAAGAGGAAAAGGGGTAACTTTGTAGAGTAGTGGAACCAGAACCTTAAATTTATAAGGAGTATCAGCTGAAGCACGATGTGCAGTCATCAGCCATTCTGGTTTATGCATAAGATCATGACCCTAAGAAAGAAAAGTAATCCTGCTGTGTCAATCAGAAGTAGGAAAACGCAACTCACTCAACAGATTCAATCAAATCAGAAAACTTGGACAATAACTTCATTTAAGTGAGCCAAAGTAATGCAAAAGTTTGTATTAGACCTGATGAAATCTTGCCAGCATAAGGTCTTTCACTGAGATCTTAATTAACAGCAGGTTGTTGTTAGATGCATAGATATTGAATAAATGGAAAGTAAAATTGCTAAAATGTCATAAGTTAGTGATGGGAACACAATTTCTACAGATAATACTGTACTTGACCAATTTAACATTGGGCATTGCAAACCTATTATCTTTTATCTTGGTCATTAAGATCTGCTTCACATATTTCAGTTATACCCAGGTTTTTGTACTGTAGCAGTATAAAGGGATCTTTCAAAATGTGTATGATTTGCTTATGCTTTTTGATGGGAATAAAGCCCAGATGTATAGTAGTGTAAGCAGTGGGAGGTATTTAGAAATTCATAAAAACTTACATGCAACTTACAATTAGAACTTTTTAAAATTTAAATTTTTATTATAGAATTTGACATCTTATGAGCTACAGTTATGACTGGAAGGGCCTCTTTATTTGCCACTTGACATAATAGGAAAGGTGCTCTTGCACATATCTCTACTTACTCGTGTGACTGATTCCTGTTGCATAAAATTAATAGGGTTACGGATAACACTAGTAAATCCTACTGGTAAACATCCACTGGAAAATCCTATACATACGAATAGTAAATTACAGAACCCTTAATACTAAAGGTGACTTCTAAAGTTCATCTCATCTGAACATCCAGCTCCCATCAACAATGTATTGGTTTTTATCCTTTCTTTAATTTTAATTTAAATAAAGTTATCTAGGAGCATAGTATCTTCCATGGGGTTTGCATCCAAACAGTCTTTTATGTGTTCAAAATCAGGAGTTTTCTACCCTAGATAAATTCTGTACCTAAAGTGAGACTCCTAGTCCTAGTTGTATCTAGAGACATGTTTAGTTCTGAGGACCTTTTTACAGTTGTTATCTTTAGACATTTCAACACTAAAACTCAGGACAAAAGAAAAATGTTTGAGAGCTTTTTGGGCCCAATCTTTGATTTTGATGATTTATATGTTACTCCTACTTTGGCAAGTGTTCTGAGCAGTAATGGAAAGACTGGGAATAACATGTAAATTTCAAATACCAAGGGACAGTCTTGGAATAGATGTTTTGCTTATGGTTCCTGAGCAATTGCCAAAGATAATATGTTATGAGTTTCTCAAGCCAAAAAAAGAAAGAGGACAGCGGGAAGTGACATGTACAGAGGAAATTAGTGTGAGAGATGATTTTTGCTTTAGTGCTAGTTTTGGGGATACCTTGAGTTCCTGAACTCTGGGCACAGCATGAACACATACAGAAATGAAATTGTTGAAAACCACTTTAGCAGAATTGTTGATTTCATGGAAAAATAACCCAGATCGTTATAAAGAAAACAAGCTGAGAATTTAACTTTTGGGCATCTTCCCTCACAGTACTTGCAACATATAAGCCAGATAGCATTTTAGGAAATAATTTGACAAGTTATTTTGTTCTTATTTTTATTTAAAAAAAAATAAAAAAGGAGGGGCTGGAAGATTTGAAGATTTCTAGTCTCATGTACGTGCAACTGGCTACTTTTCTTTAGCCATCTGTTGTACTGAAAATGATATTTTGCACTTCCACTGTATGAGAGAAATTGTGACCCATTCTCCTTGCCACCTTCCTATACGAATGAATTAAAAGCATTTTTAGAGTAAGCTGTTGATCCATGAACCTCCAGAGTGGTAACAGCCATAACATCTACAACAACTTCCACCATTGGGGTGCTTTTTTATATCCAAGGCCTAATAAGTTCAGACTCAAAGAAAGTAAATGTATTTATAGTCCTTACAGCATTAAACTAGAGCAGAATACTGTGCACATAATGAAAAAAAAAATGCCACATTTTTTTACATTTAATTATACTGCTTGTATCTCTCAAGGATTCTATTTTTACTCCAGTAGATTTGTAGTATATGTACTGAACCAATGGGCAGCTATTTTTTAGTGAAAACTGAGTGTCTTTTCTTTTGAACCTACAGATATTCCTGTTTCAGGCAAATATTTTCATGGAGCAGTTTGGGAGACTGCTACAAAATTTAGTGGTGTCAGTTAAAGTCCCTCCGTTGATGATGACAGACTTTGAAAAAAGACTTCTATCCTCTTAATCCATAAAATGCAAACAAATGCAAAAGAAAAAAAATATTGCTTTTTGTAGAAGTTGGACCAAACGAAAGCTTTTTTGAAAGCTTTAAATTTCCATGTTTTCAGATTTGGCTTCCCCTCCCCCTGCCCTCCTCAGGAAGTTAGGCTGGACCAAAATTTGGAGCTTGTGGCAATCTTGAATCCTGAAGTCTTTGTTGCAATATCTCCTCCTGGCTGCTTTAGCAACAATGAAACTGTAGTATCTTTTTTTGGTGAAGAGACTGGTTTGGTTTTTGGTTTTTTGTTTGTTTGTTTGTTTGTTGTTTGTTTTTGTTTTTGTGGGGGTTTTTTGTTTTGTTTGTTTGTTTGTTTTTTCCCAGGGGAGAGAGAGGCAGATGTAAAGCTGGCTTCTGGTCTTTGAAAAGACCTTCTGAAAACTCAGACATACTTATTCTTCCCTCCACATGCTGTCAAAAACAAATCATCCTTCAAATAAACCCAGTCTATTAGATGATTTAAACAGAACATTAAGGCCCCAAAGTTAACACATTTGCTTGAAAGAGTTCCACTAGAACATTTTCAAGCAACCTCACCTGGAATCAATTAGACTGTAACATCAAGCAAATTGTCAGAAAATAAGAAGTGCATCCATGAGTAAATACAGCTATTATTTCTCAAAAAATACCCATAATACCTAAGATTTTGTGTCTTTTCCTCTCTACTGATTTTAACAGTCTTTGGAGGCTATTTCTCAAAATGTAACTGCAATTGTACTTGCAAAGATCACAAAAGCAGAACATGCATTTCTTCTTAGATTACATTTGTCTTTTTTGACCAAAATAATTAGATTGTCATTAAAAACATCTTGTTCAAAATCTAGGAACATATAAAATACTACATATTACTGACAGTTCAAGTTCCTTTATTAACCAATGGAAATTACATTATGCTTCCTGAAATGTTACTAAAGTAAAATGTACAGTTGACTTTTCTGAATCAAATTTTCTACATTAGAATTCTAACATTGAAATGGTGACTGATAACTGAAACTCCTTTCAGTCTTTTTTTATCCCACAGGCTGACTCTCTCAAAAATATTGGTATGACAGATGCTCTCTAATTGAAAGAATTGGACAACCATTTTAATTTAAACTTTAAGCAGATATGTCCTTCTTATTTATTTTCAATACACAGTTTTTTCAAAATAATTTTAAAGACATGAAATGTGCTGAAAGCATTTTAAGAAAGCAGTCTCTCATAGTAACAGACATAAATATCTGAAGCCTGTAAGTTTCACAACACAGGAGTAACTTATTGTAAATAAATTTAAAAAAAAAAAATACAGCAAAATACCACTCAAGAATATATAAACAGGTTGATCTTTATTTGGTCACATAAAAGGCCCTCACATAGGTAGATAAAATGGTACCACTGGTGAGAATTACATTGTCCTTCATCTTTAAGTGAGATATATTTTCTTTGTTTTTACACAAATCTAAGAAAATATTTTGAAAATTGGCAGCACAGGCAGCCCATGTTTAGAAAAGAAACCTTGCCTGAAGGCAGGTTTCTAAATCTCTATTTATCTGATTAGTTGCCATATGTTGAAATAGCTGGTTACTTGACAGTGGAAGAGGCTTGTTATGAAGCAGCTCTGGAGGCATGACTCCATTCATTTTGCCTCAGGGTGTATGTACACTGCTGGACAAAACACTTGAGCTGGATCCCACTGAAGTTGCTCAGGAACTGGAGAAAGCATAAGTAAGCAATAGAGTTCAGTACATTGCCGGGAATCAGATAATTAGTGCTGCCTTCAGATGAGGTTAATTAGCTTGGCTGCTAACTACCAGACTAATCCAGTTTTACTGTGACCCCCAGTTATACACATATCCTTGACTTCCCTGGGTAAATATAACAGTTCACCAGGTAAACTTTAACATAAGACTGAATTTGTGCACTGCAGACATGGCCAAAAGAGTGCTCACTGGAAATCTAAAAAGATTTGAAAAATGTAAAGATAACAGTTCATTCTTAATCTTTGGAAGGACAATAATAAATAAGCGCATGTTCAAGTAGTACAATTCAGGCTTCAACTTGATTACGTGGGGGGTTTTTTGTTTGTTTTTTTAAAATGATTTTGAACTGATTTAGTTAATGGTCAGTATTGAATTTAAGAAGTCCATTCTTTGAAGCATGGGGTGTGGTGATCTTGAAATTGTAGTTTGCAGTCTAGTAAAGGTAATTTTAAAAGAAAGTCTTCTGTCTGTTGTCTTAGCTTTGCTAGAAAAGGAAACTAAAGCACTGGATAAATGTTTGGAGTTATTGTTAAAAAAAATATTGGAGAATCATCTTACAAAGCAATAGCATCCTCACTGCAAAAAATTGAAAACAGTGGTCAAACATGTAATATATAGACAATAGTGTCTACTCAGATGCTAATATGGAATCTGTTAAGTAGTGTCTGTCTCAAGTTTGCCTGCAGAAAATACCCTTGCACACAGCTGTAAAGACAATGACAGTCAGTGTGAAAGTAATAGATATTCTCCAAAAACTTAGTAAACTGTGTAGTGTATTTCAGAGTTATGTAATTACTTGCTTAATTTGGGTAGTACCACAATAAAAGATTGTTTAAAGGACTGTTAGGAAGAAGACTGTCTTTATGCACCATGTGTCCAGCACTTTAACTATTATGGGTACTACTATACTTGCCTATATTGATGAAGGCATTTACTCTTATTCTTTATCTGTCAGATTAATACTTAGCATTTTATGCATTTAATATTATATCAAGGTTCTGAGTCCTATGAAACTGAAAACACTGTTCCATGTGCTCATGGGTTTATAAAACAGACACCTTTCTATGTGGAAACTCTGACCAATGGTACGTGATTTAAAGAAGTTAAGTACAGAGCATATTTTTTGCTACTTTTGTTCTCAGTCATGCTGTGGTGAGGGACAAGAGACTTGACTGGTACAGACCATTGTAAAATATTATTTTTTAATGTTATACTAAGTTATGTGGCCAGTTTACAATTAACTCTTGCCTATGTATGGTCCCTAATTATGTAGGGAGATTATTGAGGGTGAAAGGGATTTATCAGCACATATATATACACATAAAATATGATAAAAGTTTAAAAAAATACAATTCTATTTCATTTTAAAAAATAAAAATTTTGTTTCACCTAAATTCTAAAGTAAGGTTTGTTTAAATAATTAAATGATAACATAGAAATACAAAATTATAATAAAATACAGTTTCTAAACATAATTGATGTCAATGGTAATTAATCATTGTAAATCTAGTTCTTGATTTTTATTCTATCTGCTCAAAAATGGACAAATACAGGTCAAATGGGGATGGACTGAATAGATTAAGAATAGTATTTTAAGTAAACTTATTAAACCACAAGTTCTGTGCGATATCGTATTCACTTTTCTGTTTGGGAAGGAAAGTGCAAGGTAGGGAAGCTCTGTTAAAATGGTACGAACCAGGTTCTAAGAAGGTTCTCTTAATGCAGTCTCTGACTTTGCATAATCTGCATCATATCCCACTGGGTCTTCTGGAGTGCAAGGCAGATTCATCCAGAAAAATCTGAACTAGAGAGTTCTTGAAAGAGGAGAGAAATTAATATTCCCAGTGATGCATTTACATACCGTTTAACATCGGAGGGCCTGTTTCTATCCCTACAATTACGTCATTCTTCTAAGGACAAAATTTTGCCACAGTTCTTGGACCTCCAGCTTTAACAACTATTGTAATTTCTGTTGTATACATTCTTTGTTTCACAGGGAAACCACAGAGAAATCATCTGGCAGTCAGTAGAATGTGTCCTGTCTTTGTTTGCTGAATTAAGAATAAGCGCTATTGTGTTTAGCAAAGGTATTTATTTATTTATACTCCCTCAATTAACAACAAAACTCATAATTTGAGGATTTTTCCTTGTGCTATATGGGTAAAAATAACATAATTTTTCAATATAGCAAAAATAATGATCTTATTAAGAATAAACTTATCACTGTGCAGGTCCTGGTTGACCCCACAAACCTTGATCCACTATTGAAGATTCCCAAATGTTCAGTTTGTTATTATGTTTCCAAAAGAAGAAATCTTACTATATTAATTAGTCTACTTTCTAAATATAGTGACTTATTTTAAAAGCAAGAAGCAAACAAAACACCCCATTAGTAAGATAAAAAATGAAGTAAGGGATTTATTCTCTGGAGTGACACAAACACACAGCTTTAAAGGTATGCCTATGGGTGCTGGATGCCTGCTGCTTAGAATCTCTGTTCAGCATTGTATGATGTTGATAGGCCTCCAAAGGTGGCCTTTCATCTTTTGACAAATCCTGCTTGGTGATTAGTTTTTTGTGGGTTTTTTTTGTGTTTTGTTTTTTTGTTTGTTTGTTTGTTTGGGTTTTTCTTTGTTTGTTTTTTTCCCCATACTGATGACCTTTCCAGGCATTTATTTATTTTAATTTATTTTCCCTCATGTGATGACATCATAACTTTTAGGGGTAATAGGGGAGAGAATGTAAAGACTTTAATTATTCCTTTTACTGAGAAGATCATGTTAAGAAAAAAACTCAACCAAACCAAACACAGCTACTTCTGAATTTTACTCTCTGACTATGTCCCTAATCAGTAGTTGGCCACAATTGTGTTACTCTTATAGAGGTTCCTCATTTCTGTAATTCTAGATTTGTTATTTTTTTACTTTTTCTCTTGAAACATCTTTCTAAAAATTATACAGTGTTCATTCATTAGTCTTCACTCAAACTTTGGGGAAGTTTTCTGTTTGTGTTAGCTCTACATAAAGCTTTATAAAATTTTCCTTAAATGTTATGAGTATCTTCACTGCTTACATCCCAGTTGACTGCCATTGGATTGCAGTTCGTTTTCCTACATTCAAAAAGTTATTCAGTCTTTCAACATCTGATGTATGGCACAAGCACCTGTGAGAGATCAACTTTTAAACAGTGAAGTGCTGTTAATTGTTCTAAGAAATAGGCTTTTCAATTCATAAATTCTTGTAAGCTTTTTATATTTTTCAAAGAACACTTCTCATTCCTTGGCTTATTTAGAAACTGACTGATGAGTTTGCTGCACTATTGGCCCTGCTTCTGGATCATCTTGAGTTCAGGTTAATATGGGGCTGGTGAGACATCCTTTTGTCATCTTGAATGATTTTTCTTTCAGGCCATGTTGTTTGAGGTTTTACATGAGCTTATGTGGGTAAATAAGGTCTTATACAAATTCCACTGTTGAGATAGCATCCAGTTTCAAGTGTAGATCTAATGTGTTGCCTATAAAATATTCCTTGATCTTTGTTTTTTTTACTCTCCCACTATGATACAATAAATAAATCCATGTAGTCAGCAAATAACATGGTTGATGATTTTTACCATAAGACTGCAGCAGATAAAGTTCTTTCTTCATATTTTTAAATGGACTTAGAGAAGACTCACAAAAACACATCTATAGATGCAATATTGCCTTTTTTTTTTTTTTTCCAGAAACTCAGTCAGTTTTTAATAATTATGAATGGAAAGAGACCTGCCAAGCTAAGAGAAAATATTTCAAATAACCTGCAAGCATCACGTGATAGGCAATGACTGAGAGAAAGATTGTCTTTGTCCATCAAGAATCATATTATCTCACCACATAAACCTCTTTAAGACAAAGAATCATAATTAATTTTGAATGTTATATTCCTGTGGTACTGAGTTTACTTGCTGTGAATTAATACATTGTTTATTTACACACCATTCATCTTTTCAAGTCACCTTTTTTAACAGCATAGAATCATAGAAAATCTCAAGTCAGAAGGACTAAGGATCCACTAAGGATCATCAAGTCCAACTCCCTGCTCCTTGCAGGACTAGTTAAAAGCATACCTTTCTGCTAGGAGTGTCAGCCAACATCAGTATGGTATTTACAGTTTGCAGCAGACTGTTACTCCTGATCAACAGCATCAGAGTTATTTTCTTTCTTTTTAATTTCTTCCTACCTAAGTAGTCTATTAGTGTAAGTATTAACATACTAGGATGTGCCTCACAGTATACTTTTTCTGACAAATTAGTCACTGAATTGTATTGGTAAAGTATAGATAAGACTGTGATACTTATTTTTATGTGGTCTGACCATAAGCTGGCCATGACAGTGTTTGAAGAACTATTCCATAACCTGAGAATGAAATGTATAAAAAAGCACTTAGGCAGAAGTGGTTTTCCACCTGAATAGGCTGTTTTGTTTCGGTAGTATAATGTTGCTACCAAACAAAAACACTGCTGAAGTACCAAAAAAATGATGCTCCACTTGAGCATGGCTAATGACATAGACACCTCAGGTTTTGTTCCAGCACAGACATCTTTGGATTCTGCAGTAGATTTTAGCTGAGATACACCTATAGGATTTGAGTACTTTATCCCTGGTATCATTCCCTGTCTTTGTAAATACCCACCTCTTAAGTACCTTGTGTCTAAGATTAGACATTTCCCTATTGTATTGCATTGTGTATTCCAAATTATATTGGAAGGAACTGAAGAAGTCACATACTTTCCAGGGAATACTTATTTCTGGATAGTAAGGAAGATGTACTTTTATGTTCTTGCCTCCTTTGAAAGGTTGTTTTTGGGTTGCTTTCTATTTACTTTTAACATAAATTATAGCTTGAGTGGAAACCATGTTTATGTTTCCTTTTCTAGGTTGATCTTTGACCACCTTTTACAACTCAGCAAGATTAAGGGAACTGAATTGGCACCTGATACAGGGTTTACTCTGGTGGGTTTACTTTACCAACAAAAAAGCAACCAACCAAAACAAACAAAAATATCCTCAAACCCTGTAAGTATTTCTTTAAAAAAAATATTTCCAACAGAAGAGGGTATAGCTGAAATCTGTGAACTACATATAATGAATATTTCAATACTTTCCACATTAACGAACATGACTGAAAGGTGAAAACACACTATAACAAAATTAACTGCTAGGTGTTCCAATCTGAGGAGTAATTGGACAAAGATAGGTTTTCTTTTCTTACATATGTATAGTAACTCACTTTAAAATTGCACTGAGCTGACACAGAGTAAAGATAAAGAATATTTGATACAGGAAACAGAGAAAGAAAAGCACTGTAAAGATAACTGTACTTTGTGTGATTTAGTTACAGAACATTTGGCATTATTAACAGGCTGGAAATGCTGTTTACAGTGAGGGGTATGCTATTATTAACCACTAAGCATCTCCTAAAATATGTCTTATAGCATAAATATTTATATTTATTGACAATGTTTTCCACTGACAACATTAATTAAATTAAATCAACAAACAAGGCAGTTATTAAACTGTTGTCCAGAGACAGTGTTTTGGCAATACATTAGAAGATGTTTTAAAGGACACAATTTCATACTAATCACACTAATTTCTTCTTATTTTGGGCATGTTGTCAAGAGCTATCTCCCAATTTATGTTGTAGTGAAAGATTACTGTATTAGCAAGTCAGTGAGCATGTGCAGTAGCAGTCTTTTTTATACCTTTTTTTCCTTTTTAATACTCTGTGAAATCATCAGGCAAAGTTTAAAGATTGCTTGAAGTGCTACTACAAATTAAAATCATCTCACTTTCCAAAGCTTAGCTGTCTCTAAGTCCTGCTTACATCATGCACATTCTGCTTCCTGATGTAGACTTTTTCCTGTTTCTATACTTTCTAGTTGTAAATAAACAATATATTAGACTATAATTTTTAATGGAACTTATTATAGCTTTGGACTTAAGGGAAATTAAAAATATAAACTTCACCTGTACAGATAATGCTACAAATCATTTGCCTCCCTGAAAAAGCAGTTACAAATTATCACCAATTTAGGGAAAGTGAAGGAGCTACTTATAACAGTGTTGACTGATGTTTGTAAAAGCTGACAAAACATTTCTAGTTTACAGGGACTGTTATGGATTATTGTTGATTGTATGAAGTCAAGTCTTTCATTTTAAATCTCTGGCCTTCTTTCACAATCTCCAGCCTAGCTTTATTTACACTGAATCACATGCAAGAGCTTCTGGCAACATCCTTAACATGATGTAAATTAAGCTAACTTCCCAAAGATGTATTTCTGTAACTAGTTCTAGCAGGAAAAAAAAAAAAAAAAAAAAAAAAAAAAAGCGTAAATCCCTTTGCAGAAGCCAATTCTGAATTTTTTTTGTTTCTTTGAAACAAGCCTTCCATAACCACAAACATAATATGTTAGAAAGAGAAATAGTTTTTTTTTCTCAACTTGACTAAGTCAGAAATAAAAATGAGACATAGAAATCTTATTTCAGATATGTTCTAAATTTGCAGAATGTGGCATTTGTTGATAATTTATCCATGGTATATCTATACATATATATATCTCCATATGTATACTTTCAGACTCTTTGACAAATCATCTTAATTTTGTTCAGATTAAAAAAAAAAAAAAAAAGTAAAAGAAGTAACAAAACCATTTCTAAAAAGATGTATCAGCCTAAAGTATCTAGGCAAAAGTAGTTTGCACGTGGTCCATCCTGAATCCAGACCACAAGACTAGTGTTTTCTCTGTCTAATTCAAAATCTGCATTAAGTATTTGTATTTATACCTATTTGACTCTGTAGTAACTTGGAACTGAGAACAAGTGTTCTCAAAACTCATTAGGAGATACCAGCTAGCTGTACTAGCCTTACCACACAGAGACTCCAGAAGATTTGTAAGAACAAAACCAAAAAGAAACATTCCAATTTAATGTGATTTTTGCATAAAGGTGAAGCTTCTGCACAGAAGTGAATCTTTTGAACAGGGTGGTGCATCGCTGTCCATGTGTTGAAGGGCACTTGCAAAGCTTTCTCATGCTGGATGGGATGAAACTCTCTGCAAATCTGTTCTGCTAAATTCATATAGCCAGCTGGCCTGAGGTCCCACCTGCCCACTTACACAAAATCACAGAATCAATTAGGTTGGAAAGGACCTCTAAGATCGAATCCAACCTATGAACTAACACCACCAAGTGCCATGTCCAGTCTTTCTTTAAATGCCTCAAGGGACAGTGACTCCACCACCTCTCTGGGCAGTTAATTTCAATGTCTAATCACCCTTTCTCTGAAGAAATTCCTCCTAATGTCCAACCTGTCCTCCCTTGGAGGTCTTCCCTGAGCCTCTTTTTCTCTGGGCTAAACAAACACAGCTCCCTCAGCCACTCCTATAGGATTTGTGCTTCAGACCCTTCACCAAGTTGTCACCCTTCTCTGGATGTGCTCCAGCACCTCAATATCCTTTTTGAAGTGAGTGGCCAAGAAACATAGGCAATACTCAAGGTGGACCCTCACCCGTGCTGAGTGCAGGGGAGAATAACTTCGCTGATCCTGCTGGCCACACTATTTGTGATACAAGCCCCAATGCCATTGGCCTTCTTGGCCACCTGGGCACACTGCTAGCTCATGTTCAGCTGGCTGTTGGCCAGCATACCCACACACATGCACGATGCCTGCTGCTACTGACTGTCTCAAGCTACATACAAAACATCTGTATGACCATTCCAGAGCCTGCAGAAACAGTTTCTACTGACTATTTACAAGCACCTAATTTGTGTACATTTTGGTCAATCTTACTGCAGGAAGCACCTGGGTGAATGTCTGGGATGGCCATGTTCTCCACTGTTAATTTTCAGTTAAGCACAGGAAGATGATATGGTGTAGTCTCAGGCCAAGACAGGTCTCTATATACAGCATCAGACACCAAACTTTAGACCATACTGCAAGAACATGAAAAGCAATAGAGCACAAAATTCAGACAAAATCAGCTGAGTTATATCACCTGAATGAAAAATTAACTTTTTGTTCAACAATTAGTGACACATAAATAGCATAGACATAAACACAAATATTTTTCTGTGTTTTGCCTTTTTTTGCCCTCTGAATACCTTATTTCTCTCATTTATTAAGCAACAGTAACTGAAAATTAATTTACATCAGTATGCATTTGGATGGGAAAATCTTTATTGCCTGGTCTGAAGTAAGCTTATTAAGGCATCAAATGAAGCTGGCTTTCTTCCTGCAGTTTGGTGAACAGATGCATAGAAGAAGGGAGTAAAGTACACAAATTAGAACACAGGATATGAATGCTTTTTTGTCACCTAAAACTCTATAGATAAGTGTTTAATGCAAGCACTAGGCTTTTAAGGAGGGAGAGGATAGATTTTTTTTTTTTTTATTATTATTATTATTTGAGCCTAAATAATTAACTAATCATTGTTGTCAAGAAGAGAAAATAAAATGTGAAGTATGAATTATGACCTGATTGAGTTATAAGTAAATATTGATGACTAGATGAAAACCAGTAAACCAGGAAGTTTAAGCGAGTTTCTTCTCAGCCCAGTTCCTTAACTGTTATTCCTGTTGAATAGTACAGACTTATTGCATGTTACATCGATTTCAATATGTAAAGGCAGTGAAATTAAACAATCATTGAAGCCATCTTATATTTCAAATTATAATGTCTTTACCAAGGCTAAATTAAATGTTTTGCACCCCTCATAGTAATTTTTTTATTAAAAGTAATTTAGGATTTTCAGCTCTGCTGAGTTTTATGTACTTTATAATCCTCTGGTTTGACTGCAACATATACTGCAGTAATATTATCTCTTTGTCACGGTTTAACTCCAGCTGCAATTAAGCTGAAAACAGCCACTTGCTCACTTCCCTGCAGCAGGACACGGGACAGAATCTGAAGAGCAAAACTGAGAAAACTCATGGCTTTATATAAGGACAGTTCAATAGGTAAAGCAAAAGCTTTGCATGCAATCAAAGCAAAGCAATAAATTCACTTGCTACTTCTCATGGTCAGTCAGGTGCTTGGCCACCTCCTGGAGAGCAGGGCTGCATTTCTAGTGGAAAAGTGGAACTTGTTATCTTGAATTATAAACTTACATTAGTCATAAACTCATTTTCTAAGTAAGAACAAAGTTTAATAGAGAAGTTGAAATAACAGTTAATGATCTGACAAGGAAAGAAGAATTCATTGAACTGAACTTGGAAAAAACCTGGCAGATTTGACTTTATAGATGGATTGTAAAATCAGAAGTCTATTTATATTAAATAGAATAAAATGAAAATCAAGAGAAACTAAGCTTCTGCATGGTATATACAAATGCACTCCAAGAATTTGTGAATGTTTTATATTTACTTGATCCCTGCAGGGACTATTTTCAGGGTAATTTGAATCATAGATTCAAGAAGGTTTTATCAAGTTAGCATGCAGTTCATCTTATTACTAATGAATTGTTCCCTAAACACAAGTTGCAGTGCTTTGTCCTCTCCAGTTTTAAGTACCCAAAAGCATGGGTGTTCCTGCAAGGATTCATTAAGAAGTTCTACGTGAGTGAATCTCAGTGTCTGTAAATGTAAGTTCCACCATTCAACTTAATTATTTCCCTTGTTATTAGTTAAGATATGCTTTCTACTCCTAAATATTTCTTGGTGGTTAAATATTAGTAAGTAATAGAATATGTAGAATTTCTATACACAGCTGATATACTGTTTACATTTATGCTTTGAAGAATACATTTCATTTATCATTGCCCAAAAGAAGATTTCCATGATTCGTTAATATCCCGTGCTGTTTTTTTCACTAACACTACTGACCTCTCCTGTGTGTGACTTTTTTATGGGGAAGAGATTGGTTTAAGGTTTCTTCATGCTGTGCTAGCATAACCTAATTGCTTTGAAGAACTTTACTCAAGTAGTAAGAAATCATACAGCATGGCCTACAGAGCACAATACCATATAGAGTGTGCTCATAAAGCTTTTCATGCTGCATAAAACTACATTTCATGAAGTACAGGCCTTCTTGTTTATTGATGTCTGTAACCTAGAAAAATATCTCCTCAGTTTGAGGCCACCATATTTTCTATGCAGCATAACACATGGGCTAAATCTTTTTACATTCTTGCAATTTAACACTGTTCAATAGAGTCTGAATCTGAGCATCAAGTAGTTTTCAGATAAACTAGCATGTACAAGTAGCACATGTAAGTTAGCATGCTCTTGAGTAGCTTCTCCCTCAGGACAAAGAGGGAAACCTAGGCAGGGGCCAAGTGATGTGGAAGGAAGCTCCTACACCACACTCCTCCCAGAGCGTGAAGGAAGGAGTCGCCACCATGAGGTCCCGGCAGAGATCTTGGCATACTGACTGCTTGCAACACTGGGGAAATGGGGCACATAACTAGAAGGTTTTATATAACCTTTTTAGCCTGTATGGGACTCCTACATATTATATCAGATAATTTGATATGTTAATGCAATAACTGGCCTAATAATGATTCTTAGTGCTACGTGTACTCTTTTATCTATAACAAGATTTTGAGTGTAACATCTCTGAGTAGTGGAAAACATAAACATGCTTTAAAAAACAACATAATCAAATAACTATCTGTAACCAAATTAAAAAAAAAAATAAATTATGAAAAGTCAGGCTGAGTTTTTTAAAAAAGCAATCCAAGTCAAACTAATTTCATTCTCTTTTATGAAAGGATGGTAGGTTTTGTAGGTTGAGACTTTTGAGAAAAGGAGTCAGTCTACAAAGACATAAAAAAAAAAGCACAGAAATTTATGACAATGGGGTTCAACACTGCACAAGAGCAAAATAATCAGGCTGGCTTCCATGTGAGCATTTTTCTAGATCTATCTGAACATTCCTTCCTTTGAATGCCATGATCAGCTTAAATCTAAATAGACATTTGACACTAAGGAGTGCAACAAGTAGGGACCCACAAGTCAGGTTTGTGTATGTGACTTCATGGAGTGCTTTGTCACTGGTGTGTGGATTAGTGGGTTATAGGGAGCAGCGTGACTGCACATAAAGGTAGAAGTCCCCCTTTCACCTTCAACAAAACGTGAAGGCAAGGAAGGGAAGTATGCCTAGAAGAGGTGGGAGGTAACCCATGTCTCCTGTAAGAGAATAGGGGAAAAGGGCACATAACCAACTGCATTTTGGGAGCGGAGGGTGATGGGGGTGGGGGTGAGGACTTCTGGGGATTACGTACAAAAAGGTCATGAAATTTGTAAATGTTTACAAACATTTTGTGAATGCCAAGTTTGATTCTCTATGCATAGTCCAGAGATTGTTAGTTAATTGCATTTCATCAAAAATTTGATTTAAATCACATAAGGAATTTATTCCTGTGAGTGATGCTGCAATAAGAAACAATAATCTGCTATGCCTCAGACAAAAAGCCACAGGTTTCAATAAAGAAGAGATTGAAGGTGACTATAAGGAAAATTGTTCCAAAAGTAAAAGATAATGAAACAGTGGAGTAGATTTAGAGAACTGTCACTAACTGGAAGATTTTAAGCATTCTGGAAGACTTCTAAAAAGACATAGGATAAACACTTATCAGTAAAGCATAAAGAGTCTTCAGAATGGGAAAAAATTCCAAGATCCAGGAGAAAATTATTTATGAATTATGTATTCATTTAGCTGTCTTTAGTTTACACATTCAGGTAAATATATTAAGTGAAAATAAACAGAAGTCTTGAGAAGTGACTAATAAAATTATGGTAATCAACACAAGAAGGCATAGAAAAAAAAGGAGCAATTTAGAATATGTAAGAACTTGACAGTGTCTTTGAGCACATATTTGGGCCATAATAGTATGGTATTTTATTTGTTTTGATGTAATCAGCATAACGTAGGGTCTCTATCAGTTAAACAGTTATCATTTTACTGATACACTTTGAGTAAAGCAAACCTTGTCAACCCATCATTAATCTGATGGGGTGAATAGAATCTGTGAATGTTTGTATTCATTAAAATGGTATTATCAAGGTTTCAATTGATGCAAAGCTGCAGAATGTTTCTGTTTGCTATATTGCTGCTTTATGCATGAATGACACTGAAAATAGCAAATATTTCTAACACAGCCATTCATTCCATACTGATAAGGTATTCTGAGGCAAGATCATGATCTGGGGAACTACCCATTTTGAATGAAGAAATCTCACTCCTGTGAGCTGTTTCTAGCATTAATTTTTATCCAGACAGAATAGATACAAAGCGAGATTATTGTAGAACACAGGTTCAGTCTAGACCTTGGAGAATAACTTTATACAAATTCTCTGACTGTGCTATTTCCAGTGTTGTTCACACACTCACAAAACTGAATAAGAAATTTGAGCTATTTAAATTTTTCAAACCATGACCTTTTCCCCTCTTTTCAGTACTATTCTTGATTTTCTTCCACTCACCAAATCCTTTCCACTCCTGCAGGGAAGATAATCACAGGAAATGTTAATATTACAATGCTATTGTAGATTCAGCATCTGTAATGAAATTATTTCCATTTCATTAGTGGGTCTTTTTTAAAAATGTAGTTTTTTTCTCTTCATTCAAATAATATAGAAAATTTGTGTGATTAATCTGGAAACTATTTTTTTCAGTTTTTTGCCTAATTTATTATATGCTCATGCTGTGTGCTTTTGTTGGGAACTATTAATTCATACATAGCATGACGAGAATTTAATATTCTTTTTAAAGGATGTCATTTCAAGGCTTATTATTCCACTTACTATTGCCTTAAAATGTTCTGCATTTTGTACAATTAAGCCTCAGTTTTCTTTGTGTATCTTAAAAATCTCCTGGTCTAAATTTTTCATAAACTTATTTCTATAAACTCACATGGTAATCTCAACATACAAACTTAGGTATTTGAATCAAGCAAATTAGATTTCAAATTGAATTATTTAAAAAAAAAAGGTGGGGGGAGGGGCTTCTTTCCCCTGTGCCCCCACTGCCCACTACACAAAATTTGTTCTGATACAGTATTCTTATGTCCAACATGTAAAAAAGAAGTTAGGTAATGAACATTGTAAATTTGATGCAAAATGTATTCTTTCAGGTAAGTCATACTTGAGAGGTACACTAATTTTCCTGGATACTGTTTGGAAATCATTATTTCTGAAGCAAGACTCTTACTAATTGGGATTACAGAAAGAATTAGGTCTTCTAAAAAGCCCTGTATGTGCTTTAAGGAGGCAGTCTATCACAGAAAGTTACAAAACATAATTTAACGTTGCATAGTGTTCATGTACATTATTCTACTTTATCACTAATATAAATGCTTGCTTTTTCTTCCTTGAGTCTCCTGTAGCAAGATATATCCATTTTCACTTGGTCTTTCTAGTTGCAAGTTATTTTGGCTTAGCTTGCCATGTTGATAGCCTCTTTGGAAGAGGAAAATCCCTCAGAGAGCCAATTATTTAGGCACTTCTAGTGCCTAATTCTCTTTCCATTATCATGGGAAACTTGACTAGAAGTTGAGCCATATCATGTTTCAAAGGCCTAAGTTAGGAGAGATGAAACTTAATCCTCCTTTGTGTATTTATATTCCTGGAAAGACACATTCCTTTTAAAGTAATGAAAATTTGATAAACAGTATTGATTGTTTATGCAGTCATAATATAATTAACTCATTGGACATTTCATATAATTGAGATAAAACAATAACGAAATAAGTTTGTTTCAGTAGTTTTTGAATTGTCTAATATTTTTACTCATTGTACTTTAGCTTGTTTTTAAACTGACAGGTTTCCAATCAACTTTCTTCATTTTTAAAAATTTTCACTTAGCATTATTTGTATATGGGAGCTCAAATTCCTTTAAGCAGAAAGCATTCGCTACTCCTCCCTCTGGAGACTCAGCTGGCTCTGGGAATATCTAGAAGCAGACAATAATCTACCTATATAATTTAAACTTAGATACCTTCAGCACCTAAGCACCAGTGTGAAGGGTGAAAGTCACATTTTACATTTAAATTACACATAGTCATAATAGGAAGAATAGCTTCATCTTCCCTTTGGTGTTCTCCTAGCCCTCTCATTTTGGCATGAAAATCCTTGCTTTTGAGTTCCTTCTGGGAAGGAAGTCATTGCATGGGAACTACTCTGTTTCTATTTGCACATACATGGTTCACTTCTTTGAGGAAAAAAAATCGAAGTTTCTGCATTGGCACTCCATGTGCATGTGGATGGTATTCAGCTGTTACAGTTTAAATGTGTGCTCATTGCAGCTTCTGCTACACTGTAGCTCTTATAGAGGTGATCTGGAGGTTCTTCTGGAGCAGCCCGTGAAGCTCTGCAAACAGCAAAAAGTGTCAATTGTCTTAGAAGTGAAAGCACAGAAGCCACCCTACAACTCCCACTAGGGATCATCACACCTAGACCTTTGAGACTGGGATTCTGTTTCAGCATTGTCCCTTATAACTTCAAAGGAAGATTAAGACAATTTCTTGGGGGTCAGTGTGGGCTCGTAGATCAAACCATCAAACAGAATTAAGATTGTAGAGCTGTTAACATATTTTTGCTGAAATTGACCAATGCACAAAATTCTTTCTTGAACACTTTTTCTATATCCTTTCTTCATACTATTTTAAACTTAATAGATAATTATTTGGAACTAACTTTTCTATGGACATCCTTACTATGCACATCTTACAACATCCTCCCTCATTTTTCATTTGGTAAAAGTGATTGAAAGATGTGATTGATCTTAGTTAGTCTCAAGTAACCTCAAAAAAAAATAAAAAAATAATAATACTTCTGGTATAAGAATCTAAGGACATTTTGTCTGCTTTAGTCACTGTCATTCACAATGTATATATTCCTATTGCACAGTACAACACATAACTTTACTTTGTGACAGTATTTTATATTTAAATTTATTTCCTTTATTATTAATTACAGGTTATTTCGTCCACTATGCCTTCCCTGTTCACCCACTGTGCAGCTGAGGAACTGCAGGATTTGAATAACAGGAAAATAGCAAATACTGACAGCAGAATTTGCAGCCAAGCTACAAATTTTAGTGGATAAAAACAATGCAAGTAAAGAAACCTTTCAAAAATGAGTGGCAACAGGATGGTAGATTGTGGGGTGGTTAATAGTGTAAAGTAGGCATTAAACTATCCTCAGATTCAAAGAGTCTCTGAATAATTTAAAATATCTGCTTTTGGCAGATGCTCAAACGATGAACTTATCTGATAATCTGGATTGTATGTTGTCTATGAAAATTTTATACAATGCTTCAGTCTGAAAGACTGAAATACATTTAGATATTTATGATGTGTTTTTATGCCCCGGTACTGTCCAAGCAGAATATTTTGCACCAGATGACATGCACTACTAGAGCAAGTTGTTGTACTTATTATGTTATAAAACAGCAGTATAGATATCAGCAGCATTTTGGGAAATATTTTTACTTAATCATTTGAGTTTCTGGCTTTAGGGATCTCTGGGTTTAGAGACATCACGTGCGTTTCTTGCAAGCTGTCTTCATTGTTCTAGTCATGTAAAAATCAGATTTATTTTCATTATTTCTAATGAAAATATTTATTCATTTACTTCCATGTTAGAATTATTGAGCACACAAAATCGATAGATTTATCCATTTTGCAGTCTATGTATAGTAAAATGCAGTAATTCTGTACTACTGTTTTTTCAATTTTCTAAATTATTCGATGTTAGTGACTTGTTATAATACAGTTATCCTCTTACTTTTAGTGAGCATTAGCATCAGAATTAAAAGTACAAGTTCTATGCCTATTTAAATCCTAAAATATAGGTGAAGACACTTTTATTGCTACTTATATAATTTGATTTTGACTTAAATGAATTGGGGAAATGACTTAAGCTAAAGAGAAAAGAGTAGTAAATTCCTGATCTACTTAAGACAGTTCAAAACCACTTCTTTTAAATAAATGGATGCAACATGATAGTCCTAAACTTACTCACTTTTAAGAACTTTTACTTGAGTGAGAAAAATTAGAAGATTTGGGGAACCTTGGGAAAATAATGTAAAGAAATGGAAGAGTCTGTGCTTGTTTCACTGCTTCATAGTTCTGCTTCTAAACTGATGATCTCTGCCACAATACTTAATGAAGCAATCAGTCTAATGGATTCTTATGCTTTTCACTCTAGTAGTCACAGTGTTTTAAATTCCTTTATAAAACCATTCAGGACAAAATAATATTTAAAAATGCTTATGGAAAACTCTGCAAAAGCAAGCAAGAACCCACTTCATAGTTTCAGCTTTAAACTTAAATTCTGCCACAACATTTGCTCATAAAAGTTTATGACTGTTGCATCTTAGAGCACATTAACTGTATTTTTTTCATTTATGCATCCTGAACTGTTGTTTTATTATTGTATGTTTGGATCTAGGTTACCCTAATGTTTGGGGGGTTTTATTGTTGTTTTTTATTTTTTTTTGTTTGGTTTTGTGTGGGTTTTTTTTTGTTGTTGTTGTTTTTTTTTGTTTGTTTGTTTTGTTTTTTTTTTTGTTTTTTTTTAATGGCAAACTAAGAAATGGAAACTTTTAAACTGTTTCCCAGTGGGATATTTGCAGAGGACATTAGACTTATTAGCTACTGAAGCATATATTTGAGTAGATGTTTGTAAAAATGTAATGGTAAGCACCACCCTCTTCAGGTAGCTGTCAGTGAAGGAAAAATAAAAAAAAAAATGTTTCTGTTGCTTTCAGACAATTTCCAAAGATGTCCTCAGTATGTAAATAGGTATGTTTGCCTTCACAGAGCAAACTTGTGTGTTACATCAAGATGACTGACGATCTGAAAAAGAATGTTTTCATTTTCTCCCAGCTCTTTATGCATTTAAAACTTGTTTGGAATAATTTTAATAGAAACTACTATTAGGTGAAGTACTTTTAGAATCTATTTTTTTTCTCTTTTTGACTTTCAGCTTTTCCTGCTTTGGCCTTAATAGTCTTTCAAAAGCCGCTAGACAGCTGAGCATATGCAGGATACTGAAACTGGGATACAGAAATAGCTTTTCTTATCTGTTTAATTTCATGTTCTTTTGGTGTTTTTCTATTTTCTTTCCAAAGTGAAACTGGTTATTTTAAAATGCTACTGAGTTTTTCAATTGCTTTCTGTTTTAATAATATTCATTATGAAGAGAAAAATCTCACTAACTGGCATGATCTCTGCTTTATTTGTGTCATTCCTGTTTCTAATTTTTCTCCTGTTGCTCTGGTTTGTTTACTACCAAAGAGACAGAATGTTCCTCCATAATTTAACATTTATTATCTTTTAAATTTGAACCCCTTTGATTTTCCTTAAAGAGGTACAAATCTGAGTACTGAAAATAAAAATAGGAATATCTACATTTAACAGCTCTTATGTTTTGGGATAATATATTTCTAAATAATGATTAAAGACACCATACAGAAAGACCAAATGGGGGTCAGAATTCTAAGATCCACTAAATTGTCAGATGTTCTATATTTAGCTATCTAATTTTTTAGTCTCTGAATGTGTTTCCATATTTTCAATATCAAACTTCTTTAGCAATTCTTCTTGAAGTGACCACATGTAATTATTGTATTGACATTTTCTCTTTTTTGTTTTTCAGTAGACAGGTAGATAATTATAAAAATGTGGGGTTCTTTTCAATTATTTGCTCTGTGAATAGCCTAATGTGGCCTGCTAAGAAATCAAAGTTTAAACTGTTCCACAGCTTGTTGAGTCTTTATATAGGAAATATCCTCTGACAGATAGAAACGAATTTAGGAACTGAATTTGTACTGGTAAAAGACCATTATGTGAACAATACTATGTAAAGTTCCATTAGGTAATATGTATCATAATAACATTAGGCATTTTAGTATGATACTAATCAGCATTCAAAACTATTTGGAGTATCATCTTTCTGAGAAATAACAATATAATTTTTATCAAATAATAGTGTCAATAATACTATTTAATGCAAATTTGTATTGTTAAAAAGTTCTTTATTTTATGCTATAACATGTTAAGCTTTTTACTTTTGTCCAAGTGATGTTGCAAAGTTAGTCAATAAATAGTTTTAGGCACTAACCATACTCTGAGATTCCCTTAACAAAGCAGTTAAAGCAGAACTTCTGTGGAGGACTTCAACCTTTGCCAGTTGATTGAGCTGGCACAGAGTATGTTGGGTTGGGATGTTAAAATCAGCTGATTATAATGCAGATCATCATTTTCCCCTGTATACTATCAGTTATGAGGAACCAGTATTGTTCAAGCTCTTTGTAAGCCACTTACACAGGGGCTGGATATGAGCACTCCATCTTAAACCAGTTTTTCCTGCTGAAAAACTCAAATGCTTTTTGAATTGCACCATACTTATTTCATTATACGATAAGGGTTCCACTTTATGTACTTGCACCTCTTGGTAGCATGGTAATAGGTATTTGTGTATATTTGCTGTTCCCCATAACAAAAGCCAGATAAATGTAATGGTGAAAGAAGTAATAAATCTACCTGAGTTTATGACTTAGCCCTGTTCAAGTAGCGAAGTTAATACAAAAGATTTCTGCAAGAATAAAAGGGATAAAATGTGATAAAACTAAATAGCTAAGTGAACCTAGAGGAAAAAACATATCATTGCCTGTTAATTTTAGGCAACATATTTTTCTATAAAACACCCTCACTAGGGGTTGACGCTTATTGTTTTCTTGAAAGCAATTACTCTACTGTGCAGTACATTACACTGCAGAAAAACCGCACCGATAAACAAGAATAATAACAATTCTTTAAAGTGTCCCCTGTGTACTGTGATGTATCTATTGCTAACGCATATAGTAAATCTAAACTGTTCAACAAACACTATAGAATGTATCTGCAGGGCTTAATCCAGCTTTTCTCATTTAGCATTTTTAATAGTAAAAAACTGGCTGCAACAATGCATTTTGAATAGCAATGCTCCCAGAGTTTACTTAAATTTCCAGGAAATAATTGTAGAAACTAAGCCCTTATACATGACTGAATAATAAAGCATCATAAAATAGAATTCTTGGCCTTTGTCTTGCAAAGTATTTTGTGTTGGCAATACTGGGTGATCTGTACCAATAAGTCTTCAGATTTTGGACTCTACAGTCTAGACCATGAAAAATATTACACTGTTTAAATCTGTCATTAAAATAAGTGTCTTATCTTTAATAATTACACACTTTAAAGTAAACTTTCTGGAACTCATCTTCCTATTTCACTATTATAAATTATTTTATCTCCCTTCATCACTAAGAGGAGAGATCTGTATTTTCCATGATGTCTGAAGAAGAGTGAAGACTGTTTTCTCTTTGAATTTCTACAGAATGGTGGAAGCATCAGCTTTAGAGTGGATAGATTGAAAAAATACGCATCTCCTCAAATTCTGAAAGACCTCTAATGCTTTCAGTACAGTAAAAGCGCATATGAATTTTGCTTACTGGACTAGCCTTGACAAACAGCCAATACTTATCACTCTTTTGGCAAAAATATTTCTTCTAATATCCAAACTAAACCTTTTCTGGCACAACTTGAGACAGTTTCGTCTTCTTCTATCCCTCGTTACTTGGAAGAAGAGGCTGACTGCCATCTGGCTACAACCTCCATTCAGATGATTGTAGAGACCAAAAAGGTCAGGCTCCTTTTCTCCAGGGTAAAGAATTCCAGCTCCCTCAGCTGCTCCTCATCAGATTTGTGCTCCAGATCCTTTACCACCTTCATTGCCCTTCTCTGAACATGCTCCAACACCTCAGTGTCTTGTAGTGAGGGGCCAGAAAAGAACAAAGTATTGATACACAACCATATTCATAACCTCATACAGCTGGCCTTGGTCCATAGATCCAGCCTGTCCAGATCCCTCTGCAGTGCCTTCCTACTGTCCAGCACATCAACACTCCTGCCCAACTTGGTGTCATCTGTGAAGTGACTGAGGTACCCTCAACTCCCTTATCCAGATGATTGATATTAAACAGAACTGGCCCCAATACTGAGCCCCAGAGACCAGGATCTACCTCTCGCTCTCCCCAGTACTCCTCAACCTACTTGCCTCCTCTTGGGGCAGAGCAATTCCTTTACTTGGGTGCACTCCCCACGGCCATGCTCTGCTGCCAGCAGATACTGCCAGGACAGCCAGGCTGGCTCCAAGGTCCCACTGGAACTTTGTCTGGGCAGCTGCACCAGTGGGGGTGGGTGCAGAACTCTGAGATCATGGCTTTCTGCCATGTGAATACCATTGCTTACTGGGTTTCAGCTCCTGCCCTGCTGTGCACACTGTGCCATGCTGTGCCATGCCCTATTTGCCCACCCTGTGGGTGGTGCTCCTGGTTGCTAGTGCTCCCTAAGGCCTTTTATGCACATGGGAGGCTTGGCTGCTGCTGCTTCTGGCCCCAGCTGGGTACTATCTGCTTCTCTCATCTGAGCTGGTGGCCCCTGGCAGCTCCCTTACTAAAATATATGGTTATAAAATTCTCAGAGTGTATGGAAAGAAGAAATCAGTTTCAAGTTTAAAGCTATATATATTCTAGGAGAAAATAAAATTTGAATATATATTGCTAAAAATCTTCAACAACCATGACCAAGACTGTAAATAGCATTATATGATATGCAACTACTTTGCAACAATAAAATAATAAAAAAATAATTTTAAAGATTGATTTCCACTGGCATTTTTAGGAAATATTCATATTTGTATAATTTGTGAATTCTCATATGCTTTTCCTTGCAATTACCTGCTGCTATGCTGTAATTGGACTTTTGTCACATCAAATAAAAAGAGCTGGAAAATTGCCCTTTGTATAACTTTAATTTCTGCTCTGATATCCAATTAGTTATATTTTATTTACATGGGGCCTGAAGTAAAGCCACTCCTATGTAATAAGAGTTGACTTATTGCTAAGAATTTTTTTTCTTTTTAGATTAAGCTTTTAGTGTTTAGGTTAACCATAGGTAGACTCAGGAATTAATTAACGAGTGTGCTTATGGTTGATATGAGGAAAAAAAAATCCCACCACTGAGCTATATTTTCAAAGGAACATCTCATTCCAAACAGTATTATTTGGAGTTAATCTGCAAGTAGTTATAACACTACTCCCAGAGTAACACAGATTACTAATATGGCTGACATAATATTTGTAGGTATGCCAAGAAACAATTCAGAAATTTGTGTCACTATTAAATATAACTACTCATATTTGTATAAAAAAGGAGGGTTTTGTCAGCATCGCTGTATCCATTTTACCAAAATTCTCACAGGTGATGAAAACCAGCTTCCTGTGATAAGGAATAAAGCAGTAACAGCACAATAGCACAATCTATGAGGGCAAGATTGGTCTCTTATTCACAGAGTAATTTTAAATTGCCAGAAGGGACTGCCTGCTGTAAGAGTGTCTTTGTGGGGAACATCTTCAGCAAAATTGAATAATAGTGTTTCCGTGGGCCTTAAGCACTTTGTGCAGGATGTGCGTTTTCCTGAACTCATTTCATTTTCATAATTGTCAAAAAATGTCTCAATATTGCAAAACCGTTCTGTTTTGTAGAAATGATCCTGGACACCTCCTGGGAAATATTTCTTTATACACAATATATAAAGAAGTCCCATTCAAGCAAGGAATATAAGAAGAAAACATCTGACATTTTCATATTTTGTTCTCATTTCTGTTCTGAAAAGCTTGAAAAGTATGAGAAAGAACCATCTGGGCACAGAGATTTCTGTGATTAGGCACTTTCTACACACTTTTCAACTTCTATTCCTTAATACCATTAAACATTATTTGCACAGCAGGTACTTGCTGTGAGTAGCTTTGATTTTAGCTGGAGATTTCTTCAGAGAAAGCTCTGAAAACCTGAAGCTCTATCAATATCTTTTTATTTCATATTTTTCAGCCCAGGAAGGAGATTGAAAAAAGCATCTTTTAATGTATGCATTTTAAATATGAATCTTTTCATCCCTGATGTGAACATTCATCCTGTTTCATTTGATATTCCTTTAAAACATTATTCAGAATTTTTGCAATCAGCAGGCAACTGTGTTCTTAAAATCTCCAGGTTATCTCAAAGAAAGATGTGAATTAAACTTTACTTAACATTTCATGCTCAATACATTGCATTAAATATTCATCATGTTTGTCAGAATCAAAGATGAAAAAGAGGGCAAAATCTTGTAAGAAAATCTCTTTACAGATTTCTGAAGTATTCAGCCACTGTTCGATTTTGGCTTCTCTGACTTTGGTTGTCTTCTTCCTTCTTACCTTCATGAGATGGTGAAACACATAGAGGGGTTGGTTTGCCTCACAAAGATGTGCAAAGCAGTGTCTTCTATTCCTATGGACAAGCTGACTTAGAGAAAGTAAAAATAAAATTAAAAAGAAAAAGAAGAAAAAAGAAAGAGAAAAGGAATATTCTCTTTCAGGAAGAAGTTGTCTAGAAAGTAAGATAAGCTAAAGCAAATGCACTTATAAAGCACAGGACCATTTAGCAAGTCTTTATTTTCCCTAGTCCTACAAAGAAGATGGAACGAACCACAGAAGGAATCAACTTTTCCATCCTTGGTACTTTCTTTTCTTCAAATAGAACATTTCAACTTGCATTTAGGTAGCTTTTCAAGTTGCAACATAGTACTTAAACAAAAAGGACTGACTGAAAAGTGATAATTGATTTTACAAAGGAACACATGCCAGATCTATATTTTCACTATGTGGTCTAATGCCAGTGTGGAAAGAAGACGGTTTCCCTCAGAAATCAATTTTAAAAAAAACCTGTAATAAATCCTGTGGAGAAAAAGCTTTACCTGAAGGTGTGTGATTTAAACCAAGAACTTGAGCCTTGACTACCCCATTATGCAAGTAACATTTTCTGTTGTCAAATGGTAAACTCACAGTTTCCTATAACAGAAGGAATCCTATATTGTGAAGAGTTGTCTCCTAAATCTCTGGCTATTAAGATATTTAGACAATAAAAAATTCATTAAAGTGAAAATGTTTCAGACTTTTTTCTTCTTATTATTTTGAATAAATTAATGATATCTGGTGGATATACACTTTGTAGAAAAAAAATCTCAATTTATATAATATATATAATATATATATATTATATATAATATATATATTTATATAATAAGATAGTTACACACCAATTATAAAATGTAAATTTGCATGACAAATATAAATCATATCCTTAGGGAAACAACAGATACTGTGGCTGTTTCTCAGCATTTGAGAGACAGTTCTTAGGAGAAATTTGTCCCTCATAATTTTTGTGTGCCAATAGACTATTCCCATCATCCACCATTTCCCAATATTGCAGATGCTTTACAGTGATAGTCTATTAAAGTCTCAAACTTTTGTCTGTAGAAGCTATGGAGGACAGTTTCATCTTCTACAAACAGCAAGTTAGAGGATGCACAGCTCAGGCTTTGGGTAGTGACAAATTGTAGCTGTCCTTATGGTGTACAAAGTTTGATCATTTCTAGAAATTCTTTAGCAAATGTTGATAATAAAGTGGTACTAGAAGTACAGTCGAGGTACAGGTCAGTAGTCTGGGACAGTCTTATCTGACTTATCTACAAGTCTTACCTGACCACATCAGGGTTCTGCTTAAAGCTAAGCAAAAACAATTGTATAGGCTGTAATATTCTATCTATTGATTCTTTCAAGCAGTTTAAATAACTATCCGCAATTTCCAAGCATATTAGCACTAATAAATCAAATTCTCAAATATACAAAAACCCTCCTTTTCTCTTGTCAGGAAATCTGATGCAAAACCACTGGATTAACTGCCATTGGAACAGAAGAATTGTGATTCAGTGAGAGAAGGATAATAAAGCCAGGACTTTGTTGTTGTAGTAGTTTCCTATGCATTGACTGTAATAGAAAAATTCCAGACCATACAACATATGCAGAGATTTAGTGGTTATCAGATATTCTTCAGGTTTAACCTTGGAATTATTATAAAATAATTCAAATGTTAGAAAAGAAATGCAATGTGCAATGAGTTTATGCTGCATTTAAGGGAGTTTCAAGTTGGAATTACAAAAAAATAGTAATAATAATAATAATAATAATAATAATAAATAGTCATTAAGAATGAATATAGAGCCTAGCAAAATTTAGAGCCTAAATAATTGAAAGTTTTAAGAACAAGTTGGACAACCCCCTGTCAAGAATGGTTTAGATCTTGTCAATCCTACCTTTGAACACCTAACCTTTGGGTCCTCTCCAGTTCATTTTTCTGTTGTTCCATGACTTTATGTCACTTCCATTATACTAACTGGAGTTCATTCTAAATGTCTGAGAGGCAAATCACTCTTTTCTATTTGTCAGTCTCAGGATTATATGCATAGTACCATATCATGGAAGAGTTACAAAGTTCTATTATTTCTGCCTCATCACTTTCTTTCTAAATGCTGTTAATCTCAGGAAACACCCTGAAACTCTGACAGTAATATCTGGAACAAAAACAAACAAACAACAAAAAAAATTCATTTGATAATAAAGATAAATACAGGTAACACAAAGTATCTAACTCTTTTTGTGGTTCTTTATTCTCTCAGAATTTCTATGTCAAATGTCCCTTGCAAAATTCAGATAACATAGGTGATTTAAGAAATGAAGTATTATTATTTCTGTGCCTAAAATCTCTTTGAATAAAGGTCTCTGCCTTGTGGGACTATCATATTTTTCAAATTCCTTTGCATAGTAAATAAATGTAGGTGCAGTTTTCTTTCAAGTTCATGCCCAGACTGGATCAGTTCCATATATGACAGCTTACAAGAGAAAGACGTTTTGGTAAGCATGAAGAGTTTGATTTGAAATAAAAAGTTGAATCTCTTGTTAGGTGAAAAAAGAAAACCGCCTTATTTATTCTAGGTGATTCTTCTGAGAGCACTCTAGGGCTTTTGCAGTGTGACTGCAATCAGAGCAGTGCCCTAACAGTCATTGTTCAATCAACTGCAGAGCCATATAATAACCATAATTTCATATAAAATAGGTCTTCTTACATTTTCACCAGGAAGTCTACTTCTAGTGCATATTTTCCCCCTAACTTATAACCTTTTTAGTATCAGTTCTTTCGCTGAAAAATTACAAGCTCTCTGCAGCACACAAATTATATACAGTGGCAGATCCAGCAACTGTAATTGGAGGTACACATGAATACAGATGAATAATGAAGGTGGAGGGAAGAGAGAAAACAAACAAAAGAGAAAGCAAGAATAACAAAGTAAATACACAAAAAAATTAGCTTCATTCACATTTTCGTAAAGAAACAAATATGTCTGCTTTCTCTATGTATTGTAATTTCTAGTACTTTCTCAACATTTTCTATTTTACAGTCATTTTGATATGGTAACACCTGCCTCATTCTTTGAGTTGTTCTAGTACGGAAAGTCCTTGCAGAAAGAATATTAATCCGTAGGGAAGCTTTTCATTATGGCTTCTTTTACACTCTCTTTCCTGTATCGATATCAAACTTTATACTGTATAGTGCTTTATCTGAACTGATCACACTCTATCAGTAAACCAATCACGCCCATTCTTATTTCTCCTGTTTGAACCACATTCCAGAAAATTATTCCTTCAACACAGAGAAATTATCCTTACAGCTTATATACTTTACAATTAACTTACTCATTTTAACACACATTTTCCTTGCCTTCAATTTGTCAGCTTAGCTCTTTCTTCTTTTCACTACTTATCCTAACTGATATATTTTTTGAGAGCAAATACTGTAAGCTTTTTACATTTATGTCATTCTATTAATCAACTGAAAACTTTCTAAGGATACTTAGGGTAGAATTGCTGCTTTGCAGTTCTGTTCTGGATACTGTATCTATATATAATTCTATCTCATAATTAATACAATGAAGATACTTCTAAAGAAGATCAGTATTTGAACAGGAAACCTCAGGGAAATTGCCAACTAAAGTCACACAGGATTGTGTGACATAATATTTGAATACTCCTAATAGCCCTGATTACATGCCACTAAGTTTTCACTCTTGAATAGCTGGAATTAGAAAATTACTCTCAGATTAGCTTTTGCATCTCAATGTCCCAAGTAATACGGTGTTACAACATATAGAAAAATAGTATAACCAATTTATTAGACACTAATAAGAGAAATCAGCCATTATTAGACTCTAGGTTTTATTTTGATCAATCTCTGGGCAATGAAATAGTGCAAAATTATATTACATCATGATATTTTGTTTGCTTTTTTCTTTTCTTTTTTACAAATGTTTTTTGCTTCTTTAGTCATTGCCTCCTGACATATAAGAGAGGAAAATTAATTCAAAATTATTTTCTGTTTCAAAATATGTATTTAAAATAAGAGATACAGTTATCTTCAAGTGAAATTTACCTGGTAATATGAAAAATATAATTTCTCTCACAAAAACATAGCAAAATGTTTTTCTTTTAAAATATGTAGCCAATTAAAAGACTTTTTTTGAGGAGGGTAATTGTAATTTTATTTATCTTATATCTGAATCTATGTATGTATATATAGAGATGTATACATCCAATCTGTGTCTGTATATATTATGTAACTATATAATATATAATATGTATATAATGTTTTTTCTCTCTCAATTGTCATGGATAGTATATTTAGGGTAAATAACTCCCAGACGTTTTAATTTCTCATGTATATAAAGCAGTTTAATTCCTTAACATCTGAAATGTTGAGCAAGACAGTTTTCTTAAAAGCTGTTGTAAAAGTAATAGATTTATATTTAATAAATATAGTTCTTAAATAGTCTTACTGTGCAAGATTTTAATGTGCAAATAACTGCATATTAGTCCCAGGTAAAATAGGTCATTCTTGAGAAAAAACAATAATGAAATAAAATTCTAGTTGTGGGATAACAAGTACAATTGATTCTCTCTCTAAGTAATTGTGTGAAAATCGTAGCCGTAGTGTACATTTAAAGGAATGATAAAATCCAATTTAGAAGAATTTTGTTAGACATGATTTTGTTCTCATTTTTTTAGTGGGAGAAATTTTATAAGCAAACAATTATAAATTGCAATATAAAATCACTTTTATGCTCTGGTTGTACCTCAGTTTTTGAAAAGTGGATATGGATGTGAAACAAATAACTATTAGGGTTTCGTGACTTTTCTTCAATAGGACAGCAAAGGATACAGAAGTAAAATCATTTAATGTTATGCCGTTCATAATAGGAAAAAAGTGTTTACCGCCATATTCAGAAGTTAAAATAAGCTCACTTTGACTTCAGTACCTGAAGAAGTGTTCATATACATTCTATACTTTAGTGTTAAGACAGAACCTCAAAACTCAAAGAAGAGAAGTATTCATTGCTTTTAATGCATCTGGCAGTATGAACATTGTGTTCCCTTAAAAGTGAGTATCTTGCAAAATAAATACATAAATAAATTATAAAAATACTTTCAAAATAAAAAATACAGCAAACAAATCAAAATACTGATATTAAAATATTGATATAAAATATTATTGAAATATTTAATTTTAAGCTTTTCATTTTAATTTTATCTTTAAAATATTTCATTTTAAATTATTGCTCAGAATTATTTTACTTATTATAAAATATTATGATAAATTAATAACATAAATAAAATAAGTATAAAATAAAATACAGAATAAATTAAGCATTAGACCTCCCCCTTGTGAGTCCCTTCCAACTCAGCATATTCTGTGGAAACTTTTATTGTTGAGCACAGTAGTACAAAGTGCTTGCTATGTGTGGTTTGATAATTCTTTGAATCTGAATATCCATCTGCAAGCAAAGTAAGAAACCAGTGATTTTTATAGGCATAATATTGGCTTAGATAGACAAGAAAATCACCACAAACACATAGAAGAGTCTGTTCAGAAGTATTTCTGTCTTTCTTTTACAGAGTTGTTTTATACCAGTTTTGAGGATTTAACATGTTTTGTCTCTGATTTTTCCTTGTCAACAGCCTGGATTTGGCCTAAGAGCAAAACTCATCTGCTCTTTTAGTTGATTAAGAGATGAATCCTTGCCATTTACCTACTTAATCTCAGTCTTCTGGCATCACAACATACCCTAATATAAGGATATATTAGGACATATATGACACAAAGGTCCAAGTGCACTGGTTAAATTTAGGTGTAAAGGTAGGGTTTTCTCCATGGAAGGACAAGACAATATAATCTGAGCTTTACAATGACCCCACATGAAAGCATCATTCATTGATGGATATGACAGTTAGCCTTCAGTCCAGTCACAGGATTATTCTAAATAAGAGTCATTTTCACCCAAGAAGTTTGGTATAGGTTAGATACAAGATAGTAGACGAAAAATGGATAAGCAATCGTAATATGCATGAATTAACCTGCTTGTAGTATATGAAGATCCTGAAGATCCTGTAGCTTTGGCAGGCATAAATCTACTCATTCAGTGATTGTGTCTTGCTAGAAGAGTGACTAAATGCTCTTAGTAATGGATTTTCAAAACTATCATCTTTAACTGTGCTCTATTGCTGCTGTATGATTTACAAAGCTTGTAGGAGCAGAACAGATATTAGTCTCTGTGGTGATTAATATTCTTGTAGCTTTCTGAGAGTTAAAAAATTTATATTTAGACACTGGCTCTGCTTTGTTCTAAACCAGGAGTATGAAAAATTGCAATGACAAAGTTGTACTGGTGGTTGATGCAGTTGCGAAGTAAAATCTCTATCCAGTATGTCCACTGTGTTTAAACAATTGAGTTGTGAAGTGAGCAACGTCACTCCTAGAGATAAGCATCCTTGCTGAGCTATAAGCAGCATACAGGATCCAATTTTGCTTCATGCTATAAAGCACAGATGAAAGATATCTATGTTGAGAAAGAAGTCTATCAATTGTAAAGGATTTCTGAAAAACCTAAGTGCAGAATATGGTCCTATGTCTTCTAGAATGCCTGCAGCAGCTAAAAAAACTCTGGCTCAGGCATAATACATGCAGTCTGGTTTAAGCTGTAAAAAAACTCTAAGGAAGGAAAAAAATAATAAAAAAAAAAAAGAACCCAATCCAACACAGTCCACACAGTGACAAAAGCAGACAAGATGTTTCTCTGCTCTAATTTTGCCTTTTTTTTTTTTTTTTTTTTATTTTTGCCATCAAAGCCAAATAATTGACACTCTTCACTTTGAAAAAAAAAAAAAAAAAAGAAAAGAAAGAAAAAGTTGTTTTTGTTTTACAGTCATAGATTCCTGCTGAAATCTTTTGCTGTCTGCAGGCCCTCTGCAATGGTAATTCCAGAGCACTAACCAGTCAATAACTAACCAGCCAGTACAAGCAAAAAACGGCAAAAAGAAACAAACCCCATCAACTTGTAGCTAGTAATTATTATCAGCTTGTTTTCTGTATATGTCGATCAAAAGGATAGTGCTCATGAGAGGAAGTCACTTAAAAGCCCTATTTTTTGTCTACTTCTTGATTGGTTTTTCAGCTTCTTAACTCTCTTCTGCTCTTTTGCAGTGCTATCTTTCCTTACTCTTGCAGTTAAGAAAATATCTGCAAACAGTTTTGTAACTGTTTGTTGCTTTGTCTTGGAAACAGAGCTCTACAGGGTGCTAATATGAAATATATCAAACTAAGAAACTGATGAATTTTGTGATCAGAATTAAACTGAAAGAAATTAAGCATTCTGAAACAACATTAGTTTTCAGCATTCACAGCTGCAAGGGTTCTCCAGTCAAATCCATGTGTCTGTAGCAAACAACCAGTTTTCCAAAATCATAAATCATATTTAAAAACTAAAGTATTGGCAAAAAACAAATCTACATAAGCATGCATAAGTATTGCCTAAGTAGGAGCATTAGATAGTATAGAAAAACTTATTAGGAATGAATGTGTCCAAGCTTAACAAAAAATAGATGTCAAACTGCATAGAAGATGCAGTTGCTCATAATATTAATTTATTATATTATATAGTTTTTATGGGATGATACTACAGACTCTGTCATATTGCTTTCAGGTGCACCCTTATATTGCTTGTCCTACAAGAGTTTATTATAAACAAACTAAACTATGACAAAACAAAGAAGAACTTTGTAGTACATGGGAGACCAAAAAATGAGGAAAGCTTAGGTTAATGGATCATCTGCAGAATTTGTGTGGGATCTTGCTCAGTTGAGCAACCCACATGAATTTATTTGCACATCTCTAAAATGGAAATTATGTTCATCTAGTAAACAGAAGTTATGAAGCTCAGTCTAATTGTGTTTGTCAAGAATCTTGAAATTTTTGTATACCAGACACTGTATTATTTATTGTATTATTTCATCTTTTACATAAAAGAAAGTCTGAGATGTGTAAAGTACAATTTAGATGCCATGATGTATACTATGCTGATTTAATTTATGTAAAATCAGAACTGTTTGACAAATATTTATTATAGCAAGACTAAAGGTGCTTGGAAATTTTCTGCTGGAATAATTTTCAATGGGATATATTAAAAAAAAAAAAAAAAAAAAAAAAAAAAGTATTTTTAAT